>JAHZTW010000001.1:447960195-448416441 GCA_020283515.1 Alliaria petiolata | reverse complement strand
AAACTCGGCAAGTAAAAGGTCGAACCTTAGGGTTAGGCCCACTTCCGAGATTCGAGGGAGCTGATTCTTCTTCTTCGAGTTTTCGTTACCCTTCGCAATATCAACAAGAGATCCAACGCCTTAGCCAAGAAGTTAAAGAGCGTGATGTGATCGTCGAAGAAATGGGGAAGAAGCATGAACGGTTGGAGTCCGAACACCAATCGACACGGGAAGAGCTACGCCAGATGAAAGAAATAATGGAAACTTCGTTTCCACATTTGTTTAAAAAGTAGTTCTTTTGTTTTAAACAATTTCTTTTTTATTTTTGTTTTAAACAATTTCTTTTATTTTGCTCTAAGACAAATTTATAATATATTTTTCTTTTCTACAATTTTAGTTTTAATTTAAAATTAAATTCAATATAATTTATATTAAATTTTTTAATATATTAAATTTTTTAATAATTTAACGAATTTTATAAATCCGTCGGAAATCCGTCGGTTTATGTCCGTCATAAATCCGTCGGAAATCCGTCGGAAATGATTTTTTTTAATAATTTAACGAATTTTATAATCCGTCAGAAATCCGTCGGTTTATGTCCGTCATAAATCCGTCGGAACTTAATCCGTCGGAAATCCGTCGGAAATGAATCTGTCACAAAATCCGTCGGAAATGAATCCGTCACAATTCCGTCGGAAATTAATCCGTCGGAAATCCGTCGGATACTTTTCCGACTACTGTGTCGTCGGAATGCCGTCGAAAATTATTCGACGACTTGTATCCGTCGGAAATCTGTCGGTTTATTTCCCTCGGTAATCCGTCGAAAATTTCTTACGGATTACCGACGATACCTATCCGTCGGAAATTTCCGACGGATTTCCAACCAAAGTTGAGTTTCCGACGAACTGTAACCGACGAACTATTTTGGTCGAAAATCCGTCGGAAACAAGCGTTTCCGACGGATTTTCGACCAAAATGGCCGTCAGATTTTGCTGTTGTTCTTGTAGTGGATATCATTCAATATATATTTGTAAAAGCCTGGAAAATTTGGAAACAAAACACAAATTTGAGTAACGTAAAGAAAAAGGCAAACGTTTGAATAATAACACAAAAAACTTAATTTCCCCGATTGCACCGCACAAGGACAAAACCTTAATAGTTCCAGAAATAATAAATTCGCTGGATCTGATACAACCAAAGGTCCAAAGCTATTCCATAAGGGGTAAAAATATCTAAATGAAAATCAAAGCAAGTGGAGGGTCCACTCTACGTCAATCATCAATTTTGTTAATGCTTAGTTTGACATAATTACCTTCTTATTAATCATGGATTAGTATTACGTTCCTAAAGATGCTAATGTCTTGCGAAAAATAGAAAACTATGATTTAAGCAGATAATATTAAATTCCAGATCAATTATTAGGCATAAGCAAAAAAAGATACAGGCAATTTGAAAATTTACCCTAAAAAAGGTGATACACAATTACACATGCATGTGCCTTGGTAGACACTGGCCACTTGATACAGATATCATATTAATCGAAAACCTAGAGTTTAGTTGCAAAAGACATGAATCATAACTGAACCACGTCATATATATATAGAGTAAGTAATGCAGTAACATAATTGGTGCCTTGGTCAGTGCAGTAACATAAATTCGTTGATATATATATATAATAAGCCTTTTAACAACAAAAAAAAAACATATATAATGCTTCAGTAAGTAATACAGTAACATAAAAGATTTGATTGGTAATCTAAATCGGTATAGAATTTTTAGCAGTAAGTTGAATTTTTTAGCGGTAAGCTAGATTGATAAGTAGTTATAAAATAGTTAAAAACTGTAAAAAAAAACTGTAAACAAAAGCGGTATAAAAAACTGAATATAATACTATTAATAATGTTTTACTTATTGTTTTTATGATTGAAAACTATTAAAACGGTATAACTTGACCTAACTTTTTGGTAATACAACGATTTTGTCTTAACACAGTAACATAATGCTTGGTCTGTACCAAAGTATATTTTAAGAAAATATTCTTTTGTATATAAGGGTGTCTGCGCGTCTGTGGGAGAGAGAGATGAATGCGTTGAACTATGTTAATAAAATACGATTTTAATAATTTATTTTGAGTCTAACTAGTTTAATAGTATATAGTTTAATTTAATATGTCAAATATCTATGTGATCATTTCTACGTTGTAGCAGGGCTTACGTTGATAAAAAGTTTTTTTTTTTTTTTTTTGTAACAAAAACATTAAATAACCAAAAAAATTGTTATGCAGATTTACAAAGCTACTGCCACGGAAACCTATATTTGTTTTGCACTAATCCCTAAATAATTAGGTTCAACCGTAACAAGTCCGACTTTGATTTTTATGAATACGTTCAGCTTGTAGATAAACATTATCTTTTGTGAAGTTACAAATTCTACGGTTTCAAAAATACACAAAATTTAGCAAAATAAAATAAAATAAAAATAAATTCTACAGAAATAAATCGACAAATTGCGGCCTCGAAGGTGGGATACAACCTCCACGTGCTAGAAACACATAGTCTTGCCTCTTTTTTTGCTCTATAAAACAAAAAGCTACGAAAAATTACAAATGCCCATTACCAAAAAAAAAAGAAGAGAACTCACATTTGTCTGCGAGAGAAATTAGTAAATGGGATCTCATGACGTATATAACGGACAAAAACCACACGTAGTTTGCTTGCCTTATCCGGCTCAGGGCCACATCAACCCGATGTTGAAAGTGGCTAAACTCCTCCACGCCAGAGGCTTCTACGTCACCTTTGTCAACACCATCTACAACCACAACCGTCTCCTCCGGTCTCGTGGGCCTAACGCTCTCGACGGGCTCCCTTCTTTCCGGTTTGAGTCCATCCCTGACGGGCTACCGGAGACCGACGTGGACGCCACACAGGACATCACTGCCCTCTGCGAGTCCACCATGAAGAACTGTCTTACTCCGTTTAAAGAGCTTCTCGGGCGGATTAACGCCGAAGATGATGTTCCTCCGGTGAGCTGTATTGTATCGGACGGTTGTATGAGCTTTACTCTTGATGCTGCGGAGGAGCTTGGAGTCCCGGAAGTCCTTTTTTGGACCACTAGTGCTTGTGCATTCATGGCTTATCTACACTTCTATCTCTTCATCGAAAAGGGTTTATCTCCTTTTAAAGGTACGTATTCTAACATTGATTAATGATTCAATTGATTTAACGTAAAAAAAAAACTTAAGAAAAACCACGAGGCGGTGAGGTTTATAACTTTTGATATCGAATTAGCTAGCATCTATAGCGAATAGACTAATCTCCTAATTGATCCACGCATTCGAACGAGACCGGTCAAAGTGGTCTTGTAAGTTTTTATTTTTGTTATAACTGTAGTTATACCAAATACCAAAGATGAAGGTCCATAGAGAGATTCCATCCATATACTTTAGTATATATAGATACCGTAATAAAATGTCTTGAAAATGATTTTTCATTGCCATGAGTTTGTATTTTTCTTGTAATTCGTTTCTCTGCGAATTAATAAGAAGATATCCTTGTAAATTTGTTTTAAAGCATTTAGTGCTTGTGCCTTCATAGCTTAATCTACACTTCTTCTATCTCTTCATCGAAAAGGGCTTATCTCCTTTTATACGTATTGTTATATTGATTAATTCAATTGATTTATGATATTATGTTTAACGTAAAAAATAAACTTAAGAAACCACGAGGTATCCAATTAGCGAATAGACTAGTCTCCTAACTGGTTCACGCATACGAACGAGACCAGACAAAGTGGTCAAGTTGTAAGTTTTTTTTTTTTTTTTTGTAATATTTTTGTTATAACTGTAGTCATACCTAGGGGGCTAGGTGTTTGGGTTTCAGTACCATATACCAAGATGAAGGTCCATAGATTCCATCTACCAATAGTATATATAGATAACGTAATAAAAATGTTTTGAAAATGATTTTCAATCTCCACGAGTTTGCATTTTTCTTGTAATTCGTTTGTACGCGAATTAATAAGAAGATATCCTTGTAAATATGTTTTAAAGCATTTATATTCTTCTAACCTTCCGCTTCCCCTATCTATCTCCAGACTCCAATCATTCTTTTTTGGCCAATAATGCTAATCCGCTACGCAATTTTGAGAGTAGATGCTTTTGAGTGACATAAAAGATTTAGTGCAAACACCCTAGCTATATTTTGTTAAGAGATGTGTAGGTTCTCAAATTTATAATTTATTAACAATTGTTCTATCCGTTTAAAGAAATGACATTTTGTTTTGTGTTTTACAATTTTATATTCGTGTTTTACATTATTGTTTTAGTTAAGTTATTTATAATTTATAGGATATTTTCACATGTAATTGTTCTATAATTTTTATTATTTAGCTTCACAACAGAAATCATTTTTTAATTGATATTTTGAAAATATCTTTAATATCCGAAAAAAATCTCAAAATATTAACTTTTGAGAAAAGAGGGAACTTTAAATAGTAACAAACTTATTTTAGGTGAAGTAGCAAGTAGATAAATGATAGGCTATTTGTATAAGGAGTTTTTCATTAATTTATTGGGTTCCAATTCTTTTGGTGACCTTTAACAAAGTTGTTAAATATAGAAATTTGATATCGACAGCAAAAGATAACAATTAATGCAAAACAAAACTGGGCAAGATCCAAAGAGGACATGTAACTGAAAAAAAAAGAACTAAACGCTTAAAAACTAATGCAATTAGGCCAATATGATTGTCCATGTCACTTTGTCTTTCGATCATATTCATAACCACTTCTGGCTCTGGAATTACACTAACAATGTCGTGTCCTATAGTGAGTCATACAGACGTGCACGCTTATGTAAATGCATCGTTTTTTTGTAATGCGGTGCTTTTAGTTTTTAATATTTTTATTAACTATAATATCGCGAGACTAACCTAATTAATCAATGGTTATGAATTTGGCAGATGAGAGTTACTTGACGAACGAGTACTTAGACACGGTTGTAGATTGGATACCGTCGATGAAAAATCTAAAACTAAAGGATATCCCTAGCTTCATCCGTACCACTAATCCTGATGATATTATGCTTAATTTCGCCCTCCGCGAGACCGAGCGAGCCAAACGCGCTTCTGCTATCTTTCTAAACACATTCGATGACCTTGATCATGATGTCATCCGGTCTATGCAATCCATTTTACCTCCGGTTTATTCAGTTGGACCGCTTCATCTCTTAGCGAACCGGGAGATTGAAGAAAGTAGTGAGATTGGAAGAATTGAGTCGAATTTATGGAAAGAGGAGACGGAGTGTTCGGATTGGCTCGACACCAAGACTCGAAACAGCGTCGTTTACGTCAACTTCGGGAGCATAACGGTTATGAGCGCGAAGCAACTTGAGGAGTTCGCTTGGGGTTTGGCGGGAAGTGGGAAGGAGTTCTTATGGGTGATCCGGCCGGATTTAGTAGCCGGAGAGGAGGCGGTAGTTCCGCCGGAGTTTTTGACGGAGACGGCAGACCGGAAAATGTTGGCGGGTTGGTGTCCTCAAGAGAAGGTTCTTTCTCATCCGGCGATCGGAGGGTTTTTGACGCACAATGGATGGAACTCGACGCTAGAGAGTCTCTCAGGTGGAGTCCCGATGGTGTGTTGGCCTTTCTTTGCGGATCAGCAAACGAACTGTAAGTTTTGCTGTGACGAGTGGGAGGTGGGGATGGAGATTGGGGGAGATGTGAGGAGGGAGGAGATTGAGACGGTGATTAGAGAGTTGATGGATGGAGAAA
This sequence comes from Alliaria petiolata, assembly GCA_020283515.1. NCBI lineage: Eukaryota > Viridiplantae > Streptophyta > Magnoliopsida > Brassicales > Brassicaceae > Alliaria > Alliaria petiolata. The sequence goes on along the minus strand of JAHZTW010000001.1, from coordinate 448,410,694 downwards.
AGGGAAAGAAAATGAGAGAGAAGGCCGAGGAGTGGCGGCGCTTGGCGGAGGAAGCGACGGAGCATAAACATGGTTCCTCGGTTGTGAATTTTGAGACGGTTGTTAAGGTTCTTTTGGGACAGAGATCATCAGGGGATTAAATCAAACATAAGATGATAATAGAAATGTGTTATTTACATAATGATTACTAAGTAAGTTTGTTTCTTGTTTCTATCGTGTGTAATATAGAAATGTGTTATTTATATAGTGATTACAAAATAAGTTTATTTCTTTCTAAGTTCAAACAAAAGATGCCTTTGATGTAAATGAAAATGATTTAAAAATAAAATAATTTAACATATAATCCAAAAAATAATATATATATATATTAAGATATTGGATTGATATACATATGGAACATTGGTAGGAAAATAGTAATGATTTAGATTAAACGTTTTCCGAAAAACTTAGAGTTTTACTAGTTTATTTGTATAAAGTTTCATCTAATATTTCAAATATGCATGTGATAATCTCTACGTGGATAAAAAAAGAAGTTTTTTTAATAAATGATAGGATAAAAAAGAGGGTGAATTTGTTGAATAACAAAAAAAAAAAACCTAACCAAATTGGTAGAGAAAAATAGAAAAAGATAGAGAGAAAAATGGTTAGTTTATAGATTATAATTTTTTGGTAGTTTTTCAATAAATTTTCTCTAAAAAGAAGTTGCTAACAAAAACATTAAAGAGGACATCGAATAACCAAAAAAAAAAAAGTATAATATATACAGATCTGGTCTCCCACAGGAACCTATATATTTTGTTACACTAAAATGATTAGTTAGCTCCATTCGTAAGATGTCTGACGCTCAAGGCCACATTAATAAATCGACAAATTTTCGGCCTTGAGGTGGCTTATGGACGATATGGATAAAATTCGCACGTCACGTAGATTTGTAGATAACCGGCACGTTCAAGAAACACATACACATAAGGTCACCTTCCTCTTCTATAAAATGTCAAAGCTTAAACCAACGAAAAATCACATTTGTCTTGGCGGAAGAGAGAAAGAAAATGGAAACTCATGCTGTTTATAACGGACAGAAACCACACGTACTTTGCGTGCTTTATCCGGCTCAAGGCCACATCAGTCCGATGCTGAAAGTGGCTAAACCCCTCCACGCCAAAGGCTTCCACGTCACCCTTTTGTATGAGTTTCACTCTTGATGCTGTGGAGGAGCTCGGTGTCCCGCGTGTTCATTTTTGAACCACTAGTGCTTGTGGCTTCATGGCCTATTTACACTTTTATGACTTCATGATCTAGAAGGGTGTACATCCAATAAAAGGTACGTGCTCTTACATTGATCTATGATTCAATTGATGTTATAATATGGGGAGACTAAACTTATAAATATATGGTGATGGATTTGGCAGATGAGAGTTATTTGACGAAGGACTACTTAGACACGGTTACCGTCAATGAAGAATCTAAAATTAAAGCATATTCCGAGCATCATCCGTACCACTAATTTTGATGATTTTATGCTCAAGTTTACACCCCATGAGGCTGAGCGAGCCAAACACGCTTCTGCTATCATTCTCAACACATTTGATGACCCCGAGCATGATGTCATCCGGTCTACGCAATCTATTTTATATCCGGTTTAGTCAATTGGACCGCTTCATCTTTTGGAGAACCGGGAGATTGGGTTTTATATTCACCAAATCCATGGATTTTATTATAAGATGTAGACAGAGACTGACCCAGAGAAATAAATATAGACAGGCAGAGCATATCGTTCGGAACGGGTTCTGCCTTGCTTTAGATACGAAGAAAATTAAAAAATATATATATAAAGCAGATAATAAATTTTAGGCAGATGCAAAAATAGATACAGACGTACTGCCTTGTCTTGGCACATGCCTTCTCACATGCCTTGTCATCACAAAGATAACTCATAATTAAAAACCTAAAGTTTGGCTTTAACAAAAAATAAAAATAAAACCTAATGTTCGGTTAAGACGTAAACCATAATTTTATGTTTCTGATAACATTAATTTTACCTATTAAGCGGGAGTGGCAATGTCTTGAAAACCTCAAGTTTGTATACGATACTTTTAGTGTTTTGTTTGTAAAAGGATAGTATTTACTGATTTGTTTGTTAGATATAGATCAACATCTTTTTTTTTCTTTTTCAGAAAAGGTATTTTAACAAAAAATCAGAGTAGCAATTACGTATATGATAAGACAGTTTTTCTTTTCCAGTTTCATTACATCTTCATTGAAAAATATCTACATTATATAAAAAAAGACTTTTTTGCACTAGTCCCTATATGATTAGGTCTTCCGGAAATAAATTTTACTCATAAATAGATAGATACACATATTCGGGCCTCGATCGTGATGGCTCAAAGGAACATGACGTAGATTTGATTACAATAACCACGTGCGATACACATGGTCGAACTCCCCTATAATATGGCATACTTTAAAGCGCTTCAGCATATACAGAAAACCGACCCTAGTTTTATCACATTTTGTCTTTGGCATAGGATAGGCAGAAAATGGGATCCCATGTCGTTTGTGATGCACAAAAACCACACGTAGTTTGCGTACCTTACCCGGCTCAAGGCCACATCAATCCGATGCTGAAAGTGGCTAAACTCCTCCACGCCAAAGGCTTTCACGTCACCTTTGTCAACACCGTTTACAACCAAAACCGCCTACTCCGGTCCCGTGGTCCGAACGCCCTAGATGGACTTCATTCCTTCCGGTTCGAGGCCATCCCTGACGGTCTACCGGAGACCGACGTGGACGCCACGCAGGACATCCCTGCCCTTTGCGAGTCCACTAAGAAGAACTGTCTTGCTCCTTTCAAGGAGCTTCTCCGGCAGATCAACGCCAGAGATGATGTTCCTCCGGTCAGTTGTATTGTATCCGACGGTTCGATGAGCTTTACACTTGACGCTGCGGAGGAGCTCGGTATCCCGGAGGTTCTTTTTTGGACCACCAGTGCATGTGGCTTCATGGCTTATTTACACTTTCATCTCTTCATCGAGAAAGGTTTATCTCCTTTTAAAGGTACGTGTTCTTACACTGATTATTGATCTAATTGACGTTACAAACTTACAGTATTGAACTTAATGTAAATAATCTGAAAAAACCCACGAGGGGTTTATAAATTATAATTAAGAGGTCGTTCGTCAAGGTGAGCATGTTATAGGTTTTTTTTTTTTTTTTGTGGACTTCCTAACTGGATCATAATATATGTTTATTTTGGTTTATCAAGTTGTTTGAAAACTATTCTCAATTTTTAACAACAAATGTCAGAGCAAGCATTTTTTTAACAAATTTTTGTTTCTTTTACTTTTGTAAAGCATAAAATATTTATAAATATCCATATCTAACGGTAGTTGATTTGAGATGGTTAATTAAATTCTCTAATATCACCGATGCAAAAGTTTGGTTTGAACACTATCCGAGAGTTAAAAATAGGTGATGTAGACTACTAATGCTTGCTCTGATCATTTGTTGATGAAATTAAGAAGAACGCAAAACAAGAAAAAATATATTGTACTTTCAAGGATTGAACTCAAAATCTACGAAGCAAAAACAAAAGGTAGCTGCATAAAATGGAAATTGATTACGACAACAAAAGTGTGAGTAAAAACTTTTAAACACCAGAAAATGAGAGTATTAAATAGTCGCAAACTCTGATCACTCTCTACCAAACTGTATGACCTGTAAAAGTCATAGCTTGTATTTTGTTTCATGCATTTTAATAGAAAGCCCTTTTGTAAAAAAAAATAGTCGCAAACTCTATGTGCGCCGATGAAAGGAAAACAAGGAAACACTCACTCCGTTTCTTGCGAGTAGATGTTTTAGGATTTCCTTTTTGTGATTTAAAATTTTTTTTTTTTGCGATTTTCTATGTAGAATTAATGACTATTTCTTAATTTACTCATTTCAAACTGGTGCAATAGAAGAAGACTTACATGTGAAAATTCTAAAAACAACACTAGTAATTAACTTTTGACAAAACAAAAATATTTTTTTTGTTTGACAAAACAAAACTATTTTTTTTAAGAAAGTAAATAAATGATCGGTGTAATTTTTTTTAGTAGGCCGGAAAAAAATGATGATGATGATCTTTATAAAAGCTAGGTGCATAAAAATGAATTTTTTTTATTTGATTTGACAAAACATGAAAAAAAACAAGAAAAAAAATTTGATAGAAATGTCAAGAGAAACACAAACTGAATGCTATTAGGCCACCTTTATTTGCTAATAACGACTTCTAGCTCCGAAACTACACTATCAACATAAATGCATCAAGTTTCGTATGCTAGTTTTCTGCATTTTCTTTTTTTACGTATACTTTGTGCATTAGTTTTAGATTGGATACCATCGATGAAGTATGATGGATTTTGCAGGTGAGAGTTGCTTAACGAAGGAACACTTGGATACAGTAATAGATTGGATACCATAGATGAAGAATCTAAAACTAAAAGACATCCCTACCTTCATCCGTACCACTGATCCCAACGACATAATGCTCAACTACCTTGTCCGCGAGACCGGTCGATCCAAACGCGCCTCTGCTATCATTCTCAAAACGTTCGATGACCTCGAACATGACATCATCCGGTCTATGCAGTCCATTTTACCACCGGTTTACTCAATTGGACCGCTTCATCTCTTAGTGAACCAGGAGATCGAAGAAGGTAGTGAAACGGGAAGGATGGGAGCGAATCTTTGGAAAGAGGAGACAGAGTGTTTGGATTGGCTCAAAACTAAACCTCGAAACAGCGTGGTCTATGTTAACTTCGGGAGCATAACGATAATGACGGCGAAGCAGCTCGTGGAGTTCGCTTGGGGTTTGGCGGCAACAAGAAAAGAGTTTCTATGGGTGATCCGGCCGGATATAGTAGCCGGAGAGGAGGCGGTGATTCCGCCGGAGTTTTTAACGGAGACAGAAGATAGAAGGATGCTGTCGAGTTGGTGTCCTCAAGAGAAAGTCCTCTCTCATCCGGCGATCGGAGGATTTTTAACGCATAACGGATGGAACTCGACGCTAGAGAGTATTTCCGGCGGAGTGCCGATGGTATGTTGGCCGTTCTTCGCAGAACAACAAACCAATTGTAAGTTCTGTTGCGATGAATGGGAGGTTGGGATGGAGATCGGAGGAGATGTGAAGAGGGAGGAGGTTGAGGTGGTGGTTAGGGAGCTGATGGATGGAGAGAAAGGAAATAAAATGAGAGAGAAGACGGATGAGTGGCGGCGCTTGGCCGAGAAGGCCATGGAGCATCCGTGTGGTTCGTCGGTCGTGAATTTGAAGACGGTTGTTGATAAGGTTCTCTTACGACATGTCAAGAAAATAGGTCATGATGATTAATCGAAAATAAAATATGAATATAGAAATGTGTTAAATTTTAATTAATTGATTTTTGTCATTAATGTTAAAGTGTGTAACAAATTATATATAATAAATTTTGAATCAGTTTATTATAAATATTTTAAAACAATATTATTTGGATATATTTATGATACAAATTAATTAATGTAAGACAAACTTTTTTCTGTAGTGTATTGATTCAAATAAAATGATCAAAATAAGATATGTTGTTGATCCTAAAATGAGTTTTGTTTTCAAATATTTCAAAAAAACTCTTCACAAGGATATCCGTAAAACTTGTAAATGTAAATTTAGAAAAAGAAAGTATAATTTTACAAATTTAGAAGAAAATAACTTATCAAGAAAAACTAAATATATGTTGTAACCACTATCTCAAAAACATTGCTTTCGCGGCCTGTGTAAATACTTTTAATGTTTCTGAGATTGTGGTTCATTGGTTACAAAATATCTAGTGAAAGCAATGTTTTTAAGATAATGGCAGACGACATGGAGATACACCATCCCCACCGGTGAGACTTATTAAGCTCATTGATAAGAATGTGAGAAACCGTCTCACTTCATATTAAGCTCATTGATAAGAATGTGAGAAATCGTCTCACTTCAATTTGCATGAATGGAGACAACCGATACGAAGATGGATTGGAATTCTGGTTCTCGACAAGAGTGACATAGGGAAATTGATTGATTCTTTGATTCTTTTATAAAATAGAGTATTTTTTAATTATTTGATTATTTTAAAAATGATGTAGTTTTTTTGGTTGAATAAATTTAACATTCAATTGGAGAAAAAAAAATATTTTAGCAACAAAAAAAAAAACATTGTTTTCACGAATTATTGTTTCATACGGCCATCATTCTGAATTTTATTTCACCTACATTTTACAGTACATTCAACTAGTAGATAAACATTATCTTTAATTTTTTTTTTTCCATTATCTTTAATTTGTTGGCAGCATATCAATCTTACGGTATAAGAATTTTCGCTCGTGACGCAGATGTCGACAATCTCTACGTGCGAGAATTATGGTCTCTCCAACACATATCTGAAGTCCTTTAAAGCCTAGCGAAAAAGATCCCAGATCAATCACATACATATTCATTTTTGCTCTCTTTAATTTTTCGGAACAAGAAGAGAAAAAATGGCATCACCTGCCGTTTCTAGCGGACAAAAACCACACGTAGTTTGCGTGCCTTTCCCTGCTCAAGGCCACATCAACCCGATGCTGAAATTGGCTAAACTCCTCCACGCCAGAGACTTGCACGTCACCTTTGTCAACACCGTTTACAACCACAACCGTCTCCTTCGGTCGCGTGGGCCCAACGCGCTCGACGGGGTTCCTTCGTTCCAGTTCGAGTCTATCCCTGATGGTCTACCACCAAAGGCCGATGGGGATACGATGTCGATATTGCAGGACGTCCCTTCTCTTTGCGAGTCCACCATGAAGAACTGTTTAGCTCCGTTCAAAGAACTTCTCCGGCGGATCAACGCCAGGGATGATGTTCCTCCGGTGAGCTGTATTGTATCGGACGGTGTGATGAGTTTTACTCTTGACGCTGCTGAGGAGCTCGGTGTCCCGGAGGTTCTTTTCTGGACCACAAGTGCTTGTGGCTTCTTGGCTTATCTATACTTCAATAGCTTCATCGAAAAGGGTTTATGTCCATTAAAAGGTTTGTACGTACTTAAATAAAAAAAAGTGTGTATTATTATATATTTTGATATGATTTAATCCGTGTTATGATTATATTGATTAACGTACAAACCCTTATGAGAAACCACCATTTTATTACTAATAAAAGAGATTAAATTTTGCAGATGAGAGTTACTTAGACACAAAAATAGACTGGATTCCATCGATGAGGAACCTAAGACTAAAAGACATTCCTAGCTTCATCCGTGCCACTAAACCTGACGACATAGTGCTCAATTTTTTTGTCCATGAGGTTGACCAAGTCAAACGCGCTTCAGCTATTATTCTCAACACGTTCGATGATCTTGAGCATGACACCATCCAATCTTTGCAATCTATTCTACCTCCGGTTTACTCTATTGGACCGCTCCATCTACTAGTGAATCGGGATATCGACGAAGATAGCGAGATCGGACGATTGGAATCGAATCTGTGGAGGGAAGAGACGGAGTGTCTTGACTGGCTCGATACCAAATCTCGAAACAGCGTCGTTTTTGTTAACTTCGGTAGCATAGCTGTGATGAGCGCGAAACAACTCCAAGAGTTCGCTTGGGGTTTAGCGGCAACAGAGAAAGAGTTTTTGTGGGTGATAAGGCCGGATTTAGTAGCTGGTGACGTGGCGGTGGTTCCGCCAGAGTTCTTAACGGAGACGGCGGACCGGAGGATGCTAGCGTCTTGGTGTCCTCAAGAGAAGGTTCTTGCTCATCCGGCGGTCGGAGTGTTTTTAACGCACAGTGGATGGAACTCGACTCTAGAGAGTCTCTCCGGTGGAGTTCCTATGGTGTGTTGGCCCTTCTTTGCGGAACAACACACGAACTGTAAGTTTTGTCGTGACGAATGGGAGGTGGGCATGGAGATCGGCGGAGATGTGAAAAGGGAGGAGGTTGAGGCGGTGGTTAGAGAGCTAATGGATGGAGAGAAAGGAAAGAAAATGAGAGCGAGGGCTGAAATGTGGAGGGGCTTGGCGGAGAAAGCGACGGAGCATATGCGTGGTTCGTCGGAAATAAATTTGGAGATAGTTGTTAACAAAGTTCTCTTAGGGCAGCAGAAGCAATAGGGATGATATAATTTAATTTTAAACATAAGAGGTCCAAATAGTAATGCATGAATTTTGCTGAATATGGAATTTTGCTGAATTTTTGTGTGCTTTTGGGAGAATCTGTCTGAATAACTACGAATTTAAATAGTAACCGAGGAATTTAGCTAAATAAGTGAAAATATTTATAAGTTAAATGGTCTAAATGATTACAAAATAAATAAAATATATTGCCAAGAGTTTAAAATTTTCACTTTAATGTTTACTTATCATGTTATAAATTTCATTTTAAATTTTATAAAATTATAAGTATTATATTTTTAAAATAACAAAGAATTTTTTATTTATTTAAAATTATTTATTTTCAAGTCTGTAAACATTTTTTAACTGTTAACTGATTTTATCATCACATAGTCATGGGAAAACTCTTTCATCGTATTCTCGTGAGATTGCATCAATTTGCGAAGATCATCAAAATCAAAATTTAAAATTTTGGTATATATATATATATGATTTTTTAAATTAATATTTAGAATCGTATATATCTAAATTACTCATATTCTATTTACTGTCCATATTATTTGACACGTTTTTTAAAAGATACATTTTGAATATAATTTTGTTATCCTAAATATATTCATCTGACCAGTATTCGCTATTATTTGATATTTTAATTAATTTTATAAAACATATAAATTATAAAAAATACATTATAAAAATACATTATAAATTAACTATCATATAATTATAATTTTTCTTGAAAAATAAATGATTTTCTATAATTTGACTATTCAATCCATATATAAACTATAATTAAATAAATTTCAATAAAAAATAAAAAAATGCACCAAAAGTCAATTAAGTCAAATTCTTCAATTCCTCAGATTTCATTTCAACTGGTGTCCATTAGTTTTTTTTCAGCAAACATCCAGCTGAATTTCAGCAAATCAATGTTACCAGTGCCAAAATGATAACAAAAACAAAAAACAAAAAAGTTGAATTTGCCTAATAGCTAAAATGGTATATAAATTTAAGAATATAATCATATAAGTTAGATAATTTAGCAAATAGGTGGACGTAAATTGTTTATGATACAATTGTCATTTATGTTATAGGTTGATACATAGAATATCATATATATGGTCAATTTAATATTCAATTTTTGTAATATTTTTATCATTCTATGAGTTCCCTGAACCATTACTTTGACTATTATTCCACCTACAGACTGCAGTTAACTCATCTTGTAGATAAACATTATCTTTTGGCAGCATATCAATAGGAATGATATAATTTTATTTTAAAACATAAGATGATAACTAAAAAAATGTAAAATCTGCCTAATAACAAAAATAGAATATAAATTTAAGAATTGTAAGAGATATCCATTAAAGATATTTCAATAAAAATTTTAAAATACTATATATATTATTATTTTATTATGAAAATAATAATAAAATATTTTTGAATATTTTAAAATTTGTGAACCTATTTAAAAGTATCTCATTTGAAAAACTTTTGAATGGAGTTTTCAAATTTTAAGATATTCAAATATATTTTATTATTATTTTATACTATTATAACATTATTAATATTTTATAATATTTTAAAAACCATTGAGATACCAGGCTCTAATCATATAAGTTCGATAATTTAGCAAATAGGTGGACGTAAATTGTTGATGATACCATATATATGGTCAATTTAATATTCAATTTTTGTAATATTTTTATCATTTTATGAGTTCCTTGGACCATTAGTTTGACTATTATATTCCACCTACAGACTGTACTTAACTCATCTTGTAGATAAACATTATCTTTTGGCAGGCTAATAATTTTAACTTTTACACATAAATAAATAAACATTTTCGGCCTCGAGATCGCTAATGACCGATATGGGCAATCTTCGCATGTGAGGCAGATTTATCAACAATCTGCACGTGCGAGAAGAATCATATGGTCTAAGCTGTCTCATAATTGTCAATATTACCACCACCTTTCTATAAAATGGAGTCCTTTAATGTCAAAAAAAAAAAAAAATGGAGTCCTTTAAAGCCTAATTAACAGAATCATATCCAGTTCACAAATACATAAGAAAAAAAGAAAATGGGATCTCATACCGTTTCCACCGCGCGAAAACCACACGCAGTGTGCGTCCCTTACCCAGCTCAAGGCCACATCAACCCGATGCTGAAAGTGGCTAAACTCCTCCATGCTAAAGGCTTCCATGTTACCTTCGTCAACACTATCTACAACCACAACCGTCTCCTCAAGTCCCGTGGACCCAACGCCCTCGACATACTTCCTTCTTTCCGGTTCGAGTCCATCCCTGACGGTCTCCCAGAGACTGACGTGGACGTCACGCAGGACATCCCCGCCCTTTGCGAGTCCACCATGAAGAACAGTCTCGCTCCCTTCAAGGAACTTCTCCGACGGAACAACGCCGGGGATGATGTTCCTCCGGTGAGCTGTATCGTATCGGACGGTTGTATGAGCTTTACTCTTGATGCTGCGGAGGAGCTCGGTGTCCCAGAAGTTCTTTTCTGGACACCTAGTGCTTGTGGCTTCTTGGCTTATCTACACTACTATCGCTTCATCGAGAAAGGGTTATCTCCACTAAAAGGTATGTATTATTTTTCTGATTAACGATTTTATCCGTGTTATGATATCTAATTTAGCGTAGAAACCCATAAGAAACCACGAGTTTGTTAATTATGATATTTTTTTTGTCTTCTTACAACATATGCATGGTCTTTTCATCGGAACGACATATGGTTTAATTTTTAAGAAATATCAAGTTGAATATAGGTTAGAAAAAGGTTTCTAACAATGGAATAATTATTGACAAAACAATTTATTCGATTAGATTTCTAACAATGTATTTGTAATAATAAAACGGAATGAGTATAAAATATCTATTGAACTTCATTGTTAAACAAGCATATCATCTTTGACCAAAAAAAAACAATCATATCATTTAACCTTTAGCTTCCCCTATTTCCTGCACACTACGTATATCACAATTATTGCGAAAAATAATAATATTTTATATATGGTGGGTTTTTTTTTCCAACAATATTTTTTATATACGGTGATTCCCCTACAGTAAATGTGTAAAAGTATGCTAAATCCTATCATTATTTTTGTCAATAATCCGCCACTAGATGTTAGATAATAATAATCCGCCAATCAGTTAAGTTTCTTTAGTTGACATAAAAAAAACTTGGTGGGAGATCAAAAACGATATTATGTTGAGAAACGGTACGAAACTAGCTCATAACTTAACTTCATCATAAATAGCTATTAAATAGGACTATAGGAGTAGCAAACATTAGGTGAAGTAGCAAGGAGAAAACTAAAAAGTAGTTTAGTACGTATTTCTAGATTTTATTAAGTATATGTTTGGTTATATGTTTAGTTGATTTCTCAAAAAAAAAAAAAAAAAAAAGGAATAGTTGAATGATCTTTAGAAGCGCAGGTATATATAAGGAAACTTGACCACGACAAAAACAAATGATATTGGCAAAACAGGTACAAAATTGTTTTGTAAAACGTATAGTAAAGTAATTCCTTTAACCTAAATGCAATTAGACCAAACCTCCAATATTATTATCTAGGCCATTTTTTGTCTGTCATTGTTGGCCAACAAAAACTATAGCTCTTAGTACCCTATCGATTCAATGTAAACGCATCAAATTCTGGTTATTATTACGGTGCTTTAATTTCAATGAAGAAATTTCGAAATGTTTAAACTATTTACTAATAAAATGGTAGTGGATTTGGCAGATGAGAGTTACTTGACGAAAGAGCACTTAGACACAAAAATAGATTGGATTCCATCGATGAGGAACCTAAGACTAAAAGACATCCCTAGCTTCATCCGTACTACTAATCCTAAGGACATAATGCTCAACTTCATCGTCCGTGAGGCCGACCGAGCCAAACGTGCTTCTGCTATCATTCTCAATACGTTCGATGATCTCGAGCATGACGTTATCCAGTCTATCCAAACCATTTTACCTCCGGTTTACTCTATTGGACCGCTCCATCTACTAGTCAAACAAGAGATCGGTGAGGATACCGAAATCGGACGGATGAGATCGAATCTGTGGAAAGAGGAGACGGAGTGTATGGATTGGCTCAATACCAAAAGTCAAAACAGCGTTGTTTACGTGAACTTTGGGAGCATAACTGTGATGACTGCGAAACAACTCGAAGAGTTTGCTTGGGGTTTAGCAGCAACAGGAAAAGAGTTTTTGTGGGTGATACGGACGGATTTAGTAGCCGGGGATGTGGCAATGGTTCCGCCTGAGTTTTTAACGGAGACGGCGGATCGGAGGATGCTGGCGAGCTGGTGCCCTCAGGAGAAAGTTCTTTCTCATCCGGCGATCGGAGGGTTCTTGACACATAGTGGATGGAACTCGACGCTGGAAAGTCTATGCGGCGGAGTTCCCATGGTTTGTTGGCCGTTCTTTGCGGAACAACAAACAAATTGCAAGTTTTGTTGTGACGAGTGGGAGGTTGGGATTGAGATCGGCGGAGATGTGAAGAGAGAGGAGGTAGAGGCGGTGGTTAGAGAGTTGATGGATGGAGAGAAGGGAAAGAAAATGAGAGAGAAGGCGGAGGAGTGGCGGCGCTTGGCCGACAGAGCGACAGAGCCTAAGTTTGGTTCGTCGGTTGTGAATTTTGAGGAGATTGTTAGCAAGGTTCTTTTAGGAGAGTAGAGAGAGTACATGGACACTATAATTTATTTTTAATATAATTAAGATGATGATTATTAAAATACTATGTTATACAAGGCCATAATCATGAACAAGTATTTGTTTCAATTTTTTTTTGTTTTTTCAATCGTATGCGAATCCTGTGATGATATCCTAAGTTAGCAAATTCGAAAGAAAAATAAATGGTACTTATTACATGCTATGTGCAGTTACATTTTCAAAAATATACTCTATTTCATATTAAGTTGTCGTTTAATTTTTGAACTTAAATTTAGTTTCATTTTAAGTGTCAGTTTATATTTTTGATAATTTTTTCACTTTAATATCTACTATTTTAGCTTAATAATCAGTAAATATATTATATAATGCATTAATAAGGAATAAAATTCAACTCTTTTTAATATATTTGGAAAATTTTAAATAACACATAATAAAATGGAAGTAATATATAAATTTGTTTAAAAATTGTGAAATCGTATTTCCACATTAGAGTTTGTAAATTAGTCCTAAGCTTTTGAATCGTGAAATCTTCGCCATAACCTTTCTCTTTATCATGTTTGAGCAATCTAAAAAGGAGAAGAATACCGACCAATCCAAAATGATGATGTCATCATGATTAGATCTGAACAATCAGTTTTTTAAAGTTTTTCCAATCTACATCTATTTTTTTTTTCAATTTTTTATTTTAAAATAGATATAAATTTCTTTGTAAACCACTTCTATTTTAGAGAAAAAAACTAAAAATAATACTTTTTCCTCCAAATATAAAGTAAAAAGTAACAATTTCTTTTTTTTTCTCTAAAATAGAGATGAGTTAGAGAAAAATCTACTTCTATTTTAAAGTTTTAAATACGTTGGAGACGGTATTAAAAGCATTTCCAATATATTTTGCTATTTTTTCTCTAAAATAAAAGTTGGATTTCTTTATAATCCATTTTTATTTTAGAGAAAAAATAGAGATTGATATTTTTCCTTCTATATTCTATTTTTTCTTTCAAATATTACAGAGAAAAAGTAATATTTCTATTTTTATTTTTAAATAAAAAAACTAAAATATAAATGGGTGGAAGATGTTCTAACAATCACTCTATATCTTATGGACCTAATGCCTCCTCGTGTCTTTTGGAAGCCACGGGATTAAATAATCATTGAACTTTTTTTTTTAATTACTCCTAAGTTATTCAATTTTATTGTGTAGCGCTTTTGACGAAGAAAAAAGAAGAAGGACAATAAAAAATTGGAAAATTCGATCACGACAACAAAGATAAAATTTATATATCCAAAACAAAAAGAAGATAAATGATAAAAAAAAAAAAAAAAATATCACCGTCTAGACTAGCTTGTCTTATATGACATGCAATTACATCGAGTAAAAATGTCGTGGCCTCTATCCACCCATTTTTTAGTGTGTATTTAACGCCTACCGACTACCGACTACCGACTACCGAGTCGTGTCCACCTCCATCAGAATATTAAAACACAACAATCCGATGCTGAAAGTGGCTAAACTCCAATCTTTGTAAACACCGTCTACGACCACAACTGTCTCCTCCGGTCATGTGGTTCCAACGTGCTTGACTTGATTCCTTTGTTTCGTTTCGAATTTATCCCTGATGGTTGATAATAAATCATGGTTTTTATCGGGTTTTAATTATGATATTCATTGTTTATTTTTAAGTGTTTTTTAGAGTTTTTATGAGTTTTTACAAGTTATTGCATGAATTAAATGATTTTGAAACATTTTAAATTTTTCAGAGTCAAACTGAACGAAAAGAAAACGAAGAACGAATAAACTAGGAATATTAATCACGTTTTTTCACTGGTGTCGATCGATACCATGGATGGTGTCGAACGATACTCCCTGCGAACATGCACATAAAATTTTCAGAAATTACACTTTTGATTCAATTTTTTTTAGAAGTTACCGATTAACCCCATTCATGTTTTAAGACTAGATTTAGTTTTTCAAAGCCATTGTTTAAACAGTCAGATTTTATTCTATCGAGACTTAAAAAAAGATTTGTTCCACAGCTTTTGGGGTGACAACTCGCCCCCACTTATTATATTATTCCGTTAGATAAGAAAAGAAAAGAACAAACATGACGAGAGAGACAGAGCCATCTTTATTTTGGCAATCATGTTAAGTCATGCAAGGGATTTGGTTGAGAAAACAAAAGAATTAGCTTTTTTTTCTTTGTTGGATGAAAAAAAAGTGAGAATGTAAAAATTTGTCAAAAGGTTGTACAAGTTGGAGATGCAGTTGATCATGAAGATAATTTGAAAACTCTGTTGTTCGTGATTGTGTACCTTCAGGTGCATCCGTTGCAACGAATTCTCCTCTCGTGAGACTAAATGTGGTGCTTGCGATTCTGAAGAAAACAAATAACCACAACATTACACATTTTCTTGAACTAATAAAATAATATTCAATCTTACAATTCCACTTTCCACATACAGAATTTATTTGTTTGGTCACCCCTCTACAAAGACGTTTGGATAACTGCTTAAATAGAGAGTGGTCTGTGCTTATTACATACACATATTCATGCATAACCCATGATGGACGATAGGCAGATGCAAGGGAACAATAAATTAGACAGCTCAGTTCACATGGACATGACGCAATATATCCCATATGCCCAATCATTCAGTCTTTTTTTGGTAATATTCATGATTTAACTTGCTATTTCGTTTTTTTCTTTTTTTCACAAAACTATTTAGTAGTTAGTGGACTTGGATCATTTTTTGTTTGAACTAAATTTTAGTGGACTTTGGATCTTGTTATGATGATGAATGCATTTTCACAATGGACATGCATTTTTATATGTCATTTGAGAAAACAAAACACGGAACGGTGGAAGAAGATATATTTGAGGAAGTAGTAGGAGCCTCGAAATTGGATGAGTAAATTAGATAAGAAGAAGCAGAAGGTACGTTGTTGTTGCTGCTGATGATGATGAACATGATGAGCATAATGCTGATGAGGATATGGTCTAGGGCTTGGAACTGGGAGGTAGTAGTAAGGAGAATGCATGATGTTGGATGATGATGGCGATGTTGCTCCTCCTCCATACATTTGATGTTGGTAGTGTTGTGCTTGTTGGAGCTGGGTGTTGTATAACGCCTGCATGCAAACACGTTATAAATCTAATAATTAATACGTTCATATATACCCATAAATAATAAAACTATGATATAAACTAATTAGTCTTAATATTCACCAAAAGACCAACAAAGTTTACTTAATCATTTACCATGACAAATTTAGTACTGCATGCAAGTTTCATCGAGACATATACATACTCTTTATATACACATGACATATTTCACTATTCTTGTTCTATTGCGATGTTGGTCCGGCTATTCTTCAATGAATGATATACTTTTTATATGACAACTAGCTTAGTCATGTATTTATATTATGAATATGATATTTACAGGCTGACCCCCAACTTGCCCAAATTGAAGCATTAAATATCATATTCCGTCTCTTACCATTTCTAACGCACTGGACCATTTCCTTGTGTAAGCAAAATTTATAAATTTCTTAACACCCTTTGAATTTTTTTTTTTTTAATGAATGTAAAATTTTATTCAAACAAAAACTTTGTTACATCTAGTGCGTCAATGTTTTGAAAAACTGAAAAATTATTTAAATGTGATACATAGAATCATGATCTTGTGCTAAACCAATACATGAGGCTTCCTCATACCTTTGGTCTCCCATAAATCTTATTGTGCTCAGCCGATTCCACACGGTCTTGTCGATTGTTTTGATTAACTGCGACGATGGGGTTGCTTCCTCTCCGTGTCTTCTCGCATTTCTTTTTCTCCATAACCCATAAATAGTTACTTGAAAAACATATCGTAGGATGAAGAGATGAATCTTATCTTGTTTCGAGTCTTTTAGAATACCAATTAGAACTTCCCAATCCGTGGTGAACTGTTGCTTGAGAATGCCCCGAGCGAGAGTGTCCCACACTTGGGAGGAGTACACACATGTGAAAAACAGATGGTTTTTCGTCTCTACTGGATGGTGGCAGAAGATACACGAGGCGTTTACATTCGTGTTCCACTTCAACATTTTATCCCCTGTAGCGAGCTTATTATGCATAGAGATCCACAAGAGGAAATAATATTTCGGTGTAGCATGTTAGAACCAAACAATATTAGTCCTATCAAGTCGCACTTGTTCTTCTCTGATGAGAATTAGTCGGGGCCTTGCCGTGATTAATGAATGATAAAATATCTTTGTGAAAGTGGTTGTGTGCTTATTATGTTGTCTTCGATGTCTAAATTCGATTCCCCAAAAACAAAAACACCCTTTGAATTTAAATAAATAAACTCATTAATTCTTCTTTTTAAAATCATAAAAGCCTCACGTACCCGTATGACGGATACATGAGCTGGGCACTCGCAGCCTGCTGCATCGGAGCAGCCATTCCGGTATAGCCTGATTGTCCTCCGCCATGATACTGACTAGGGCTCCCTCCTTGTTCTCTCCCTGTGCCATATCAAAGAGTACTCATCAAATATTTTACATAAAATTCCAGATTATTACACTATTCGACAATATAGCATATTTTTTCCTTGTATGCATATCAAAGAAATTTCAGAATGTAAAGTACTGATAAATATCTTCAACAATTAAAAGATGGTGAATTGTTTTATTTTTTTTGCCAACAAAAAAATGATGAAATTACGTTTTGAAATCATGAAAATAATCTATTACTTATTCATCATCGCATGAGTTTTTGTTAATTTACGAAAACAAAATATAGATTAGTTCTCGGGAATGAAGGCTAAACTAATTCATGTACAGCCGCTAGATATGTAGATCATTGCATGTTTGTAATTGTATATGCATGTCATGTGGAGAGAGAGAGAGAGACTGAGTTGGTGGTACCGTATTCAGAATTGTAGGTGTACCCAGTGGCGGATCTAGGTAGGAAAAAGTGTGCTGTAGCGGAGCAGCCATTCGGTATATATAGCCTGATAATCTATAGTTTATAAATATTCAATTTTGTAATATTTTTATTATTTAACGAGTTCTTTGGGCCACTAGTTTGTCTATTATTCCACCTACAGACCGCAGTC
Organism: Alliaria petiolata; assembly: GCA_020283515.1. Classification (NCBI taxonomy): domain Eukaryota; kingdom Viridiplantae; phylum Streptophyta; class Magnoliopsida; order Brassicales; family Brassicaceae; genus Alliaria; species Alliaria petiolata. The sequence goes on along the minus strand of JAHZTW010000001.1, from coordinate 448,392,758 downwards.
AACTCATCTTTTGAGAATTGTAATATGGATGAGTGGAGGGCGGCATAAGCAATATGGATGATATAATTTACTTTAAACATAAGATGATGACCAAAAAGAAAAGTTTAATTTGCATAATAACTAATATGGACTATAAAATTAAGAATATGACCCATCCATATTTTTTTTTTCGGCAACATAAATGATGAACGCAACGCATATATACAGAGTTTAGGTTACAAACAAACACAACGCACAAGTACATCATAACGCACAAGCACAGTTCATAAAACATTACAACCAGGAAATTACGTATTGTGCGGAGGTCATACGAGCTCTCTTGGCCAAGTTATCATCAGCTACATTGGCTTGTCGAGATATTACGAGATAACCGGTACTTTAGGAGTTGAGGAAAGAGAGATTCATAATCTCCAAAGAACGTAATCCCGGTGTATATCCCATACGTTTAAACTGTTAGACTGCTTCTCGCAGAACGTTAGCTTCAGCTTCTAGGGAACAAATTGTCGGATCAATGGAAACTTACTCTCACAGGTTTTTAAAAAAATAAAAAATATGACTATAAGTTGGATAATTTAGCAAATAATTAATTGAAATCTAAATGGACAAAATGCTCATATATTAAATAACACATCGTTTTCTCATTGTTTAGTTTGTTATGTTATGTATTTTTCTATGCCAAACAAAAATATTGATTCCATTGCATTTTTTTTTTTTAATCTTTTCATATAAACTGAATAAGACGTGATCAGACCAATGTTTGTAACTTTTGAAACTGACAAAAAAACAAATGTAACAGTAAAATAGAAGTTTTGTGAGACTAAATCTAGACTAGGCTCTAATTTTTTTTAATATGGCATCTGCAACAAAAATAATATGTATTTTTTTATTAAAAAAGGAGAATTTAAATTAGCTGTTTTTAACAAAAAAAAGTCGAAAGTAATTAATTTTGGCCATCCGTAACGATTTCACTGACAAAAACAACTGGTTTTCTATGAACATTCGGGGATCAGTTTGGTTGTTAGGCTGAGATTCTCCCGGTTCACCAAAAATATGGAAAGTAAATAAAACGAGATAAGAAAGCAAAAGAGAAAAAGTGAAGATTAATAGGTACTTTAGGTGACGTAAATTGTGATACAATTGTAATATTTTTATTATTTTATGAGTTCCTTGGGGCACTAGTTTGACCATTATTCCACCTACAGACTACCGTCAACTAATCTTGTAGATAAATTTTAATTTTTGGCAGGCAAATAATTTTAATCTTTACACATAATTTCGCCCTCGATCGAGATCGCTAATGCCCGCCGATATGGACGTGTGACTTGTGAGGCTAAAATAATCGAATGGTCTAGCTGTCTCATTATTGCTTACCTTCCTATAAAATTGGAGTCCTTTAGAGCCTAACATAATCACAGTTCATTCACAAATACATAAGAACGAAAGAAAATGGGATCTCATACCGTTTCCACCGCGCGAAAACCACACGCAGTGTGCGTCCCTTACCCAGCTCAAGGCCACATCAACCCGATGCTGAAAGTGGCTAAAATCCTCCATGCTAAAGGCTTCCATGTTACCTTCGTCAACACCATCTACAACCACAACCGTCTCCTTAAGTCACGTGGACCCAGTGCCCTCGACGGGCTTCCTTCTTTCCGGTTCGAGTCCATCCCTGACGGTCTACCGGAGACTGAGTTGGACGTTACACAGGACATCCCTGCCCTTTGCGAGTCCACCACGAAGAACTGTCTCGCTCCCTTCAAGGAACTTCTCCGGCAGATCAACTCCAGAGATGATGTCCCTCCGGTGAGTTCTATCATATCGGACGGTTGTATGAGCTTTACTCTTGATGCTGCGGAGGATCTCGGTGTGCCGGGGGTTCTTTTTTGGACAACTAGTGCTTGTGCCTTCTTGGCTTATCTACACTTCGATCGCTTCATCGAGAAGGAGTTATCTCCACTAAAAGGTATGTATTATTATTTTAATTAACGATTTAATCCGTGTTATAATATTTAACTTAGCGTAGAAGCCATAAGAACCCACGGGTTCATTATGATATTTTTTGTCTTCGTACACCATATGGTCTATTTGTCAGCGAACTGGTTGGAGACAAAAAAAACGATATTATGTTGAGAAACGGTAGACCAAACTAGCTCATAACTTAACTTTAAGTGAAGTAGCAAGAAGAAAACTAAAAAGTAGTTTAGTATATACGTATTTCTAGATTTTTACCAAGGGTAAAAAGTAGTTTAGTATATCCTTGTTTTTTTTTACCAAGGGTATTCTATTGAAAGTGCAGGAAATAAAAGGTACATGTTTGGTTATTTGTGTAGTATTTTTTGTTGTTTTAAAAAAGAAAAGTTTAATGAAGATCTTTAGAAGCGCAGGTGTATATATAAGAAAACTTTACCACGACAAAAAATGATATTGACGAAACATGTTATAACAAAATTGTTTTCTAATATCTAAAAGTAATTCATTTAACCTAAATGCAACTAGACCAAAAAAATAACCCTTCAAAAGCACCTCCATCAACAAATTTAAACAAGATATTTAAAAATTAAAAAAATGGAAAAAATAGAAAAAAAAAGAGAGAGATACCGAAACGTTTCTTGTTTGAAAAACGTCTCTTATCTATTAAATACAAATGTCATTGTTTGAGTATCTGAATTATTTTTATATTTAAATTTTAATTACTTTATTATATTATAATAATAAAATATAGATCATATACTCTATTAGGAAGAGTCTCTCGCATTAAAAAAAAATATAAGTAGAAAAAACAAAAAACAAAAGAATTGGGAGAGTCTCTCATGTGAGAGACTTGAGATACCCAAAATACACTTGTCATCATATAATTAATTTAATTTTTTTATAACTTAAAATCAAATTATACTATTAAACAATCTAAATAATATTATTATTAGATTGTTAAGAGACCAATAGAGGTGCTCTAGTACCTTATCGATGATTCAATGTAAACGCATCAAATTCTGGTTTTTATTACGGTGCTTTAAATTCAATGAAGAAATTTCGAAACGTTTAAACTATTACTAACAAAATGGCAGTGGATTTGGCAGATGAGAGTTACTTGACCAAAGAGCACTTGGACACAAAAATAGATTGGATTCCATCGATGAGGAACCTAAGACTAAAAGACATCCCTAGCTTCATCCGTACTACTAATCCTAAGGACATAATGCTCAACTTCCTCGTCCGTNACACAAAAATAGATTGGATTCCATCGATGAGGAACCTAAGACTAAAAGACATCCCTAGCTTCATCCGTACTACTAATCCTAAGGACATAATGCTCAACTTCCATGTCCGTGAGTCTGAACGAGCCAAATGTGCTTCTGCTATCATTCTGAACACGTTCGATGATCTCGAGCACGACGTCATCCAATCTATCCAATCTATTTTACCTTCGGTATACTCTATTGGACCGCTCCATCTACTAGTGAAACGAGAGATAGGCGAGGATAGCGAAATCGGACGGTTGGGATCGAATCTGTGGAAAGAGGAGACGGCGTGTGTGGATTGGCTCAATACTAAGAGTCGAAACAGCGTTGTTTACGTGAACTTCGGGAGCATAACTGTGATGACTGCGAAACAACTCGAAGAGTTTGCTTGGGGTTTGGCAGCAACAGGAAAAGAGTTATTGTGGGTGATACGGCCGGATTTAGTAGCCGGGGATGTGGCAATGGTTCCGCCTGAGTTTTTAACGGAGACGGCGGATCGGAGGATGCTGGCGAGTTGGTGTCCTCAGGAGAAAGTTCTTTCTCATCCGGCGATCGGAGGGTTCTTAACACACAGCGGATGGAACTCGACGCTGGAAAGTCTATGCGGCGGAGTTCCGATGGTGATTTGGCCGTTCTTTGCAGATCAACCAACAAATTGTAAGTTCTCTTGTGATGAATGGGAGGTTGGGATTGAGATCGGCGGAGATGTGAAGAGAGAAGAGGTAGAGGCGGTGGTTAGAGAGTTGATGGATGGAGAGAAGGGAAAGAAAATGAGAGAGAAGGCGGAGGAGTGGCGGCGCTTGGCCGAGAAAGCGACGGAGAATGAACGTGGTTCCTCGGTTGTAAATTTTGAGAAGCTTGTTAGCAAGGTTCTTTCAGGAGAGTAGAGACCACGTGAGATGATTATAAAAATACTATGGTCTATATTATTATTCACTTTACATATAATCATGAACAAGTATTTGTTTTCAAGTTTTTTTTTTCAATCGTCTGTGAATCCTGTGATGTTATCCTAATTAAGTAAGCAAATGGGAATGAAAAATAAATGATGCAATGAACTGGCAAAAATCAAGTTTTGACATTATGGAATGGGAATTTCAGGCCAACATTGTAGTAGTAGAAGCAGAATTTAGTGACAAGACTGTGGATAAGATTTTTGGCGCCCAAATTTCAGAAACAGAGTTTAAAGCTAATTAAAATTTAGAAATCTGATTTGTTCTTAACGAACAAAAAAAAAATAGATATAATTGAGTGAAAGTACTTATTTCGAGAAGTTGAAAATTACTTCCTAAGATATTCAATTTTGTGTAGCGCTTTTGTCTGTGTGAAAGAAGATCTTTGGTAAAAAAAAAAAACACATGGACGAGAAAAATTTGGAAAATTCGATGAAGACAACAAAAATAATTAGTATATATCACCAAAAAAATGGTCGTGGCCTCTCTATCGAGCCATTTATTAGTGACTTTTAGTGTGTATATAACGCCTACCGAGTCGTGACCACTTCCATCGGAAGATTAAAAGCAACAACCAAAATGGCATCTCCTGCCGTCTGTAGCACACAAAAACCACACGTAGTTTGCGTTCCTCACCCAGCACAAGGACACATCAATCCGATGCTGAAAGTGGCTAAACTCCTCCACGCCAAAGGCTTCCACGTCACCTTCGTCAACACCGTCTACAACCACAACCGTCTCCTCCGGTCCCGTGGTCCCAACGCGCTTGACGGGCTTCCTTCCTTCCGTTTCGAGTCTATCCCTGATGGTCTACCAGAGACCGATGGAGATACAACGCAGGACATCCCTGCCCTTTGCGTCTCCACCATGACGAACTGTCTAGCTCCGTTCAAGGAGCTTCTCCGACGGATTAACGCCGGAGATGGTGTTCCTCCGGTGAGCTGTATTGTATCGGACGGTGTGATGAGTTTTACTCTTGACGCTGCGGAGGAGCTCGGTGTCCCGGAGGTTATTTTTTGGACCACCAGTGCCTGTGGTTTCATGGCTACTCTAAAATTTAATCGCTTTATCGAAAAAGGTTTATCTCCTTTTAAAGGTACTTAGTTGATGTTTATTATTATTGATTTAAATCCACATAGTTAAAAGAGAAGAAGAAAAAAAAATAGTGATGGTGGATTTGGCAGATGAAAGTTTTTGATTTACAGATTTACACTAGCAATGTCATGACGTAGGCTATAGATAACTAATAAATAGTGATGGTGGATTTGACAGATGAAAGTTACATGTCTAAGGAGCATCTAGACACGGTTATAGATTGGATACCGTCAATGAAGAATCTTAGGCTAAAGGACATCCCTAGCTTCATCCGTACCACTAATCCTGACGACGTAATGCTCAATTTCGTCATCCGAGAGGTCGAGCAATCCAAACGCGCCACTGCGATCATTCTAAACACCTTTGATGATCTCGAGCATGACGTTATCCAATCTATGCAGTCTATTTTACCCCCGGTTTATTCGATTGGACCGCTCCATCTCTTAGCGAACCGGGAAATCGACGAGGCTAGTGAAGTAGGTCGGATGGGACTAAGTTTGTGGAGAGAAGAGACGGAATGTTTGGATTGGCTCGACACTAAACCTCCAAACAGCGTCGTTTTTGCCAATTTTGGATGCATGACGATGATGAGTGCAAATCAGCTTGTTGAGTTTGCTTGGGGTTTAGCCAAGAGTGGTAAAGAGTTTCTGTGGGTGATCCGGCCAGATTTAGTGGCTGGAGAGGCGGTGGCGGTTCCACCGGAGTTTTTAGCCGAGACCGCGGGCCGGGGAATGATAGCAAGTTGGTGTCCTCAAGAGAAGGTTCTTTCCCACCCGGCAACCGGAGGATTCTTGACACATTGCGGGTGGAACTCGACACTAGAGAGTCTATGTGGCGGTGTTCCGATGATATGTTGGCCGTTTTTCGCAGAGCAGCCAACGAATTGTAAGTTTTGCTGTGATGAGTGGGGAGTAGGGATGGAGATTGGTGGATATGTAAAGAGGGAGGAGATTGAGGCGGCGGTAAGAGAACTAATGGATGGAGAAAAAGGGAAGAAATTGAGAGAGAAGGCGAAGAAGTGGCGGCGCTTGGCCGAGGAAGCGACGGAGCATCCTTCGGGTTCGTCCATCGTTAATTTTGAGTTGCTTGTTAGTAAAGTTCTCCTAGGAAAAAGCCCGGAGGTATAAAATTATAATGCAACAATTAAAGATATGTGGTCGACCGTAGACCGTCCTATAGATGTGGTATTGTTTAATCAGTGTGCGTTTTTGTATTACTTGCACCAACGTCAATTGTAATAAGATTAGTAAAGGTTTTAGCATCGTCAGTTGAGTATAAATAGGTATTTGTTAACAAGTTTCGGAAAAAAAAAATTGTATTCGTAATTTCGTATCTACAAGAGAATATATGTTGTATTGACCGTTCATTACCGACGAACTGACGGATCAAAAGTTTGCATTTGGCGGAGGATGCAGCGGCTCGTCATATGTGAATCTCGATGGTTAAAAAGGTCCTTTAGGGTAGGAACCAGCCCGCCGAATATAATAGACACGTACGGCCCAATTTACCTATAACCATGCTTGAAGGAAAATTTTGAAAAATAAAAAAAAACATGATAGGTTAGTATTAATTTATATTTTAGAGTATTAACAAAATTATCAATTATAAATCTTGGTTCTATAGATATAATTATAAATTTTATTGGTTTATTGATACCTATAATCTTCACCAAATTTTAAATTCTATTGAAAGTCTATTGTTATTTAAAAAAATTATCATTTGTTTGATAATTCTATTAAAATCTACTGTCGTTAGAATGTAGATCTTTACAGTTTCATTCGTAAAATACAACTTTCATAACACCTTTACATATTTATGGATTCTTAAAATTATAATAACTGAAATTTTTTAACACACAAAACACTCTACAAATTTAATAAATTTCTCAATTTTAAAAAAATAATCATTCTCAATAACCCCTACTAAATATAGAATTAATCAGATAATCGTTTAGTCGTTTGACTCGTTTCACACACTATTAACTAGATCCAATATAACTCCAGGCTTATAAATTAAGACCAAATTAGTGAAAAATATGATTGAAATCTGTCTAAACTTTTTAGCCACACGTCGTTCAAACGTGTTTTTTTTTTTTATGTTTTTGACTAATGGCAAACAAAATTTCAGGTGGGTTTTAACAAGTGAAAACTTAAGTTGGAAACTTTTTTAGCTAGTTTGGCAGAAAAACAACTCAAACTCCGGCAATAAAACGTCACTTGGCTGACAAACTTTCTCAAAAATTGACTTGATTTTATTTGTTTTCAACATGCTATAAGTTAGACTTAGTCTAAGTTAAAAGTCAAGTACAAGGAAGATTAAAAATAAAATTGTCGATTTATTCTAAAAATAATAGAAAGAATATCAAAGTCGACTTATTATAATATTATTCCGTTAGAGAAGAAATGAAAAGAACAAACATGACGAGAGATATAGCCATCTTTATTTTGGCAGTCATGTTAAGTCATGCAAGGATTTGGTTGAGAAAATAAACGAATTAGCTTCTTTTTTTTTTCTTTGTTGGATGAAGAGAAAGGGAGAGGGTAAAAAATTGTCAACAGGTTGTACAAGTTGGAGATGCAGTTGATCATGAAGATGATGTCAACTCTCTGTTGTTCGTGGTTGTACTTTCAGGTGCGTCCGTTGCATCGAATTCTCCTCCTTCTCCTGAGACTTGATGTGGTGCTTGTGATTCTGAAGATAACAAATAACCACAACATTAAAAAAAATTTTGGACTAATAAAATAATATTCAATCTTACAATTCCACATATAGAATTTATTTGTTTGGTCGCCCCTCTGCAAATAAGTTTGGATAATTGCTTAAATAGAGAGTGGTCCCTTCTTTCTTGTGAGTTGTGACTAGATCTCGAGAATCAATAATATAAAAGGGTGACAGTAACCCACATGCAAACACTATTGGCTTATGCATATTACATACACATATTCATATATATATATATATATAAACATGCATGACCCATGATGGACGATAGACAGATGTGAGGGAACAAAAAAATTAGACAGCTCAGTTCACATGGACATGATGCAATTACATATATACCATGTGCCCAATCATTCACTCTCTTTTTGGTATTCCATTTAATCTTCCGTACTCTTATATGCATATGATTCAACTAGCTATTTCGTTTTTTTTTTTCTGTTTTTCACAAAACTATATGTTTAGTACTTATAATTAGTGGACTTGGATCTTGTTATGATGATGAATGCATTTGCACAATGGAACATGCATGTTTATAAACGATGTCATTTGAGAAAACAAAAGACTGAACTATTTAATTATTGACGTACCGGTGGAAGAAGATATTGGCTCTTGGGAAGGAGGGGCATTAGAGGAAGTATTAGGAGCCTCGAAATTGGATGGGTATATTAGATAAGAAGAAGCAGAAGGTAAACGTTGCTGTTGCTGCTGATGATGATGATGAACATGATGAGCATAGTGCTGATGAGGATATGGTCTAGGGCTTGGAGCTTGGAGGTAGTAGTAAGGAGAAGGCATGATGTTGGATGATGATGGCGATGTTGCTCCTCCTCCATACATTTGCTGTTGGTAGTATTGTGCTTGTTGGAGCTGGGTGTTGTATAACGCCTGCATGCAAACAATTCAGTACGAAAAAAATATTATTTGATAGCCTTTTAGAAAAAAAAAAAAAAAAAAAATATTTGTTAATATCACCAACTTAATTAAACACTCTAATGCTAATAGCAATCGAGTTCATGATTTTAGGATTTACTCTATACTTCTTTTACGTCGTTAACCTACGAATTCACTACATATATTTACCAATCTATAAGAAAGTTTTCTAGGTACTTAATAGTTAATTCTCGGGAATGAAGGCTAAACTAATTCATGTAAGGTTCAAAAATAAAACTAATTCATGTACAGCCGCTAGAAATGTAGATTATTGCATGTTTGTAATTGTATATGCATGTATGTGGAGAGAGAGAGAGAGAGAGAGAGAGAGAGAGAGAGAGACTTGGTGGTACCCATATTCAGAATTGTAGGTGTACCTGAAAACAAGAGAATTTAATGGTGCTAATCCAATTAGTCTAAATATTCACCAGAATACCAACAAAAGTTTACTTAAATCATTTTACCTCGACAAATCTAGTGCATGCAAATTTCATCGAGACATACCTATTATGCTCTTTATATACACATGGCATATTTCACTATTATTGTTCTATTGCGATGTTGGTCCGGCTAATATTCAAAATATTATACACTTTTTATATGACAACTAGCAACTAGCTAGTCCGGTATAAGTATTTATATTAAGAATATGATATTTACAGGCTGACTCCAACTTGCCCAAATTGAAGCATTAAATATCATCTTCTGTCTCTTACCATTTCTAACGCATTGGACCATTTCCTCGTCTAAGCAAAAATTATAAATTTCTTTTACACCCTTTGAGTTTAAATAAATAAACCCATTAATTCTTCTTTTTAAATATCATAAAAGCCTTACGTACCCGTACGACGGATACATGAGCTGCCCAGTCGCAGCCTGCTGCAGCGGAGCAGTCATTCCGGTGTAGCCTGATTGTCCTCCGCCATGAAACTGACTAGGGCTTCCTCCTTGTCCTCTCCCTGTGCCATATCAAAGAGTAATCATATAATATTTTACATAAAATTCCAGATTATTACATTATTGGACAATGTAGCATATTTTTTTCCTTGCATTTCAAAGAAATTTCAGTTTTTTTTAAAGAAAAAGTGTAAATGTTATGACAAATATCTTCAACGACTAAAACAATATGATTTTTTTTTTGCTAACAAAAAAAAATGAAATTACGTTTTGAAATTATGATAATAGTCTATTATTCATCATCGTATGAGTTTTTGTTAATTTACGAAAACAAAAATTATTGAAGACCATCAATATTATATATATATATATATAAAGACCGATGAGAGATCATTAAAGTTTGCATTCAAAAACAAAAATTTGAGTTAACGAACCTCGAGGCGTCGATGGTCGAGGCCGTCCAAAAGACGCAATATTGCAATTCGCCTTTCTTCCATCGATCACAGGATTCGGTTCGGCGACTGCTCTCGTTGCTGAGTCCGGCTCTCGAAACGTGACCTGGACCACCGAGATGATGACGTTGAAGGCCTCGAGAAACAATTAAAAGACGGTGGAAAAGGGAAAAGGGATTAACTTACGAAACCATAGCCTTTAGATTTTCCGGTGGTCTTATCGGTGATGATGACTGCTTCAAGAATCTCTCCGAACTGATCGAAGTAACGACGCATTTCCTCGGTCGGAGTCTCCCATGCTAAGCCTCCGACGAACACTTTGGTGTAGGTCGTGTCTCCGAACGGCGATCGGTAATAGCTCGTATTAGAAGACATCTGTTATATATAACTGTTTTGATTGTTGGTGATGATGATGGTTTGTGATGATATATACCGATAACGCAAAATGAATAAACAAATTTAATGAATGAATATATGAAAATGGGGTCTGTCTAATTAAAACATCAGCCAAGAAGGAAAAGAAGAAAAGATTGTAATTGAGGGAAAGTTAGCTTCTTTATATCGTCAAATGCCTCACAAACGACTTTTTCATTCTCTTTTTTTTTGTTTTTGGTGCAAATTGCAACTCCTAAACTGTGTCGTATTGTGTTTCCGACCCTACACTTGCGACGAGAGAGAGAGAGAGAGAGAGAGAGAATGAATGGTGACTTGGTGAGTTAATGTAAGAAGGAATTAGTTTTCTTTGAGGTTTTGTAAGAAGAGTGACAAGGCAAGCACTGAGTATGTCTTCGCTGTCTATAGTTTTTTGCCAGGTTTTATCATTATTCCTCTTCCACAACTTTTTTTTCCTCATCCATTAAAATACTATCTTCTTTGATGATTTTATTAATTATATAATGATTCTGGTATATCATCCCAAGAACGAGAGATGATGACACAGATTTTTAACAATCAGATAAGTTTTTCGAATCAGGATTTTTACTTCACAAAGCTGAAAGTCAACAATAATGAATAGAGGCTAAAAAATATTCAGCTATTTCTCAGTTTTCAAACTAGATTTTGTTTAATGATTCAGCCGTATTATCTGGCATATTCGTTTGCAATGTTACCGATCAAAACCCATATATTACAATTGCAAGTCAAAATCAATATTATATACACTAATATTACTTCAGTTCTACAAGACTATATTTAAATTGATTTAAGCATTATAATACGATATCATCGTTCGTACCCATGTTCTCATTTAGGTTGGCTGATGATCTCTTGTTTCTCTTCCTTGTGTTCGTCTCTGTATAGCTTTATTCTGGTGCGGTCCGGTTACTAATTTAATTCCTTTTCGTAAAGAAACTCTCTCTACATATATATGATCAATCTTTAAAATTTAAATGCAGCTTACACCTTGTTTGTTGAATAATGAAGACTCACATTCCTTAATATCACAGAATAGCATGTACTTGACATTCTCCTAATCATAAGCTGACGACTATAATTATAGTTTGCTATATGCGCTAAGTTTTTTTTTGTGTATAATGTGACCGATAGAAAATTAATAATGTGAGATTCCAAGCTAACCACTACCAGCTTTGAGGTTTTTTTAAAATAAAGAATTTCATTAAGTAATTAACAAGGCAAATCCCAAACATATAGCCAAAATAAAGTACTCTGTGTATCAAATTATAATAGAAAATACTCATGATGATTATGCCGATCGGATTAGTTATAACTTTTCATGATTAGTGGAAATCAATTGTTATATCCACCAAGCCATAAGGGGTAAGTGAGAAAGTAAAGTTGGTGAAGAGATAGTTTTGAAACTTTGAGTAGTTAATATATATGCCAAAAAAAAAAGAGTAGTTGATATATATCCCTGTATTAATTTCTCATCCCCCGTTTACAAAATTGACTAATCAATATCAGACTATAAAATACGGCAACATATACATATAATTGGACAATAAAATACAGCAATATAAATATCCATATGAGTAGTCTATTAAAAAATATCCTGGAAATCCCTAACCAATAATTTTAATTAGTGCCAGGTGTAAAATTAAATGTAGCGTTTGTGTCATGTTTGATATGAATCAACTACGTATGGTTTTGATCGTTTTGATGATGTGACTGTTTAATTATGGTGGGTTTGAATTCGAATCTATGTAGTTAATCAGTACATGCATGTTTTACGATAAGTTTGAATTACTTTTTTTAAGAAAAAACTACGAATCGAAAACTAAAAATTACTAATAAATATCAAGAAAAAATATTTAGTTAAATGGTTATAATTAGTATACTATAAACTATGCAGCATTTTCTATCGGAATTTGACTCAACCCCTCTGCAAAAAGTTGAGAAAATGGTTAATAGATCCGTTGACAAAAAAAAAGTAAAAGTAACAAATGCCATTAAAACTTATATATAGTTTTGTACCAGAGTAGGTTAATAATTAAATGATAAAATTGTGTATGTACAGATGGAATTTATTGTGGGGGTGTAATACTTTGCGTTGGTACGGTGCTTTGCTTATATACTTATTATAAGGTTTGTGTAAATAGCAAAAAAAGAGTTAAATAAGGCTAATAATATATATGGTAAATGTAGTTGTAAACTAAAGCGATATATATATGTGTGAAAGTGGAGGGCAAAAGAATTGAGAAGATCACATGAAACGAGCAGATAAACAGCTTTTACATAGTCCCCCGCACGCATGCACGCACCCAATAACGACCATCCCTCTTTTTAACCCCTTTTTTCTCTTCTTTCTTTTTATGCAAGATATTATTGAACCCCACTACCTATATAATAATCTATATCAGTCCCGAATGCATTTTTGTTTTATAATATTATGCAAAAATCAGATTTAAATAAATGTGTAGTTGACCCAACAAAAAACAAAGCATGTCGTTTTTTTTCATACCAACTGGTTTTGGATTAAAATTAATTGAATCATAGACATAGAAAATGGCGGATATTTAAGAGGAATTTACATGAAAAATGTTGGTTGATGACAACATTTGTTTGGTCAGCCAATAATAGATATATAATTGTTTGGTAATAAAAAGTAGGAATAGAAGAAGAAAAAAAAAGGTGGGGCCAGTTTGCCAGCATGGCAAAAGAGAAGATAGCTGGAGTGGGGGAGTTTAAAGAAGAAACAGAAGAGAATCCGTGAACTGGCAGATCCCCTCCACGTGGATCTCCTCCTGTCATCCTTCTCTCTCCATTATCTATTTTATTTAGCTGTCTCTCTCTCTCTCTTTACACAAAAATATGAGAAACATATAGTATGAAAAATATATACCCGTAACGCGAGTGGTTTATGCCTTAATACATGGGTATAAATCCATCATAACACATGTTTATTGGTAGGAAAACAACGTGTACGACGACGCGTACACTTTTCTTATTGATCGTAAAACTGTCACCGTTTTATATATGACATTTATAACAGTTTTGGCAGTTTTTTGTTTTTTGTTTTGTTAACGAATTGTTCGATAGTATACGCTTGCTTGAAATTTTTCGTTTTAACCTTTTAAAACATATTGAAAAATTTAATATTCGCTTATACATGAATATTTTAGTAAGCTTTAAGCATATTGGGAAACTTAATTAGGAGACGTCAAAATACTAGTGTCGGGCTACGACTTAGGGTTAGGGAACATGTTGAAGAAAGAGATCATGACGTCGACGAGACAAATGTACAATCACGCGACATATCAATTATATTGAGATATTGTCAAGAAATTAATTGTTGTGAATCAAAAATAACTTTACAAAATGAAAAATGTTTTAGTATTTTTTCAACAAAACAAATCTGTACTGTAATTAGAAAATGTAGTAATGAAATATGAAGATGTAAAGGGCCGTATTGTAGTGGAACTTTGGTTAGGCTGGTTATTTTGAAGAAAAAAATATAACCTTTCCTTACATTGTTTTTGATCATTTTTAAATTTCTTATGTTTTGCACCTATGATAGCATAAAAAACTGTAGGCCCAAAATTATATACCGAGTCATCAATAAATCAATCGAAAGAGAGCGTTGTCAATAAATTTATGCCATAAACTATAGTATTGGAGATTTAGAAAACGAAAAGACCAAAAAGAAAGACCACAAGAAATGCATTGACGTAGTAACACAAAGAAGATGATGATAAAAGTACTTGAACAATATAATCAAGACTAAAAAGAAGTAATTAAACACACATAGCAATGGGGTGGTGGCGCAGTTGGCTAGCGCGTAGGTCTCATAGCTTCTGAGTGATCCTGAGGTCGAGAGTTCGAGCGTCTCTCACCCCATCTCTTATTTTATTTTCAGCAAGCCCATGGTAGGTCCAATTTGAATAATTTTTTACTCCCAGTAGCCCATTTACGTACGTCGGACGGAAACGTCCTTGATGCGTCAGCGTCACAAAGCAATGACTTGTGGGAGATTTTGTCATTTTTGATCTTTGAGGTCAGAGAAACAGCGAAGCAGAGCAAAGCGAGAGAAGATGCCAAGACCAAGTCCATATCATTTGAAAACTACTTACATATGAACAACCATTGATATGGGCTTCTACCTGGCCCATTCACTATTTCTATGTACACTCGGTGACACGTTTCCTAATCTCGCGATTGCAATGGTATAACCGGTTTAATTGAAATTTTTTGGATAAACCGAACCGAAAAGCGAAGAGCGAGTCTGAGCGAGAGGCGACAAGAGCAATTAATAAGAGGCAAAAAGCAGGGCGCTGAAGTTATCGGAATTAGCATCTTTTTCGAAACCGTCTGTTTATCCGGCGTTTGCGTCTGACGTGTTCACGGCGGCGACCTCCATGGACGGCGAAAACCTCGGGAGTAATCACCGCAACTTCGAAGGTGGTTCTAAAGAGCGTTTATCAACCGAATCCTTGGCGTTAATCGATACGCGCCTCTTGTCCCAGTCAGAACTTCGCGCTCTCGCTCACTGTTCTTCTCTCTCCCCGTCATCTTCTTCATCGGCGTCTCTCGCTGCTTCAGCCAGTGGAGACGACGATTTGACGCCAAAGATCGATCGCTCCGTCTTCAATGAGTCCGCTGGCAGTCGGAAACAGACATTTCTCCGTCTCCGCCTTGCGCGCCACCCTCCGCCACCCAGACCTCCGTCGCCGCAACGCCAAAGAGACGATTCCTCCCGTGAAGAAAAATCGCAACTCGCATCGCTTCTTAGATCTCTGTTCTCTGTCGATTCGACCCAGACGAAAGCGGAAGAAGACGAAGGAGAGGAAGAACTCGAAGAAAACGAAGGTCAGCCGCTGATTCCTGTACCGATCCATAATAACACAAATGTGTATCAGAATCCGTATTTTGATTCGGTTAAGAACGTTCTGGCTCAGGGAATCTCCGAGAATGAAACGAGGAGGAGGCGAGGGCGGCCGAGGAAGATTCAGAACCCTAGCGATGGGGGGATTAACCAAGAAACGGAGGTTTTGGAATCTGATGCGGCTGATTCGGAGAGAGAAGGACCTTTTTCTGTAGATAAAACTCGTAGAAATTTAGGAACGGAGAGTAGATATGATGATTCAGGAATCTCCATGGACTCATCAAATTCGGGGAAGAGAAAGAGAGGCCGTCCTCAAAAGAGTGGAGATGGCTTCAATCAGTTAGCAGTGAACTGCGAAAGCGAAGATAAGGACGACATTGTGAACTTGGAGAACAGAGAAGGTACAATGGTAGATCTCACTGCATTGGCTAATAGTGCAGAGGATCCATATGGAGAGGAGCTGAGGAGGATCACGTTGGGGTTAGTGACCAAGGAAGAGTTCTTAGGTTTCTTGGAACAGTTGAATGGTGAATGGGTGAATGCTGGGAAGAAGAAGAAAGTAGTGGAAGCTTGTGATTACGGAGGATACTTGCCCAGAGGATGGAAACTTATGCTATTCATCAAAAGGAAAGGGAGCAATCTGTGGCTGGCTTGTCGCAGATACGTAAGGTATACTAATGTTCAGCCTATTGTTGCTTTAGTTGTCTTCTCTGGTTCTGTTTATCATGTGTATACATCTAGTTAGATTATGATTGAGACCTGAAGTTGGCTTGTAGAATCGTCTTGGCTTATATATATCTAACACTTTGTAGCATTGGAGATTTACTTTTATGGATTCAGAATCGGTAGACGATGGTGTTTCAGTTTCTGCTGCTAGACTTTTGATTGTCCCTCTTGTGTGTTTTCCATCTTCTTGAACATAGTAAAACATATTTACTACAATTGCTTATCGCTGGAGTCTGTCTTCTTTGCCGATCTAGTACTCTTGCTTTTGTTGTTACTTTTAGTTAGTTCATGAATATGAAATTTTCTTACTGTATTCACTGTATATACAGTCCCGATGGGCAGGAGTTTGCAACCTGCAAGGAAGTCTCCACATATCTTCAATCTCTTCTTGAACCCCGAGGCAAGAACCGGGTCAATTCCTTGCAATCTGACAACAAGATTCTAGGTCAACCAGTTATGGCTAATGAAACTTTAGTAGGGAACTCTGATTCCATGGACTTGCCTGTTATGAACTCTGGAACGAACCATAACCAGAACCGTGAGAGTGAAAGAACCAGCAGCGAGGCGTTTGAGGAAGCGGAAGGCCCTGAAAATGGCGATATAACAGATCCAGAGAAAACCAGTTTGGTGGAGGAAGATGATGAAAATGATCCCTACAGCAGAACTTCTTAATGGAGACAACGAAGAAGACTATATGCACTCAGAAACTCAATTTGCAGAAAATTTGATGAAAAAGCGTTCAGCGGCGAGTGAGAAGCTTCAAGAGTTTTGGAGCTCACAAAAGCCCTGAGTTCTGTGACCAGTTCGTTTTACTAGAACAAATTGCTTTTTTTTTCTTCAGATTTTGCGTTTCATGCAACCAAAGCATGTTTTAGGTGTCACAGGATATAGAATTTGAAAGGTACATACATGTACAAAACAATTGACAGAAACTAAAATATTCTTGAAGTTGAAACAAAATTTCAGTGAGCTTTTTCCTCGGTACACCGCAAAACGAAAGAAATCGTACAAAATTTCTTGCAGTTGAATTTGCTTTTTCACTAGTTTCATTCAAAAGTATGATTTAGAAGATTCTTGTACTATATATGGAAAGGAACAAACCCTAATGGTCGACAAGAGGACGTGTCTTTCTCCGTTTGTCACGTTAGCGTTGCTTTACAATCTTCGAAATTGATGGGTTTAATTGAACAGTCTTTTTAGTTTAGGTTGTTTGTGTGTAAAAATGAAAATTTTTGAGGTTTCATTTTAATTTACGAACTTTAGTTTTCAGAGTTCGTTGACTAAAGAAAGTAGATCCAACGGCCCGTATATTACCACCATCAGAGCATCCTAGGGTTACTACTAATCTCGAAATCAAATCGAGCATCCATTGTTTCAGACAGACAGACAGAGAGAGAGAGAGAGAGAGAGAGAGAGAAGAGAACGAGAAAAAGCCATGGAGAATGAGAGGGAAAAGCAGGTTTACTTGGCGAAGCTCTCTGAGCAAACCGAAAGATACGATGGTATTTTGTTTCCCACCGTTTATGAACGTCTTCGATCTCTGGATTTCCGTTTACTGTTCCTTTCGGAACGATTTGTCAATGTTTCTGAAACTCAGATCTTTTGCTGCTCCGATGAAATGATGAATGCTTTGCTTCTACTAGATTTGCTTTTACATTTCCATAAAATTTTATTATGCACTCGTTTTCTGGGATGTTAGTTGATCTAGATTTTTAGAGATTTAGACGAGCCCTTGCTTATTGTGTTCGCTTTGATCTTTAGCTGCTCTGATCAGTCTTGATCTTATGCTGATATTGTTATTATGTATTTACTTTATTGAATCTCTTTAGCGTGTGTCCATGCTTATACAAAAAGGTGGTGGCTACTTACGAAATAGATCTATGTTTCTGTCAGTAAGTTTTGTTACAGTGATAGATTTCTGGAATCGATTGTTTGCTTTCGTGCTGGATTTTTTAAAAGCTTTGATGCAGAATCATGGAACTCTTTTTGTTCTAGTCATTGGATGAGTCAAGATCTGTTTCTGTGTAGTAATATAGATCCCAAACCAGATATATTGTTATTGTATTGCAAACTTGGAAGCAAAAGGTCACAGATCGGTTTTTTTTTTTTTTTGGGTTATTTGAGTTGCTTAGTTAATTTGGTTCATGTTTTGGGGTTTCCATACTTTCTTATTAAGGCCTTCATTACTCAATTCTTTGCAATTCTTGTTGCAGAAATGGTTGAGGCGATGAAGAAAGTCGCTCAGCTTGATGTGGAGCTCACGGTAGAGGAGAGGAATCTAGTATCTGTGGGGTACAAGAACGTGATTGGCGCAAGGAGAGCTTCGTGGAGGATACTATCCTCCATCGAGCAGAAGGAAGAGTCGAAGGGAAATGAGGAAAATGTCAAGAGGCTTAGGAGTTACCGAAAGAGGGTTGAAGATGAGCTCGCCAAAGTTTGTAATGACATCTTGTCCGTCATCGATAAGCACCTCATTCCATCCTCTACCGCTGTGGAGTCGACCGTCTTTTTCTACAAAATGTGAGTCATCATGCGCTTCTTCATTCTGTGTCCATTTTTTGCTCCCAAATGTGGTATGACCTTAAGTAAATGTATAGTTGATTTGGGTTGAACCGTTCATGTGATATAAGGCGTCAAATGTGACCAAGAGTAAAACCTTGAGGTTTATCATATCCATCTGACAGAAGTTATATGTTTAAGCTCTTACATAGCTTCCACTCTTTCTTATGTTTGTCCTGAAATGAAGTTGATCCATGTGTCTGAGATTCATGAACTTCGTTTCCCTATTTGTTTCATCGTTTTGGCTTTATTTCTATGTTCTTTCTTTGTAGGAAAGGAGATTATTACCGCTATTTGGCAGAGTTCAGTTCTGGTGCTGAACGCAAGGAAGCTGCAGATCAGTCTCTTGAGGCATACAAGGTCCTTGGATCATGTTTCTGTCTTTGTTTTTTTTTTTGTGTTCCTTCCTTCTTGTATGTGAGCTCGGAAAAAAACTGAACTATATGTGTGTGTTTCGCACTCTGGCAATGTAGGCTGCTGTTGCTGCTGCAGAGACTGGTTTGGCACCAACACATCCAGTTAGACTTGGCTTGGCATTGAACTTTTCGGTTTTCTACTATGAGATCTTAAACTCTCCTGAAAGGTTCGTTTTGTTCAATTAGTTTTTTTTTTTGGAAAAGAACATATATTTGGAATCGGTGAGGTGTCACTTTCTAACACTCTAAAACTATGTGATGTACAGCGCGTGCCAATTGGCAAAGCAAGCATTCGACGATGCAATTGCTGAACTCGACAGCCTCAACGAGGAATCATACAAGGACAGCACTCTTATTATGCAGCTACTTAGAGACAATCTCACCTTGTGGACTTCAGACCTCACAGAGGAAGGAGGTAAGACTTAGTTTTTATTTCCCTTATCTGCCTATAGTTTCCTTGGAATCAAATGAGCCTTTTGAATCTTGTTCGTCTCTTTGCATTTATGGCCTTGTGGATCTTTCATTTTTAACTTCGAATCTGCAACTTACACTCGAATTTTTCCTTTTTTTGTTGTTCTTCTTAGACGAGCGATCCAAAGGTGATGAGCCTCAAGAAGAGGTATAGAAAGCTATTTTTTGTTAAAAGTTTAAGATAGTTATAAAACTATTTCTGCCATTGAGTTGACAATTAGACACTCATGGAAGTACTTTGTTCGTTGCAGAACTGAAATCATGAATCCTCTGTGACAAGAGAAACGACTCTTGATGCATCCTGACAAGACAGCAAGTGTCGTTGCTTGAAACACTTGGGAAAATGTGTAATTTTTATTTTTATTATATGGCTTTCTTGATGATGTTTTTCAGATCTTGACTTTCTACAAAACAACACTTCGTACCTTCAAAACACTCTTATGATGGTTGGATTTATGTTTGACGCTTAGTTTTGCTTCTTCGTTGTTGAGGTGAGAGACACCATGCATCTGGGTTTTGAATACTTTTGACGAATCAAGAACCTTCAGAAGTCAAATTAAATGGTTTGGAGTGAATAAATAATTTGTTTATGTTCTATTTTTTCTATTAAGAATATCACCGTCTCTCAAAGTTAAAACATAAATTGATGAAGCTTTGTTATCTTAAGTTGGGACTACAGAAATGGTTATATAATTCAGAAAATGGTGATCTTTTTCGTTAGAATTCATGCAATGAAATTTTGCTTGAAAAACTCTTTTCCCCTAAAATATATACTCCAATTTATTAATTCACACTAATCCTTGCCACTTAAGCCCCTTTTGGCAAAATTTTGTATCAATTATCTTTTAAAATTGTGTGTACGCAAAAACAAAACATTACAATAACGTTGACTGGAATTATAACATGTAAATTAAAAACACACACAGACACCAAAAGACAACAAAATTACAATTCCCCTCTGATGCAAACCCTATTTTAATCCTTTGATGTGAAAAGATAATGACGGTTTACCAACAAAGAAATGATAAGGATAAAATTTTGTTTATTTTGTCGGGCAATGTAAATCTCATACACATAACAAATATCTGGTTTAACATATGCAAACCTAATCCAAAAGTACCTTCCACATATTTTAAATAACCTAAATATTTATATCCCGATGATTAAAATAACAAATCAACCAATAATAATAACATAAATCCCCATCGTCACCCACACCAGTCACCACCAACCCGTTTCCCTCTCTCCTTTTTTTTTTCTTTTGATCATTTTTCTTGCCGTCCTTAAAACACACACACAATTTACACAACAACCAACGCACATAAGAAGCTGTCAGAGACCGAAACTTTAAGACCGGTCCAAAACCGGACCAAAACCATCAGAGTCGAATCCAGCGAAGCAAGCTTGTGTCCTGATGAATCTTTGATTGAAAATGCGGGTTTATTATATTAGGAACGAACCATCTCCCTGTATAAATCCTCTCGGAGTTTGTCATCTGAACCGGACAACGACACAAGATATGTCGTCTTTACTCTCTCTTCTCAATGCTTCAGCTGTTAATTCCTTGGCCGCCTTCTGTGGATCTTTCACCCGTTTAGCTATCTCCATTGCCTCTTCATTTGTCATCACCTGTTTTTTTTTACATCATTTCAACAAAATCAGTTTAACAAGAAGAGACACTAATAGTTTCACTCCAAAGCAAATCAATGTATATACATAGAATAAGATGCCCATTACCTTCCAAATGCCATCACTGGCAAGGACAAGAACATCCGTCTGGCTATCTACGGTGGCATCTTTGATGTCAGGTTCCGAACTCAGATGTGTCTTAAGACCCTTGTCTCCAAAGGCGCGAGACACAGCTAATTGACCATTCACCCGAGGAACATCACCTATAACAAGTCAGATGACAACAACCGTTAAGATATGATCAAGAATGATAATAAAGCTACTACTGCACCAGATTCTAGCTCTTCTTTTACCTGGTAGATTGGATACAAATCCACCTCTATCCTCAATGCTCGACCTCTCAGCGCGGGGCTCATGATCTGTGCTCATCATCATCGTCGTGCCCCCTCGGGAAAGAACCGCCCGTGAGTCGCCAACATTAGCTATCCACAACTTCCTCCCGTTGATCAGTATCGCGGTCACGGCTGTTGACCCGCCACGGCCCAAGTCGGAGCTATTCGACAGAATCGCCTGGTCCGTCTTCTCATAAGCTTTTAAGATAGACCTTCGAGGATCCACCCAGAACTCTCCCTGAGTAAAACAATTAGGATCAGTGCATCGACACACACACACACACACACACACACATCTCGTGTGGATACAAAAAAGAAGAGAAGTAATCATTTACCTCCTTGAGGATATTGGAGAAGAGGTGCTTCTGCAAGTAGGCAGGGACACTATCACCCATGTGACCATCATAAATTGCAAACAGACCCAGTTCATGGCCTTGGATTTTGATGAAGTTGGCGACATGATAATCCTCCATGGGATGGTTAGCTTTCCCTTTAACTAGACTAAAGCCATACTTGATCAATCCTTCATCGCTTCTTCCTTTACCCGATCGAGATGATGATTGTCCTCCCACAACCTATACCACACCAAGAAAAAAAACACAATAGAAAGCTCAGATCTTCGCGCTTCTGAGGTGTATACTTAGACAAGAAAAGTTTCTTTCAAAGAAGATTCAGACAAAGGAGCTATTATTTTCATCTACCATGTTAAATCTTAAGAATTCATCAATATTGCAGAAACACTCTGGACAACATCAATCATAGCAAATAAGCTTTTGCGAACATCATTTCTCACTAATTTTTCACTGCGTGATTTGTTTCTCCACTCGTTTTAAAAGAAGAAAAAGGGAGAAAAACAGAGAAATCGCCGATCCAGGACGAAGAATTTTACCAAAAAATTTCTGAGACAGCTCAATAATTAAAAATAAAAAGGCAAAGAACAACATATGAGAGAAATAGTGAAAATCTTTACCTCGGAAGCGGAAGTGAAGCAACAAAATTTTCCCATTTGAATCGAAGAAATTCTTCGATTTCTAAGACCAAATTCAACTTCGCGGATTTATTCCAATAAACAAACAATCTGAAAAAAAATTCACGAAGCAGAATCAAAACCTCGATTAAATAAAAAACAAAAAAGAGAGGGGGAAAATCATCATTAAGCAGCTCAGAAATGAAAAAAGGAAGAAAGCAAATCGAAGGGGGGAATTTACCAGGAAATAAAACCCTAATTTGGAATCAATCGGAGGTAGCAACGATAAATCCACAAAAAGTCCTCCTCTGCGACGAAGTCTTCGCTCTCTTTCGTTAATGTCTTTTTCCTACGCGAAATTTTTTATATATTCAGTGAAGAAACCAAAAAAATTGTTTCAGCTATCTGTATTTTCTTGACATTGCATTGGCGTGCTTCATAAATATTAAATATTTGCTTTACGCCCCATATTATTGAATCTTAAGTTGTGACCTAAGCACTTCTCTTCTTGGCGTCTATTATTTACAAATGTTAAAGTTTGGGTAGAAGTACTTCTTTATTCACCTTTAAATTTTCTTATTCTTTTATGGCAATGATTTATAAATATTTATAAATATATATATATATATATATATGCATTTCCTTGCATTACAGTAAAATTAGGGTGTATATATACAACAGGAAGTTTTGGACAAAAGTAAGAGAAAACGGAAAATATGGGTGAAGATTAAGATAAACGTAAATGAAATTGGAGAAGAAAAAAAAGAGAGAGGATGTGGAAGCAAAGAGTGGTCTGGTCAAAGACAATTAAAAAGCTGCCATTTATAAATTAGTCGCCCTAGCTATTTGGCATGTTGACTTCCTCTTCCTTCTCATTTATGGTCATCTCCTTAACAATCTAACAAAAAAGAGAAAAAAAAAGTTATATGCGTTTTCACTATTGGGACATCCAAAATGTTGGAAATAAAAAAATCTATATTTCTGAGACTGGATATAGTGTGGATATATATATAAAAAAAGAAAAGAAAAAGAAAATACATATTCATATATTAATTGTTGACCCGTGATTCTGTTTGCGGAATATAACCAACAAATATCCAAAACCGAAGGATTGAGTCCAAGGAAAAAAAAAAAACATTTGTGAATAAAGTAAAATGTATGTTTTCTTTTAATGCATGAAATGAGCCGTTTCAGAGAAAAAAACATTTGACATTAAACTAGTTTATCCAATTTGGATGTGATGGCTTAAACGCTTGCGTTAAACTTACCTTTTGGTTTTACCGTGATATGGACCTTAATGAAAAATTTACAAGTTTATGATATACTTTTTTTTTTTGCTTAAAAGTTTATGATATTTAAAGTGATAAAATATGAGGTGTCTTCTTATTACCAGAATCTTAACGTATCAAGGAGGAATGCGACAAGAACCTTGAAAGAGTCAAAGGCTTTGGACGCGCTTACTAGCCATCTTTTGTTGGTTCATTTAATGTGATTCGCACACATTTCATGACTTTTTGACACTTAAATTAGGTTTTTTTTTTTTTCAATTAAACACATCACTAGCTTAGCTAGTTCCCTGATTTATATACATAAAAAATATTTGATTGCTAAAACAAGAGATTTGTTGCCCAAAAAAAAATATTTTTTGTCGTCTAATCCTCCATGATATGTGTTCCTCGAAACTAGGTTTATATACTTTATACTTTTATAGGTGCTACTACTAGTCTGGTAGTGTACTTATTTCTAACTATGGGCCTTTCATGAGTCCGGCCCATTATTTAGGAAAAGTTAGATCAAGCTTCTTAACTTGTTATTACAATTCATGATTCATCTTTGATTTTAGCACAAAACCGGAGGATTTTCTTCAGTCCTCAGTGATGGATTATCTCTGCAACATATCATATATTTAACGTTTCAAAAACGATGAAAAGTTAGTTACACGTGTGACTTTTCATTTTGACTTTTCATCGTTATCATCTGATAAATTCCTAATTCATCGTATCTCGACTATGAATTTTGGTCGTTTGTTTTTGATTGAAGTTTTCTTTCATATATTCTTAGATTTTTACGGGCCTAATGCAAAGTTAAGACTTAAGCGGAAACGGACTTTTTGATGGGTCTTTTCGCGGGCAAAAGTTTAGCTTATGGGCCGAGTAATATAAAGGTATGAAATCTAACTAGTCGTAAGGGTAACTTCGACCTTTCAAAAAACCCTCGGCCGCATAAGCACCCTCTTCTTCTTCTTCTTCGCTTCCTCTTGCTTAATTTTTAGGTTGGCCAGAGAGAGAAAGAGAGAGAGAGAGATGAGGCTCATAACGCACAACATGCTTTCCTGCAACATCAAAGGAGTCGCCAACGGGTTTCCCCTGAAGATCGAAGCCGGGAAAGTGGTTGAGAAGGAGGTCGATTTCAATCCCGAGTTTCTCAGGCACATGATCGCGAAGATCGAGTGGAAGGCTCTTGTAGAAGGTGCTCGATCCATGGGATACGCGGAGCTACCGGAAGATTCGCCGGAAGCGACGATTCTGGATTCCGCCGACGAGTCGTTCCTCAGGAAACTCCACCACGCGCTGCTCGAGCTTCACCTCGAGGAAGGCGCGCTCGTCTGCCCCGAGACCGGAAGGAAGTTTCCGGTGAACAAGGGGATCCCCAATATGCTTCTCCATGAAGACGAGGTTTAATTAGATATGTTTTCGTTCCTTTGTAAGTTTCAGTCTCTATGATGATGATTTTTGGGGGGGTTTTCGTTAGGGTTTTCTGGGCTTACTGCTGATTGTTTTGTGGCGTGAAACCCTTTTTAGTGAGTGAGATATAATCCATTTGCGTCAGTTTCTGGTTCTTGAAATTGCATTCTACTGCTTGATTTTGCTTTAATTTTTATATACCAACTTGTAACATATCCCACCTGTTAACATTATTCAACTTTCACAAAATCAGAGAACCGTTTCATGTAGTTCGATTTTAACAATATTGAAACATTTGATTGCTAATCTTTGAAACGCCCGAGCTTGCAATGGTTCCATTTCCTACAGTTCTTGAAGGATCTGGATATATATCACAGGTTTTCTTGATATAAAGAGGAACTCTTTACAACAATGAGGATGTAAAACCATCTTAGATACAATGAGCAACCCAACAAATAATGTGAATGCCCAGAGAGTTCAAATTTCAACATTCTCTCAAGATTGACCATGAAAGTATCAGCTTTATCGTTGGTACAATGTACACTACACCTCAAGTATCCAGAATCAAAAACACAAAACAGTATTGTCATTCACAACAGTCTCAACAAAACAAAACAGAGGAAATTCTCACCTTCCAAAACTTGATGGTTTTATCATTCGTTCGATAGGAGAAAAAGAGCTTCTTCTCATCTATCTCCAAACTCTTGAGATAATCAAACTGGTAGACAAGGATCAAGAATGAGAAGACGAAAAAAATGTATGCGCACATATTGCCAGTAGGAAAACAGAGTAAACCAAATGCCTCAGGGTCATCATGAGTTCCATGTATCTAAAACGAGAATTGTCATCTGTATAATTTGCCCAAGTCCATGAATGAAACACAACTACAAAAGCTCTTAGTTGATACTGTTACCTACCATACAAGTACTCTCTAGTCTCTACTTAACTGTCACAGATCAAACATATATATGTAAGCGATCATATATAAATATTGTCAGACAAAAGGAGAAGACCATACATCCATACTCCGGTGAGATGTAACCAAATGTATACCAACAAATTTGGTCCTGACTGATTCTTTGCCTTCCGACGGTTGATCCGACTAAAATTTTAAAGCAAAGAATCAACATATGTAAAAATAAAATTTTATTGTTCAAATAAATCCTTTATTAGATTATTACTACCAGTGATATAACTCACCACCGGTTTACTCTGTGACTTGTAAATTTCCTAAAACGAGTATTATGGTGTTGGCATTAATTACATTGCTTACTAGATTAGGCTTTTATAATTTGATGTCTTATATTTCCCTTATATTTTCCTTATGTTTTTTCTTATATTTTCCTTATTTTTTCCTTAGTTTGCTTATTGTTAGTCTCAATCTGCGGATTCTCTTGAGTGTCTAAAACAATTCTGCTGACTTGTGGGACTTTCCCATGTAGCTGGTTATATGAAACATCCAGAATATTCAGCTCCTTCAACGTAAACAGCTCGACGGGAATTGTGCGGGTAAGTCGGTTATGAGAAAGATCAATCACCGTAAGAGAGATGAGATCTGCGAACCTCGGAGAGATGATACCGGTCAGGTTCAGAGAGATAAAAGTGATGGACGTGATGTTACCCTCTAAGCAGCTCTGACAAGGGTCATCCCTTTTCCAAGTCTCTGCAAATACGAGCGGGAAACCGAATTCTCCAACGATCGAAAGCAGAGCATTGACTCTGGGATCACAAGAGCTACAAGAAAATGTGAGTGCATAATTTCACATACTAGTTAAACAACAAAATTTTGGCAAACTGATACTTGATAGCTTTGCTCGCTTACAAGGCAACCTTTGAGAAGTCATGCAACCCAGTCAGGGCCGGCACTGAGATTTTGGGGGCTCGAGACCAATTATATAATGGGGGCAATATTATATGTTATAAAAAAATTATTATAAAAACACTATATTTAAAAAAAGGTTTTTTTTTTCTTTAGTTTAGTGGATTTTATAATTTGGACTGATTTGTATATTTTTTTGCTAGATTCATATTAAAAACACCATAAAAAATTAGTGACTACATATACATTAAAAAAAAAAAATTAAAATGGGTCACTAAAATTTTGGGGGCCAAGCCCAATGCCTTATTTGGCTTGGCCCAGGGCCGGCCCTGAACCCAGTGAACATACAAAAGAAGTAAGTGGCATTGCAAGACACAAGTAATTAACCTCGTATATGGTTCTCTCATCTGTCTGGTTTAGCTATATGAATTATATTGAAATCTATAAAGACAATTTTGAGCTATATGACGACACAAACGACAACACTAGTCGAACTGCAAAGAAGAGATAAAACAGTATCAGGTAATCAAAAAATCCAGATTTAGTCTTACACATTCCTCTCATTTCGAATGCCTAACATATATGCATCTCCAGTAGGATCATATTGACTATTCCCAAAATTTTCCCGATTTGCATTTTATCTCCAAATCTATCGACATTGCACAATATCAACAAACTTTATGATGAACACACGGCCAGATTCTAATGTGCATCACCTAAATCATGAGAAAGCCAAATTCTCAACCACTTACGCACCATCTGCACACAACTACAGTGAATTTCAACACATTTTATACTAAAACCCAAAGCCACAAGCAATTCTATTCGAATTCAACTCCAACAAAAGCATTAAATCCCAAATGTTCACTGAAGCATTTTTATCAATGCTCTACTTGCACACAAATACCATATAAACACACAAGTAGGTAAAATCCCTACATACAAGTACTCTAGTCTCTACTTACACACACAAGTAGGCAAAATCCCTATCGCCCCTCCTCCAAATCTTCCTCCTCCCATTGCTTTGCCAATTCTGAAATAGCTTTGTCGTCCGCATCTTTCTCCTCCCTGTGAAGCGAGGCAAGGACAGCAACCACATGGCTCATCTCTGGTCTCTGTTGTGGTTCCTTGGCGCAGCAACGACTGGCTAACTCAGCTACTTGGTTGATGCTGCCTTGGGTCTCTTCCTTGACCTCGATGGTTTGGTCAATGTGCATTGGGAAGGAGTCTTTATCAAGGAGCATCTTCCCGAACCAAACGGCAATGTGCGGATCGTCTTCAGATCGCTTCTCGTCTATAGCTTTCTGGCCGGTGATTAGCTCCATGAGAATAACTCCAAAGCTGAAAACGTCCGCCTTTCTAGTAACCTTTCCTGTCACTGCAATCAAAGAGATATTAGCTGTCACAAATCAAACATATATATATATGTAAGCGAAGCGATCATATATAAATATATTGAAAGACAAAAGGAGAAGACCATACATCCATATTCCGGTGGGATGTAACCAAATGTACCAACAAATTTGGTCCTGATTGATTCTTTGCCTTCCGCGGTTGATCGGACTAAAATTTTAAAGCAAAAAATAAATAAAATTTTATAGTTCAAATAATCCATTATTATTTGATTACTACCAGTGATATAACTCACCGGTTTACTCTGTGACTTGTTTCTTTCCTAAAACGAGTATTATGGTGTTGGCATTAATTATATTGCTTACTAGATTAGGCTTTTATAATTTGATATCTTATATTTTCCTTATATTTTCTTTATTTTTTTCTTATGTTTTCCTTAGTTTTTCCTTAGTTTGTTTATTGTTTTTCCTTACTTTTTTCTTTATTTTTTTTTTTGTTTCATTTTACATGAATTTTTTTCTTATATATTTTATTCTTTGATTGACGCACACACGATCATTTTAATTACTAATTAAAATCATAATATATTTTAAGCGGATAAATCAAATTTTATACTGAGATGCAGTTTATATTGGGATGGTTCGAATTTCAAAACGAAGATTTAACTAAGGATCGATAACGTACTAAGACAAAGAATGTCTTTCAAAGATTTGGGAATGTTCGAGTCATGCTGACACAAATGATATGAAAATAATATTTTCAAACTTTTACAAAACTGTGATGAATGTATTAAAATCGCTAAATTTTTCGTTTTGACATGTGTAAAAAGGTATTAGGAAAGATTATCAAAAGTTTAGGGTGGGCTTCTAAAACACAAAACTAGTAAAATAGACATAAAAGAATTCGTAGAATAAACAAAATCATAACTCTTTGTTTTTTTTCTTAAATCTCTCTTCGTATATACAAATTTAAGTTCGATGGATGTGGATATGAAAGCTCTTGTATCCTGTGCAATGTGCCACACAATTTGATCTCTCTAATCTATCTTCTTTATAGGAGATTAATGATATCAGGAACAAGTATGAGGTAGAGAAGCAGGAGATTATTAATGCTTAAAAAGACAAGGTATATGACTACATTATCTTTTGATACAGTCTGAGGAACGGATGATGTTTCGTTGATGTGTTTTTGTGGTTCTAACTTCAGGTTGAAAATATTATCAAAGACTTGTACACCAAGTATGTATGACAAAGAACGCTCAAATTTCAAAAAAATAATCAAAGGGACAACTTTCTGACCATTCAAGAGGAACATGCTTCCTTGGTATGCAAGAAGAATTAATTACATCTTCAAAAGACAAAAAGTAAGTGTTCCTTAAGATCCATTATAAGATGAATCTCTTTAAAAATTTTTTTTGAAGAAAGCTGAAAACGCAAACACAGGAAGCTTAATGAGCATTCCAAATCTAAAGCATCTGACAGATGAGAACAGTAGGAACTGATCAGACTTTTCAAAACTATCTGGCCCGCTTAGCCATGTTTTCGGTCTATCCAAGTATAATGCTATGAAAAGAACCAAGCAAAGGTAAAAAAGACAGAGACTTGTTTTCAGAAGGCTACCTAAACCCATAAGCATTTGATTGAAAAAAAACAAAAAAAAAAAAATAAAAAAAAAAAAAAAAAAAAAAAAAAAAAAAGAAAAAAAAAAAAAAAAAAAAATTAAAAAAAAAAAATATTAAAAAAAAAAAAATAAAAAAAAAATAAAAAAAAATAAAATTAAAAAAAAATAATACAAATAAAAAAAAATTAAAAATTAATGGAACATCAAGTAACAATACCTGGGTGTTTCAAAAAAATTGTATACTTTGCTAACAGAATTAATCCGAATCATCTTCTAATATTGTAAAAATCTATTGACAAAACTTACACAAGTACATAGAGAAAATCAATTACCAATTGTTCCTACAATTCAAGAAACCGTTCTGTTTTTACAGCAAAGATGAACCGACTTTTTTTTCCTGTATAATCCTAAGAAAAAGGCATGAAAGTGGTTATCTTGATTCTGAAAGGAGAGATCAATGAGGCCTGAGTGAGAAGAATCACCATGAAGAAAGTGGAAAGCAGTACAATCATGGTAAAGCCAATTCATTATAAGCATAGAAAAGAACTAATAGTACCTTGTATATACATAACTCGTACATATCT
This sequence comes from Alliaria petiolata, assembly GCA_020283515.1. Taxonomy (NCBI): domain Eukaryota; kingdom Viridiplantae; phylum Streptophyta; class Magnoliopsida; order Brassicales; family Brassicaceae; genus Alliaria; species Alliaria petiolata. Next base: position 448,361,973 of record JAHZTW010000001.1, on the reverse strand, counting down.
AATAATTTCACATTCTTGGACACAATAAGTCGAACCAACATGTCCTGAAAAAGCAAATCCTAGCATAAAAGGTTAAACAAACTCAAAGGCTTAAACTGTTTTGTGGAGCTGTGATCATCAGGGTGCATGAACTTGCAGTTGGGACACACAAGAGTTGATTTGCAGAGCATAACCAGCATGTGACACTTCATGCACACTGTTGTTACCATCTCTTGCTTCTTCTGATTATCATCATCATCATCATCATCACCTTCAAACGCTAGCCAAGACGGGGATCGACTTAGCCCTATATCACCTGATATCCCCTTCTTCTTACTTGGTGCCATGATCAAGTTTCCCCCTTTTGAACATTCCTCTTTCTTCATGATTGTTTTTACATTGGAACTTGATGAAGAAGAAAGGTTCAGCTCAAGGTCCAGGTATGTCCTACGATCTTCGATTGCCTCTGACTCGGCCTGCAAAATAAAATTGAAAACATTGTTTTAGTTCATGTATTTGTGCATATATATTTCAATTTTTCGCATTCATACCTTAGTGTCTAGGTGAAGGTGAACATCAGGCTTTATCAGCTTTGCGATATCTGACTTTGATCTTTGATAGAACAGAGAAGTGTTCTTCTCGAGTTTACCTTTTGTTTGATCTCCTTGTTTGCTCCGTTTAAAGGAACCATGGAACGATTCTTCATAGACTTTCATCTCATCCCTCTTTCTAGAACAGAGGGTTCCATCATGTAGGGCAAACATTAGACCTTCCACTCTATTATTGTATTGTGCTTAAGAATCTCTCACTTAGCTTTGGTGTTAGAGAACGAATGATCAGATAGACCCAACAGTTCGTGAAAGTCGTCTATATATATAAATGAGCCACCCATGGAGTTATTATTTCCCACCGGTTCATGTAGAATAGTAGGCAAGAGTAAATGAGTTAGATATGCCTAACTAAATATAGTAGATAATCGAATAAATTAGGATTCAATTTAGGATTATTTTGCATTGTCAATATAATATCTACTCTGGCATTTGATATTCAAGAAGGATTTACTTTACACAAATGAACATATTAGTGCTGATCTATCTAAAAGATGATAACTAAATATTTTAAACAGTGTGTTTATTCTGCAAGGTACGTATCTTTCTCTTATACACATCTAGATGTGTATAAGAGACAGGTGCTGATCTATCTAAAAGATGATAACTAAATATTTTAAACAGTGTGTTTATTCTGCAAGGTACGTATCTTAGTATGTCCTAAAGACTAAAGTGTTTTGTTTTGGATTGAGTTTTTGTTAAGCGGTAAATTAAAATGGAAAAGTAAAGTAATTGTAGATGATGATGTGTGAGTTCCAAGTTGGGTGTGTTCAATAAGTGAGGATATTGCTCCAAGGAGCCACATTGAAATGTGTAGATTTGTTGTTCTATTGAATTCCTCTTTTCTGCCTTTTTTTTCACCAACATTATCATCATGATGATCTCAACAACCACCATTATCTGGACGTATGCTGATGCATATGTGTATGCACGAGTTGTGTGTATTCTTGCTGGTCACGAAGTTGTCTACATGTATGTCTATGTGCGTATGATGATGATAAGAGGTATGTGATTCAAGAGGTCAATAAATATTAAATAGAACGAAACTAAATACAGTTGAAGGAGGAAGGTTCATGACTTCATGAATGCCGATGCAACTTTAATACCACAATAACTCTCACTCCCACTTTTCAATATATAACACCAAAAATTACACCTATATATATTAATTTATTATTTTCTTAATATTGGAATATTGGAAAATTTTATATAGTAAAATTCAAACAATTTGAAATATATTGAAACCTTCTTCAACGGCCTACCATGCCACGACCTTCGCTTCCTCGTTTATTTTTAGGACTCTTCTTTTGGTCAGCTTCCTCATAAATCGCCTTTCTATTTTCTTCCCATTCTTTAAATTCAACGGATGCATTTATGCATGGATATATATTTATAGTATCATATTATATTATTTTACATATATGTATATATGCATAGTGATAAATGTTTATGTGTGATTTCTGATGTGTGTTCGCAGATATTATCGAATTAGGGGCTACCCAAAAAATAAAATAAAGTTGAATTCTACGAGGCATCTAACTGAGAAACATGTAAATATTCATTTATAATAAAGTTCAAAAAAATATATTTATAACCAGTTGTAACTAAAAATGTTTCTTACCAAGTTTTAAAACGTAAAATAGGAAATGAAAACATAATAAAAACCCTCTAATCAAGAGAATCTAACCATTTTATCTCAAGATTCTTACGACTATTTAAAAAATACATATTACGAAAACTTTTAAAAAAAACTGTTTGTGTTGCTGAGTATTGTAAATGGAAAAAAGTTGTATAAAATGAAAGCTCCAAGTAATTTTTTGTTTGGTCGCGGGTAAAAGTAGTTTTTTTTTTTAACATTGGGTAAAAATAGTTAATACATATCTTGAATTACTTGGTTAAATGGAGAATCATAACTGTGGCCCTCAGTTAAAAAATATTTTCTGAAATACTCAAATAGTTATTATTTCCTGGTGGAAGAATTAAAGATTCAGTACTTGTCTACCCGCTTCCATTAAATAATTTTGAACAAGTATAAATGCGTAGTAACAATTAATACACATACAGTATATTGTTTATTGTTTCAACGATAGTTTTGTGAAACAAATATGCTAAGAAGATACTACTGTGTTAACAGAAGATGACTGCATGAATATGAGTTTCAATCTTTTAGCCAAAAAAAAAAGAATATGAGTTTCTATAAGATGGTGAATTATCAAGATATATATCGGCGGAATTTATTTGTCTTACAACGTAATCAAAATATCTGCATTCACATTTGACAATTGACCATCAATGGTTTAGGCTTTTTGTTATGTTTCACTAACCATTTGTAATTTGTTACAATCCAAAATTACTATTAAGTTATGATCTAGAAAAATTTATTAGAAAAAATATTCGAGCTAAATTCAAACAATTGCAAATTTGGCAACTAAGAAAAAAACACATGGACAAATAACATATGATCCTAATATTATTTAAGATTTTGAATAATAAATATGGAAGGGCCACAATTTGTTTTTTCTTAATTCGGTCACTATTTTTGTTGGACTGTCATAGAGTTAGATAAACCTTTAGCGATTTCATTTAAAATACTAACGAGTCTTCACAAGGTAATGTAACCATTATTTTGAATTTTCAATTCAAGAATACAATTTTATATTGATAAGCTACTGCTATACATAAGAATTAATCAATATCTTCTCATCTAATCACAATTTTGTCTTAAAATCGTGTTTATGTTTTTGGCTTTATACTTAGTCAATTCTCATCTAATACATTTTTCTGTGTCATGTAATTTTAGGTCATGTGAATTCATATAGTTTTGGTATATCTTCGCAATTGCATGTAGGTTTCTGTTTAATTCTTTGTGAAAAAAACAAATTGTGTTTAAATTAAACAATACATTTTCTTATAATTTAAAAAAAAACATTTGTAGGTTGGTAGTATGAATTGTTAAAATGTCATTTTGTTACACAGTTGCAGAAAACTCACATTTTTTCATGCAATTCTAAGGAGATGAATTGTATACAAAACACAAGTGGAGCCCCAAAATCTACAAAATGGAGTTGGTTAATTGTACCTATTTTTGAGGTTCCAGGGAAAATTGTATAGCTGCTGAATTTGTTTTCTAAGATTTTGTATACAACAGAATGAAAAATACAACATTGTATGAAGTTTTCTTCCAGTCCTTATCTAGAATAGGAGTTGGGCCAAAACCAATCTTTGGTACATTTCACCATAAAAGCTAAATTTATAGTGAGGGTGTCCTATATAGGCATTGTTTTACTCACTTCCTTATGTCTTAAGGCATTGTTTTACTCACTTTCCTATTCAATACGAGATATTTTGCATATACACGCTTCACATTCTTATCACTCTCTTTGCTTCGGCATAATCACATTTTCAGTGTGCGGATGCATGCCTTTTAATGACCCAATTTGAATCTCAAATTGTATTGTACATAAACCATAACCTTTATATCTTACTATTATAGTATTTAGTTTGATATTCGTGTGTGTTTGTACAGTATTTGTCAAGATATTCCTTAATTTCATCACATAATTCTTTTTCTAATTACTTTATTATTATAATAATTAAAATTAAATATATAGTGGGAAAAAGACATAATAAATTCATAAGAAGAAACCGGTTTAGAAAAACATGATCCGTACCAACAACATAGAATTTCGTTTCAAGAACCAATCAGATGCGACAAAAACAACAACAACAACAACAAGGGAGCCTTGTCTAGAACTGGGCATTGCCTAGAGAGATTTAAGTAAGTATGTCTGAGTTTATTCATAGAACAAACTTGGGGAAGAAGAAAACAACAACAGATTTTGAAGTTACAGACTCACCCACCAGAGAGATTATAGAGCCTTTTTGATCTTCAATTCTTCAAGAGATTTCTCGAGAAGATCCTTTTGCAATAAGGATTGTTACGTAGAATCGAGTGAGGCCTTATGACATCAACGAGTATGGCATGAAGTGAACCCTGTTTCATTCCACAACATCTCGATCACTCTCAAATATAATAAGAATTGAAATCAAAAGTTAGGGTTATTAAATAAAGTTTCAAACTTGAATTGGTTTTAATTTGTACCTTGGTGACTGTAAGAGCAGCTTGGATGACGAAATTGGCATAAGGGTCTTGAATAAGAATATCGAAATGAGGAACAGAGATGAGCTCACGCACGATCTGAAGACGGCTCTCTGGACAATGTGTTAAGCATCGTTCCACCAAATGGCTACTGAATTTCTGCATCGAAAGCTCTACATAGTGCCCTTCTAAGTGCGCAAGCACCGTGGCAATCGCCGAGACATCCCTCAGTTCTATAACGAATTGGACTGCGTAGTTCCTGCATATGATCAAGGAAGAGAGAGATGTTTAGAATGAATACTCTCTCTCAAAGGCTTAGTTTCTGTTTAACTTTCATAAGATTGTTGATTACCCATAAGGGTCTTGAGCAAGGAAGAGACTGTTTCTAGTGATCTCGGTTATGAGCTTCTCTCGTTGCTGTCCAGTGGAATAAGCAATGCATCTCTGTAGCACACAACATCCATGTCGGTGTGTCGCGATATCGATGCAGAACCTTGTAGCATCTTCAAAGATGAACTATAGAGTGTGATAAAATTGGTTCTGATGTAAGTTATCATCTTATGAGCTTAAGAGTGAAAAAAAAAGAAAAGCTCTTGTTCTTTACCTCGTTATCTTCTGTACTAAGGCACTGCAAGCAACGTTGAATTACATGATTCCCATTTAAATCCCTAACGAGGTTGAGAAACCCAGGTCTCAGAGCTGACTTCACCAGAAAACTCTGCTTCTTGGTTTTGATTGATTGCACTATTCTCTGAACAACTCGAGTGCTTAAAACACACAAAACAAAACAAAACAAAACCTTAGCTTGACATCAACTTGATTACATTGGTTTAACATCATTAGACATATAAAAAATCTCTTACCCGTAAGCGTTGAGGGATATCCGGATAAGCATTCCAGGTTCTGCAGTGACCATGAGTATGATCTGTGTTCTTTGCTCTTCGTTGCAAACATCTAACAGTTTCTGCATCAAGTAATTCCCAAAAGGATCCATCGTAAGCTCAACAGCATGAGGAATCACCTCATTGAAAACGATCATAGCATCTAGAGCAGTCCCATCTTCGAAGATCCTCTGCAAGAATCTGCAACCATGCTGATCTTTAGCCATCAAGTAAACATATCCTTGGATTTCAGATATCTTGGGAAGGCTCGGATGATTAGTGTCACTGTTACTTCCTTGATGATCAAACAACGTTCCAACACAGCTTTTCCGACGAGAGTATGGTGGAAGAGAGTGATTGCTGAAGGTTTTAGCTTCAATGATGAAGCTGTTGTCGAAGAAAAATGGCTCGATCATACTCTTGTTAGCTGAAGAAGCCATGGATCTAGCAGGAGACGACATTTCCGCAGAAGATTTGTAACCAAAATTACAAGAATCAAGAGTCTCTCCATAGCTCTGAAAACTAGGGATTTGATTAATTGCGTTAGACCAGTTTTGATTTGGGAACGGTGAAGGTCCAAATCGAAATCCACCATCGATAGGTTCGTAATTCCCCGAATTTCTCAATTGATTTCCAGTAAAATGTTGGTGATGATGGTTCTTATCTTCTTCATCATCTTCTTCGTCTTCTCTGATGTTCAAACGATCGATACTTTCGCAAAGACCCAAATCGTACTCGTCAGCCTTGTAATGCTTCGTCGTCGTCGTCATCATCCCATCGAAAGGAGGAGACGCGAATCGAGACGAGCCGTCCTCGGAAGAACACAATCCGTTCGAGAAGTAACTCGAAATCGAGTAATCAGACGGCGATCGGAGACAGAACCTACTCGAGCTCGAAGACGAGTCCCCGGGAAAGAGATTTTGATTCCGGTGGAGATTCGGAGAATGGTTCCATGACGTTTGCAGAGGAGAAGAAGGAGAGCGTGAGTGAGACGAAGCTTCTCCGAAATCACCTCTCTTGATCATCTCTATCGCTCTTCGTCGTTCGTCTCTGCGGGAAAATCCAGGAGAAGCAGATTCAGAAAATCGGGATTTCGACGGAATCTAGAAGATCAATCAACATCCCCAAATTTCACAGAAGAGAGAAATTGTTTGGTAAAGGCGAAAATGTATGATTAATATTCAACGATCAGAAGGATTGGTTCTCTCTGAGTTTGTTTTCATGGCGTCTGATGGAAGATGAGCTCAGTGCCGGGAGAAATGTGTGTGTAAACGGAGAAGGAAGGGAGTGTAAAGGGTTTTCTTTTTTCAAAAGTTTTTGGCATGAAATATTTTATGATTATTCAAAATAATATATTTTTTTTTATTTTTGGTGTTTTTTTTTCTTAGTATGTAAAGGGATGAAGAAAAGTGTTTTGTATTTTTTTTTTTTAATTTAATGAAACGTAAATTAAAAATTTAACAGAAAATGCGATTTAATATGCTGGATTTTCTCATTCGGTTACTGTTTTTTTGTTTTTTTTACATATATTTGATCTGAATCAGATGGAAAAAAAATGGGATTACACAAAATTTTATTGGGATTATATCTCCAAATTTTTATTTTTATCTTAACAAACTTTTCTCGCTTGAAAAAAATTAAAGATAAATGCTAAAAGAAGAATATGGCAATATGCAACGTGGGATTTGAAAAATAAACCTCTAAAATCTATGCACAGTTTTATATTTCTGTTGAGAAAAATAAACTTCACAAATATTTAAAATATGGTCTAGATATATTAAACAATGTTTAAAGTTTTAACATACAAAGAAAGGATACTAGTAAACAACACACTATGCACACAAAAACAAATCTCTTTAAAATTAAATTTTGTCCCCTCACGCAAATGTGAATGAGTTTATCATCCCAATATATACTTTGTTGATAAAATAAAATGAACATTACTAACCTTTTCTCTTGTGAACTCTTACAGTTTCGGAGACAACTTAATGTTCTTGAGGAGAGATATCACAGATGTTCTCTATTTCTTATGCGCTTAGTGTTTTTACGTGTGGAGAGATGAAGAATGTAGGATGATTGTCTATTTATATAGATTCCAAATAAATAAAAATTGGCATCTATGACATATAAATGGTTTTACATGTGTATGCGTTATGGCATTCTCTCTCTCTCTTTCTGATCTTTCTTTAGTTTTTTTTTTTTTTTTGAAACATTATCTTTCTTTAGCTTCTCAATTAATTAACCAAGTCAACTAATAACCATAAATTTACCTAAATTTGTGAAAAAATACAATTCAATATAGAGATAATCATAGGGTAAAGCTCAGGTAACTGATATAGGTAAAAAGACTCTCTAATCGTGAAGTATATCAGTCATGAAACCAATAAAAACTAAATATAACTTATTTGTGTATGCTATGGTTTTTTTAGCTGCTACAAATGCAAAATTTACACAAACAAAAACATAAGAAGTAAACAAAAAAACATAAAAGAAATTAAATTCCATGGAAAAAAATATATATGATCAAAAATTGTCTTCATCTTACTCTTGGAAACATCATGTAAATTATTAGAATGCTTGACACGAAACTAATATTTAGTTTCAGGCATTTAAAATTATGTGTTTTGCCCCAAAACCTTCTTTTAATATAAAAAAAAAAAGGAAATATCGTGTAAATTATGCCACTTACAAGAAAAAAAAAACTTTATGTAAATTATTGGACTTCCCTAAGATAATCAATGCCGTAAGACAGTCCAACGCGTCCGTATGGTCCTGTTTTAGTCAATAAATTTATATCTTCTGTTAAGGAAATCTGAGTAAACACATAAGCTTGACTTGGAATATCATAAATTTAGTTTCCAAATTAGGAAAAGACACGATAAAGATAGCTTCTGACACAAGCTACTTGCTTTTTTGACTACCACAAGATTCCACCGCTTATGGCTTCCTCGTAGTTTCCTCTCTTCATGTCACTACTTACGAAAACGAAAGCTTCTGACAAAGTATATTTTGCATCCTCGTCGAAGTAAAACTTGTGTATTTTGACAATTAGTGTCTCCTTCTTTCGACCAAAAAAGTTTCTCCTTCTTACGTAATTTGATTTGTCTTTGGGTCCACATATATATATATATATATATGGGCTTGAAGCATATCACGAGCCCATCTTTTCCACCTATTGTTTGTTTTAACGGCCCATTAACCAGTCGTAGTATTATCTCAATTGAAAATTATATCATCTATCATCAAATTTTAACGAGGTTCATTATGTTTATGTGATTTCTACAATCGTTATTAGCACTCCATACTATTATGGGTTTTCTTGTGAATTTTGAATGTATGTGTTACAAGTATACAAAGTTACAAACTAAACACACACAAGATACGAAAACAGAGGAAACTCTGAAAATGAGAAACAGAGCAAGCTCTAGAGAAGTAAAGAAAGTGAAACATAATATATTTACCGGAATATTATGAAACCAATCTCAAATTTGTTCCCCGGAATATTATAAATTATTATGAGAAAACCTTACTTTAAAATTCACAAGAAAAGAAAAAGAAAAAAAAAAGTATTAATTTTACAAAAGGACGAATGATCAAAGAGCAAAGATCATTTCTTCCAGCTTCGGCTTCGAAACAGAGGATCTTGAATTCCACCTACAACCCATGTTTCCTTGGCGATATCTGAAGAGAGTCTGTAATAGTTAGTGTCGTAACTCATCACCACCAAATTCATCTTCTTCTCTTCCTCCATCAACGATCTCAAATCATTCTTCTTTCTCACTGTCTCCTTCTCTTCTTCTCCGCTCTGTTTTTTAGTGTTTTCACATTCTCTGTTATCTTCCTCTGTTTCTATTTTCTTCTCCCCTTCTAACTCTACCCAATTCTTAACCGGCGCGGATCTGCACCGCATCAGCAACAACGCGTTTGGCGGCGGAACCGCAGTTTCCGCGTCCGAAAACGCTTTTCTCTTCTCGTCAACACACTCTTCTTCATTGTTTTGCTTTTCGTGTAGAACCATGAACCATTTCGAGAAGACAGTCCCCGAGCTTTCATCTTCATCTTCTCCTTCCTCTTCGTCTTCTTCGTCTTCTTCTTCTTCTTCTTCTTCGTCGGAGATCGCATCTACCAGAGGAAACGCACCGAAACACCGAAAATCGAACTCGAGATTGCGTAGACAAGTCAAGAAACCCATGACATCCTTCTTAATCCCGAAGAACTTACTCTCCGACTTGCTTCTATGTATCTTCTCGATCTCCGCCATCAACGACTGCCAGTTCTTGCTTCCGCCACCGTCTCCTCCGCGTTTGCTCGGCCGCACTTTGATCTGACCGGCACACGTGACTTTCGACGACGTCGGTTTTTCCGCTATCTCCCCTCCGCAATTCTTGCGGACGCTGCCGCTTCCGGAGAGCTTACTGAGGCTGCGGCGGTGGCGAGGAGCATTTTGACGGCGGTTACTGGAATGAGAAGAAGGGCTGCAAATGGATTTAGGAGGTAAAGTCAGATGTGTTCTTGAAGGGAAACAAACCATCAAATCTGCAGAGTAACCAGAAGATTTTCCTCCTCCTCCTTTGATCATCTCTTTTTTTTTTTTTGTCCTCCCAATTTGATTCACACTCTTCGTCTTCGCTTGATTCTTCTTATACTGTAGGATCGATTTTGAAGAAGGTGGTTTAGCTTTTGATGTGTTTTTTTTCTCTTTTGGTTTAAATTTTGCTTTTTGCTCTTCATCTTTTTCTTTAAATTTTGTTTATTTAGCCTTTTAGCGTCTTTGTGCTGACAGCTTCGCAAGCTTTAGCTTTTGCGGGAAAATAATACTTTCTGCCATTGCAAATTGTATTTTGTTTCCTTTCTTTATTTAATCAACCCAAACTACTATTAAGATAAATTGATATTCATTTTTGTGGTTTTGGTTGGTACCATCAACCATGAATTAAAATATGATGGTTGAATGACAATCTCACATGCTCTTATCAGCCAAAATTTTTACGTACTCATAATTAGTTTTTATAATCAGAAAAATTATAAATAGAAATCCAAAGTAATCCTCGGAAACCCGTGTAAAGACGATTTTATTTGTTATTTAAGAATCTATATTGGCCAACTATTCAGAGTCGGGCCTGAACAAAAACTTATGAAACATGGATATTGGGCCTCGATTTTTTTTTAAATATTTAGGGCCCAGATGTTTTTTTTTTGTCTTTGAGAGGAAATATACAGAAAAATAATGATTGATAAAAGAGAATTAAAAAAAAAATGACTACAAACACCACAATATTTTAGAATTGATAAAACTTTTACTAAGTTTCAGGATATTGTAAATTTTTTTTGGTAAACTTAAGTTTATTTTAAACAATTTGATGTTTCTAAATATTATGTAGGCCCCATTTTTGATTTCGTATAGGACTTCCAATATCTCAGGCACGGCTCTGCAACTATTATTAAAATCTTAATGAGATGACTCTCATGATCCCTCGAGCAACATGGCGAATCTTTCAACTACTAAATTATCATGAATTTGATATAGTATTCATAAATTTGTATTTAGCAATCTGTAAGTTTCATATCATTTTTTTGCTGTTAATTTATATATTTTTTTGTATAAGTTTGTTTTATTATATATTCTTTGCATTCTATATTTAGACTATATCGTTATCACACAATGTTAACGTTCAAAATGAATATATTGTGTTATGAGAAGAAAAAAATAAAGGATACGAATGCGACAGACAATGGGTTGATGATCAAGTAACCATGAAATTGGACATTTTAAAGGTTTCACTTTTCCAAATTTGCTATACACATTAAATGAATGATAAAAAGGATGGCAAAGGGGGGCTATTTCTAATTCCAAGTCTTCTGAATTGATGGATAACAAGCTTCGTATTCAATTCGACTTGAATCTCTCGTTGCAAACTAAATTGAATTCAGATTCGTGTGGATCCAAAACAGACTTAAGTTTATCAAAACTTTAATTGAGAAAAAAAAATGAATCTATTAAACATATTTTACCAAATAGCACAGCCAAACTAAAAAAACGACCTTAAATTATTTATTTCAACATGCATATAAAATAAATTAATTGATCAAAGATCACATATGCCTAACACTTCTAATTTAATGTATTGGATCTAGTCATCGTTCGTACCTATGGGCTATAGTTAAGCTAAATTCCGCACTAACAAAGCTTAATTATAAGAGATGTACTGTTTTATTATTTTCGTTTATAAGAACAATACCTTATTGGTAATCATGTAACATGTATGGACCAGATCTTCGATCTTATAAACCCCATGTTTATATACTTCCGCAGCTTTTGAAATCTATAATAACGTTTTTAAATTAGTGTGTCAGTGCGCTAATCAACAACGTCCTTTTGGTCATGATGCCACTTGGTGGCTACGACAATGATTACTAGATTAGATTAGGCGTTTCTAATGATATCAGAAACAATTATTTCTCGATTCTTTATGCCTTAAATAAAAGTAATCAGTATTATTTCAAATTCATTCCACTGGTCATAGAAAGAAAAAAAGGTGATGATGTTTTAGCGGTTGAAAAGAACAATAGTTGTGAACATTTTTTCTTTGACGTCTAAACAATACTTAGTAGATATGTTTCGAAGTAATCAACCGAATAGCATAATAATTCCACATAATTTTTTCCAATCATTTAATTTGGCAGAATTGTGTTTTTTATTCAACCATCCGTCATATCTTAAACAGCTTTAATGACAGAATATTCCTTCTAAATACATTTACTTACAGTTCGGCAAAAAATAATTTAAATCTTTAAAGTGGTTATCAAGACAAATCCAGTATGGTTTTCTAAATTGTAATTGTGTTACGTTGGTTCAAATTACAAATAAATATCTATAGAATAAAATGTTTCAATAAGTCACACTTGTCATTTTTAATAATGGTTGAAAACTCTACTATTTATGTATAAAGTTTTCTTTGAGTAAAATTAACGTGATATAATATAGATTATAGAATAACGTATGATCGGGTAAGATAAATGTTATTTCTTTAAACATACATAAAATCAAGATCTCACATGTCTAAGATTTTGTCCCAATAAATCATCTTTTTAAAGTAAGTCTCCAAATTTGTATCTAGCAAACTAGCCCACCCAATAATAGAGATATCATTCTACATATAATTAACAAAACTACAGAAATATGACAAGTATGTAACACCACATGGCACATCAGCACATGTAACATGTCTGATATCTCATTAAGATAAGAATAAAAGAAACTGTTGTTGAAGGTTAAAATGAAACGCCTCTACGCGAATAAATTGCGATTTTCAATCTTTTGAATGACTTTTATAACAAATAATCAGTAAGAAAAAAAAATGTCGTTGAACGAATTTTTAAAAACCGAAAAAGCTAACCTGGTCAATTGGTATATATGATTGGTTAACATTTTTGTTATTTTTTCTTAGAAAATTTCTAACGTTTTTCGGCACACTTCATGCCATATTATTGTTTCTTTAATTCTTTTCGGTCACGAGAGGATCAAAATCCGCATATGCTTCGAAACATTGACCAAAATGGTAAGCCAAGAGTCTCGTGTTAAAGCCAACTTTGTACACTGTGTAATATATAAAAATGGGCACACGACAAACGTGCAAGAAAAAAAAGAACCATTTTCTTACAAATGAAAAACGCAGAAAGCCCCACAAGGCTCATTATAACTTTACAAGGCCCAACAAAAGCTTAAAATGAATTCATCTCTAAAGCGTTCTTCTTACGCTTCAACAAAGCGACGACCGCTTCACCGTACATACAATCTCCGGCGGCGAAAGCTTCCGTCGCCAGCTCATCATCTCCGACGTCGGAATATTCCTCGCTCGGCCGTACGATCACGAGCGTCGCGGATTCTAAACAGATACCACTCTTAAGCTTAAGCGACGGCGCGTGTCTCATACTCATCCTCACGCTCGGGACCACACTCCTCCCATTTTTAACCACGCGCTTCTCCTCGCCTTCCCCACGCGCCTCCTCCGTCTTTCGAAACTCTCTCAGCCCTTCCGATTCCATCACCACCGTCCCTTCTCCTCCTCCGTCACGCACCACCAAACTCTCCATCTCCTCGTGCTCCTTCACGACCTCGCTCATCAGGTGGTGACGAGTCGACGCGGCCATCAACGCGCTTATCGTCCACACCACGCGCGTCTTCAGTCCAGTCACGAACTCGGCGTCGGACTCACCGGAAGAAGGAGGAGGAGGAGAAGAAGAAGAAGACACGGTGGCGGCGGAACGAAACGCGACGACGACGCAGCTCTTGAGAGTTTTTCCGAACTCGGCTTTCCACTTAACGGCGGCGCCTTTCTCTAGCTTGACATCGCCGCCGGGAACCTCGACTTCCAAATTCTTGATCCGGTCGAACCGGGAGAGAATCTTGGAAGGGATATTCGGAGAAAGATTCGTGATCGGGATCGGTTTAGCCGGTTTAGAGAACAGAGAGAGGAGACCGTGAAAGGATTTGAACAGTGATTGGAAAATGTTGGTGGCGGGAGAATCGGAGTCTTGGTGGTCGAGGCGGAGGAAGAGTGACTCGGACTGAGGGACGAGCGAGTTGAATCGTTTGGAGAGGGAACTGCAACGGAGTAAGGTTCTTACGTCACCGACTTTGTTCAAGATGTCGACGACGATCGGATCAGGGAGTCCATCAAAGACGTCCATGTTTTTTTTTAGAACCTTCGGAACGAAACAGAGAGTTTATTTTCTTCTCTCTTAAGAGTCTCTCTGTGTTTTTCTTCTCTTCTCTTCACTTTGTTTCTATTATTATGCTTAGAGTTTAGAAGAGAGTGTAACGGAAGAGTTTAAATAAGGAAAGGACGACGAAGCCAAAAACAAAGGAACGATCGTTTTCCGGCATGCGGGACCCATTCGCCGTCTTTTAATGCTATTTTAATTTGGTAAAATAAGAAAAATATGGGCGTGTTTTGTTTCGGTGGTGTTGATGTTTTCAACAGGATAAGATCGAACGGTCTATAAACGTTCTTGATCGACGGTCCACGCTGCTTCAAACATTGTTTACCATTATCTCGATTCATCATACGTTTCATACTGGAAAAATCCAAGAAGAATCGTAAAATAGAATCTTATATACAGAAGTGGATTCCTTATCTTTTCTATGTCTTTTCCCATTTAGTAACTCATAACATAAATTACTAACAAATATGTTGTTGCACAAACAACAACAAAAATTACTAATAGTATGTCTAATAGTTACTGCCAAAACTTATTTTCGCTTCTACCATCGTCAGTATTGCATATGAAATGGCCAATGCATCTTGACTCCCAAAAAAAAAAAAAAACCAATGCATATACTTTTTTAGAATCAGCTGCGTTGCTTACCTCTAATTGCATTATATAAATTTAAAATAACTAATATATATATACACTAATAATACACTAGCCTTTCAATTTACTTATTAATTTTGTAAAAAAACTAATTTTATTTTATTAAAGTTAGTTATTTCAAGCTATTCAATCGGATAAAATTTCCTGTTAATTATACTATAATCTAATCCACTAGATTCCATCATTGGCATTTATAAATAAGGTTCTTAAGACTTCGTAACATACTTATATGTACGATGATGCAAAACTTGAACTTTTTGGCATTCGGAAGGGTCACATTTTTTATATTTTATTATAAATACATACAAGTATGTTATGAGGACATTTCCGTTTTTTAATGAGGAAAAATATCAACATTAAAAAATTGCAATTTTCCGGAGCACGCGGTGCATACACATTTTAAAAAATTTGAATTGAAAGTACTTGGTATAGCTATTGTCATTTAATTTTGAATCGAAAGTTCATGATCACTGATGATTAACAATGTCTAATAGATATTACTACATCACTTTAAAGTTTCAATGTTAAAATAACTTAACAAACGGTGGTTTTCTAATGACCTATATTGTAATAAAAAAATACAATATGTTTACAGTATTTGTTTTGTTTAAAGAAATTTAGAAACGAATGATCCGAAATGGTATATTAAACAAAAGATTCTTTCAATCAGGAATAATATTCCAAGCGGAATATTAAATTCAAAGGGGTTCGTTGAATTCAAGTTTTCTAATTAGTTTAAACTTTAAACAATGGAATATGCTTTACTAGAGAAGGACCACATTCTGTCGATAGTATTTTAAATTTTTTAGGATTGACGATTTATTTCTCCCTCAGAACTTTCATATAGCACCAATGTCACATAAAGTTCAGTTCACGTTCCAATTCCACCCCATTAAAAAGTTCGAAACCAGTTTCCACCTTGTTGTAAAGTTCGAAACCAGTTTCTACCCCATATGAAAGTTAAAAACTAATTCACACACGAACCATGATTATATATGGTTTACTGTTTTCCGATCCAATCTTAACCAAATCAACCCCAAACAAAACCAAACCTAAACCCGATTACAAATCGATTCAGCTAATTAAACCTGATTTAACCCGAAACAAACCCCAAAAATCTCCAAATCGCGACCCATCCTAAAATTTCCAAATCAAAAATCCCAAATCGCGAAGAACCCTAAAATCGGCGAATCTTAAAACGAAAAATTCCAAAATCTGTGAAATTGAAGTGGTTAGCTGAAGATTGATTCGTTCGTGTTTTATTTCAGTCTCCGCTACAATGGCGTTAGTTGAGTGGAGCGACGTTCCTGTATATGCCGAGGAGGATTCTGATGGAGAAGATCGTCGAGAACGAGATGATTTCAACATCGACCAAGCTGTGGCAGGGTTTGAAGATGAAGAGCCTATTCGACACAACGTATATCCTGATACGGATACTGATGATGAGGAGCAAGAAGTTCTACGCACGGCTAAGAGGCGAAAGAATATCAAAAGAGGTGATGGGAACTTGTTTGAAGGACAGCTTTTCATCAATGGAATAGCTTTTAAGGAGGTTGTCCTCGATTACGCTCTGAAAACATGTCGCAATATCAAGCAGTACAGGTATGACAAAATCAAACTCGGCTTTGATTGTGCTGCTGAAGGTTGTTCATGGCGTATATATTGTTCAACTACGAAAAAGTCTGTAGGGAGGTGGCAGGTTAAAATCTATAATAATGTGCATAGTTGTGTTCCTAATGGATCATGTGAGATGATGAAAGTCTCTGTGATTGCACGCTTGTTTGTTGATAAAATCCGAGAAGAACCGGAGTACTATATGCCTATGAAGATCGAAGAGCTAGTTATGCAAATGTGGAAGATCAATGTGTCAAGGCCTCAGTGCCAAGCCGCGAGGAATAAAGCAGTAAGATGGATTGAGAGAGAGTATGATGAGCAGTTTGCACGTATTCGTGATTATGGGGCTGAGATACTAGAATCAAACCCTAATTCTTCTGTGGAGATTGACTGTGTGAGAAATGAGGAAGGTTTAGATCTCTTCAACAGGTTTTATGTCTGTTTTGACATCCTTAGAAGAACTTGGAAAGATACTTGTAGGCCATTGATAGGAGTTGATGGGTGTTTCTTAAAATCGAAGATGAAAGGGCAGTTATTGGTAGCTATGGGTCGAGATCCGGATAATGCTATATATCTTATAGCATGGGCTATTGTGCAAGTAGAAAACAAAGAAAATTGGTTGTGGTTTGTGAGAAAGATAAAAACTGATTTGGGAATGAATGATGGTGAAGGATATATTCTGATTTCGGATAGACAAAAGGTAATAATTTTTTCTTTTTTGTTTATGTGGTTTGTTTGATCTTTAATGTCTGTGTTGTTTGATCTTTAATGTCTTTGCTTTATTTTCAGGGATTGATCAACGCTGTTGGGTTAGAGCTACCAAAAATCGAGCATAGAATGTGTGTCAGACATATCTATGCGAACTTGAAGAGTAGGCATGGAAAGAAGCTGGAGATGAAACCAAAGATTTGGAATCTTGCATGGAGCTATAATGAGGCAGAGTTTAGAGAAAACTTGGACAGGATATTCAACTATGACTCGCTTGTGCATGCGGATGTGTTGAAGACAAAACCCGAGAGTTGGTGCAGGGCATTCTACAAGATTGGGAATCAATGTGAAGATGTGGAGAATAACTCAACCGAGTCTTGGAACAACGTAGTAGTGAAAGCCAGAGAGAAGCCATTTGTGCCAATGCTAGAGACCATAGCTTGACTTGCAATGGTACGTATTGCTAAAAGAAATGTTAAATCTATGGGTTGGAAAAGTTTGTGCACACCATATGTGGTTGAGTATCTTGCAGAGGAGCACGAGAAAGCATCAGAATGTAAGGTCTTTCGAAGCACGAATAACACGTATGATGTTCGTCTTAGTGGCTGTTCTTATCGTGTCAGCTTAGAAAATAAGACTTGTACTTGCAAAAGGTGGGAGATCACAGGAATTCCTTGTGAGCATGGATATGCAGTGATTATGCACAAGAAAGAGGTGGCTGAAGATTATGTCTGCCACTGGTTTAAGACAACAATGTGGAGAAGGACATATAAGGAGGGTATAGTTCCAACGAGAGGTGCAAGGTTTTGGCCAGTTGGAGATGAACCACGAGTGCATCAACCTCCGTCGCCACCACAAACTGGCCGAAAGAAAGGGGAAACGGATATTGATGTTCAATCTAAGAAGGATAAGAAAAGGAAGAAAGGGAAAAATGAGTCTCCTGTGAAGAAGAAACCAAAAATCTTGAAGAGGATAATGCACTGTGGAATTTGTGGTGAAGCTAATCACAACTCAAAGTTTCATAAACAGAAACAAGTATGACTCTTTGGTTAATCTCTCTTGTGAAGTTAATGTCTTTAGTGAAATTTATGCATCTCTGGTTTTGTGGTTATTACAGACTTCCGAAGGTGAATCGGCCGTACATGAATCTTCTCAAGCTGAGCCTTCTCAAGGCATTCTCACTCAGATTGAGAACTGATGTAGGAAAGAGAGTAGAAGATGTGTTTTAGATGTGTCTGTTTTTGGCGTAGAACCTTGTCGCTTGGGTCTGTTTTCGGTTTAAGAAGCTTCAAGTTTGTTGGTTTTTCACTATGGTAATGCTTCTTACGGTTGTGTCTGTTGTTGGATTCTTATTATGTATGACAATCAGCTTTTCTCTATATATTATGTATTTGTCTTATTTTGTTTGTTTTTGTATTGTTGCTTGAAATCTAAGTGAAAGAAAAGGAAATCAAATATATTGAACAAACACACAACATTGTGACTTAAAACACAAGAGTTTTAACGACCTTACAAAACAACATCATCTTCTCAAGCTCCAAACAGATACAAAACAAGCATCATCTTCTCAAGCTCCATATGGATACAAACATCATCTTCTCAAGCTCAATAACTACCAAGAAACATCATCTTCTCAAGCTCAATAACTACCAAGAGACTCAACCTATTAGTTTACTACAACCAACAATAACCATACACCCAAAACAAACAAGAACCATCATTTTCTTCATGTTGGATTTGCTTTCAACCAATACTTCTTCCACTCTCTCAAAGATCTCTTTCTCTAGCTTCATTTGCATCTTCTCAAACATCATTTTCTCAAGCTCCATACGCTCTCTTGAAATCTGTTTCATCTCCTCTTCAAATTTATCAGTTCGAGAAGCCAATGTCTCTATTTCATCTAGCATTGCCTCGTCAACCCACTTGAAAGTATGATTATCATTGGCAAGCTACAAATATTCATAAGAATTCGATTCAAATTTTACAAAAAACCCATCATTGTTTAACAATGAGAATCAAAATACAAGCAATTTTACCTTACGAGCTACTGCATAAGCACACCGATAGTATCGCCTGTACGGATTCGCATCAGATTTTGAGATCAAACAAGCAATTCGATCTCCACACCAACATCTCCTCGGCACACCATGGACTGTTCCTCGAGCTCTGGCAGTTGATATTCCACTCGATCCTCCAGATACATTGCTCATCCTTCTCACAGCCGAAATTCAACCTGCAACTAATATAATTCATCAAAAACTGTAATCGAGCTTATAGAGTATCAAATCGAGATTCTATAGGCAAATATCAAATAAGAAACCAACGAAATTCTAACCTAACTATATACTTGCAATCGCTGAGGAGAAAGGTGTTTCAAAACTTTTGATTTCAAAAATTTCAAATTTTAGGGTTCTTAGATTACACCAAATCGATTTGGGGGTTTTATGGGTCAGATTTAGGTTTGGGTCGGTTTTTTAATTCGGATTCATTTCGGTTTGTAATTGGTTTGGTTCCAGGTTTAGATTGGAAACCGATAAACCCGACATCGAACCTATACAATTGATTTCGGGTGGAAACTGGTTTCGAACTTTTTAATGGGGTGGAATTGGAACGTGGACTGAATTTTGTGTGACATTAGTGCTATATGAAAGTTCTGAGGGGAAAATAGGTCGTCAACCCTTTGCTATCAGAAAATTATAAGAAAATCATTTCTTGTATTTATTAACAAAAACCCTAACATTTTTAAATGCAATATCAGTAATTTATAGAAAGTGGATAGGAATTATATACTAATTTATTTCCGGTACAACTCAAACTTGACAACGACTAAACTATAGACTAAGACGATTTTAATGATTAGCTTATTGAGTATATATATAAATTAATAGAGATTCAATGATTCGTATTTTGTTTGAAACGCACATCTAATACCATTTTAAAAAGTTTTGTTCACCAGGAGACGTCATTCATTGAAACATGAGCTATATCAACTACTATACTATTGATTTGTAAATAATTACCTTCAGAATTATTTAAAAAGCAGCGCAACATGGCCGATGACATAAAGTTCGATCACGATGTTAATAAGCAGACAACTAGGGCCCATAAAGTATTTCAGGCCCACGTCTATTCTTTTTGCACTGATAGAGAAACTGTGTAACACACACTCATGAAGAAGCTGATGCGGTTTTATTAAGAAGCTAGCTCTAAAGAGAAGAAAGTAGCAACCAAAAAACTTAGAACCGTTGGTCCCATGATTCCTAAACAGCCCCCCGCGCTTCACATCCTCTACATGGTCTAGAAAGAAGAAAACATCGTAATGCTTAAAGGCATCCATTCCTTGGATTCCAAGTTTCATGATAGTGCTTTTCTCGAGGTTGTAGTAGATAAGATGATCGGATAGATAGTATGTAGACAACACGACTTCACATGTTCTTGTGACTCCAACAATGTATAACTTTTCAACAGCAATTATATAATTCGACAAAGTTGGCAGTGCGTACCTACGCGTCGACCATTCACGTTTCTTGGCGTCTTCAAGAACGCACAACTCAAAACTTCTACTACTTATATCAATATAATCAGACGCATTGTCCGATTTGAGTGTAGCTAGTTTACCCTTGTAGTTTACCAACTTTCCCCTCGAGAATTTGTCAATATAGCTGAAATTCTCCGACCTGATATCAAAGCAAGCTATCCCATAACCACTTTGAAGCCCTTCGATCTCAGAAATGTAATACAAAACACCATTGATACATATCTCAACACCAGAAGGATTATGGGGTAAGCTACAATCGATGATTCTCCACGGCTGTTTCCTAGTTCCTAGTGGCATAATGTGAGCAATGTTTCTTAGCCTTTCACCAACTGTACTTATGGACAACAACTTGAATTGCTTATCAATCGGATCATACCCTAAAAAGCTCCTCACCTGCCTTGCCTTCACTCTTGGTAAGGTTACTCTTGGTATGGTTAGGGATTGTCCCGTGCTAGGGTTACATATCATCCCTAGCACCGTATCATTCTTTCCCTTATAAACCTGAAGCTGTTTAAGAAAGATCAAACCATGCACGGGAGGATAAACTGAACAAGAAGTATCATCACATGGGAAGTTCATGTGATAATTGGCGGCTACAGGAGACGACGACTTCGCATCAGGATTTTGAGGCTGTGGTGACGAAAAGAAGAAGGCATAGCCGTCTTTCTTGCACACGATCAAGAGCTGCGGGTGAGTCGCATATCTGGTCAATATCAACTCTGTGAACTCTGGTCGGCGAACTGTGGAAGCCCATAGACTCGACACGCAACGAAATCTCGCTATAGATTTCGTCGGCAACCTCAAGAATATTTCAATGACGAGATCTATTGGGATCGGATCTGAGTTTTCTCTTCCATTCACTAAGGTCGAGGATCGTCGGGAGATGGATTTCTTGGCGGATGGATACATTATGTTAAACCCTAGAATCGCTTCTTCGACTTTTTCGTTTTCTGTTTTTCGACCCAAACCATTATTTCTATATTCTTATTTTGGGGAAACTGAATACGTGAAACAGTGTCAAAGGGAGACAAAAATAAGTTAGGCCCATTAAGGGAGATTAAAAAAATGAAAAAGAAGGAAAGGGAATTAAGTGCATTTTAGAAAGCAAATGTTTCCTACTTCGTTTCAGTTAATGCAAATATTAAAATTTACGTAATATTAAAATTTACGTTATTTATTATTAGACGGATCAAAACATGCAAATTATTTCTTATAAAACTATTTTTACTAACATTAATTAACATATACTAATGTATACAATTTTATAGTAGCCAGTAGTCATGGGCATATAACCCGGACCCGACGGACCCGAACCGAACCGACCCGAAAAATCCGGTTCGGTTCGGTTTCGGTTCTAGGGAAAAAACCGAATGGTTCTTGGACAAATGTGCTTCGGTTCTCGGTTCGGTTCGGGTAAAACCCGAGAACCGATCGGGTAACCGAACAACCCGAATCAAACCATAAAATTTAAAAAAAAAAAAAAATTTATTTTTTTGGTATGAAAAAAAACTAATTTATGTTTTGGTATGAAAAAAAAAAACTAATTTTATTAAAACAAAACTAATAATGCCCTATGAAAAATCTAAAAAATATGTGTTTTTATATATTGTAACCAAAATTACAAAGAATAGTAATGTAAAAAATCTGTAGTGAAAATTTCATAAAAAATATAATTCCAAATAAACAATCTTAATTTATAAGAGATTTGTAAAAAAAAAAAAAACAGTAAAATTAAAATTTTATTGTTGAAATATAATTTTTTTCATTTATCTAATTTTTTTTTTAAATATTGGATCCGACCCGGACCCGAACCGACCCGAGCAAAACCCGAACCGAACCGACCCGATTTTAGACCGGATCCAAAACGGGTCCTAACCTCTCCTACCCGAACTACCCGAACCCCGAACTACCCGATCCGATCCGACCCGAGGACCCGAATGCCCAGGACTAGTAGCCAGTCTTCTTGAAAAAGACTTATAGCAGGAGATGTATAGTTAAGCTCCAGAAGGGTACAAGAACACCGCAAAGCCAACCTTGTGGAGTGTCCCGCACTAATTGACATATTAATTGGGGTCCTAATTTTATTTTGTAAAGTATAACTCAAATTTCATAGACTAACCATTTTTTATAGGTTCATTTTTGAAGAATTATAGACCAAAACTCATAAATCTTTCTGTCGGGATCTTAACTTTGCTTAAATCCCTTTCAAATGAATTTGAACTAGGGTCTTAGAAACCGCAACCTTTGATAAACTAACCTAAATATTTTTAAAATATTGTATTTTAAGGAAAAATATTAATGTTTTTAATATTATTCATTGGAAAAATAATTTATAATCTAAAAATTAAGATTCATTTTTCGCTAAGAGTCATATATTTCCCGACCGGCCGCGAGAAACTCCATCCATGTTATGAATCACGTCTTCTTCTCCAAGTCCAAGTGTGTGTTTCTTCCACTTTACCAAACGCTTTAGAAATTCTTTAACCTGCATTGTACATTATATCGTTGCAGATATATATATATATTTTTTATCATAAGTGATAATATTCAGTTAATACATTTTAATTGTGATTTGTTTTACCTGAGATGGGTCTCGAAGAGAATAGGAGGCGTTGGTTTCCTTGAGAGTTTCTGAGACGAGAATCCCAAAACCTTGTCCCTTCTCACGTAAAACCTATAAATATGTTTATGGCGTCAATACTATTTTTATTCGAGGAAAATTAATTAATTGACTTTTAGCAAAAAGAATAATCTAAATGATAGTAAAAAACTGAAAATATTTAATATGTATAAACCAGATCGATTTGACGCAAACCAAATTAAGAAACCGAATCTGAATACAAAAGAAAACAAAAAAAGTTATTCCAAATTTAAATGATTTTTCTTAAAATCAATAATTATTTGATTAAAAACTAAATCCAACCGAAACCAAAATTATATCATTACTGGATAAACTATGATTAATATTCTACATAAAAAAACTGAAAATGAAACCTACAATGAGCATACCCAAAGGGAAAACAAAAACAAAAAATCACACCGTTAGCTCGGTACGGTGTTATTTTTGGTTCAATGTACCTTAAATGCATCTTCATCGGTGCGGTCATCTCCAATGTAAACTGGTAAAACATGTTTAGATTCTGCTATTCCTATTTTATAATCAAACAAATATATTGACAAATTAACGGAACTAATAAGATTATATCTTACCAAAAACATGAGTAACGAAATCAAATCTTATGAAAAGAACAAAAACTAATTAATCTCACTCACCTAATGAGTTTAGCAAGAATTCGAGAGCCTTTCCCTTGTCCCATTTGATGGAAGGCCGGAGTTCTAACACCTTGTTTACCAAATAAATTAATAATGATCAACCCACTAATTAATTAGCTAGGTTACGTGAATAAACTAGTCAAATGTTACCTTCCTGCCTTTGGTCAGTCTCAATTCCGGATAATCATTGAGAACCAATTTCACTTGCTCGGCTAATGCAGCCCATCCCTGTCGAGCACAATCATATTTAAACCAAGTATACTTCAAAACAACTTATCGAAATAATTTTATATATAACTCTAGACATAAAAATGTTCGAATTTTTATCACGAGAAAAACAACCATGCATGGTTAAATGTCCTCTGACCATTTAATTTCTACAAAAAAGAAACGGATTTTTGTGTATGTCATCTTGTATCTTTCTACCTTTTCATCAACGCGACGAAAATGTACGGTAAGACAAAACTTGTTGTGCTCAACTGTAGCTCCTGGGATCGATTTTGTCTTCTCCTTTAAAATATTAACCACCTGAAAGATGTATATGTATAATTGTGTATATAGTATACAAATTAAATTTGGTGGTTTCTTGCTTGTTCATCACAGTTGGATACATCACGTCACAAAAAGAACTTGAGGATGAAGAAACTACAAAATGCACCTCGTCGATCATCGGTAAATAGTCACTTGCAGGTTGAAACATCACTTCTTGATTACTCTATACAATTATCTCATCAATAATCAGAAAATGTTACAAAAAAAAATAATTCTCACTCAATTTTCCAGCAAAATGAACAAGAAAAAACCTCATCTGTGTTGGTCGGACCCTTAATGTCCATGCCGTGGCTCCCGGCGTAGTGAATCCCGGTGAGTTTCACAAAACTCTGTACCTGATAAACAAAACACACGTATATATATATATATATTCTCATGAATAAAGTCGTTATACCATTCATATCATGTTTTATTATTATATATTTAATTCATTGCAAAACATAATTAATGGATTACTTTGTCTGTGCTTCTCCCGCTGATGATCGCAGTCTTGAAATACATAGCCACTTCCTTTACAACTTCTCGCATCTGTAAAACATACA
Organism: Alliaria petiolata; assembly: GCA_020283515.1. Classification (NCBI taxonomy): domain Eukaryota; kingdom Viridiplantae; phylum Streptophyta; class Magnoliopsida; order Brassicales; family Brassicaceae; genus Alliaria; species Alliaria petiolata. Next base: position 448,336,804 of record JAHZTW010000001.1, on the reverse strand, counting down.
TCAGCACAAGTACTAAACTCAAACTATACACAACATATAACATGCACGGATCAAGATCAAGAAGAAACCTCGTCGGTTATGTAAGCTCTGTCGTGATCTTCTGTGATTAGTGAGAGAGTTCCGTCGTAATCAAGAAACATAACAATTTGTTTGCCTTCTGCATCACTCATGATTGTGTCGAACATATCCAAAGCCGATGGATGAAGAGCCTAAACCCAAAGTATAGCAAAATAGCACTTTTCACTAATATTTTTTTTAATTAGTTAAATAGATGATCAGATCTAACATTTTTGCTATTATTTAAAAACAATTAGCTAAAGAGATTCTAACGTACAGTCCATGAGCTTCTCTCGTCATCGTTCTCGGATACATGTTCATCAGAGGAGGAGGATCTGACACGTGTCGGGGACAAATCCCTCAGCGAATCAATTAAAGTCTCGATCTTTCCGGCAACGTCCATTGTATTCTTGTGTAACTCGGCGGTGACGGAAAGAGCTTCCCCGTGAACAGGCGCTAAAAAAAACTTTTTTCTTAGTGGTTGAACAAACTTTTCGAGCTCATATAAAAACAATTCTTTTAGCAGATATATATATATTATAGACGGTGGCATGCGCATAAGATGATTTCATAATCATTTTAACAAAAAAAGAAGAAGAAGATGATTTCATATCATTCTATTCTATTAGTATAGAAACCTGGATCCAAATGAAGTAAAGAATTTGCCAATTTGGTATTAAAATGTACTAGAATACATAAACTAAACTCATATGGATATATTGAAATTGAAATCTTAATTTAATAAGTGAGTGAAAATGGAGAGACCTCTCATTTCTCTGAATATATCTATATATGTAGGATTTACTTACGAAAATGGAATTTCCAATTGTGTTACTTTTAAATTATCCATGCATAAGGAACCAACTCATTAATTAAGGATGATTCTTCCCCAATTTTGGTACTATATGCTTCATTAGAAAAGAATCAACACATTTTACTGTATTTACATATACAAATGTTAATCAAATTAAACTTTTTAGGAACATGATCAAACGACATATATCACAAATTTTGTAAGAGTAGTATTGTATTTTGTTTCAGAGACCTTAAACGCAAAATTTGGAACGAGATAACATGAGATATAGATGAAAACTAAAATTTAGAAATATAAATTTCGTATGATGGGACGATATTAAAAAAATTCCGATGTAAACCATGTTTATTAAGAGTGACTAAAAAACGATCACGATAATAAAAGAAAAAAAAATTATAGTTAAAAGTATGAAATTAAAATATACATTAATATAACATAATATACATTAATAAATTAAGTTACGATATAAACGTGGAAACCTCGTTAGTGTAATATTTTAATAAATTTTTTTTTAACACATTGCAAAGAAAAGTGTTCGTGGTAAAATTGTAGATTTTTATGGAATAGATTTAGAAAAATTATTTTTGTAATTTTTTTATAATTTGTCTAAAAAAAGTTAAAGATAGAATCGGTTTGGTTTAGGTTCAAACGTTTAACATTTGACCAAACATTATGCGTATCGGACAAATGATGATCATCAGAGCGCAGACCCAATTTATTGAAAAAGCAAAGGGATCAATATGTAATTATAAAAAATACAAATACGACGCCGTAGTAAGAGCGTAGAGTGGCGTCGTCTACAGATTCTCACGTCCTTAATTTGGAAGAAGAAAGAAGAAGAAAACACCCGAGAAAATAGATACAGAGAGAGATAGATCCTCGTTGACGCATCTAAGGTCAAAATAGGTCAGGTGATTGGTTACCCGTTGAATCATCTCCTTCTCCCGTTGAATCGGTCAAAATTCAACTAAAACCGAAACCCTAGTAGCGAGAGAGAGAGAGAGAGAGAGAGAGAGAGAGAGGAGGGGGAATGGTCGGCGTGATGAACAGATTGAGGAATCTGGACGCTTACCCTAAAATCAATGAAGATTTTTACAGGCGTACGCTCTCTGGTGGTGTCATCACCCTCGTTTCTTCAATCGTCATGCTGATTCTCTTCTTCTCCGAGCTTCGTAAGTGCTTTTTGATACCCTGTTTCTGTTCCTTCGTAAGCTTTTGGATCCGATTTTCATTCGGGGGAGCTTAAAAGGTCGATGCTTGTTGAATCCAAGCTCAAAAGCTTTGTAATTTCTTCGTGGGTTCCCATTAATGAGGGAACAATGCTTAATTTCGATAATGTTTTTGTGGGCTTTCTGGTTTCTTAGAGCTTTACATGCACCCGGTTACCGAGACTCAGCTCCGTGTTGATACATCAAGAGGAGAGAAGCTACGAATCAATGTAAAAAATTTGTTTTTGTTTCTTCTGTTACTACTTTGAGTTTGCAAGATTGCTTAGTTTCTGTCAAGGAAACGCCTTTGTGAACTTTATTATATACAATTTTGCAGTTTGATGTTACATTCCCTGCGCTTCAATGCTCGATTATCAGTATTGATACCATGGATATCAGCGGAGAGCGGCACCTTGATGTGGTATGTGCTCGTGGTTTCTTCTTTACCGTTACGTTTTTTTGTTTGTTTTGGAAGTCGAGATGTGCGTACGCTTTGTCTGATTTTTCGGTTCTGCTCGTTTATATATCGTAGCGACATGATATTATCAAAAGAAGATTAGACTCTCATGGCAATGTCATCGAGGCAAAACAAGATGGAATTGGTCATACTAAGGTTAGTTTTTCAATGCCTCTGTCCTTTCGTTTTCAGGTGTCATCTTTGATCTCATTGTAAGAAGTCTTCAAGAAATTGAAAGTGTTGTTGAAATTCTCTAATGTTATTGTTTATCCCCAGATTGAGAAACCTTTACAGAAACATGGTGGAAGGTTGGAGCACAATGAAACATATTGCGGTTCTTGTTTTGGAGCCGAAGCGGTAAAACTTCCCTAAATCAAATAGAATAGCGTCGGAAAGTCTTCAACGGGATTATTTGATATTGATTCCATTATCATACATTTTAGTTTCTTCGATGGCGGTGAAACGTTTTGATCCTCTTTACGTATTGTGGTTGTCACTCTGAACACTTTACAGACGGATGATACTTGTTGTAATTCATGTGAGGAAGTTCGTGAAGCTTACCGAAAGAAAGGTTGGGCCCTCTCAGACCCTGAATCAATCGACCAGGTATATTAATAGCGACATTACTTTAGTTTGAAGAAAGCATCTATATCTTTTTGGTGTTACTTAGTTTCGTCTCAGCCATTTTACACATCTAGATGTATATGATAATTTTTTACTCATTCCCAATCTCAGTGTAAAAGAGAAGGCTTTGTGCAAAAGGTCAAAGACGAAGAAGGTGAAGGTTGTAATGTTCACGGTTTCGTGGAAGTTAATAAAGTTGCTGGGAACTTTCATTTCGTTCCAGGTCAAAGCTTTCACCAATCTGGTTTTCAATTTCATGATATGATATTTTTCCATCAAGGCAACTACAATGTAAGAGAAGTTTCGCTCTTGTTTCCAAACTCTCTTTATAAGCTCAATACTTCAAATGGGTCTGACTCCTCTCTACACAGATTAGCCACAAGGTCAACAGGTTGGCCTTTGGGGACTTTTTCCCCGGTGTAGTGAACCCTTTAGATGGGTAAACACTCTTCTTTCTCTCTCCCGAGCCATTACTCGCGCCTGTTATCGCTTTTCCAACCATCTTATCTTCTGAAACATTTCTATTGGTCCTCTCAGTGTGCAGTGGAATCAGGAGAAACAGAATGGCGTGTATCAATATTTCATCAAGGTTTGCCCCATTTCTTCGACATTTTTCCCATAGATGACATTCTCACCTTGGACAATATTGTTACTCTTTAGATAACATTCTCGAAGAGTCATCTTTGAGATTCCTAAATAGCTAAGTATGAGGATATTTTACTTGTGGAGAAATGGAAGTTTTTTTTTCTCCATCGAGTTTAGGTTTTGCGTACTATAAGAGCTTGTTGAGTATATAGTGGTAAAGAAATGGGATTGTGGTGTGGGATTGCAGGTGGTACCAAGCATATACACTGATGTCCACGGGAATACTATTCAGTCAAACCAGGTGAAGCTACATCTCCAGATCTCTGTTTCAAACATCTTTGACATATTTTTTTTGTGTGTGTAAAATATAACAATTTTTTGTTTCTTGGCAAGTTCTCTGTGACGGAACATTTCCAGAACGCGGAAGCAGGTCGCATGCAATCCCCGCCTGGTGTTTTCTTCTACTACGATCTTTCGCCGATTAAGGTCTCTTTGTGTTTTTTGGTACAGTTCTAATTCGCAATGAGGTTTTATCTTTCTAAAAAAACATTTTAATTTGATTGTTGTTTAGGTGATATTTGAGGAGCAGCATGTGGAGTTCTTGCACTTCCTAACAAATGTTTGTGCTATAGTAGGAGGTGATCACATATTATCAAATATTTCTTCATTCGATTTTAACATACTTTCTTCGTCAAACCCAAAACTGAGATTACTTCTCCTTTGGTTTACAGGTATCTTCACGGTATCAGGAATAGTAGATTCGTTCATATACCATGGACAAAGAGCAATTAAGAAAAAGATGGAGATTGGTAAATTCAACTGAGTTGTTTCATATTCTTGAGCGGTGTGACTGGAGAATCTCGATGGATTTTGCAGTTTAGACATTAGGTTTGAATCTGGCGACAATACGATGATGATTGATTTTAAGGAATTTTTGAAATACTGTACCATATTAAGGATCTAAGAAACTTTTACTTTTGCCTTTCAATTGTGTATCTCTTCTTCCTCTCTCGCAAGGTAAAAAGGTTAAAATGGTGTTGTGATCTCTCTAGTTCAAACGAAATGTTTGTTTTTCTATTCATTCGCATATTTTGAGTTGTTATGAGAGTTATTAGAAGAACTAGGAATAGAATCTCGTGAAGCAATCGTATATTAAAACTTAAACAAAAAAAATATTTTAAATTATTATAAGTGAAAATAAATAAAACAAAAAATAATGATAAAAATATGTAAATATTCAGAAAATTATAATTCTTAAAAAAAGAAATAAAAATATATGATCTTCCTAAAAAACTTTTTTTGGATTATTAACAATATAAATGGAAAGTTACAAAATAATTCAAATATAAAAATTTGTAAAATATTTCAAAGAATTTAACTACTAAAAATTATAAAACCCTTAATTTTATGTGATTTTGAGCAATATAAATAATTTTGAAAAGACATAAGTGGAAAGAGCAATTTTTCATAAAAATGGTTATATCAAAAATATACTTATTAATGAAAAAACGCAACCATAAATGATATTTATTGAATTAAAATTTGAATTAACAGAAAAATACTAATAATAATTTTAAAAAAATGCTACTTATTTATTTCCAATTGGCATTTATTCAATTGGCATTTTATTCAGATTGCTATTAGTTACTTCTTTTCTGGCGCTAAAACAATTGAATAATACACAGTACGTATTTGGATTAAGTTAAGCTAAATAATAAAAACTTTGAATTATAAGACAAAGGGAAACTACAAAAATACAACAACAACAGAATCTCGCACGGTCGAGCATGACAAAAAAAAATCCAGCTTCGACCGACGCAGAGACTTAGTAATTTACATTAAGGTACATCCACTTATTAATATTAACACAAAGACACCCCCTAATGATAAATTTTACTGTGGCTCTCTTGCAATGACCAAAAACTCCATTGAAGAGACCTCTATTTTCCTAAAATACCCCTATGAGACCAACTAATTTACAAAACAGACCACTAACTTGTAGACAGAATCGACTCCCAGTCGATCTCGTACGACGGATACTTCTCCAGCGCAAAGTTCTCGTTCCACGGCGGCTGCTCCTCCTCCGTATCGGCGAACGTCAGATCCGACAACGGCGAACAATCGCCGGATCCGTAGCTCTCCGTTGACGGCGGAGATCCAGCGCTAGAGTAATCCTCTGATTTGACTTCCTCCGTCTGATCTGGACACGAATTGACCTCCGGCTGTTTAACGGCGGTGGACGAGCGTTTCCGGGAAGAAGCCTTCTTCGCTGCTTTCCCCTGTTTCTGCGTCTCGGCCATGTTCTGGCAGATAGCTTCAAGCTTAGCGTCGACTGAGGAATGAAGAGGTTGATACTCGCCGAATTCGCCTCCGATGTTGGATCCGTTGTGGCGGAGGTTAGGGAAATTAAGCCGGGCGAAATCGCCGCGCAGCTTATACGCCGCCTTGTCATAGGCCAACGCTGCTTCCTCCGCCGTTTCGAATGTCCCTAGCCAGAGACGAGTTCGGTTCCTGGGTAAACGGATCTCGGCGACCCATTTTCCCCAGTGACGCTGCCTCACTCCTCTGTATAGCTTCGTCGCCTTCGTCGGAGGAGCACCAGATTGCTTCATCGAGACCGGTTTAGGGCTAAGAAGGTCCGAGAAAGAGTGGATCTGGGACCCGAGTTGCTGAAGATCCGACCCGTATGAAATCGGTTGGGTCAAGCAGACGTCAGGGTATGATGATCCGGGGAAGGAAGAGTAGTAAGGAGTAGGAGAGAACGCCGACGCAAACGCAGACGCGGGAGAATCACAGGAAGGGCTTTTGATAAAAGGTAAAAGCGCTTCCATTAATTCGCCGCCGCCGAAAGGATCAGATGTTTGAAGCGTCTTGGTACTGTAGAAATCCATAGCAGTAGCCATAACGATTTTCTTTTGTTTGTAAAAATAGAAAATTGAATTCGAGAATTTTTTTTCCAAGTTCTTATCAAAAGTAAAGAACAGGAAGATAGATCGAAAGAGGTTTAAAATAAACAACCTCTTTGCAGATCCGAAAGGAGGGAAAAAAAAAAAAAATACCCTCACAAACTATTTAAATCTACAACAAAAACAAGAAGATCAAAAATAAAATAAAAAGATTGATCTCTGTTCTGAAAATACCTTGCTTTCAATTAAATCAGCAGATAGAAGATTATAAAAAAAAAAAAATCCAGTTTCAAAAGTTTGCTTTGCTGTGTAAATAATTAATCAAAACCATTCAAACACAAACCCAGAAATCGGTTTTCTTTTCTTCTTGTTGAAAAACAGATTATTATTTAACAGAGAGGAATCGAAGAAGCGGGAAATAAAGAAACGATTTGCACAAAAATAAAATTCAGGAGAAAAAAATAGAACAAATTCTTATCTATGAAACTTTTTTAAAATATTTGGTGATTGCACTCAAAAGACTTTTTTCTATTTTTTTGTAAGTGTACAACTCTCAACCTCACCGATACTTATCTCCCCAGCTTGGCTCTCGTTTATATAGGAGACGTGGCGTGTCCTCGTATAGTTTTCCAGTTATTTATCTCTATATTTTTTTGTCCTCCTGTAATTCTCCAATTTATTAATCTGAATTCTCTGAAATACGTCTGATACATTTTTTGTTTTTATTATTTTCATACATCGAATACGTCTTGACTTCTTGTTAAAGATATTGAGGGTTGACAACAACAACAAAAAAAAGTAGTACACTTACAAAGTTACAGAGTTAGATTCACACAGAATTTGTTGATTTACACAGTTGAATTTTTTACTTAAGCAGAGCGGCGTATTTTAAAAATTAGATATAACAATTTACCAAAATATTTTGAAATAAATAAAATTAGAAGAATTATGTATATCCCAATGACATTAGTTTAATAAATGTACATAATCAATTATAATTATTAATTTTGAATAGAACTTAAAAGTATTTAAATCAACAACACTTGGATTTCACTAAAGAATATAAAACTTTATTTATCACGAAAAGTGCAATACTAAACAAACAAAAAAAAGTCCATATCTATTAGCTATAATGACGTAAATGAAAGTTTGCTAACGGTCCTATCGGTAGCCTAAAACAGTATGAAATTTTTAGCGGTAAGCTGGATCTTTTAGCGGTAAGCTGAAGTAAATAAATGCTTATGAAATAGTTAAAAGCTGTAAAAAAGAGCTGTAAACAAAAGCGGTATAAAAAAGCTGAGTGTAATACTGTTGGTAACGCTTTCTGTACAGTTTTTGTGATTGGTAACTATTAAAACGGTATAAAACTTATAAAGAGCTTTATGGTTGGGTTACCATTCAAACCCAATAAGATGTATTTGCAACATACTATTTCGACTTTAAAAACAAAAAAAAACTCAAATCGCCTTTTTTATGATATGTCAGAAATTTGTGTTTTGTCAATATGATAAGACTTCAAAATATTCATCCATGACTTTCAATGAAATACACAGAACAAATGTAGATCAGTTTAAAAGCATATCAATCTGTATTAGTGTCTCATTCACCACTTAAATGCAGAAGAAAAAATTAATAATAAAAAAATTAATGTTCTGTATGCAGAACAATTTATGCCTTCAATTTTTGATCTGCACTCACAAATAAGAAAGCTGTCGAAGAGTACATGTACGCTTGCAGTTCTGATTTTTTTTTATTTTTTTTATTATCTCTAAATTAGTTATAAATATTGTTTTAAGATTATTACTTACTTCCATATTTGATAATTAAAATTTTATGATTTTTATTTCTTTCTTTTGAACAATATTTTTTGTATAAATTATCTTTTGATAAATATCAATAAACATAATAATATTTATATTTAAAAATAATATATATATATTTATATATATATTGCATATTCATAATTTTTCTATAATTTGTGCATGTTGGATTTTTATTAATATTCAAAATTAAAATTCCAAGCAACAAATAAAATATTTCAAAACTAAGGAAAATATTATAAATACATTATGGGCAAAAATAAATATTCATATTAACTTTTATTTATAATTTCTATTCTTATGTTGCAATCAGTTGCTTAACACTTGCAGATCTGTTTTTTTTTTAATTTTTCTATTAACTCTAAAATAGTTATAAATGCTATATTTTTTAATTTATTCATCACTTCCATGTTGTAATCGAATTTTTTTTATAGTGTTTAAATTTTAAACATATTTATTCTTATAATTATATTTATTTCAATTATATTGCAAATATATATAGACAAATGATGTATTAATTTTATTTTAATTTTTGTTTTTTATTTTTTGATCGAATTTATTTTTTTGATAATATTTAAAATTCAAATGTCTTATTTATTGCATTTACAATGTATTTTTTTGTACTTTTTAAATATTTGATTTACATCATTTTTATATTGTTATACTATTTAATATAATATTATTATTTGTAGATCTGTATTTGTTTTGCATTTTTGCTTGATCTGCATTTGTTCTGCTTGATCTGCATTTTCTGATCTGCGTCACCATTCGAAACCTATAATAAATAACAGGGTATGAGATGATTCCAACTACTAGTATGAATGTGACCCACGTAGACTTGCATGATTGTTTAGCAATGATTTTGGCTCGCAATGTAATTATGATATTTTGTAATGGGTGGTTTAGACTTTTACTTAGATACAAAATTAGAAAAGAAGGCTCTAGAGGGTTAGAATGAATGGCTGTGGACTACTCAAATGTCATTACCGTATTATATCATCCATTTAACTAGTATTAAACATTTCATCAGCTTACGATATTATAGAGTCACGTAACTTAATTTATTGCTTCGTGTACTATGAATTCGGCGTCAATATGACGCAGATTGCAATATTGACAGACTATGGTGCGTTAATTTCGTAATGACCCAATGAATTTCGACAAATATTTTTTTTTTAATTTTGGTTTCGTGTTCACTTAGCCATTCCAAAAACATTATTTGATAAATCTAACGGCTTGTTGATTAATTAGTCTAGTATTTTACCACCATAGTGGTTGATTAACCCTTTCATTAATCAAGCTTACCTTCTCTTTTGTGTGTCATCCCAAGTCTTTTACCCGTGGTTCAATATTTATAATTGGTTGGTGAAGAAAGATTCAATTTGAAGTTCATGATTCAATATATATATTCTTAAGATTCATGATATTTTTAAAATTCAGACTAATTAAAAGCTATGAAAATTTGTAAAGTATTTTACAGTTTTAACAATAAAAAACAAACCAATCAAATTTGTTATATTTATAACAAAATAAAAATATACAATTTTTATTCTAAATAAAAAATATTTTTTAGAAAATTACAATATTTAAAAGTAACAGTTTCAATTTTTACAATTTTTGTTACTAATCATATTTTTACAAATATATAAAGTAACAGACAAATTATTTACAACCAAAAGCTTATAGTCATAATCCTTACTAATCAGCAGAGTTTTAATATTGTTAGATTGAGAATTTAGATGTTGACTTGCTATATTGTTAGATTGAGAATATTTCTTGAGGAGGTTAGAATTATATGCACTAATCGTGGTATAATATTATACCACTCGAGCAAAGATACTCAACCAAACTGAAAATATATGAGATTTTATCTGTTGGATTGATGGAATGGTTCAATAGTTATGTCATGAACAACGCAAAATAGTTCTAACTTCTTCAAGGTATATATATAGTATAGCATGCGAGTTAGAATAATAATAAAAAGGATAAATAAATAAAATATGATCTAGACTAGCCTTTATTTAGCTCTTCTCTCGTAAATTATTTTGTGATGCGAAAGATGTGAGAATAAGAATCAGCCATTGACTTGGTTTTCCAGTTATATACGCATGCAAATAAAGAGAAAAAAGGAAAAAAAGCAACAAAATCTCGTACCTACGCATAGTAATTAGTAGTAAGCCCCGTGCGTGTGTATTAGGGAAAGTGAAATAGTCAACTCAAGATTTAGCTGTCTTTATAACTGGCAGCCTTTTTTTCTCTCTGTCTCCTTCTTCTTTTTTTTCTCCTTTGTCCAGAATTTTTTTTAATAAATGATACTGTGTACTCGTAAGATTTCTAACATTTTAAAGCCTTTTATTTGGGGTGGGTAAATGACTGACATTTTAAATTATTCCTTAACTTGTCTATAAGTAGTCGTTTAATACTCAGATACACTGCATCTGAATCAAGTAAATAAATAAAAAAAGTAGTTCCGGTTTGTGACTATCCGATTGTATCTTTGCTTTATAGCATGAACCGCGCGTGTCTCTTCGCTCTCACTTTTTGTTCTTTCATTTTAATGCTCTTCACGCGGTTTCCACAAAACGCGTCCGTTTCATCTGTTGAAGTCAAAAGACCGTTGATAGTCTGCCACGTGTTCACGATCAAATGTATCTATCTCATCGTGGACTCCACTTATGTGTACTGTACTGTATTGGCCTCTTTAGTTTTTTTTTTTGTTTTTTTAAGAATTGGCCTCTTTAAGTTTTGAAGAGCTCTTATTATTACGGGAGTATAATAAGTACAGAAAATAAGAATTATACTAGTAGACAAGTGGGTAAAATACAAATGCATGTGAAAATGTGTGCGGTGAAATGAAATGATAAACTAGATTTACTTTTTTTTTTTTTTGTGTGTGGTAATATCGAAAAGAAGGAGTCGTCGTTTCGAGAGCAATTGCACGTGGTTTTATGAGGGAAAGAGGAATTGCATGTGGATTTTAGGTGAATTGTCTACGTTGATTTTCGCATGATATACAGTCCACTACAAAACTATAATACTATTGACATTATTCTATAAAAGAAAGGAGATTGATATGGATTAATATTACGGTTGCTTTCGTTTGTTTTTTTTGTTTTTTGGTTTTTTTTTTCCGGCGAGATGGTTGCAAAAGTTCTCAAGAATTTCTTTCAGTCTTCATTGATGTACGTTTTAGCTATTTGCAGATATTGTCATCTCCGAAGATTGTTTGCTAATGATTCATGTATAGCCAAACAAGTGGGGTGGTCCATATCTTAATTATATGTTCATTCTAAGGGTGGAAATGTGATTTACCCATGAAAGCAGTCTATCTATTTGCTAATGAATCATATAAGCAAGCGTATGTACAAATAGTTACCCTAATATTTTGAGCTTTTGGCGTTAAAGGTACTTTTACGACTGTTAGTAGGAGCAACAATCGTTTTTTTTTTATATCTTCTGTACCTTAACCATTCTCCGTATTATAAACGGTGAAATTAAGATCGATCTTATATGTATCCTTAAAATTTAAATATATTATATGTTAAGAAAATATATTCTAACTATATATATTAAATCAAATAGAAAATCACGTGACAGACCAAATATATCGAGCGGCAAATCCGTTGCTAAAAGCTAAACTAGAAAATGACGACCAAAAAAAAAGAAAAAACGAGAAAATAATAATAATGGGAAAAGAGAATATGGGATTTGACCAAATCATCTTAGTGGGCTACAAGACTAGGTCCATTGCTAATGGACCATTAGTCCTGCAAGATCATTTAGCTTTAATATTTTGGAAATTCAATCGGTCAAACTAAGCATAATGTGATATGGCATGGAGTGTAATTTTCTCTCTTCAAATAAATACAGGTTATTGCAAATTAATAAATACTCACCTTGTTTCATTTTAAGTGATATTTTAAAAATTTACACACAAATTAAAAAAATCACATAAATTTTTTTTTCTAAACAAAAAGCATTAATTATTGTCCAATCAAAAATAACTAAGTTAATGATTAAAAAGACTGTAAAATACAATTGGTCAAAAAAGATGAAATAAATTTAATTTTACATTAAAAATATAAAACATCACTTAATTTGAAACAAAAATTTTGGGCTAATATATTATTTATAATGAAAGATAGAGAGTATAAGATTACCAAAATTTTCAACATAATATATGTAAAACCGTTTTTCGCGATTCCGATCAAATTTGAAAGTTAGGTTGTTGTGATTCGTGAATGAAAAAAATTATAATCTGTAATAAGATACAAATTTAAAGTATAAAGAGACGAAAAGCAAATCTTACAACACTTTAAATACAACTATTTTTTTTTAAGTTTGAAAGTCTTTTAGTAAAAAAAAAAAAAAAATACTAATTTTTTACGCATTTGAAATAATAGTTTAAAATGCTTAACTAATCCAATAAATGTTTCCTATTTCGGTATAGTGGAGTTGGTGGTATGACTTTTGCAAAAAACAATAGTTGTTGGTATTTGGTAATTTCAGAGCGGCTGAAAAACGATCAAAACGGTTGGACCGTCACATTCACATTGAAAAACGATCGAAACGGATTAGTTCCAGGTCCAATTTACTTAGTCAACGCTAGATCAAGAAACAGAATCTGCTTTGAACAAAACAAACAAACAAAAAAATGTCTGTGTCTTCCCTCAATCGCGCGTCACGTGTCCTTGAGCTCTCTTATCACACTGTCCGTAACGTAGCCGCTTCTAGACTTCTAATAACTACTACTTTTCTTACAATTGAGTCTTTGATCCTTTTTAGACCGAAACTTCAAGACTTCTCGGTCTCAATATCACGCTCCTTCATTTCTAAAGTTTTGAGTTTTGACGACTACTCAACCCGATCTCATCCCTGATCGCTCCAATTCAATTTTTTTGTTTCCTTCTAAGGTGAGTTTATGTTCTTTAACTTTTGATTTCTAGATTTATGTTGATTTTAGTAATCCAAGAGTAAGATCAAGGTCATATGTTAGCTGGTTGCAATGATTCTTTTAATCTTAATGTTTTAAGACTCTAATTCAATGGGTAATTTGATTAGAACCAGTTCTAGTGTTTTTAATTTATCAAAGCGAGATTTGTATCTAATTAACATCGTATTATAGCTTAATAACTTCATAACTACGGCTAAAATCAATCTCTATCTTATGCCTTGGTTCTTGTATGTTTTGTATCTCCCTGTTTCTTGCAATACGAATCTCTGTATTTTGACTATTTTCCTTCTCTCTAAATCAATTTTGGTTGTTTCCTTTGATCTTGAATTTTCAGCGAGATATGAGTTCTGATATCAAAAATTCATCTTCAAGCGGATTTGAGAAAACTCTGCCACGAGAGGTGTATCAAAACAAGGTATGATGATGATGATGATAATAGTAAAGGGATCCATTAGCTGCTTTATAATGATGTTATTTTTGATGTATGAATCAATATTATATTACATGTTGATGTAAATATTGATTGTGTTATGGGTATATAACAGATTAATGAAGTGAGGACATTACTAGGGCCACTGACTGAGAAGTCATCTGAGTATTGTTCAGATGCTGCCATTACTCGGTATTTAGCTGCGCGTAACGGCCATGTCAAGAAAGCGACTAAAATGCTTAAAGAAACCTTGAAATGGAGGGCTCAGTACAAACCCGAGGAGATTCGATGGGTGTGTATTCTTGAATCTGTAAAACATCATTATATGAAAACATGTTCTAATTTTCTTGAATATGTGAAATGGTTTACAGGAGGAGATTGCACGAGAAGCTGAGACCGGTAAGATATACCGAGCTAATTGTACCGATAAGTATGGAAGACCAGTTTTGGTTATGAGACCAAGTTGCCAGGTTTGGCTTTTCTTATCCCCATTTCCTTTCAAAACCTCTGATTCTCTATATATATTTTTTCAATTTTATATTCGTTTTTCTTTCGTTTTGTTACAGAATACAAAATCTTCTAAAGGGCAGATTAGGTTCTTGGTATACTGCATGGAGAACGCAATCTTGAACCTAACGGATAACCAAGAACAAATGGTTTGGCTAATCGATTTTCACGGTTTCAACATGTCTCATGTATCCGTGAGAGTGTCTAGAGAAACCGTTCATGTGTTACAAGAACATTACCCTGAACGCTTAGGCTTGGCCATTCTATACAACCCGCCTAAGATTTTCGAACCGTTCTATAAGGTAAAACTTCAAAACCTCTCTCTCTCTGTGTGTCCCTTAATGCAAATCTTTATGTATCGTGAAGCTTGTTGATATAAGAGGAAACTGTAAACCTTCCAGATGGTGAAGCCGTTTCTAGAGCCAAAGACCTGCAACAAGGTGAGATTCGTCTACTCAGATGATAACGTTAGCAAGAAGGTTCTCGAGGATCTTTTCGATATGGAGCAACTCGAGGTTGCGTTTGGTGGGAGAAACAGCGATTTGAGTTTCAATTTTGAGAAATATGCTGAGAGAATGAGAGAGGATGATTTGAAGTTCTTTGGAAACACAACAGTGCCATCATCATCTACCTCAGCGCAGTTGACCAGCTCGGATTCTGAAGTTTCAGACTATGAAATGAAGAACTCGGAGGACAAAGAAGATGTCAAGATCAAGAACGGAACCTCTTTAGATACCTAAACCTGAAGCCTAGAATAGAAGAAGCTTCTGGTTTAAAAAGAATAGCTTCTTAACCAATCTTACTAATAAGCTGGAGCTGCAATCCTTTTTGTTGTTATGCAATTAAGACCAGTAAAACTTTCAGGTTCTTAAATGTTTTACAGAATAATGCTTATTGGATTAAAGAGTTTGGAACATTTAGGAACGTTGCCCCTTTCAGTAATGGTGGATATTGCACATACGAATGAAGAGCTAGAAAAAAGAACAAAATCGGAACTTATATGATATCTTTGTAAACGCCTCTAAGGTCCTAAGCTTGAGGGGAGAGAGAGAGCTATGTAGATCAAGAACCAAACTTTCTTACTTCAGGAACAAATTACTTCACTGTTCTCTTCCAGCTTCTGTCTGTACTGAGACAATCTCTGCAATCACAAAGAAACACTCAGAACCAATTGAGACAGAGAAGTCTTAGAAGATGAATGAAGAAGAGAGAAATGAAGCCTAACCTTGGTATAAGCAAAGACACCGGCTTCTGTAGGACCAACAGGGCTTCCTCGCTTCATGAATTTGCCTTCTCTGAATATGTAGAGAAGTGGTATACCGGTCGATAGCTCTAGACTTATCACCTAAGAACCAAAACCACAGAGAGAATCTCAGTTATCCTCGCCAAGCAAACTAATCAAGAATTGGGGATGTAACCAGCTTTTTGTCACACCTCTTGGCAAGTCAACTTGTCGAGATACATTATGATAGACCGCAGCGAGTTCCCGTGAGCAGCTATCATTACGTTCTTTCCTGCCGCAAGCTTCGGTTCGAACTGCGATTTGGTTATTTGACGTTAGTAAGTAGATAGAAAAACTAAGGATCACAAGTTAGAACTGAGACCAAAACCAAGAATCCTCATTACATTGTCCTCAAAATAAGCCACTGCTCTCTCAGCACACATCTCCAAGCTCTCGCCTTTGGGAGGAGGAACATCATAGCTCCTACGCCATTCGTGAACTTGCTGTTTCCCGTATCCCAAAAGACGTTGATAAGTTCCTCTATCGGTTCAAATACGTTCAAGAAAACCCAAATAAGCTTTTACATTCTCTCATTGAGCTGCCACGCGGGTATGACGGGAATGGACTGGTTTTTCGTCTCTTCGCTGAAAACTTGGCTCCAAGTTTTGGCCTGTTCGCTCTCATTGTGTAGAATGATGGGAACCTTCTTGCGACGGTGCTGAATCATGGCGAGCATTGCAGTCATCTGAGCACGGATCAGAGACGAAGTGAAGATAACATCGACAGGTATGTTGCTTATCCTCTTCCCTGCTTCAATAGCCTCTTCAACACCTTTCTCCGTCAATGGCACATCAACACAGCCCGTGAAAAGATTCTTCTCGTTCCACAGAGACTCTCCATGCCTAATCAATATCAGAGCTGCTTCATCTAAAAGCATCAAGAATAAAAACTTGTTCAGAATCAAATGATCATAATCCAATAATGTTTTTCTTATTGAGATTGAAGAATCCAAAGGAGCGTCATAAATACTTGATTTTTTCTGGGAATTCTCAGGGATGTTCTTGGAAAGAGACAAGGCAGTGTTGTAAGAAACTGACGCAATTGCTTCAGTCTTGGACAAGTTTCTCTTTCTTCTTGAGGTATAACTCAGTGAGGAATCGATCTTGAATCCTTTAGTTGCCACACTCAAAGATTGAGAGATTGTTGTGTAGGAAGAAGAAGACCGGTGAGGGACAAAGAAGCCGATTGATTGGTGAGACATAGCCGTAGCCATTCTGGAGGAAAGGAATCGAATTTGTGATTAATTCTTCAACTTAGCATATTAATCTTAGAAGATCTAAAACTCGATACTTAATCAGAGAAACGCAAAGCCCTGAGAGAATGTGAAAGTAACTGATCACAGCAAACACATTTAGCATTAAAGACCTCATCAGTTTCATTAAACCCCAAGAACAGAGAGCCCAGTAATTTGCAAGAAGACGAAAAGACCCCAGAAACAAATGCAATAAGCAAAGCTCTGTACAGAGAAACAAACCTGGTCTAATCAATGGCGATGAGTCGATAAAACCAATGAAAAGTTGTTTCTTTTTTCCTTTTTCCACGCCGCACACGCAAATATCGTCGATTTCAGTAAATACCCAGCAAAAAAAACCTCCCAGTGCCACCAAAAGATGACGCTTTTATAAGTTTTATAGAGGCTTTCCTTTTTTTCTACTTGCTGATTTGCCTTTTATATTGAAAGACCAAATTGGAAAGTTTTAATGTTTAAACGTAAACAACAGATGAGAAACAAAATGGAAGAGAAGGGTTCTTTGAGTTTCTTATAGAGCTGGTTGATTCTAAAAGATCGGCTTCCTCAGGGAGTGACAACTAATTGTCGACAAGTGAGACAACAAGACGGGCACATTATTTTCGCCAACTATACGGAACAAAATACGTTTATACGTTATATGGGAAAACGAAATTGTGGCAAAACAACCTCTCGTGGGGTTGTAGAGACCACATTACTCGGTTTATAAACTATCAATGTTTAACTACTAATATATTTATTTAAAAAAAGGGTTCAAATTAGTATGAAAATAGTAAATTAGTAGGCGAGAGACAAAACTAAGCAGCTCTTCAAAGCCTTGAATAAACAAAGCACCCCAAATCGTTTTGCCTTTTTCTTGATCCTAAAGAGGGTTCGGTTTGGAACGCAGAAAAAATGAAATAAAGTTCTTTTGCATACAGGAAAATTGATCGACGATATTTTAATGGAATGAAGATAAAAATTATAAATGTTTGTTTAGACTTTTTCATTATTTCGCTAGATATGTGGAATTTTATGCTATCAAATCTAATTTTGTAAAATTTATTTCGTTTCCTTATAATGTACTTCCTTCGGAATTCCGATTTCATTTCCAAGTTACTGTTTATGCACATCTATAATATTTTAATGAAAATAGATATAGAAGAAGAAAATTAACGTAAAATTTGAATTTTTTTTATAAAAAAAAACACCCGTTACACTTTTCTTTTATCTGTCAAAAGATTTCTGACTCCATTTGGCAATTTGCAAAAAAAAATGACATATGTCTAATGAATCAGAGCTGCTGTAGAATATGCGATCTAATTTCTAAAGATGCTTTGCCCAAAGGAAAAAAGATGTGTCACTAGAGGAAACAGTTGACGCTACTCATTAGTGGGTCACAACTCACAACGAATATACCAAACTCCATATACGCAACAAAAATAAAAATAAATATGTGTAGTTGTCGATGATCAAGATCCAAAGTAGATAGGCTTTATAGGCCAGTTTCAAGCCCGTTTACTAACTCGAGAGGATTGATTAAATCCATGGGCATTCTCACGAAGAATCAAACTCCATATTCTTACAACTAAATAGAGGAAGAAACTGAGAAAGAAATATAGAGTTTTTATCGGGATTTGATTATACAAAAAGTCTTGTAAATACCAAATTCAGAATTGGGATGAATTGTTATAAAGTTCTGTGATCCCCCAACCCTCACATGAGCGGTTCCCTACCTTGGGATTATTTGGACGGAACACAACACAACCCACAATAGTAAGATGGATCAATAACACATCAAACTAGAAAATAATTTAAAGCAAGTATTGAATAAGTACAAAAGTTTGGCTTATATAAAGGGTAAATGACCCAATTAATTTGACTATTTGAGACTTCTGATTTTTTTTTTTTTTTGGTTTCTTAGCATCGTAATTATTTGATACTTCTGATTATCGAATATTATATGATTAGCTAATTTAGCTTTACTGATATACATTATAAATATACAACTGTGAGTCTGTGAGCGTGCATGCAGATAAAACTACAATGTAAAGGCTAAACCCCATGCAGGCATGCACAAGTCAATCTGAGACTAAGAGGGGGATTTCTTAATAAATAAACTCATTTCATTTTCTCAATTGTGCTTCAAACATTAACCAGATTTTTTGTTTTGCCGAGATGTGAGGCTCGAAAATAATGAGAGAAATAAGAAATTGGAGGATTAATAAATATATTTTTGTTTTTGTCTGGCGGTATATTGTACATGAAGTATACAGTACAGAGTACAGACATAAGGTACAATCATCGTCACCTGTAAGGTTTGTAATTTAACCTAAGTTGGTAAAACGCAAATACGAATTTCTTCTGCTCTTTACGTTTTTGACCTATTTGTCAATCTCTATACTAATTGTAAATGGTGTTTTATATAAAGAGATAAACTTACATGTTGTGCTTTTTATTTTTAATCTCCACACACAATATCTTAACATGTAATTAGGTATATATTAAGATATTTAGAAGCAGATTAATTAATCGGTATAGAACACAAATCTTATATGCAAAACACCACTCGACCTTATAAGTTTAAAAGCATTGCAATGTTCAAAAAAAAAAAAAAAAAGTTTAATAGGATGATTAACATGATGGTCCATCACAAGTCATATACAATCAAATCGATATAAATACATACATATACGTTAAAGAGACCTACACGGCAGCGGAAAGTCTCTCTCCTTTGGCGGATCCGGCGGCGACTACGACGGTGGATCCCACCGAAGCCTTCTCTTTCCTCTCGTCCACTGTAATCTGCTGTTGCCTGCACTCTAAACTACAAAACGCCTTATCTCCTCTGCTCAAATTTACAACAAAAAATTAAAAATCGTTAATTCCCATTAATATATAATTAATCTAAAACCATCAGGTCAAAGAAAAAAAGAAAAAAAAAAGAAGAAGAGATGGATATACCTATACATATAGATGTCGCGGCCGGGAACAAGATGGCGTTTACAGAGGGAGCAAGATCTCAGAAAATCTACGGCGCCAGCGGAGTAATCTGCTGAGTGTCTCCTCTGTGCACCTCTCGGAGAGACCATCGCTAAGAGCCGTTCGTGATGGACCTGACGGTGTTCATCAACGGTCATCAACTGTTTCCGGGACGAAGGGATCTGAATCTGATCATCGGACGGCTCTCCAGGTTCGCTAGGTAAGTTCAGATCGAATTTTATCTCCGAAAGACTCGTCGTTCTCTTTATCGGTGGTCTCTGTCTCTTCCCCAACAACATCGTATTCGTGTTTTTTGGGTTTTGATGCTCTGAGTGAACAGAGCAAAGCGAGGGGGAGAGAGAGAGAGAAAAGAGGGAAGTGAGCAAAGAGAAGAGACAGAGAAGATAAAAGAAGAGCCGTGCCATATACTGAGGAGTGAATCTTAACCATTGATCTGATTCTGTTCCCATCATTATTACGACACGTCATGATTCAGATTCTCCTCAGTTATATACATTATTATTATTGATTTTTGTCGTGATTCACAAATTATTATTATCTTTCTTTTTTTTCTCAATTATTTTGTCTAAAAAAAAGGGAAAATGTTGTTTTGCAGCTCCTAACGTCTGGGCTATATGGGCCCACTTTTTGTGACCGATATGTCTCTTTGCAATAGTAAAAAGGCCTGAAACGTTCCACCACTTCCCAAGCCAATTTCAATATCAATTGACCAGTATATTTGTAAAAACATTTCAAAATTTTATAACAAACAAAATATATTATTATTGTTTGATTGAAAAGTCCTTAGCAATAAGAATCTCTTGTTTTTTTCTCTTCATATTCAAACAATTACGCGCAAAAAACGAGAACTACAAGCTGTTCTGATTGGTGCATTTGATGACTCGTTTACAGTACAAACAGAGTGGCACATTGTACAAAAATGGTCGGTCTCAACATCCTACGTTTGGTACCACTTTGCTATTTTTCAATTAATATTTTCGACAAGTGATCATTTGAATATTTCTTTTACAGGCATTCTTGCACGATGGATTATTTCTTTTAATTTAAACCCGGAATACTTGACTACACACTAGAGCATGTATTTATCGAATCAAAGGTCTTGAAATTCTTTAGCAAAAAAAAAAAAAAAGGTCTTGAAATTGAGTGATTATAATCATAAGTCACAACTGTCAAAAAATGTGTTTTACTTGTTTGATAGTAAATCCTTTACCCAAAAAAAAAAGAGATAGTAATCTAAATTTTTAGAAGTGTTAATAAATTTGTTAGACACTAGTTATATATTGGATCAATGTTTAATGCATCTAGTTCATGACCATGTCTTGCAAAATTAATCACATTAAATTATGCCAATCATACAAACAATAACTTAATCATATACCAAATTATCAACACAGGTTTGAGATTCTTGCTAAAAAAAAACACTGAACGATTGCCAAACCTAATAATTGGCTTCTAACCATCAAACTAATTCTATGATCTAGACATAATAATACATAAAACAAAATTGGTATGTAGATAACGACCGTCTAACTTCTATACGCCTAAGCTAAGCCATTGTTTTTAGAAAATACAGGTCCTAATCCCATATATGAGTGTACTGTGGACCCTCTTTTCCTTCACAAGCGGGCTTCAACTTCTTGTCCACACAAAATTTGTTTAGGGAGAGGTGTTTTATTTTTTCTCATTATTGTTAACAATGTTCAAGACTCTTGAAAACAAAAGGTTTTGTCAATGTTTTCCCACCAATACAGCATTAAAGTCCTGAGTCGTCTCCCATTGCGTTACGTTGATCCGATGTTAATGTTTGGGTTCCGATTTGATTTGACTAGATCAATACAATATATATTAAAATTGTTCTTATCTAATCTGCATAGATCAGAGTTACTGAAAATAATGACCAAAACTATTCATGTTTGAAAATAATTTTTACCAAGTTATCAAATCACGATTTAAAACGATCTTCGATCTAAGCGACCACCAACATAAACTCTCTCACCAGCTTAACCATGTGAAAGATGTTATAAGATCACTCACGGATGAAATAGGAATTAATATTGTAGTTGATTTCCTCACCGACACCATATGGTATAATCATATATGATTCCAATACATAAAAATGTAACATATAATGATGACAGGACTATGTTTTGCAAATTCTTTTAGCAAAACAAATATTATTAAAGTCTCTAAATAAGGGCACATTCTAAATAAGGGCACATTAGGTCAACTTTACACTTGACCTCTATGTCACATATTGGGGATAACAGATAACATCTAAGGCAAAGTCACTGACTACTCAACTCAGTCTGTACAACATACAACAGTTTGTCTTTTGCCTCATCATCAAGATTCTTCTTCTTCTCTATTTTAGACCTCGTCGGAAAGTTTAGGACAGCAAGAATCCACGGCTTCAGCCACCGTCAGAAAGATCTTGTCGTGTCCCAACATATCTGCGAAATGAGATACGTGTAGCTTATCTATGACCACCGGTCCTGGATTCGCTAGAACCAACTGTTTTTGCACACGACAAATAAAAAGTCAGCTTCATAACTTCTCTATAACCTTTCCGGTCTAGCTTTGGTTTGGTGTGTACCTGTATGTCTCGTTTCTGGAGAGACTTATATAAGTCTTCTAAGGCGTGAATACCGCTAGTATCGATGTCCGTAACAGCTGAAAACGTACAATAAAACATCATTGGGCTCATCACGCACCTAGTGATATATATGTAAAAAAATATACATTTTTAAATACGAAAAAAAACTTGGGTTAGTTCAGTACGTGACATTTCGATGATCAGAAACTGGATCCTAGGTAAGCCCACAGCTTTCACCTTCTCTTCTTCGTCTGTCAACCACCTTTGAATCCTACAGATTATCAAGAACAAAACAAAAAGGTTCCATGAAATCGATATCTTACAAACCAAGTAACCGTACAAAGTTGGTTTCGTGATTCAATCTCTAACCTTTCTCTAACGTAATTGGAATTGGAGAAGTAAATCGCCGAGTCAACACGAATTATCATGACTCCGGGAACCCTAGTTGCTTCAGGATACTGATGGATATTACGGTAAACCGAAGTCCTCGGAATCTTTCCAAGAATCGCTGTCCTAGGTCTCGTAACTTGCAGGAGTATCTTAGCAAAAGATATGCCCACCTAAAAAATCCACACACACACACACGATCAGCCAAGAAAACTGCAAAACGTTATATGAATCCACATATATGGTGTTTTCTTGAGACGTACGGCAATGAGAAGACCGATCTCAACGGACACAAAGATGACACCAAAGAAAGCTCCCATACAAGCAACGAAATCGAGCTTATCAATCTTGAAAATCAAAACGGCGGCGTTAACGTCGATCAAAGGAATCACGGCGTTGATGATGATCGCTGCAAGAATCGCATTGGGTGTGTATTTGAAAAGAGGAGTGAGGAAGAGAAGCGTTAAGAGGACGATGATTGACATTATGATGTTGGAGACTGCCGTTTGACATCCGGCCATGAAGTTCACGGCGGATCTTGAGAACGAGCCGGTGGCTACATAGCAGGAGGTCATCGAGCCGATCACGTTCATGGCTCCTAATGCTACCATCTCTTTGTTTCCGTCAATTTGGTAGCCTTTCATTGCTGCAAATGTTCTTCCGATAGCTACAGCTTCCTGTTTTTTTTTTATAAAAAAAAGTCAGGTTTTTTTTTGGGTTCGGATGAAAGATCAATCATAAGTTCATAACGAATAATTTGTCTTTGCTTTTACGTTTACATGTTGAATATCATATATACCGTTAAGGCGACCATGCCTGAGACAACGCCGATGCGGAAGCCCTTGAGAAGGTAATCGCCGGAGAAGTGTATTAGACTCAAAGAAGAAGGGTTTAGGCCTTTGTCGAGGTGTTTCACCTATACAAGGAGAACCGAATTAAACAACACAGAGAAGAATGACTTGTATCGCAAGTAACTTTAGGACTTATTGAATAGACAAGACAAACAGAGGGATACTAGCCTATCTAAGGTTATGCGCTTACTATTTGAACTCCTTTCTTGTCGGCTCGGGTTATGTAGACGAAGAAGGTTGAAATAATAACTGATAGCAACGGCGCGACGGCCGGAATCCAAAACAGTTTCTTTTTCTTTTTCCCCTGTTTGTATCAAGAGATCAGATCAGAACAAGAAATTCAAACAGAAAGATCGCAATTGATGGTTGATGACTTACGATGAACTTAGAGGCGAGAAGGAAGATCAAGAACGATGCACTAATAATGATTGTCTGCCAATTCCACTGCAAGCATATGATACTAAACGGTGAGGACATAGAGAAAGTGAAAGAAACTGAGCTTAAGACAGAGTGATTTGAGTTATTCTTACTCCATGATGGGCTGATCTAAAGACGGAGTGAAGAACCGCGATGATATCGGTTTTCTTGGTGAATTTGTTGATTCCGAGAAACCCTTTGAGCTGCTGAAGAGCAATGGTGATGGCTGCTCCTCCCATGAACCCAACGACCGCCGCGTGGGATAAGAAATCGATCAAGAAACCCAATCTGAAATAAAAAGTTGAGAAATTCTAGATCAAGAAGAATTCATCTAAATTAGGAACAACGTCTTTGATGTGATGTGAGATTTGTTACTTACCTGAAGAATCCTAGTGTTGCTTGAGTGACACCAGCGAAGAATGTGGCGGTGAAGGCTAGGCGGAGATATTCATTAGGGTTTGTGTTCGGGTCGATCTCGGTCCGAAGCAGGGTGCCTAAAAGGAGTGAAACCACTGCGACGGGTCCGATCGCTATATCCCTTGAGCTTCCCATACATGCATACACCAACGGAGGAACAAAACTTGAATCTATTCAAGAATTTGAAAAGAAAAAACCAAAAATATCGATCAATCTGTCAAATACAATTTCAATTTCAAGGATGCCGTTGTTTCAAAATACAAATATATGTAAAAAAAACTAAAAAACTAGTTTGTTTATCGTTTTCTGCAAAAACACTATTCAACTTAAATGTTTCTGCTATTCGATAAGCTCAATTTTTTTTTCTTCTCTTTACGCGTTTTGTTTGGAAGTTTAAAATTTAGATTAAAAAACAATGAATTGTAGTTCCATTTCAAAGAAAACATACTACAAGGCATGGTAAATGCAAAAAAAAAAAATCGAGGATTAATTATGAGTATCAAACGAGATTGATGATATTAACTTACATAGACCATACTTAGGATCGAGATTTGCGAGCTTTGCATATCCAATATCCTGAAATAAACCATTCGGACGCATATCTACTAAATATGTATGATTCTTGTGGAAGTAACTTGTGAGACAAGTAAGTAATGTTTATTTACCTGAGGAATGCAGAGACTGGCTATGGTTAAACCAGCAATGAGATCGCCACGAAACATCTTGAGATTGTAGTTTCGTCCCCATTCGAATACCGGAAATACTGACTGGAGACCGAGCATGAGCTTCATGGACACTGACTGGTCCTTGAAATGCCTTAGAGGATCATCGTGGAAGAAGGTTTCTTTGAAAGTGTACATGAACTCATTGAATAGGTTTTGCTTTGGAGGAACTTCGACTCTGTGGACAAACGGTGTATTTGTTTGCCGCCGGGAAGGTATATTTTCCGGCGAAAGCTCTCTGTCACCGTCAGGATGAGCTCTAGCCGACATTGCTATGTGTGTTTTGTAGCAAACGCTGAAGAACTTATTTATAAAAATGTTAAACTGTTGTCCAAAAAATCTTATAAGTGGTCCTAGTTGCCAAAAACAAAAAAACCATTGGTATCACTATAAACAAGACTTTACCATTGTAACTTTTGCTACACTTCCTAGAGACCAGGCGATTAATTAATTAAAAACAAAAAAATTATGCTGTATACGTCGTCTTAGAATCACTTTAGACTAACAATTATTTGGTGATTAAACGAAAGGGTGATTGAAAAATTAGTATTTTTTTTTTTAACCGTATAATGCCGAATATCCATGTATTTAATTAAAACATGTTAGTTTAGAAAGGAGAAAGGGGAAACGCACCTTGTGACTAAAACTGATTAAAAAGGGAATTATAATATAGTGTATATGCCTACGAATATGACTATATAAAGATAATTAAAGAAGAAAAGAGCAAAACCATTGATAGTGGAAGGTGAAAGCATTACATATACCTGGAAAATGAATACAGAGATGAATTCGATCTTTGATCTTAGCCTCTTCTTCTCCTCCAAAGTTCTTCCATGAGGAAATTTTCTTTTAAGTCGAATTTTTTTGGAAAAGAAAAAAGAATGCAGAAACGCCAGAATGTAGAAAACGTATGTTATAGTAATCAAACAATAAATGTAGAGGAACCTAGATCATGTCCACGTTCACTGAACAAAGCTGATCACCCCTCTAATTTATCAATTAGAGCCCCTAATTTTAAGAAAAGAGTATGATGTTTTATTTGATTAATGAGAAATTTTAAAAGCCACTTCCGGTTGTGGGATGAAAAGAGAAAAAGGTCTTTTTGCAGAATTTGTTTTTTGTGATTAAACAAGAAGATACAACAATTTACATTAAACCTGATCTGGGTTCTACATCTACTTAAGGAAATATTCAGATATCAAACAAAAACATTTTTCTTTACACTAATCCTAGATGAATAAGAATACAAGATCTCGAATGTTTTCTTCTTTTTGTTTCTTAAGATGAGATAAAAAGAAAATTGTAACGACACAAGTTACATACAGTCTACAGATCAACAAAGCAGATTCGAAGCGGTTAGATCCGAAATTTACGAAGAAGACACTAGTCATTTCGTTGTTGGATATACAATTTAAAAAAAAAAAAAAGTCAAAAACGCTAAGCGAGAAGGTTGGAGTTTTAACTTTCAGTTTGTGTGTTCATCTAATGACTCTCATTATTGGTTAACGCAGCCGCATAAATATTGATTGTTGTTTCATACTATTTCGAAGGTGCGTATTTTTTTAACAATCAAAATGGGAGGTTCACGAATAATAATATTATTTCATGGCCAAAAGAACCCAAAAAAAATCATTTTGCAGTGGCTTCATTTTGAAGCACAATTCACGAATATTAAGAAACCATTAGCATGGAAGACTCATATTTATTTTTTTTCTAAATGATAGCATTTCAGTAGTGACAAAATATACTGCCAACAAATGAAAAACAAAAAATATATATATATAGTATTTAATCGTCGTTATTGCTAACAACAACAAAACGAATAGATTTAGTCGCATAAGAAAATTATTTATCTCATATTACTACTATCTTTTAGGGACCGAACCAATCCTCCAAAAGTAGGTACACAAATTCGAAAGTCTTGATAAACTATGGTGGACGCACGAAAATCAAACCACCTCCATCCAATTTCGTATTCGTCCATAACAAATAAAAGGGAGAGAGAAATAAATAAACGAGCATAGCATAGAATCTCGTAACGTAGTATATATATATGTCACTTGAGAAATATTTTATTTAAAAAATAAAGGGTTTCAACAATACGACGACGTAAAGAGGAAAATTAATGGACAGAAAAAAAAAACGCTGTCGTTTTAAGAACAATATTTTCTCGGAACCTATCAAGTAAAAAGAGATCAAAAAAGAGAGAAAAAAAATTGTTTTGTGTATTGCGAGAAGATAGAAAAAGTTGGAACGATGGGAGCAGAAGATGCAGAAACGCCTCAAGCCAACGAAAAACCTATGCAGATCGCGATTTCTCAAGATCAATTCCTCGCGTGGAAGCGTCAAAAGGTCTCTCTTTGTCTCTGTATCGATCCTTTACAAGTCGAATTCTTTGTGATTTTTATCGAAACGAAGAACCCTAGATTTGTATTTCCTGTACACCGGTGGAAATTGATTTTGAATCTTGAAAAAAAATAAAAAAAATCAGATTTTTACAAGTCTTGAATCATCATCGATTGATTTGCCTCTGATATGTGATTTCTCGTGGGCAAGCTGAAGCAGCGAGGAAACGTGAACAAGACATAGCCTCAGGCCGTGTCCTAATGAATGGCCGAGAGCTTTTCTTGCACGAGCCTTGGGTTTTTGACGACACTCAGCATTGATTGTCTTTCTACTCATCACAACTTCCTCATAGGTACAGATTCATTCGTTCATAATGAGACACCATTAGATTCTCTTTGCTACTACTAGCATCTGATTTTACCAATAAGGAACTTTGATGATCAAATGGAATTTGCTTGTGCTGGTCTGATGAAACCAGTTTTGTGTTTTTTTTGTGTCTTCACGAATAATCTCTCTGCTCTGAAGAAAGTATTAGCTAAAGATATGTTTCTGCATAATCTCTGATGTTTGTCTATTTATGTGTGTTTCAGGTGATTCAGACATTATTAAAAGACATTTCCATGTTCATCTGTGGATCCAACTCTGTTTCTCTTTTGTTGTTATACTTATGTTCCCATTTTAATGGTTAGTGTTAATCCAAAAGTTACTTGGAGTTGATCATATTTTCATTTATGGTTGCAAACAAAGTCCTAAGTTCGTAACGAACCATGACGAGAGGTTAGATGTATACACTAAATTTGACTCAAATATGGACATAACCTAAACTTGAATTGGTACCTTGACATTACATTGTGTTAAGATACTTAAACAAAACATACTTACGCGTTTAAGAAAGCATGATGATCTCTAACCTAAAGCCCTGAATATCCAAATATTTTTGAGGAAAAAAGAAGTAAGCTTGTAGAAATCTCCAAACAATAAAGCGAAAGGCTTATGGGTTTGCAGAGAAACAAGGGGAGAGAGAGGGGAAACTTAGTCAAACATTCTATTTTTAACTCCTCCGAAATAGCCTAATTATACGCATTTTCTACCACCTTCCCGTATATTAACAATATCCTCTTTCAACAAGTTTTTTTTTTCCCCTTTCTTTTTGAAGTTTTGGAGATTACTGATTAGCATTATATCAAAATTCGATTTTGGATGAATAGAAATCTCTTCTTGATTCGTCAATATGGGTCGGGTGAAACTGGAAATCAAGAGAATCGAGAACAACACGAATCGACAAGTTACGTTCTCAAAACGTAGAAATGGTTTGATTAAGAAAGCCTATGAATTGTCGATCCTCTGTGACATCGACATTGCTCTCATCATGTTCTCTCCCTCCAATCGTCTTAGCCTATTCTCCGGCAAAACTCGGTATCATCATTTACGCCTATATTGATCTTTAACATCTTCAATTGCTAGCTTTCTTGGGGTTGGATACATATTTCAATCTTGTATCATTTTTTGAGAAATTTATTTATAGATGAAAGATGAAAATTTTACTTTTGTTATGGACCATATGATCATATCTTAATTCCCTCTTTAGGATCGAAGACGTTTTCACAAGATTCATCAATCTTCCTAATCAAGAACGCGAGAAGTAAGCTAATAACAATTTCCTTCTTCTTTCCTGATTTGTTTTGTTGTTCGTTAAATTTTTGACTTTTGGTTATTTATTTGTTTTTTTTTTTTGCAGTGCTCTAAGCTGCCCCGACCAGGGTAGATACCCGTATGTATAAATTTTTGTTTTCTTGGTCACATTACGAAATCATTTCGGTATAATAATTATATGTAAAAAAAAAAACTAATTATTTCACATTTTGACATCTTCTTATTTTTTCGCAGGGATATTCAAAGCAAAGAGGTTCGACTGATCCTAGTGTTGAGCTCTAAATGTTATTTTTTATATTTTTATTAATCTACTAATTTAGAATAGTGTTTTTACATGACAGTATCTACTAAGGATTTTGCAGCAACTCAAGAATGAAAATGACATCGCTCTTCAACTCACAAAGTCCGAAATTCTGTTTCGTCTTTATAATCGTTTACAAATTAAATTTCATATATTCACCAATTTACAGTCTTCAATACAAATATAACTATGCACTAATCTTGTTTTTCTTCATATAATTATTTGACAAAAGCCCTGCAGCTATCAACTCCGACGTCGAGGTGATTAATCTTTAATTCTCCATGCATTAATTAGAACACAAATAAATATATATATCGATATATATTTATTTTATCGATATATTGATATATTTTGTTCTCTACGTAGTTTAACCAATTCATCTCTCTTGACTCTTGTAATCGAAAAATCTAGGAGCTTGAGCAAGAAGTTTGTAGGTTACAACAACAACTCCAAATGGCAGAGGAAGAACTAAGGTTTTGTTCGAAATGAAAACATGTTTTTATCTTATATATCCCTATATATATATATGTATAACCTTAATATATGTGAGCAGGAGATACGAACCGGATCCAGTAAGATTCACGAGCATGGAGGATTATGAAGTTTGTGAGAAGCAACTTCTCGACACGTTAACACATGTTGTCCAACGACGAGAGCATCTCTTGAGCAGCCATTTATCTTCATACGAAGCATCTACTATGCAACAAAGCATTGCAGATCCTTTTGTAAACGACGTCGTCGAGGGTTGGTTGCCTGAAAATGGGCCTAATCAAGCCCATATATTTGATGCATCCGCCCAATCCAACCAACTAAGGTACTCCTAGTTTTTTCTAAGCTTCCTCATGTATTTTGTTTCTTCCTTTTTTAACTCAAAAGTCAAAACATTGTCACAAAGTTATTTTCTAATAGTAAACAAAATAGGGTTAAGCTTTTTTGTTAAAAATCATTTAAAATTTGCAGAGAATTATCATCGGCAATGTACGAACCCTTGTTGCAAGGGAGTAGCTCAAGTTCGAACCAAAACAATATGAGTGAATGCCACGTGGCAAATCATAACGGTGAAATGTTCCCTGAGTGGGCCCAGGCGTATTCATCCTCGGCCTTGTTCGCTTCTATGAACCAGGTCTTTTATTAATTTTAGTTTTTTTTTTTTGGTCATCCATTTGCATGATTAATTTTAATTAGTTAACACAGTAAATAGTAGTATAGTAAATATTGACGCTTTGGTAAATGCCAGCATGGAGGTGTGGGTCCCATCATAGAGGAGATGATGCCAGGTCAGCAAAGTGAAATCCCGGCAGTGGCGACGGAGGCACAACAACCTAAGCATGAAGTCGTCGCCGACTATGAAACAAGGGTTCCCCAACTCAGTAGCCAATAAGGCAATAATGTCAAAACATAATTCTATGTATTGTTTTATTTTATTTTTTATATTTTTTATCTTTTATATTTTTCCCCTCTATTTCTTTTTGATATGTGACGATGATGAAAAAAAGACGGATCACATTTGTGTACCAATTTCTTTTTGCCAGTAAAAAAAACCATAACTAATGTATCATAATTTTGAAAAAATATTCTAGAAATACTACAACACATTTTTGTTCTTAAATCAAAACATTTGTTCGTCCTTTCTCCACTCACTTTTAGTCATTTTTTTTTTTGGTTCTCGTACCATTTTAATTTGCCTTTTCTTTTCAGCCATACATTAATATTTAAAAATGAACGCCCAGATTGGGTAGCATCCACACAAAAATAAAATACAAAATCTTTAGAAAAAAAACTTGAGAAATATTTTCCATTAGATAATAACATCATATTTGTATAAAGCAATTGTTAAGAAACTAACAACTGTCGAGATAAATACATAATTGTCTGAGTAGTTGCATTTGTATTACCAAAATGAGTTATTGTTCATAACTAGAATTATAAAACAATGATATTTTAGCCAAGCTGTAACTAAGTTTTACTAATTTGAAAACTTACCTATCAAGTATTAATTGATAATTTTAAAAATACATTTTCTCTGAAAGTTATTATTCTTTCTGTTTTATAATATAAATTGTTTTTAAAGTATTTTTTTGTTTTATTTTTTCTGTTTTTTTAAAAAAAATTGTATATTTTTCATATTTTTTTTTTCCTTTTTGTATTCCTCTCTCTTTTTTTTTATATTTAGTGATGTGTCACTGCATAGCCCTCTTCATCTAGTATAGATTTCTTAATATTTATGATTTTAGCTAAAATAATTTATATTATAAATCACTTAAAGTATTAAATTTGTCAAAACAAATAGTTTATTTTTAATTATGTCCATCTTCTTTTAAATTATGACACGAAATGTTGACTTGATTTGATAGAATCTGGTGAAAAAGTATCAATCCGTGGGTCCCATATTCACAAAGTCAAACAAATGCGCTTGTTCTGAACAAAGAGTAAACCAGTCTGACACGTGTCCCAGTTAGTGATTCTGACGTCTCTGACTCCTTTGTTCCCTAAGATTTTGGCAGCAGACTCCGCTTTCTGGTTTGGTCCACGTCAATATCCAATTATCCCCAAATTGTTTTTATTTTTTAATAGTATATTATATTTTTTATGGTTAATACAAAATCTTCGTAAAAAAGGGAAAAGTATCACAAGAAATCATTTTATAGATAAATATATTAAAATAAATGAGAAAATATAATATTCAAATTTGGGGTATTTTAATGAAAACTAGATTTGGCACCAATAAATGTAAGATAAACAATCTATGTGAGCTAGTTTTAGCTCTTTATAAAAGTATGACTGTTTGAAAATGCATCATTTGTGTTACTATAATGTTAGAATAAATGAGAAAAGTTTATAATAGTAAAATTTGGGGGATTTAATTTTAAAAATCTCATTTTTTATCAATTAATGTAAAATTAAAAATTTCCTAAGTTAGCTATATTTAGCTGTTATTATTTGAAGTATGACTATCTCAAAATGCATCGTTTTGTCTAACTACAAAATAAACATAATGTTCGAGTAATTTAGTAAAACAATCACTTTTAAATTCAATATGCAAACGAAGGTGAAGATGTAAAAAAAAAACAAAAATGACATGCATTTTGCAAAATTCTTAGTATACATACAATGACAAGTGTCATTTTTTTCCTTCTGAAAGGGCAATCACAAATTTAATTACTTAATCCTTTAATAGATCTTATATTAAAACAAAAATTTGAAACGCAAACGCAATATTTTTTTTAATTAAAATCTAGTTTATATTATATAAAAGCATGCTTCTCACTATATATATATCCAGGCCTCCTCAATTTCTCTGATATATCTTCTTTTTTTGCCTTCACAAACTCTTGTTTTCATTTGAACATATCATATCAAATAGCATTTGTTTTTGAGGAAAAAAGGTATTCTTTTATTTGTCTCATATCAATTTTATAGACAATATATGCACATGCTTCGCCACAATTTCATTTACGTCTACTATTCGAAAATTTATCATCATTCTTAAAAAGTTGAAGCTTCGCTAAATCAGATTCATAAAATATTAGTACAAAGATTTTCATTATTTTTGTGATGTAGCTTGTAATTAGGATAGTTGTTGATCGATTAATTACGTAAATTGCAAGGTGATCCATTCACTTTATAATTTATCGAACAACTTTTGCTTTAGATAAGGAAAACCCCCAACTAATGCATGTTAAAAGAAATTGTAGATTGTATTTTTCATCTGCATCTGTCAATAAGCACAGCCACACAAAAAAAATATGTTTTCACAGAAGTAATTTTTTGTGTGGCAATTTTACAAAATGTATTGATTTGATTGTGAACGTTGCAGTGTTGTCAAGAATGGCTTCAAGCGACGATCTTGAATTTCCTTTCGATTCCAATTCCTTCTTATTCTTGGACTCGCCGGAAACTTTTAGTGCTCTCACGGTATACTGCTTCATCTCTTGTTTTATTGTGCTTTCAAATTAATTGTTGTTCCTTAGTGTATATATATATATGCACATTATGATAGCCTAGTATTTGAGTAAATCTGTTTCTCTAACATGTAATATAGGTCACTGAAACAAATATTTGTATCAAGGATAATTAAAGATACAGACAAACAAAATATTATATTAGGTAAAAAATATTGAAGTATTATTAGCATAATTTAGCTTTTTTGGACAAGACCGGTCCAAAGTTTATGTATAATCCAAAACGAAATTGAATTTCTGTCTTTTAAAAAAATTCAGAATTCTAAGGATATTGAACTGGTGTCTAAGAGATAGTTTATATGACTTATGTAACCGATCAAACATGCTTCTGAAACCACTAAAGTTGCTCTTCTTTAAAATTTTGCACAGTGCTTATAACATCTGAGTTTTAAATTCAACCACAACAGAAACAAAAAAAAACTAACGCAAAATTAAATCTTGGCATGAAATGAATGAGATTAATTTTCATTTCTACCAATTTTATCTCACACTCAAATCCAGGAGTATCATATATCCTCATTTCATCAAAGCTTTTGTTTTGACATATTAAATTTAGTTTACACATATATAGGAGTGTCGAGAGAACCCTTCGTTGCTGGTTTCAGAAAACGAACAAAATGAAGTTGTTGGATTTTCTCCTGTCTCTGCCGCCGCAAATGATGTAAATCCCTCATCATTAATAGAGAATTCAACCACTGATCAAGAGACATTAACAAGAATTTCATGCTTCGATGATCAAGAGATAGTAACACAAAATCAAAGTTGCCATCTTGAGGACGATTATTCTAAGTATTTCAACGCAGCAGAAAATTTTCCAAACATGGTATGAATATTACTTTAATTTTGAATTTTCTCTCACTTATTCTTGCATATAATTATTTAACCGGCTATTCATGATTTATTTGTATTTTCCGAAGAAGTTACAACGTGCATATTTTTGTTTTTTTGTAATTAATCGGAAGATCTCAAACTAAAACCTAGAACTAATTAATCTCATACTTTATGCAGCCAACATGTAGATTCCGCAATGGCCAAAGAGAAAGTGTCCACAGTGAAAAACGTTTGCTAACCTCAACCAATACGGTGATGACCACTGGACTACAATCGTTTGGTTCTTCACATCATGGATTTGTAAACCAGAGTTATCAACAACCTTCACTGTCGCAAACAATCCCTAATTTCTCTAAAAATCCATATGCTTCAACGATGGTACGAATCTTCTATATAACTTTTAATTATTATTCACAGATCATTTAAATATGTCTATGTACTCTCTCTTTTGTTAATTGTTATGTCTATGTCCTCAAGTTATTTAATATTATGATGACTCAGATGGGGAGTAATGTACAAGAAGTGGAGAGAACTAATGGACTTACAAATCTCAGTCCTATTTATGGCCTTCAAGACCATCGAATTTATCCGTCTTTGTATTCAACTTACAACATCTTTTTCTCTTTAAATATTTGCAGTGGTTTAGAATTAATATTAATGCAATTATCGATAGATGCAGGTTTCAGGAGGAACAATATGATCACGATTTACTACTTGAACAACTCAAGCATATTCATGAAAATGATCAGATGCAACAACCATATGTGTAAGAAAACTACTTTCAAACGACCAAAAAAAAAACTACTTTTATTTTTAAATTAAATTAAATTAAATTATCCACAATATTATTAAAAACTTAATTGTGTTTATCTTTGTCCAAAATATTTTAGGGGGGCTCTGTTAAGCACTCAACAACAGATACCTTATGCTTCGCCTTTAAATACTATATCAAATCCAGAGTATCGTACTCCCATGATTTCAGACACTCATATCCTAGAAACGTAGCTATAATGATATTTTTTTACTATTTGATTTTTGTATATATATACTTTTAGATTATCTTACAATTGTAGAGTTTCTTGAATGTTTGCAGGTCAGAAAACTATTCACCATTTGCGCATACGTCATGTCAATCTGACCCACTTGCTCTTAATTTCCAAAACTCAAGCTCATTAAAAACTACTCGTCGAGCCCGTGGAAGGTGACATCATTGTCTTACAAACAATGTTTGCTTAACTTTTTTTTTTTTTTTTATGTTGGAATGTTTGAAAATATATTATTCTCAATTTTATTAGGCCAAGGAAAAATCAAACTCCGATGCCTTTGGTACCTACGACTCAAACGCTCTTAACCTCTCCCAGGTACTAATTAAATTCCCCTACTAGCACAACATCTTCGTTTATACTTAGCTTCATGCATTTACGTGTTAATACTGCATATGCCATACTTTTCTTAATTTAGACATTATGGCACACAAGATAAAGGAAAACAACCTATTACAGCAATGCCGTCTTTGAACCCAACTCTCTACAATCAATATCAACATTCATACACAAACACAACGATCCAGCAGGTGAAGTTTTTTCATCTTATCATTGGACCAAATGCAATTTGTTTTCTTTTTGAAAAATGAGCAATACAACCACTTGAAAAACGAGATTTTTTCTTTTTTTCTTTTCTAGTGTACACTTGTGATATTGTCAACTTTTGGTGTCTAATATTGCAGAGTGGAGTTTTAAGACAACGTAGTTGTTATGATCAACTTGAGAACGAATGCTCGTCGTCAAAATTAAGGGTACACACATGCATTCTCGCATACATAATTTATGTTTTTTTGTTTTTGAAACGACATAATTTATGTTTTCAAAGCATAGAAAGTTATAAGAGTGTGAATAAACGAAATAAATATTGCAGAGGATTATGCTCCCGTTCCAAGAAAAATCTATGGCAGATTCATCAACTGTTTCATTTTGGCAAGATGGAAATATGCTTTCAAGTGCAGCCAATCAACATGAAGACAGGTTTGTTTATCCAAACTGTAAATATATAAAGTAATTAATATTGTTACAATTTCTTAAGAACTCATACGGAGTAATTGGTATGGTCTTGTAAAATTTGGTTAGGTTTCTCTTTAAATCTAAAATTCAAATCTTAAACAATCAAAACAAAAGTTACATTTACTTCTTCTTTTTAATACCCAATTTTTTTTTCATTCCCAAATTACTTATACATTTACTTCTTCTTTTAGGTCTACAAAAAATGCAATGTACGATCCATTGTACGCAGGTGTTGGATTGCCCATTGATCCTCATTTGAGGCTCTTTTGATTAACTTTATTGAAATGGTAACTCTCTCTCTCTTATATTTTACTAAATAATTTAGGATGTGTACATAAAAAATGTGTAACCATATATTACATTCTAATCTTTTGTATTCTTTTCTCTTTTTGCAGGGCAACATAATTTGCATGTTTGAAAGAGTCAATATATATAATGGAAAAAGTATTTCAAGACCCATGACTCCAAATCGTATAACCAACTATACAAGTATACAATAGTTTGTAATCTAGTGGTTTATAATAGTGTTGTCTCTATATCACTATCCAAATTCACATTCGATAGTGTGTATGCGCGATTTATAGAAAAAGACATGCATTTGCTTTAAAGATAGTTAGATATATGAGTAAACAAAAAGAAGAAAATAGCCTTTAAGGTTTTGGTCACACACAAAAAAAAAATAGCCTTTTAAGGGAAGAAAGGGCCCGGAGGCTGATAAAAATGCCCACTAAACGTTAGAATGGACCCTAGCTAAAAGTATATTGGTTCAACGTAAATTCCATCCCTCTCCTGTAATGAACCTGGTGAAGATTAAATTTAAGGTGATCAATAATCTGACAAGAACCTGACAAGAACCTGCAACATTTCTCATCTCCCACGATAAATCTAATGATAGGTTTTAATTTTAGGCCTGATTTCAATAATCTCACATGCTCTAAACTCTACTGGAAGTAAATTTGTAGAACAGAATGTGTATCGTGCATCACAAGTAAAATGGACGTTAAAGCTCTCGAATGTAATGAAAATCTTCAAACCGACATTTTTATTTGTGTTTATGGAATTGATAAACATTCTCCAAAACTCCGGTGATATTCTTAATTCTTATACTAGTATATTCATTCTAGTACTATATTCTTTTTAAGCATTATAAGTTGTTTACTTTCAGGCTATGAGATGCTTTTCGCTTGATTATCTTATTTGTTTTTATGTTCTGGATTTCTTTGCTTTTGACTAATAATAAGCTGCTTTGGGAATCATCAAAATAGAAAATGCTTATTTTATTCACACAAATTTTTTTTTCTATTACTATCTAACAAGAAAAATATCTTGAGAGCTCATCTCATCACAATTCACTCTATTCTCAAAAATCTTAAAAATGTTTCACTTTCAGATAATGTTGATCTCGGTACAGCTTGTGGCACCGTGTGTCGATCCTGGTAAGTAAACTATTGAATACATTATAGTTTCACCAGTTTCATATTTATTTGTTTCTTCACCGACTTCTACAGATTCTCAACATTTATAAACTAACTACTAAGTAACAAACAAACAAAAAACTGATTTTGTCAATTTATCTCGTT
The DNA here is from genome assembly GCA_020283515.1 of Alliaria petiolata. NCBI lineage: Eukaryota > Viridiplantae > Streptophyta > Magnoliopsida > Brassicales > Brassicaceae > Alliaria > Alliaria petiolata. The sequence continues at coordinate 448,298,812 of JAHZTW010000001.1, read as the reverse complement.
TCAGGTGATTCAGACATTGTAGTAATTAAGACTCTTCCTGGTGATCAGTAACAGTGATTTAACTCTGATTTTCTTAAAACTTTTTCTTGGACTTTGTCCCATTTTTTATTGGCGTCTCAGAGCTTTCAAACTGGAATTGTAATATACTCAGAATTCTTTTATTAGCTAAAGAGTAAAGACAATGTCTAGATTTCTCCCTAAACTCAGTCCTTTTCATATACATTTCGATAAGCAATTTGGTAAAATAATATACGGAACATTAAATTGATGCTAACCATTAGACTATAGTAAACCAACCAACAACTGAAATACACGGAATGGTAAAGTTATCTTGAAATCTTATTGTGGTTTACTGACTCATCCAAATATAATCCATTGCGATATCGTAGTTGATTCTAAATTCTGCATTGGAAGTTGGTGTTATTGGATATGATGATTCATATTTGACTATATGTAGACTAGGGTTTTAGATATTCAATCATTTTCTTTTAGACGATTGTTATTGGATAAGATTAATATCGTCTAAAACATTATTAAACACTTCAAATATCAAAATGTTTAGAATTATATCTATATCCTTATTATTCTTAATTATTAATTATAAATCTACATTAATCTAAATATTTTGATATTAGAAGTGATTAAAAAGATTATCATCTCCTCTAAAAATCAATTTGTGCACATCTAATAACACAAATTATAATATAATAGTCAAATTTAGTATAATCATGTTGGAACTTTAGCAAATGATACTTAAACTCACAACCGAGAGTAATATTGTTACAAAAAAACTAATTTATAAAATATATTTTACCAAAATGTAATTATTTTGTCATAAAATATAATATTTATTTTACGTCCGAAAGAGTAGTCCATTGGATAATCTAGTATTAATTATTATTTTTTGATATGAAATTTATAATATATATTTGTTATAAAATTTACAAAATCATATTTTATGTAATCTATTATGAAATCATTATATTTTCACTTTCTATTGATTCAATTTTGTTAATCTTAGTATTATGATTGAAAAAATCTATATGTATTAAAATAATCATAATTCAACCAATCAAAATATTTCTATTTTTTTTTAAAAATATGTTATCACGTTTTCATGTCACCGATAAAATATACTAATTTTGAATTTGAAGGTGACAACTAATTATTCTTTACAATTAATAGTTAGAGGATCATCGATCGTATTACCCTTCCTAAATATACAATTCTACATAATTGCAATTTTAATTGGGTTGCTTCTTTCCATCAATAGTTATCTTAATCCATTTTTGTAATTTTTTCTTGGGAAAATTAGAAATAAAGGATGTTTTAAGTACTCTCTTGTCCATCTACACCTTTATTTTAATAGGTGCAATTGTGCCTAAACTACCCCCACAATCATATAATTTAATATTTTATTTATTTGTAAAATTTGTTTTTAATATTTATTTAAATACTTAAAAGGAAAAAATAAATATTTAAGGAAACAGAAAATTTTTATTTTTCCAAAAACGTAATAAAAAAATATTTACAAATCTTTTTTGATATGTTCTGCGAAATTCAGAAGGTGTCTTCTGCGCATCTCTATGATCTGCGAATTTTAGAACGTGTCTTCTGCAGTTTCTATATGTTATGCGAATCCGTAGAATATACATTCTGCATAATGTACGTGTTCTGCGATTTCGTAGAATTTACATTCTGCATAATGTACGTGTTCTGCGATTTCGTAGAATTTACATTCTGCATAATGTACGTGTTCTGCTATTTCGTAGAATTTACATTCTGCATAATGTACGTGTTCTGCGAAATTCAGAAGGTGTCTTCCGCGAGTTTTAGAATTAGGAGTTTTAGAACATCTCTTCTCTTCATCTTCCACGCCGTTTCTTAACTCTATTTCTGTGTTTATGATTCATTCAGATCTTTGCAAAAATCAATTGTCTAAACCAAAAAAGATTGGATAAATTTCACATAAATTTGGTGAGTTTATTGAATTTGTTGTTTGTTTTACCACAAATTGATCTGTGCCAATTCTATTTGAGAGAATTGATTAAAATTGATTTTGGTGAAGAAGAAGAATTGAACGAGAGAAATTGAGAGGATCAATTTAGGGTGAAGAAGAAGAAGGTCGATTTTGGTGAGGGAGTATAATTTTTTTCTCCTGTAAATTTCAGCCCCACCAAAATGGGTCTTACCAGATTTTGAAACCCAACTTTTTCATGTGATTTTAGATAATAATCAGAAGAGGATATTATATATTATAATTATATTCAAAAAATAATTAATAAATTAAGAGGGTACAATTGGATTTCAATTAATATAAAAAATAAATCACCAACAATTACAAATAAATGTGTAGATAGACAAAAAAATACTAAAAACATCATTTATTTCCAATTTTCCCCTTTTTCTTTCGAAGTTCTGTCATTGTGGCTATCAGTTAAGGTTATTATCCTTTGGATGAGAAAATAGGGAATAATAAATTCCTAAAATTTTGTTACCATCAACATGCTGTAAATTAGTTAAACGCGTTATCCATAACCCCAAAAATTAGGAAAGGTTAAGGATTTACAGCAGGCGAGAGAGGAACGGCCGACTTGGTTAAACATCCTAATCTTAATCCCTCCCACTTCGCCTAATTTTAAGCATTTTCTTCTTTCCTTTTATTTGTATTGCAATTAATATTTATTGATAATCTTTCCTTAATCCCAAAAGATTTAAAAAATCGAATTAATTGGTAGTATATCTTATCGATTCCGTTTCGACGAATTAAATTCTCTTCTGCTTCGTTGTGTGTGCGTGTATAAGAGAACAAAAGTTCGCGTAACGTTCATCCTTCAACCTCAGAGGAGAAAACTCGTTTGCTTATTCATGTATACAGGTAAAATTAATTAATTAATTATTCGATTTAATTATCTCTTTTACATTATTGTATCTCTTTGATCATATTTACATTCAATCTGTTTCGTGTTTGATAACTATTCTATTTGATTGATAATTCACGACGATTCGTTTGAAATCTGCCTAGGGTTTGATTTTGATATTAATCTCAATCATTCGTTTTTAAGTTTTTAAACGTTAATTTCTAGCTACAACACATAAGAATCTTCGTGAGGATTTTTAGTATTTTTTTTGTTCTTAGATAGAATTTGAGTTTAAATCGTTGTTTGAATTTCTGGGAAAGAAAGATCTTCGTGGAAGTCGGCTTCGTTTTTTTATTGTTTTTAAATAAAGGTACGCCTAGCTTGTTCGATTTGACCAATGCGTTTTCTTTTTATTATTAAAAAAAAATGAATTCTCAAATTAATCAGTCAACTACTTAAGTATTTCGTGAATCGTAGTTGCTTTTTGCGTTCAAGAATAGACAGATTATGGTTAAATCATAGAGAAATTATTATTAGAAAAACAAAAACAGAATAGAGGCATGATGAGGTGAGAACCAGAAAACGTGTAGCTTTCATGAAATCGAAGTTGCTTTTGGTTTTATTATAAAACTTTTGGCAACAGATTTTGGCTGTTTTTAGCCTCCATCTCATTTTTACTGTTTATTAGTATTTTTAAATCAATTCTTAATCCATAGACGTTTTGAATGTCATCATTTCTTGTTAGTCATCATATACTTCAATAAAATGAAATTGTAACTTCACAGAGAATAAATATCCAATGGCTGTAAATATATATATATATACCAATGGATTAATACTAGGCGTTTGAGCACACATCATAATACCAACTTTTGTTTGTGCAACCATAATACCAACTTAAGTTGTTTATTTCTAGGCCATTTTTTTGTAGTTGTATATTTTGTGTGGTTGGAAAGACCTTAATCTCTGCAGCATCTTTGTATCTCTAATCAATTATTAGCTGCTGTTTTTTGTTATAGAAATTGGTTAGAGTTTAGCTGTACATTTATGATTATAGATTAGTGGTTTTAAAGTTTTAAAGTTTTAAAGTTGAAGATCTTTTCTTTAAAAAAAAAAAGAAGGAAATGTGAGGATCTCTATTAGTTAGATTTACTCTGTTCTTAAAACATGATTTACTTTAAAAAGTATTGTTGTAGTTTTCTATATTTTTTAAAAGTATTAGATGTTATTTTTTTTTGAGAAAATGATATTAGATGTTGTGAGATATGCTTGAAAGTTTCAAGGGACAGGCTATCGTGGTGTACATATATTATTATGCATTTTTGGGCATTTACAAATTATTAACAGAAGAATTTGATTCATTGGATAAAAGAAAGGTGTGAGAGGGATACATAGAATTTTTAAGAAACTTCTAGAGGTCTTATCAATTAGACACTTTAAAGTTTTTATAATTTTGGTAAGGTTGACATATTCGAATTTGTTAGCAAAAAGTTTTATTTGGGTCTATTTTGGTCTAATATACATTTCCTTATTTTTCTCATTTACAGGAAGAAAAACATTAAATGTCACAGATTCTCAATAATATCTCAGAGACCATCCCTTCCATGACATCACCACCTTCGCTTATCTGTCTCCCTATTTAAAATCCTTCCATGCAACTCTAACATCCCCTTAAATTAAAAATAAAGAAAAACAAAACCCAAAAAAAAAAAAATTTGGGTTTTGTTTTTTATTTATTTTAAAATCCAGAATATGGAGAGAGCCTCATCTTCCTCCTCCGACTCATCATCATCCATGGCTCCTTCTTCTTCTTCTGATCAGTCTCTTTCCACCAATTCCGACCAAACCTCACCTTACGTGACGTCATCCATGCTATCACGCACCACGTCGTCATCTTCTTCCTCCGCCGTCGATGACTACATCGGCACAGAGAGCTGCTTCGACGTTCTCTCCGCCGACGAAGAAAACGATGTCGTATCCCTCTCCAAGCCTCTGGTAAACCGGTATCGCTACGGAGGTAGGAGGAGAGAGGAGAGAGAAGCCAGAGCTGCGGCGGCGCGTGAGTTTCCTCCGCCGATACCGTTGCTAGCTCAGACGGAGAATCTCCTACCTCACATGCCGTGGGTCCTGAGGCGTGTGGTGACGAGCGACGGGAGGCTTATACTCAGAGAAGAGAAGGTTCGTCATCACGAGTATTTCCGTGCGCATAGATCCAACGGTCGTCTCACTCTCCACCTTGTTCCTCTAGACGACGACGTTTTCGAGCTTCCCCAAGAGCCGTCTCATTACCAATCTGACGATGAAGATGACTATGATCAAGATGATGATGAGCATGAATGTGATGATCACGAGGTGGGAGATGATTTGGATGATCTTGCGGACAATGTTAGTAAGGGTGCTATTATTACTGCCCCTAAAGATGTTGATGATGATGATGGTGATAAGGGCAATGTGCATGGTGGTAGTGAAGATGGATATAGGAAGGCTATATTAGCGGCTGTGGCGGAGGAGACGGTGGTGGAGAGCGGTGGGATGGTCGGCGGAGGAGGATCGCCGAGAGGAAAGTGTTTGAAGTCTTGTTTTGTTGGCATGAGAGTTCGAGAGATCAGACCAGTTCTTAGTTGATTATTATTGTTAATTAGTCCTTATTAGCTTCTTCTTCTTTTTTGGGTGGAAAACAAATGTTTCTATCGCAGAGAGTTAAAAGAAACTACCGGCTTAATATAAATGGATATCAGAGAGTTTTTTTCATAAAAAAATTTGTTTCTTGTTTGTAATTTTAGAGGGTAAATTTATCTTCTTTGAGGGTTTTTGTAGGATATTTATCTTTTTCAAGTGGATTAATAGTTTTGTCGGTACGTGAGTGTTTTTTTTTTTTTTTTTTTGTAATTAAGTTTAAGTTTATCTGGCCGGGTGAATGCTATGGAAAATAGATACACTTGTAAGAGAATGTTTTAAAAATCGAATCGTATAGTCTCCTTTATTGGAAAATATTGGAAATATTGAATATAATTTCGAAAGGGAAGAGAAACATACACAGCTAATATTCGATATACCCATATGGTGCAAACAGCTAATATTTGTTTTCATTTTTGGAGATAAATATATATATATATATATATTTATAGGCAGTTTTTGATTTTAGAATTGACTTATACCTTAAATCCAGCGATGTTCTTTCTATATATCACTTCAAAAAAGAAGAAGAATTTATTCATTTAACGGCGTCAATTCGAGGAAGAAACGAGAGAGAATACATGAATGTAAAAGTATTTATAAAATTTATTTATATATTTATCGTTACAAAAAATATAAAATTATTTAGTTATCGGAAAAGAGAAGCCAATGAGGGAGAATAAAAGGTACGGAGAAAAATGAAGTACAGCTAAGATAGAAAGATAGAGTTTCCCGATGAAGAAGAAGACTGATTTTTAAGACACTGTCTAGTGTCTTCTCTTCTGTTCTGTCTTTTCTCAGTTCCTCCTCATCATTGGTCTTTTCCACCACCTGATCTCTTGTCTTCTTTTCCCCCCGGTTTACTCTCTTAAACCGGTATTTCTTCTTCTTCACTCTCTCTATAATCCTCTAACTAATTCAATCTTTTAACCGGTCGGTCTGTCTTCTTCACTCTCTATAATCCTCTCAAAATTACAACTAATTCAATTTTCCGGTTAAGATTAAGTGGCTAATTCAACAAGACTTCTTGGCATGGCCCTAAAGGACGTTATGCTATATTCTGATTTTCAGTTTCTAGTTGTTTTAGCTTATAAATACATATATGTTATATTTCACAAAACAGAGATGCGCCACACTTGTAAATATTTCAGACACATGACCCTTTGCTCCACAAACTTTAAATTGTGTATGAAAAAGGAGACAAGAGATTACAGATTCTAGGGTTCTAGCCATAATGATGCTTCCCACTTTTCGAGAGCACTCACATTGGCCATAGAGACGTAGCGGGGAAGAGGTGGGATGTCGGAATCAAGCTTGTTGCTGCCCACGCAAGGCTCCCCTCCGAGATCCATGAGGTGCTCAAATTTGTGAAAACGTTGATGAAGAAAAGGACCTTCCCTCGGCAGGTGAGTGGTGCCGGGTATACGTAATTTATTTTATATATATATATATATATATATATATGCATGTATGTTTCTCTGTGCACTTTACCCTATATCTCTCATATATTTAAGGTTAAACGTCATATGTTTCTTTTAAAATCCTCCCCGTCAACTTTTTGTGCATATGAGCACTCGATCATGCTCATTAAATAAGATTTCTCATGACCTATTGAATCAAGTAATATTTTTGGTTTTTTTGTTTTGGGTAAATCTTATCTAATATAAACATAATTTTTCATTTTTGTTATTCTCGTAACTATTTGTACATGTAAGTATCGTATCATATACTTATATATACGTGGGCGACTTGGTTATATAATACTTGATTCTAATCTTAACCCCTTTGACTTCGCCTACTTTTCAGATATTTTTAATAAGAAAATACATTTTAAGCCTTTTCTTCCTCTTGTTTTCTTTTCTATGATTAAATTAAATTGATTAAAAAAAATCCTTACAAAATCTAACTAATTATTATATTGTATCATTCCAAAAAATTCTCAACTGCTAGTTCTCTAACTGTTACAGACTTACTGGCAGAGTTACTAATATTTTTTTTATTTCTTTTACATTGTTTATACTTAATTTATATGCCTCTTTAAAACCTGACTGATTGGTTTCATGCTGATACTTCTTCTTTCCTAGCGACAAAAGAAATCTGTAGATTAAAAATCGAATTCTTATTAGTGTTAGATATTGACGCTAATCAAAGACCATTCGTGATTATTTCTTAATCGTTAATTTCTCGCAGCAACACATAATTAATATCTTCAGATTTCTCCTTTTTTTTAATCCAATATTTGGGTTCGATCGAATCCTGAGCAAGAAAATTCTTCGATTTAACCATTTCGCTAATCATTATAAGTATTTGATTTTACTTAAAAAAAAAAAAAAAAAAGTGAGTTTTGTGTTTTAATTGAGATGGAGAATTTTCTTGAACCAAAAGATGCAGTTGATTGGTCTTATAGAGGCGAAGGAGCTGTTAATCTGGTTCTCGCTTACACTGGATCTTCTCCCACTTCCGTTAGTCTCTTCGATCCCTCCTCTTTTTTTATAATCATTTCAATTATTTTGATTCTGTTCTTTAATTTGATCGTCTTGGGATTAGGAAGATGAAGTTAACATTGTTTCTACATTTTTTGTCTCCTTTTTGTGTGTGTGTGAAGTTGGGAAAGATGATGAGGATACAGAAAATGCCAAATGATGGGAAAGAGGAAAACGGAGACACGAGTGAGAATGGTCTTACGACTCATGAAAAGCTTATTTGGGGAGAGGTTAAGGATCTTGTTTCTTGCCAGAACAAAGAGATTGTCGAGTATTTGTACGTAAAACATGTCATGAGACCTTTGCTGGGTCATAAACATGTCAATCCTGGTGTACGTTTCCCTTCTCTTGTCATCATGAATTTGGGAAAAAAAAAATTGCATTTGTGATGTTTTTAAAGAGTTTTTGTTTCTGTCTTTTGTTGCAAAATGTTGCAGATGCGTCTTCTTGTAGCAAAGGAGTTTCTTGAGTCCGTTGAGAGAATTGTGACATCTCAGCGACCTTCTTGGCGAGCTGATGCAGCCAGTGTGGATACTAACCGTAGCTCTGTGCTTCTGATGGATGATTTGACACTTTTCGCCCACGGTTATCTCCTAACGATCTTCCTCTTTCCTTTGATTGTTTTATTTGACTCAAAAGCAGTAGTGTATAAAACAAGAAAGACTAATGTGAGCTTTCTTGTAAGTTGTTACTTGGTTAAGTGGATGATTTTATTTAAGCTATGGTTTTTTTTGGGTTTCACGTTAATGATATCCTCTGTTTTCAGGTCGTGTTGAGGATAAACCATGCTTAAGTATTGAAATAAAGGTGTTTAATCATCCTTTGTTTTTTTTTTCCTTGTTAGAGAATGAATGCTTTTTTATATATCGGCTAATATACATTGCCGTGTTTGCTCTGATGAAGTAGCCCAAATGTGGATTTCTTCCATCTTCAAGTTTCATAGCAGAGGAAAACGTAATCAAGAAGAGTATAACTCGTTTCGAGATGCACCAAGCTCTTAAGCTTCAAGAAAACGAGGTACTTCCTTCTTCCTTACATTCACAATCCAAACACCGAAACCTAACACGTTAAAAAAACTTGCGTGTTTGCAGATCTCAGAGATCAGTGAATATGATCCCTTGGACCTTTTCTCTGGATCCAAAGATAGGATACAAAGAGCGATAAGAGCTCTCTACGCGACACCTCAGAACAATTTCCGAGTGTTCTTGAACGGTTCTCTTGTGTTTGGAGGATTAGGTGGTGGTATATGCAAAACAACCTCAAAGGTTGAACAGGCCTTTGAGCATTTGCTCAAAGATATCATCAAGACCGAGGATGGCCTGCGTGCAGACCACTTCATAGAGCTTGTTGCAGAAACCGTTTACGCGTCTGGAGTTCTTGACCAGCTTCTAGACGTTCAGAAGCTCGACAAGTACAATATCGAAGGAGCGATTCACGTGTACTATGACTTGATAGACCAGCCATGTAAAGTGTGCAGAGAGCTGGAGAAGACGGAGTTATCATCATCGAGTCGATTTAGTTCCATGCATTCGATTCCGATGGATGAGAAAGTGAATGTTTTGAAAGATTTCTTGATATCTGCCACTGCAAAGGATTGTAGTGTGATGATAAGCTTTAGATCAACAGATGATGGGATCTCAAGATCCTCTTCTCACAGTAATCTGCATCTTGAATCAGCAAAGCAAGAATTTGATTACAAGGTAAAAACAACAAATTCTTACCTCCAGAATATTTTTGCTTTTTTGTTGAATTGCTTCTCATACAAAACGTCCACAGGTACATTTCATTGATCTTGATATGAGACCTTTAAAGAAAATGGAAGTCTATTACGAATTAGACAAGAAGATCATGAACACGTACCTAGAGATGCTGAAGAAGAAAGAAGAAGTATTGAAAGAGAGAAGAGATAAAGCTGAGACGTAGTATTCATTATCTCATAGAAGATGCTTATAAAAAATCTTGCGTTTGTGTTTCACTTAACTTATCAGTCTCCTACTGCTTTAATCACTATCTTCAACTCATAAGGTCGCGCATTTTATTTACTTGCTCTGGTTTCAACAGAATAAAACTGTATGGTCTGTGAATAGAAATCAAATTATAGCAGAAGAAGCAGCCTGTCTTATCGACTAGATTTGCTGCAGATTCTGCTGCCTCAGATGACCCGCCCCTAACATTGAGAGACATGAGAGATTCCTCTTGTGAAACAGACAGTTTGAATGGCTAATACAGACAGAAAGAGACGAGCTTTCTTGGTTTTGTATGTCCATATATATCCAATTCGAATGTCGGACACAAATTTTCACATTATGGAGACTGCAAACCCTCTATATATTTATACAAATATAAAGAGCCTTATTTTATCGAAGACACCAAATGTGTCCACCCAAATTTACATTTTGTTTTTCCATTTCTCTGGAAAATTTCATTAAGCAAGACCAAAACATCAATGAGGAAGATGATGCTCTAATGGAGAATAAATCACTCTACCTCTCCAAACACTTTCTCTTACAGAGAATGTAGTCCCTAGCTAACACCTTCCTTATGCTCTGTTCTCTTTGTTTTGCCTCCTAAACTTGCGAAGTGTGTTGTTCTCGTGGACGAGCTGCCCAAAGAGAACTAAGAGCACGAAGCCTGTGGAAGTACTCTCCTAAAGCGAGCAAGCCTCGAGCAGCCTGTCTTGTCGTCAAGATCTTACTCATTTGCTGCAGAGTCTGTTGTCTCAGATGATCCGCCTGTTTCCCAATATAGAGACTCCTTTTGTCAAACAGACAGTTTCAATGCTTTTATGCAGACAGATAAAATCACGCAAGCTTTCATGGTCTTGCCAGGAGTTTATGAAAAATGAAAGATTATGGAATCAAGAAGATCACGGAGGGAGACTGCAGGAGCACAAATCAAAACACTGAGACGATATGGAGATTATGGCCGCATTTACCTGGTTCACAAAACTCTCCAGTGCTTGAAGATTCTCCATGGCTGAAGCCATTTGATCCCCGTGATTCACAGGCTCAACAACTCTTATTTGAACTGCTATGCTTTCGACCAAACCCTGCTGAAGTTTATCCAAGCCTTGAGAAAGAGCTTCCTCTGCTTGCTGAGACGACTGCTGGAGGTTTCTCACCTCCAAGAGTTGCTGATCGGTTAAGGGCTCAATGTATGGCATCACAACCTAGACAAACAATAAACGTTGAGGCTGTGTTCTGAAGAGTGAAGACTGTAACGTAGAGGTGAGAACTGGCTTACATTCAACAGCTCAGATGGTCGGAAACCACCAATCCACTGGAAGAAGCGCTCAGTCGAAGTTCGCCACATCCCCGATATCAAGAAGAACACATCAGCCTTTGCAGCATCAGCTTTCATGCGGAAGAGATTCGCGTAGTGGTGCAGGCAAGTATCAACCAGCATTCTGAGCTCAATGTCGCTGATATGAGCCTGGAGCGCTGTTCGGATCTCACTAACTCTCTTGGTTTGCTCTTCTAGCCAGTGTGTGTATTCCATCTCAAATGCAGCAATCCCTGAAATTACTTCTTTATGGTACTGTAGACTGAGATATTAAGCAACGTCAACATATATTTAGTGATATAAAACACCAACCTGTGTTCATGGTCCCAGCTGGTCCTAGATAACTAGCATCTGATGAATTGCGTACGCATAATCCCTGAAATACAAAAACAAAATCACTGAGTCCGTATGAAAAAACAGATAAATTTTGATGAACAACACAGAATAAGTAAAAGAACAACATGCTTTGAGCTCACCTGCTGCCTAGCTCTGACAAGTTCCTGCTCGAGCTGTGATAACTTTAACCGACTTTCTTCCAATTGCTGGACATGGGCCTAAAGGCATAGACAATAACTCTGCGTAAGCTTTTTTTTTTCCTTCATCACCACAAGAAAAATTCCACCAAGGGACCTTCTCTTACCTTCTTTCTCAGACGGCTTTTGCGAGCAGCCTCTCGGTTCTGAGCCAATCGCCGTTTCATCTGTGCATACAGAACGAACAACAACAACAATTCATGTCATTACGCCGTGTCTCTTCCTTTAAAGATTAAAATGGACAGGAAAGGTTCATGAGGTTTCCCGAAACAAAACAGATCATTAGCCTAAATTGCTAAATAACCACCACTCTAGTTTTTTATCATTCCCTAATCGAAAAATGCTAAACTCTTCTTGTTTTACCTTATCGTTGATTTGGTCCTCGTCCTGATCATTATTACTAGAAGGTTCTGCTTCAACAGAGTTATACAGAGAAGTATAATTTGCCTGCGCGAATTTGTCAACTATTAACAAACAAGCAAACCAGTCGTCTTAAACATGAATCTAGGAGGAAGCAAAAGGAATATAATCTGTGACCTTATTGTTACTATCATCTGCTTCTGGTCTAGCATCCACCTCAAGAACTGTTGAAGAACTCTGATTGTTGTTCTGATTACTAGTAGTAATAGTGTTGAAAGCATTTTCCCAACCAGATAACTGTTGGAACGGTTCGTACATCCCCATGTCTCTGAATGATACGACTTGTGTAGAAGAAGAAGAAGAGCTCATCATCTGCAAATCAAAATGATTACAAACTCAGGCTTAAAGAGTTTCTCTCAACAAGCAGAAAGAGAGAAGAGGAAACAGTGTTTCTAAGCTCCCCTTTCAATAGATATAGATCCAATCCTAAAATTACATTGCCTGCTAATACAACCATAAACAGTACAAGTTCTTCATTCATTTCTCGACTAGTTTTTAAGCTAATAAAGGCTGAAACTTTTAACAATAATAATAAAACCAAACTACTCAAAAATTTGAGCCTTTGAAGAAAAGTAGCCAAATTTGACCAAAACAAACGCGGAGAACAAAATTGTTAAGCTTTTGCAAAGCAATCAAACATCGGAAACAAACCAACCTCCATTGATAAGCAGAGAAAATCATCACAAATCCGAGATATGAACAGTGAATCTCCGGTTGAAACGCATTCTTGGGAATATTCCGCTCAAAGAGAGAAGGAGAAATGACGAAACTTTGGTCAAGACTTAGAGGTGAAGCGTACACATCATTGAAAGAGAAGAAAAAAAGAAAAAATATAAAGATATTTTTTTTTCTTTCTTTCTTTCTTTCTTTTTTAATCCTATATTTTTCTCTTTGGTTTGATTTGTCCATAAGCGTAGTAGAATACTAGAATAATAAGCAAGTTGAAGTAAACGAACGATGAACGACAAAAGCGCCTGGAGAAAACAAATCGAGAGAAAGAAAAGTCGAAGTCTTTTCCTCTAAACCAAAAAAAGGCTGACCCTTACCATGCGCTTACTTGTCTAAAATACGCGTGGGATGATGTCACCCACCGGTGATGAGCTGGATTCTCATCGGTGGTGCCGACACGTCAATTGCTCGAGGGGAATATTCCAGCCGGCTCCACAGTTTTGTGGAAAATTATTCGTTTTTTTTTTTAATGTACAAACATTTTTAGAATCTGAATCTGCTCACAATATATATTTATATTCGTTTTTTTTAATTGGAAAGAAATACAAAACTGTTCAACGATTAACATATATAACTAACGTAAAAAAAAATTTGATTAAACTTTTAATTCTAACAGTTTTAAATATATATTTGTCAAATTTTCATTATTATTTTTATTCCGTAATTGAATAATTTTTCCTATAGTCTAGGTCGCATTTTATGGAACAAGTGTGCAAGATTAATATTTTAATAAATTTATTCGCTTTATTCTGGAGGGTCTCTAATCATGTTATGCAGTGGCATCTTTAAGTACCCACTCCTTCGCTTAGTGAGAAATAATTGGGCCTTTAGTGACCTAAAAGATAACATATTTTTATTAAATCTTTCTTTTTTTGCCTAATCAAAGATTCATTCTTTAATTAGTTTGGCACCACTTGCCTAATAAAATCTGTGCTTCGACAGAGACTAGCATGCCTATGTTTTTTTTTCTTTTTTTTTCTATATATACTTTTGGAGTTTTGGGTTTGCTTTAATAAAGATTCATGTTATATAGTTTTAAATCCTTATTATAAAATCCATATTGGTCGATGACATGCAAAAAGGAAAAATAGCGAAACTAAATGAATCTGTTTCTTCTAGAATAACGTTTTCTCCTTAACTTTACTGTAATATTAGGGGTTTCGACATGACGATCCATTTATCTTTCAAATTCTGAATTAAGTTTAATACATATATTTCAAAATTTCGACCGAGTGTGAGCTAACAAAAAAAGAAAAGAAATAAACCAACCAAATATGGAGCTGTTCAAGTGCAAAGCAAAAGCCTAAAGGGTGAAGTTGGGCTTACCTCGTAAAGCCCATAAGATTTGCTGATATTCTCGCGTAGCCAATGCACATGAGAAAGGCAAGTTAAGTGAAAACTCACGTCTCTCATGTCTATGTGCCGCTCCCTAGACTCGTTGATAAAACGAGGGAGATCTCTGAGTTTTCAATATACGAGGCTATCGTTTACTAACATACTAATTAAAATTCAAACTAATTTTTATGATCAGTAGAACATTTTTGTCATTTAAAAATCTACAATAATAATCCACCGTTATTTTTTTAACATTGATATCTATTATAAAATGGTTCATCACCGATATGCACCGAGTTTTTAAACTAAGTCATTAGGTATGAAAATTTTCGTCTTTTCTGAATAGTAGTAGACATGATTTTGATGCCTTTTATAACATTATTGACACGTTAACTTGTTTAACACATCATCTACATATTAGCTCGTTTGTATACATCAATGGCGTTGAAATTGAATTTGACGTCATCGGACGTTAATGTTTATTGCTTTCTAAATGAGTTTCATTAACGTTAGCTATATATAATAACGTAATAATAGTAGCGTTAAAAATTGTTATTTCTAGAGACAATTACCTAGAATAACCTTATTCTATAGGGTATTGACTAGATTAATATCCCCTTATGATGGTGTAACTAAAATAACCTTACAAAGTTGGTTAAATACAAAAAAATACAAAAGTTGGAAACAATTTCGAAAATGCCATTTAAAAAAAAATAAAAATAAATGATAAATAGATTAAAACTAAAACCAATAATGTTTAACCGTGGTCTTGACTAAAAATCAGTGTTTTAATTTCTGTTGCACATGATGTGGAGTTCGCCCTAGGAAACGCTCTCAGACACGGAAACCAAGGTGGCCGCCTCAAATCCAAATCTGATCGAAATGGTCGTCCGTCTCCGGTTCTCTTCCGCGCATCTATCCTCCTAAGCTCCTCGGCATGTACCAAACAACTCCACCTGAGTTTCGCCCTAATGCTCCGAGGTAGCCGCCAAAGCTCACTTTCTCCGACAATGGAGCTCCACCTCCGCCTTAGACTCTCCTCCGCTAGTTCATCGCGTCTTCTCGTTCTTTCCTAAAGTCATCGTCACGCCTCCTCTCCGCCGTCACAAAACTCTCCGGCGAAAATCTCTTATAAACTTTTCTCACCCGTTAGAAGATCCCTCAACGATCAAACTGTTGCGTTATGACTCCGTTGGTGCTGAAACTCCTCACGATGGTCGCATCTCCATCGAAGCCAGCAGATCCAGTGTTGTCGATTCTCCGTCCAAATATGGCGTCACCGATTTCTCACCGGATCTTCCTCCATTCTCCTCTTCCGACATCATAATGAGAAATGAAGTCATTCAGGTCCTCACGCTGCAGTTTGGAAAACCGATTCAAATTTTTGTAGACGAAGTCACCGTCACAGCCCTTCTTTTTCTCTCCGTCTAAAGTTCTCCGAAACAAGTTCGAGCTGTTTTCTAGTCTAGTGCTAAGTTTTCTATTTTAATCGACACAAAGGTTCTCTGTTTCAGCTTTAATGGATTGTTGGTTTTATTTTCCAAGCTTCATCGTTTCATTATAACCGCCCAAAAATTCGGAATGGTTAAGAAAACTCTTTTTTGTTTGTTTAAGTTTATAATAGGTTAATACATGTTAGATTGATTAATTTTAGCTAAAAAACAAGAAAACACAACATGACAAATTCTGGGTATGAAATCAACCATGGCGGCAGATTAGGGTTTGTTGAACATGTATTTGGGGAAGAAGACGAATAAAAATTTACAATTGTATCCTTCATTAAAGAAAAAAAAACAGAACAAAACGTGCATGCGCTGCTATTCGAACTCGGGAACTGAGACAGCATTGCCAACAACTTTCCGCTGGACCACGTCAACTATTCTGGTATTCCACTAAAAATATATATAAATATAACTAAAATTTGATAAATGCCTTAAAACAATTCCCGATTAATCTCCAGATAATCTCCGATTAATTGATTCGGCGCTAGATGTTAGCCACCGCCGATTAACGCCTAGCAAAATTTTGAACATGGACAACAACATACTAATTTTATTCGAGATTCTATAATGAACGTGGTAGCATGTAATTGCCAAAGACAATAGCTTGAGGGTCAAAACATCAACAATTATGTCCCCTTTTTCAACAATACTTCTAAAGCTGGGATAGACCAAACAACATTGATGGTCGCTATTTGTGCAACCGCATATGACCAATATCCAAGAGCACTGGAGCTGTTGGACCGAGTTGTAAGCTGGATATCATGCATGCTTTACATGGTTGAACTCGGTGAAGAAGTTACTAGAACCAATATTGAAATGCAGAGTGGCTGTGGAGATTTGTTGCCAAGTACATTCGGCCCTGAAGATTTTTCTAAGTGCAATTTCAAACATATATTAATGTGTTGTGAGAAGTGCTACCTTTTTCGTTCAGTACCAACTCTTAGATCTGAGTTCTAATGTTAGGTAGTTTCTCTCATAATGTAACATGTTAGGTACTACTTACTAGTTTTTTGGTCATTGTGTAAGAGATATCAATGGCTCTATCTCAAGTTACATATGTAATCCAACATACGTATGCAAAGTACGATTCCTTATTTTTCGAAAAGACTTAGTCAAACGTCATCCACCAAGTACACCTCAAATACAAGTCTACCATAACATAAAGACAAAGTCAAATATCTTCCACCAAGTACAACTCAAATACAAGTCTACCATAACATAAATTCAACGTCAATGACCAACGATGTTATTATAGTAATTAAAAAACATAACAAATCTACCATAACATACTATAGGTTAATCTACCACCACGTCTTATTTATCTGGTACAAGTATACAAATCTACCATCAAAGAAATAACTCTTCCACCAAGCTAAAATCAACCGTTCCCCGGTTGAGACCTAATAAGTCTGCCACTTCAATAAATAACTCTACCAAATAAACGATAAATCTACCATCGTTAGATATAAATCTACCATTTCGAAAACAAATCTACCACGGATGTCGGGCATGGGAAGACGCAAATATATAAATCTTTCATCGTTACATTTAAATCTACCATTCACAAAACAAATCTACCGCTCTAAAAAAGTCTACCGCCACGCTATTATGGATCTACCTTAACAAGTCTACCAAATTCTACGTTTAACATTCGTCCGTTGACCAACTGTAATAAGTCTACCGTCAAATACCTTGCCTACGTGGCAACCCAAAAGTAATGGCATTCTCGTAAATACCGTTTTTCTCAACAAAGGCTTGAGGGACATTTTCGATACACTAGGTTATTTGGGTAATAAAAAAAGATGTACATCAATCTAGCCGAATCACTACTTTTAAAAGTTAGTATAGTCATCCATCCTTATTTCTATGTTAATACTATTATGTGTTACCATTCAATTGAATATGTATGTATATCAATATTTTTCCAGAGAAAAAATAAAAGAAAAACAGTTTTTTATTAGTCACCATGATTCTTGGGTTTTAGCTTTTTTAGCCTTTACACAGACATATCCGCCTAACAAAAAAAAAACGTTTTCTTGGTTTATGTTGCTAACTTTTGTGACATAATTTTCTGTTGTATTTTTCTCTTGGAATTCTCCATGAGCTTTTGTTTTCAAGATACGTATAGAGCTAGTGATGATCAAGAGGTCAACGCTGAGTCCCAGTGTTTCTAACTGAAACCGAGAATAATAACCTTGCTTTCAAGAACTATTCAATTTAAGAGATTGGGATAGTTTTGGTTTTTTCTAATCTTATATAATAAAGTAAGGTTTTTTTGAGAAGTGAGCTTTTAAATGCTGACATGTGGCAGATGATGTGTCACCTACATTTAAAGAAAAAAAACATAAATACATTAAAAAAATAAAATGTGTAATTCATAATTGTAACATTTAATTCATCTTTTTATTTTGTTGTTCTTAATTTAATAATAGGTGTACTTCATTTTAAATAACCAGAAAAACTATAATTAACTACATAACTATAGAAAAAACATATGTGATATCTTATAACATATAATAAAGTTTTTTCATCAGGAGCCCTGAAAATTTTGGGACGGGTTTCCCGTTCCCTCCTGTACTATCCTGAATTTTTCGTCCCATTCCCTATCCCGTTTAAAATAATTATCCATTCGAAACCATTTATTTTATTAATACGGGTATGGGAAGGGAATGAGTATTAGATCGTGTACCTGAATTACCCGTTCAAAAATGAAAAACTTGAAAATTCTATATATATTTTTTCAAATCATTCTGAAATTTTTTAGGACGTTCTATCATATTTCTTTTTAAGAATTATTTTCCAATTCACTAATTTTCTGTTTCTGTCCCATAGCCGTAGATTTCCGTCCTGAGTCCCAAAATTTTCAGGGCTGACATACCTTCATTCTACACATTTACATTTGAAGGAAAAACTTCTCAACAAAAAAATAAAAAATCCAACTACATTAAATAATTAAATACATTATACAAAAAAATAAAAATAAAAAACTGCAATAGAGATTCTACAACAATCTATAAATAGAAAGAACAAAACAACAATCTACAACACAACTCACTTTTATTACAACATAAATTTCCAATAGAATATATATATATATATATATATATGCATTACATTATCATATAATTTCTTTCACACAGTCAACCGGAACAAACTGCGTCTCAAAATCACATGTCCACTCCGTCAAAAATAGAACATCAACTACGCAATCCGTTTTAGCACCGATCAAATACTTCAAGTAAATAACACTATCTACCTCACTTATCATGATATGGATGACACAACATCAAATACATTAACCGAAAGTTTAATAAACTTTATTCGGAAATCTATGCTATCACGTCGACCACATAACACACAATGCCTCGAAGTCTCTTTTGAAATTGAAGATTTCAATCCAAATGCATCAAAAAAACTATATGTTGATTTTGTAATTGAAGACGTAGAGAGAACATAAATCCAAACTACATAAGAAGAATATGACAATTGTGATATATGTTTTGATAATCTACAAGGACCAAAAAATATCTTAACATTTAATTTTACATTCACAAATTTCATCACAAATATATTTCAGATTGGTTATACTATAAAATAACATGTCCTTAATTATTGTCGAAAAGAAATTCTCATTCACTATAGATATTATTATTCCACCAATCTTTCAATATAAAGTTATAAAACTACATGATATTTACAAAATAAAAATTAATATTTATCCACAAATTTTTACTAATAAATTTTATAAAATAAATTTTAAAAATTAAACATTAAAATTATCACTAATCCGTGCAACGCACGGACCTTCTCCTAGTTCCGAAGACATTAAGAATAGGTTATGCATGAAAGTGTTTTGCATTGAGTTATAAAAACGCTCAATAAGATGAAAATTTACAATACAAAATCGATGCTTGTAGCATATTCAAGCCTTCGAATTTCGTGTAGCAATAATTTGTGTATTATGAGAATCAAACCCTCGGTAGGTTGTAAAAGCACAACACCAACAAGATTTTTCATAAAAGAATTTTTTGTTTATAGTATACATGCATACCATGTTAAATTCCTTGATCAGAAATTCGAGTAGTTTATATTTTAATTAATTTAAATGATTATTAGTTCATTTAGTTTTTAACAAATTTTATTTTTAAAATGGTTGAGATTCTTTAAACAATCTTTCTTTTCTTTCAATCTGTCAACCAATTCATCTCCAACTAATCGTCTACTTTTTCAGTTATATTAACCAATCTGATAATTAGTAGGATCCACTCAAAAATGTCATTTTGTCCGCCACATTTGGCTATTGCATCAAATTCTGATGTTATCAAATGGATAGATTAGATATTAAGCTGATCTAGACTTAAAACAGGTAATTACGTGAACATCTGAATTTGCTACGGGAAGGAGTGATGGTGGTTTCAGAATAAATTTGCATACATTACAACTCCAACCCTTAATTTCTTTTTTATATGCAAATTTATTATGTGTAAAAACAACTTCATGTGGATATCTAATCGATCGATAGATATATTTGTTTCTTTTTCGTTGGCCAACGTGAAATACATCTGGAAATTGCTTTTTGGAACGTTTTGAAAAGAGGAAATTGCATGATATTATGTAAATTTTTCGGAGATAGTTTGGATAATCTACTCGAATATTTTCTTACCCAAATGACTTTGAATATTTTTCAACTTTTCCTTCAAAAGTTGTGTATATGAGAATATGAGTATATGTTTTATGTTTCATCATAAAAAACAAAAACTATAGCAACGAGCTATAGAATTTAAGAAAAACCTCATATAGCTTTACAGAGCATCCACTCTAAAATACTTTTTTCGTAAAATCATAAATAAAATCACGCGATAGACATTATCAAACATAGAACAGAAAATAAAGCAAAACAAGAAAGATATAAAAAAGCCTAAATTTTTTTATTCTTTAGATTAATTTTTGGATGTGACCATCTTAAGCTTATTACTCTATAGTTATAAGATCACAAACTTTAGCCGAGTTTTTCTTGGTGCTCAGCTTTCCGAAGAACCACCGGCTGTATCCTCCACCGTTCTCTTCGATTCCACCACCGACGACGGTTGTGGCTGCGTTTGCCGTTAAAATCTTCATGTTCTCTCTGTGAAACTTCCTTGCCGTGTAAGCCTCCGCCATAGCCATCCCTCCTAGTCCTGCTCCATCTAGCGACATGTTCGATTAATCTAAAAAAAATCACAGGGAAATTTATAGATCTTTTTTTGGAGGAAGTATTACTTAAATATGAAAAGAGATGAAAATAGAAACAAAGAGATGATAAATGTAAAAGAATTTGCTGAAAGATGAGTGTTGTTTGGAATTTAGGGGGAGGGGTTGGGATGAATATATAGATAAAAAAAAAAAATGTGGGTCCTTTTTGTTGAATTTATTTTCTCTGTTCCCCACTTATTATACGTACATAATGTAGTGGCGAATATAAGGTATTAATGTTGTTTTTTTTTTTTTTTTAAAGAGAAGTATTAATGTTTTCGTTGCTTTCATTTCTAGTAGTGTTCTTTAACAAACAAACAAAAAATTCTAGTAGTGTTTCCAGGATATATATAGTTCGTCCTCTATCCCGAGCAGAGAGACTGAGATACAATTTTAATTCTATTAACTGAAGCGAAAGATGTTACAGCTAGCGTCTTTGTTGATCGGTTAGCCATAACTGAAAAAGATACATATAGGTCAATACGTATATTAGATAAAATACATGAAGTCCACTATATAGATTACTTTTTTTGTCGGCAGAACTATATATTATCATTTATAAACTATCAAACCATATTTTGTTTATAGATACAATTAAATAATAATTTTGTAGGGAATTACACTGATTTAGCTACCAAATACTAACTGAACTCAACAGACTCATCGATATATCAGTCAATGACTCAATATTTTGTCACGAGTCACGAGTAATCGCTAGACAATCGATTTTCAAATAGAGATAGATAACTGATGACCCGTTTCAAAAATTTAGCTACGATCTTGAATCCCTGATCATTCAGCTACGATATCATGTTCATATAGTCATACAGAGAAAAGATTTTTTGTTTCACTGACAACATATACGATAATCTTTCATTAAAATAAAAACTTAAAACGGTAGTCATACGATAAACAAAAGAAAAAAATGGATTTGATGCAAATCCACGATAGATCCGGATATGATTACATCCACTTTGTACTATATATATTGCAAAAAAAAATAGAGGTGTTTACGTTATTATTATTATTAGAGAGACTAATTATATAATTAATCAACGTCACAAAGACGAAAGCTAGCATTAAGCATCGCACTATTTTTGTTTTAGTTATAAACTTATAATATTACAGGCACGGCTACTGAAGTAATGAACATAGTCCGTCTCATGGCCAATGTTCGTAATCCATATAAAGTTACCTTAATAATACAGAGGAATACTATAACTAGCGATTTAATTAGTTAGATTATTAGAGTTTGTTTAATTAGCCTAACACATCTAATGAGTCGTGTTAGAGATGCAACTACGTACTAGAAAGAAAACTAAACCCCAATAGTTCCTATAAGGGTCATACTAAATATTGATACTCAAAGTCTTTAACTAGTTCAATTTAACCAGCCCTTTAACTAGTTCAATTTAACCTGCAGCCATTTACACATACTTTTACGTTCGAGCGTGAGTGGGTCGGTATCAATAAACTATTAAAAAACTTTATCAGATATATATTCTGGAAGAAAGTTCCTTATATCTATCGATCGCCATTACACATACTTTACGTTTGAGTACATTAGAAAATCAGAACAAGAATAATGATAATGCGTTTGTTCTTTTGATTCATATTTGTTTGGATGCTTGAAACCTACTTGAAAACTAAACAGGAAAACAACGCTGTTGTTTTACTTTAAAGAGTGTGTTTTTATTATAAAACGGTACCAAAGATTAATCAACCCTAAAATTGACTAACCAAACTACTCGTTTATGCAAGTTTTTTTTTTTAAAAAAATGTTATGGATAGTTTATGGTTTATTTTTGGCTGAAAGAACAAATTATATTACTACTTACTACAGTCTGTGTTAATTCTTTTTTTCTTTTTTTTAGTGTACCGAAAACATTTTTCTGAATTTCAGTCCAGGTGATATTGTACTTATTCAAAAGATGAAGCCACTGGGAAATCAAGATGATTTTTGGTGTTGGAAGCACAATAAAAGTGGGGATTTCACTGTGAAATCTGCGTACTGGGTTGCTCATACTTCCATTAAAAAAGATTTGTTTGTTGAGGCTGGAATCCAACCATCTCTTAATGGATTGAAAGAGAAAGTGTGGCGTGTTTTAAGTGAAGCTCTCCCTGTTGTGGACAATCTGGTAAAGAGAGGAGTGAAGCTGGACAAGCGGTGTCAGTTGTGTGGGGAGGATGGTGAATCTTCCAACCCATGTTCTTTTTCTTTGTCCTGTGGCACGACAGATGTGGGCGTTATCAGATTTTCCTTTGCCGCAAGGAGGGTTTCACTCGAGTTCTATTTTTGTGAATGTTCACTATGTATTACAGATGGGGAAAAACACTAGTTGCCCTCTGATAGCGCGTAGATCCTTCCCTTGGATACTGTGGTTTCTATGGAAAAACAGAAACAAATTTTTATTCGAAGGGTCAAGGTTTGGCTTCCTAAATACGATAGAAAAAATCAGGAAAGAGACCAATTTATGGTATATTTCTCAGGAGATTGACTCAGATTTTCGTTGTGGATCCAATGGTGGATCAAGTCTGGCAAGAAGAAATTGGCGCCCCCCGCAGAAAGATTGGTTTAAGTGTAACGTGGGGGTTTCATGGTCTAAAAGGAGTAACTTAGCAAGCTGTGCGTAGGTACTAAGAGATCATGAAGGTCAAGTTTTATTGCATAGTAGGAGGGCCATGAGTGATGTAGGTAGTCTGGACAAAGCAAAACTTCTGTGTTTGGTGTGGGCGATTGAAAGTCTTCGTTTTCATCACATAAACAGGGTTATCTTTGTGGCTGAGGCCCCTGCTCTAATTGGGGTTTTGAATTTGTGCCCTTTTTTTTATTAATATGCATTTTAAATTTGGATGGCAATATGATATCACTAAGTCATCCACTTCATAATTGTGTATTAACTTCAACCTTATAATTTGAGATTTGGATAATTTTTCAGCAAAACATAAATTGGAAAAATGTTAAAATATATATTTTTACTATTGATTAAAAAACTTATTATATATTTTTAGAGGTTAAAGTATCTGTTGGAAAAAAGTTCAAAAAAAAAGAGAGTATCTGTTGGAAAAGGGGTTGAAAGATCTGTTGAGAAAATGATAAGAAATCTAAGTGCAATTATGCCTTATTATTTATAGAATATAATTTTAGACTATTAGATCTAGATTTTTACTTTATAAATTAATATGTTTTTTCTTTTAAATTAATCAGTTTGAAAGATCAAAAACATAAAATTTTAAATATTAAATTCAACTATAGTTTTTGATGAATACTAATAGAATTAAGATATGTGTAATTAAACAGAATTGTGATTGTTGAAAAAAAAAACAGAACTGTAATTTTTGGGGGTTCAATTGGGCTACTTTATTGACAAACAAACATTTACTTCAGAAGTTCAAATTATATGTAAATTTTGGACACCAAACATTGTTAAAGTTATTTTATTATAGTGATTAAATGTATTTAATCGAAGATTACCTTTGGGCTAGTGAATTAATCTAGGGTCCCGATTAATCTATCTTTGTTGGTTTTCACATGGGAGTTTTGACTCCATCCTCTTCTTTAGTGGAGTTAAAATGGGTCAGTGAATCTCTGGATAAGTAGGGATCCTGGCAACAAAAAATACTTATAGTTGGAAAGTAGAAGTGAATAATATTTCAATACTACAATTATACATGGTTTTAGAATTTAGATGAATGATTTTTCTATAACATGGTAAAATATTTTTTTTTTTTCTTTGCTCATTTATTTAAATACGACCATTTAAATTTCAGGATATATGTATAATTGAATATGAATTCGAATTTGTCGCACCTCCAATATAGTACGACATAATAAATTTCCCATTTCTTCAATATGGAAAAAAATGGGACCATAAGAATTATTAAATAAAACAAAAAAAAGAATAACAAAAGGAAACGGAATTAAGATAAGATAACAAGGCTTTGGCGGGATGTCTCTGTTTCTTAATTAATCCTTCGCTTAATACTTTAAAACCCCAACACATACACACACACACACACACACAGACTGTGACTGTACTTCTCTCCATCTCCCTATGATATTTCACCAAATTACCAAATACTTAATCAATTAATCAACCTAACCTAATCTTCTCCCTACACAAATCTCTAATTTCCTGCTTGAATCTCGATTACCCAATCTCTAGATCCGTAATGCAGCTAAACCCCATTAATATTTAGCCTATCCCGATTTGAAAATTCAGGGCTTTTTTTTTCATTATTAAAATTTACGGAGATTTCAGTGGAAAAAAGCTGTGAGAAGAAGAACAAGTTAAAGATATCGTGGCTGAAGATTCTCCATTGGTCGGCGTTAATTGCTTTTGCTTCCGACATAAGCACCCTTCAGATCCGGAGAAGAGGTGATCCACACCACCCCCATTAATGCACAACCAACCAAGCTTTTTGGTTTTGTTGTTGATGTTTTACCGAAATTGAAATTAAGAATTTCACAAGTGCTTCACTTTCCTTTTGGATGGTTATAGAGTCTTACTGGGTAATTTGCTCCCCGTTTTTTTTTGCTTCTTCTCTCTCTTCTGGCTACTAAATCTGGTCATAGAGAGAGTCATACGGAGTGTTCTTAGCAATTTTTCTGCAATAGAGATAGTGGAACTTATCGGCTTAGCATGTCAGTTGAATCGGATCTCCTTCTCAAATTTTGAGGTGTTTCAAGTGGATTTTAGTTTGGGGGGATGCTTGGATCTGATGGTTAGCTAGCAATGGGAACTTTTAGATTTTGTTTAGGATCCGCCAAATTTGCAGAAATCTCTTCGGTTTCTTGGAATTTGAGAGGTTAAGATATAGTTTCAGCATGTTTGACTTTCATATTGGTTAGTCGGAAGTTGAAAAAGATCGGAGATCAAACCCTATTAGGTCACCTGATAGTTTGTGTGGTTTGGTGAATTTAGACTCTGAAAATCTTGAACAGCTGAGTTACTCTAATCTTGTAATGATGGTTTCTAATCTCTTTGTTTTCCTTCTTGCAAATTGTGTTATGATTGTTCTATGTAGTCTCTGTTCTTACTAGGATCAAATGGCTGTAACCGGAATGAAAATTGAGCTCGTTATATGTGGTTTTGCAGGTGAGACTGTACTGATATTTGAGTTATGTCGAGACTGGCAAAATGGAAGCTGGAGAAAGCCAAAGTCAAAGTGGTCTTTCGTTTGCAGTTTCATGCTACACATGTAAGTCGAATGACTAATTAAGCTCAAAAAGTCGTGCTTTTGTAAATCTGCAACAGTACTTCATATTATTTTTTTGTTTGTGTTCTTATGCTGCTGGTGTGCAACTATGTATTTCTGAGTTAGTTCAATAAGATGTTGATGGGGTGCGTCCTTGCTGATGGGGGCTTTGTTTATATTGTGAAAGGTTCCACAAGCGGGATGGGACAAACTATTCATATCTTTCATTCCCGCTGACTCGGTAAAAGCTACAGCAAAGACAACAAAAGCGCTTGTGAGAAATGGAACTTGCAAGTGGGGGGATCCGATCTACGAAACTACAAGGCTGCTTCAGGATACAAGGACCAAGCAATATGATGAAAAACTGTACAAGATTGTTGTTGCTATGGTATCATTCTATTTTTTTTTTTTTTTACTTATCCTTTTTTCTGACTTGTGATCTCGGGTTTAATTTATGCTTCCCTTTGCGTTCTTATGAGATCAGGGTACTTCTAGATCTAGTATCCTTGGAGAGGCCATGATCAACCTTGCTGAATATGCTGATGCCTTAAAGCCTTTTGCTGTGGTATTGCCCTTGCAAGGTTGTGATTCAGGAGCTATCTTACATGTATGGACCATTTGGCGTCTTTTCTACATCTCTCACATCCTGATAAAGAGTTCGACTTCCTTCTTAACCTCAGAGATTAGTTCCTCAACTTTCTTTTTTCCTTGTTTTTCAGGTCACTGTACAGCTATTAACTTCAAAAACTGGTTTCAGAGAGTTCGAGCAGCAGAGAGAACTCAGGGAGAGGGGACCGTCAACGACCCCTGACCATAGCAGTCCTGACGAATCATCTCGCTTGAGAACTTCACCATCTGATGAGACTCTTAATCATGGTGATAAGGTCTGTCCCCAAAATTTACATTGCTTGTAATGGATCCATGATCGCACAATATGCTGATTTGTATGTAGTGATATGTTCACCTATTCATAAGACAACTTTTCGGCACAGCTAATTTTGATGTGAGGGTGTTGACACAACCTATATTGTCAATATCTTTTTGCAGACACATATGAAAGGGAGTTTCAAAGAAAAGTTCCGAGATGATTCTTTAGTGGAAGAAGCTGTGGGGCCAAATGACCCTGATTCAGCATTGGGATTTGATATCTCTTCAAACACATCAGGAAGCCTAAATGCAGAAAAACATGATATATCCAGCACAAATGAAATTGACAGCCTCAAAAGTATGGTATCTGGAGATCTGAGTGGACTTGCTCAGAGTCCGCAGACAGAGAAAGACGGTCGCGAGTGGCATCATGGCTGGGGTTCAGACTATCTTGGTAAGAACAGCGAATTGAGCCATGCAATAGAAGAAAACATTAAGCTTAAAGGATTCGTGGAAGACATGGAATCATCCATTAATGAGATTAAGATTGAAGTGAGTTCGCTGCAGTGCCATGCAGATGATATAGGCTCCAAAGCTCAAGATTTTTCTCAAATACTTATTTCAGAGATTGGTTCTGGGGATCAATTGGTCAGAGAAGTATCTGTGTTGAAATCAGAGTGCTCAAAATTAAAAGAAGAGATGGAGCGGTTACGTAACGTCAAAGCACACGTTCTATATAATAGCAAAGACCAAGATAATGTTTCCCACAATCTTCAACTAAGATGGCTGCAGGGTCTTTTAGTCGTAGAGGAAAATATAAGAGAAATTCAAAACAAAGTTTGCTATGGCTACCATGACAGGGACTTAAGATTGTTCGTCTCAGACTTTGAGTCTCTGCTCGGAGTTCTACTGGATTTTAAAAGGCAGATTGGCCAGCCTATATCTCACCTCAGCACAGCACCATCTGAGAAAATCATCACGGCCGATAAGAAAGAGAGAGGCATGTCGAAAGCAGAGCAGTTTGTATCCGGTTCTGAGTTGGACACTGATATTTATCAACCAGAACTTGATCCACTTCAGTATCTTGGTATGCCTGATCTTACTTCTCGTGAACCCAATTCAGCAGATTCTGTAAATGCCATGAGAGATAAAATACTCGAGCTTGTACGAGGGCTGGACGAGTCTAAATCTGAACGTGATAGTCTTACCAAGAAAATGGATCAGATGGAATGTTATTACGAATCTCTCGTCCAGGAGCTTGAAGAAACTCAAAGGCAGTTGCTAGTAGAGTTACAGAATCTAAGGACTGAACATTCTACGTGCCTCTATAGTATCTCTGGCGCTAAGGCTGAGATGGAAACGTTGCGCCAAGATATCAATGAGCAAACCCTAAGATTTTCTGAGGAGAAGAAAACTTTGGATTCTTTGAATGAAGAACTGGATAAACGAGCTACGGCTGCAGAGGCAGCACTTAAAAGGGCACGATTAAATTATTCTATTGCTGTCAACCATTTGCAGAAGGATCTTGAATTGCTTTCCTCCCAGGTTGTATCTATGTTTGAGACCAATGAAAACCTCATTAAGCAAGCTTTTCCAGACCCTCCACAAAGCTTTCACGAATGCATTCAGTCGACAGATGATTCAAAGCCTGAGAAACAGGACACTCGTGATGTAAAACTCACACAGTTTCAGAATGAGAGAAAGGGGATGAAGGAACGGCCCTTAAAGGGTGATATTCTTCTAGAAAATTTGAAGAGATCTCTTCATGTGCAAGAAGGCCTTTATCAAAAAGTTGAAGAAGAACTCTATGAGATGCACTCAAGGAACTTATATCTGGAAGTATTCTCGAACATTCTACAGGAAACTTTCCTTGAAGCAAGTGTTGACATAAGGATCATGAAAGCGAAAATTGATGAACTTGGATGGCAGCTGGAGCTTTCAACAGAGGCCAAGGAAATGTTGAAGCAGAGGCTGGATATTACTTTGGACGAGGTTTGCTCCCTGAATGAGGAGAAAACCACATGCATTGCCAAATGGAATGCTGTAGCTTTGCAGAATCAAAGTTTAGAGGCAAATTTGCAGAATATTACTCACGAGAACCTCATCCTTCTGCAAAAGATTGATGAACTGGAATCTGTAGTGTTGGAGTCCAAGAATTGGAAAACCAATTATGAGACATGCATTTGTGAGAAAAACGAGCTCGCAGAGCTAATGGAGAAAGAAGCGCTGGAAAAAGTTCATCTTCAGACACAGTTTGCTACCGTGCAGGCTGAGTTTGATGCTCTGAGAGGTAAGTTTGATGATATGGCTACTGAAAATGGAAACCTGCAGAAGAATTTCAGTGGTCTGAAGGACAAGTTGATGAACACATTAGGCTGCTACAATGAAAAGCTCATTTCGATGCCTCTGTGGGAAGGGGGAGTGGATCTTGGTTTGGAGTCCCGTGATTTAACAGAGCAGCTTGATAAATTCTTGTGTAAGATTTGCGAAAAAAGTTTAGTACTTATGACAGAGAATAAAGATCTGATGGAGGAAAAATCCAAAACAGAGTTTTATTTAAGGGCTGCAGAGTCTGATATTAGGGATCTCAAGCAGAAGCATGAGAATGATGTACAACGTTTGGTCACTAAACTAGAAGCTTCCACTGCCCTCCTCCAGAAACTTCAGTTGGAAACTGAGTCTATCATGGACAAAATGAAGGTCATTACTGACGCTGAACAAAACTATGATAGCTGTCACACGGACTTTGTTTCTCGCCTTGGTTATATTGAGAATGAAATTCATCTACTTTTGGCTAAGAATGAGGCGCTTGGTCAAGAGATTTTAGAATTAAGCTCTGTAACTGTTGAACATGGAAGAACCAAGCTGCTTGTGGAAGAACTGGTTGAGGAAAAAAAAGGTCTTCTGGTTTCTCTTCTGGATAAATCTCAGGAATCTTTGGGTCTTGTGGGCGAGCTTGAGAATTTAAGGACAACATATGACCAAGAGTTGAGACTTGAAAGAAGCTCAAGGCAGGAAGTAGAAATTAAAATGCAAGATCTTACTTCTGAGTTGATTGCAAAAAGTTCAAAATTGCTGAGCTTTGATGAGCAAAGCTCTGAGTTGGTCCGTCTTAAGCAAATGGTTGCCAATCTGGAGCTGGAGAAGGCAACCCACACTCATGTTTTGTCAAGATATGAAACATCTCTGAGAAGCTTGAATCGTGAGTCATCATATATTTCCGATCTGGAATCTCAGTTACTTGAAATGATGGAATTTTCAATAGCAGCAGATATCCAGATTGTTTTCACAAGAAGTGAGTGGGAGACTTATGCTGAGGAGCACCACAAGGAACATTTCGAGGTACTGACTGCACTCAATGGCTCTCGTAATGTTGGAGCTCAGTATATGGATGATAAAAAAAAGCTATTGACAGATCTAGACTCCGTAAAATCAGAATTGAAAGTTGAGAGAAGTTTGAGAAACAAATTAGACAGCAGAATTGAAGAACTTGCTTCTGAATTAGATGAAAAGCATCTGCTATTGGAGAACCTTGATTTGCAGAAATCTCAAGTGAAACTGTTGGAGAAGATGGTAGCTGAACTAGAATCTGAAAAGTCTTTTCAAAGCTCGGAGTATGTTAGAAATGCTCATCAAAAGTCTTCTTTTATTGAAGAACTGTTTCAATATCTAATAGCTGCAGATGTTCAGCATATTGTTACAAAAATCCAGTCAGAGACCTATATCAGTGACCTTGCAGATCAACTTAGCTGCTGCTCTAAGAGCCATTTTGAGTTTCAAAAGAAGCACACTGATGTGGAATCTGCCCTCAACCATTGTCTAGTCAACGAAAAGCGGTGTACGGAAGAAAACAATCAATTATTGATTAGTCTTGAAGTCTTGAAGTCTGAGCTAGAGTCTTCAATGGCTAAAAGTAGAGCTCTTGCTGATAGAAATGATGAAATGTCCGTTGAGCTTGAAGAGTACACAACTAGAGATGAGAATGCAGAAAGAAGTTACTCTGAGAGAAGCCTAGGTGCTCATGAGGTTGAACAATTGAAATCATTGTTGGTTAAGCATGAAGAAGAAATAGAAAATTTGAAGGTATTAAAGGCTGAGGCGGAAATTACAATCGAAATACTAAAAGATAAACTAACTGAGCTGTGTGGAAAAGGTGAAAGTGAGCTTGAAACACTGAAAAATAGGTGCGGTGATCTCACTCAAAAGCTCTCTGAGCAGATTCTAAAAACAGAAGAGATAAAAAGCTTGTCCATCCATTTGAAAGAGCTTAAGGACAATGCTGAAGCTGAATGCAATCGTGCCCGTGAAAAGACAGACTATAAAGCCCCGCTAACTCCACAGCAGGAGTCGTTGAGAATCATTTTCATCAAAGAGCAGTATGAAACCAAGCTGCAGGAACTCCAACATCAACTGACCATGTCAAAAAAGCATGGCGAGGAAATTATGATGAAATTACAAGATTCCATTGATGAGAATGAAGCAAGGAAGAAGGCAGAATCCAGCCATTTAAAGAGAACTAAAGAATTGGAGGCTAATCTGCAATCTGTTATCTATGATAAACGTGAGAAAACAACAGCTTATGACATGATGAAGGCTGAGCTGGATTGTTCATTATTAAGCCTTGAGTGCTGCAAGGAAGAAAAACAGAAACTTGAAGCTTTTCTGCAGGAATGCAAAGAGGAGAGACTGAAAATGTCCAAAGAGCTAGACTCGATGAGAGAATTAGTACAACGTTGCAACTCTCATAAAATTATTCAGATGGAAGAACATGATAGATTGAGCATGGAGGATGGTGTATCGGAGGAGTTGGCTGACAAAAATGTATTTGCAGCCTCTTCAGGCGACTTGGTGAACCATGAGCAAAGGGAAGGTGCTTGTTTTGTTCCGACGGTGGGGACCACCAGTCCCAGGCTAAATATTCAGGTACATCTTCAAGTTCTGCTCCTACTAGCCGTGTAAAAATATGCTGCGCCTTCTATATGAAATGTTATGCAAAACTAGTTTACGTTATTAATTAAGCTGGTAATGACTAGGCTACTACGGTATGCCGATGTTTTCTGTGAATATTTCTCAAGTTAGATAGTAAGCACATTGTTTCCTGTGACTAAACGGCCAAAAATAGGTGGTATAATAAATTTCATACCATGCTTATTATATATTTACAGCTTTTAATGTATGTTTATCGTTCATCAGGGTGTAAATGGAAACGGAGACAAATTACCTACCGGAGAAGCAATGGCGCTGGACAAAAGTGAAGAAAGCCTAGCTTTGAGCAACGATAATATCAGGGCAGAGACTTTAAGGTCTAGCTTGGATCACTTAAACAATGAGGTAATATTGGATTGTCGTTTAAAGTATCTAAAGAGTGGAGTTAAAATAATTGGAGGGATAAATATCACTGGGATTTGATGGCTAGCTGGTTTGTATCTACTAAAACGTTTTTATGTTAGGGCCTAGCGTCACTGAATCTTCTTCTTCTTCTTCTTTTTGTCTTCTTTACAGCTAGAACGGATGAAGAATGAGAATCTAGTTCAACCTCAAGATGACAATGATTCAGACACCAGATTTCCGGGACTGGAACAAGAGCTGATACAGTTGCGTCAGGTGCAGATGTTTACCTTTTAAAGATTGTAACATATTGAAGCATGTGTGTGCAGAAGTCTTATGATCATCTTTTCGAACAGGCAAAGGAAGAACTTCAAAGTATCTTCCCTCTATCTCACGAAAATTTCAGCTGCGGAAACGCATTGGAAAGGGTTCTTGCACTGGAAATAGAACTTGCTGAAGCATTGCGGGGAAAGAAAAAACCATCCATCCATATTCAGAGGTACGCGATTCAAGAATTCATCTACTTTCTTGCCCTTGTAAATTCAAGATCCTGCAGGAACGAGAAAGAACTATATATTAAACACTGAACTTATGCCTTTTTGTCGCCTGAAATTGCAGCTCTTTCTTGAAGCAACACACCGATGACGAAGCAATCTTCCAGAGTTTCAGAGACATAAACGATCTAATCGAGGAAATGCTAGAGACCAAAGGCCGGTATGTATCTGTGGAGACAGAGCTTAAGGAAATGCATGACCGTTACTCTCAGCTAAGCCTCAAGTTTGCAGAGGTTGAAGGAGAGAGACAAAAGCTCATGATGACTCTGAAGAACGTTAGGGCATCCAAGAAAGCAATGCTCCTAAACCGTTCATCATCAGCAACTCTTGGTGAACATTAATGCACAGATGTGTTACTATGTATATATGTCCCAAGGATGTCGAATAAGTCCAAGTTCTAACAGTGGTCTCAAGTTATAGATAGCTTAATACAAATGCTCTTTATTCAAGATATGGGGTTCTCAAAGTGATGTCTTCTTTGTATTGTACAGAAACTCATATTCTTTAACTCTGACAATGAAAAGTTAAGTTGAGAAAAAGAACATAGATAAACAAGTTGTTTTCATTACCAGTAAACTCCTGTTATTTTTTTTGGTTACGAAACTGTTTGTTCTGAACACATTGTATCTATGTAAAGAAACCATCCTTCAAGACTTCAAGTATCGTAGTACATTTTCACGAGCCATTTTTGATAAACAATGAAGGGAAAATGAAAAATAAATTATCAACCACACAAATGAAAACCAAATTCTGTAATGAAGATCCTTTGTTTTCAGGTCTATGCCAATCATCTTGTACTCAAAGCTTGTTTGAAGCTATGGAAGCTGTTCCATGGAGCATCACCCAGTGCTATATTATCATGAACAGAAGGATAAAAATCTCTATGTTCCAATTTACTTGCAGCTACAAAATGGTGCACGCGCATCGATTCTTCATGGGAGGATCATTCTGCAGTTTTTCTGCGGAACGGGAAGAAAAAAAAGTTCATATAATGAGACGATTAAGACCATGATCTCAAACCTTTGGACAACATGGAAAGTTTGGAATCTGAAAACCATAATTACAAGAAACAACATGATTCAGGGGAACATTAAGATAAATGTACCGCTCTTTTTGTCTAAAGTAGGAGGGCGAAGAACAACATGCATAGTGATGATCATTCCAGGAAGTTCACCAACGGGAAGCCTTGATTCAGCAAGTGTCCTATTGTTCTCCAGTATTTTCCCGGCATTGATGAGCTTCACATCATTTACAGTCTTTGGAGTATTTTCTTTCTCTGTCAAATAGGAGAAACAAACACTTGAAAAAATGAAGTTCCAACACAAACCTCAAAGAGTAACCACATAAGAGAGAGTATATGATACAAATAAGGAACACAGTTTGTATACTAGTTTTGGCAAAATCAGTAGCTAGAGTAGGTTTAAACAGCACCTAAACATTTCCACGCTATAAAAACTACCTTTATCGATTAAATTCTCAAGACTTTTTTACAAAGCTCATTACCTAAACTAGCCCAGTAAAGCGTTCGTTAAGAATCAACAAGACAAACTATAAACAATCAAACCAAATAGAAAAGCAGAAACAT
Organism: Alliaria petiolata; assembly: GCA_020283515.1. Lineage (NCBI taxonomy): Eukaryota > Viridiplantae > Streptophyta > Magnoliopsida > Brassicales > Brassicaceae > Alliaria > Alliaria petiolata. The sequence continues at coordinate 448,264,226 of JAHZTW010000001.1, read as the reverse complement.
TAAACTAAGGAAACCATCAAAAACCGTGAAGCTGTGAGAAGAAGAAAAGAATTGAGTATAAACAACCTTTAGGCCATTGAGAAATGATTTTCTCTTTGAGAGAAGAAACAGTCATAGATTGATTATACTTGCTCGGACCTATGTCAGTGCCATCTGCGAGTCTAAACTTGAGTTCTATCCAATCTTCACCTGCCATGTTCCAATTTCCCCAGAAAACCAAAAAAAAAAACCCCAAAAACAAAAATCTCTTAAAGAGAAAAAATTCAATAACTCTTCACCGTTTCAACCCCTTTTTCTCTCTGGGGAATATCATCGAACACAAAACAGGATTGTTCAATATCAAAACCCCAAAACGGAAAAAATAACGAAACCCAGAATCAAGTTCTCGTAGAAAAAAAATTCAAATCCATGTTGCTAAAAAAGCACGAACCCGACGCGCCAAGAAGGATTCACTGCAGAAACCCAAAAAGAAACGATTTTTATTCTTTTTTTTTCACTGTGATACGTAATCTCTACAAATCGAAGCTTATTTGGAGGATCAGCCGTTTCTGAAGAACAGATCCAATTATATGTGACGAATTTTCGATTAAGAAAATCAGAAAATTAAAAGAGAAAGAAAAATCGAAAGGAGAAAAGAGAGACACTTTGGTTGAAAGGCTGTCTTTGAGCAGCAAAACACACACAAAAGAGGAAACTAATTTAATTTTGGGTTTTCTTTGTCAAGTGAGATTCTTCTAATCCTAAGCCGAATTTCCTTCATTTGACTTTTCTACCCCTCGTTTTCCCGTTAATCACAATCAAGCTGACTTTTAAAACAAAACAAAATACTGAGAATTTGTAATAAAATTGTATAATTTATCAAAGTCTATATAGACTTGTGAATTAAACCTTAGATTGTTTGATGGTGATATATATTAACAATCTAAGAAGATATTGCAAAAAAAAAACTTACGAGTCTAAACTCTGTCCATGTTGTATAATATCAAAATGTACAAGTGGATTTCAATAATTTGATTTATATTAAGTGGGTATTGATACTCTTGACATTTAGTTTTTTTAAAGAAAATTTTATTTGTGGGTTCCCCCATATCATCTCAATTATTTATACCATTTTGTTCCTTTAATACATTGGCATATATGCCAAATTTATATGTGATTTGTAACAAGGGGTAATTCTGGAATTTATTATGAGCATATAGATACACACACAAAAAAAAAACATATTGTAATTCCAAATGGTTAGAAAATGGCAGCCACCAACTATAGAAGGCTAACTACTTTAACTAATTGAAGATGGTATTTAAATAACAGAATACCTACTTATAAATATGCCAATAGTTTAATGTTTTTTTTTTGTTTTCTCTGTGGAGTTTAAACATTTAAGATATCTCTTCTACTCAATCTGAGTAGTGATTCTTCTGAAAAAAAAAATTGGAATCCTTACATTGAGCATTATAGAGAAGGAACTTGTAGAGTTCTAGATATGAAATAAAGTGGTATTTTTAAATGAAATTTTGGTTAAATGTTTTTAACATTTTGATCCAATTTGGTTCGGTTCAAATTCAAATGTCATCCTAAACGCCAACCAAATATTGTAATGAAGGAAAAAATTCGTTCGTGCATTCCATGAAACACCAATACATCTTTTGGATGAAATAAAATAACTGGCTAGTGATGTTTAGATATTTATATACAGCATTCAGAAGAAGAAGACTGTTTCCTTCAACATCATATTAAATTAAAGTAATACGAAAACTAATCACAGAATAGATTCGTTGAAATAAATGAAAAGCAACTTTCATTAGAGAAAAAGAAAAGAAGAAGATAAAAAAGAGAGGTAGAAGTGTGAAACGAGAATCCAGAGATGGTTTAATGGTTTTGCTTTATGAGCATATGATGCGTTCTAAATTCTAAGGCATCAAACGATATTATCATTTTTTGTTCTTTTTACCTGTTTTCTTCTTCTCCCTGCAACATCCATAGTGTTGGGTCCTTAGGTCCACCATTATAGAAGCAAGCAAATAATCAAAATAGTTTCTCAACCGAACCGACAGTTCCGGTTAAGCAAAACGATTCAATAATGTGTAAAAAAAAATTGAGATGGATTAACCCAAAAAAGGAGGAGGTTTCAATAGCTTAAAACTCTGAACAAAGCATAGAAGAAACATTTTTTTTTTAAAAACAAGTTTCTCAGTTACTAACTACAGATTCATATAAGTCACAAAGAAAGACACTTTTTTACTTGAGGTGGTAGTGTATTGATATATAGTGTATATTTTTGCGCATATGACGAAAGAAAATTGTTACATAACATTTTATTGCTCAAGGTTTACTTGACAGCCAAAGCCAGAAGAAGAATACAGAATCTGGATCAACGAAGAAGAATTAAGACTTATAAATCTTGTGAAAGAACATATCATATAAGCTTCAAACTTTTGCTTTTGGCTGTACACAGAGATTCTCAAATGTCCCACGAGAAATGGAAATGGGGCAAAAGCTTCTTTGCTTTCTATATATCTATGACTTGGCAGCTTACAAGTTCAGCAGCACCAAAGTCCTTGCTTGCAATGACTTTCCAGATAACAGTGTCTGACTTGTTAGCTGCATTGCCCTTTTCACTCAAAACAGAGTTGGAGCTAGATGTTGATGATGATGATGATGATGATGATGATGATGAGATGTCGGGGACATCAGCCCGTAAGACTGTAACGCTATGATTAGGGTCTCTAGTAATGAAATGAAGCTTTCCGTGAAACCCAGCAAGCAAATAAGGAGACTCTGAGTCCGTCAAGTCGTAAATAGGCACTTCCCCGATGACAACTTTCCAAGCATCTTCCTTCTGATCGTAAGCTTTAATCTTCCCGTTCTCCATCGACGAAGAAGGATCGAAAGCGTATAGCTCGCCGTCCACCACAACGCTCAGTTTAGTCCCCGCTTGCCTCGCGGGCCAGCCTTCCCCCATACCAGACGGCATCTCGACCCAGAGGTTCGTCTCGGGGTCGTAAACCTCTCCTCCAACATCGACAAAGAAAGGCCAAGAGTACAAACTCTGAGGAACACACAACCTACCGTCGTAGCAAGTCATCCCCGTGGCGATAGGCTTAAGTAGGTCGGCCAAGAACGCGTTCGGCAACACTTGCGCCTTCGAGAAAGGCATGCTCGGAACCTCCGACCAAGCATCCGTGCTCGGATCGTAAACCTCCGCTGACTGGAGCGGAGACAAGCCTCCCCGTCCACGATCAACACCTCCAACTACATACAGTTTCCTATCCAACACGCCCGTTTTCGAATAAGCCCGGTTCGCCAACATAGAGCTCACTTCACTCCAAGAGTTGAGAACCGGATCGAAACGCCACACGCAGCTCACTGTTTTAGACTTAGAGATACCTCCAAGGACATAGAGGCAGCCATCAACAGCACCTATAGCACACCCACAGAAAGGCATTTGCTCGGAGGAATTCTTCCTACCGAGCAAGCTCCTCACAATCTCAGCGACTCTAACACTCGGGCTAACCAAATTCCACAAACCAGACAAACTCCTTCTAGATTCCTCCTCGTATACAATGACCGGCATTGGAGGCAACCTCTGCCATCTCGTGGAGACGGGATCTAAAGCGTACCACAAGAGCTTGTCCTCTTGGCCTTTGGTAAGCACGTAGAGCCATTCCTCTGTTCTCCCGAGCTCTTTCCTCAGGCTGTACAGCTCAGAGGTCGATACAGCTGATCTCCACCTCCGAGAAACCAACCGCACACTCGAGTAGCAGATTCTTGGGAGCCTCGCAAGAATCTGTATCGATAACTCATCCGGGAGACTTGGAATCAACCTGCAGTACTCTTCTTCGTCGTCGATCGATGAAGAACACGTCTTTCGTCTTTTGCGCGATTCGCTTGCGAATTCCTCCTCGTTCTGGTTTGTCGCTTTCCTCTTGGAACAGCTCAAGCTCATTACAGAACCCATGAGAGCTTAGGTTATCGATGAATCAAGAAGAGTCACTGCAGAAATCATGAAAAAAAAAAATCGGAATTACAATCAAGAACACATGATCGAGAAACTGGCTCGAAACACAATCCGACACACACGCAAACAGAAAGAAAAAAAAAAACAAACCTTTTTTCTCTGATTCGACATAAATCAGCATAAAGCTCAAGAGCCAGTTCAATCAATTCGATACCCACAAGCTTAATTACATATTTAGTGAGGATCCAGAGAGATCAAGGAGTGAAATTGAATTCCACGAAAATCGATTAAACCTAAGTAACTTGACAAAAACAATAACAAAAACAAAAAAAAAAATCGAATTTACTTCAGACAGTGAGGAGTAGGATTAAATCGGGACATGAAAATCTAACCGATGCAGCAAAAGACGTGGAATCGAGGACTCGAATCTTGAGATCTCTCCTAACCACACGCATGTTTTTTTTTTGGGTTCGAAGATGAATTTTGTAGTTGAATCATTTGACGCACGATTTTATTTCTCCATCTTTCTTTTTTTTTTTTTTTTGTAAGGACTTTGTTTAATTTAATGGTGACCGTTGGATCGATGAGACGAAGTGAAGTGTATCGGATTGTAGGTGATCCGGTCTACTGTTCTTCGAAGTCAGCTAAAATTAAAAATTATTTTTTTTGTTGGTTATTGTTGAATGAAATAACAAGCTGTGGAAATTATAAATTCTTTTGTGTTGGAATGAAAAAATTACAAGCTGTTGACAAAATCGTACTCTTGAATAATTATTTCTTCTTTTCTTTGATTTGCTTATGATTTTTCATTTGATATTTGCATGTACTTTAAAACCAAAAATTATGAACCGGTTTGGTGTTTGGTTTGCTCTCTCTTCCCGCCAATCTCGCTTTTAACTGATGTTCTGCTTTTAACTGAGATCTCATCGTATGTCTCCAGAAATCTCGCTTTTAACTGATTAATCTCTCTCCAGAGATAGATACCTAAGATTATCTCTTACACGACAACACTAATAACATTGTTTCGGTGACATGCACGTGAGAACAAACATAAATCAGTGTCTTGTTAAATCATAGAAGAAGAAAACGCTTATAAGGTTTAAATAAAAAGACAAAAAAAATCGATAGGAACAAAGAAGGCACACTTGTGGGTTCAAAAGGAAACTTTGAAAGGGCCACATTTCATGAAATGATGAATCTTAATAGTTTTAAGTCCTGGTCTTTGCTCTGATTTTAGGAACACTTAGTACGATATACTCAGTACCACATGAAATTATTCATATCCACACATTACACATTTCCCATCATCTACACAATCGTATGTCAGTTTTTTTCACCTTTTACTTACCTATCTGTTAAAAAAAAAAAATTCATCTTTTCTTTTTCTGGTGAGAATAAGAAAAAGTGTAAGGTAGAATGATAATGATGATGATGACAAATAGCTGTGGAGAGTAGTATAGTAGAATGATAAGGGGTCGACCTTGAATTATACTATATATAGAGATAGGTCCACCCAAAACCGTAGAATTAATGATGATATATTCTCAATTCACTTTAATATTTAAGAGTAAACTTTCCTAAAAAGAAACTTTGACTACAAATTTAAATATAAAATCACACTAAACTCTCTAGAACCCTTTACCTATTAACCTAATGAACCAAGTAGCTCCCCTTCTCTGTCCCTAAACCCTAAAACCCTAAGAGGTAATGCATTTATTAATTGATAGAGAAGTTTCCTTATTTGAGCTAGTCTGATTGGTAACTCATTATTGGTTACTAATCCTAAAAACGAGAATAGTTAGTGGTACTACTACTTATCTTTCGCTTGTTGCTATCTCTTAACGTTTCTAACTATTTTTTACCGCTATTTTTTTTCGTTTATTAAGTTGTGACACCAATTGGATATTTGGATCCTCTATTTTTTCTGCATAAATGTATAAAGTGTAAACATATGAACAATGAAGATCCTTTCTAACAATGTTACATTTCCTTAGACAAATCTGGCTTCCCTAGCTTTTGTCGACGTCTGATGATGTAATGTGATACTGATTGAGTCGAAGTCTGTACAACAACAACAACTACTACAAAAATAGAAGCAGAGATGCTTTTGGAAAAGTAGTAACTTTTTTTTTTTTTTTTAAATGTTACCAACCTTAAGCATCACACTTCTCTCTACCACTTGATGTCTTTATGAAATTACAGCTGTCTCTTCTTGATATGACTTGTTCTGCCACTTCCTTCTCACTCCTCTAATAATCACCCTTCTCTCTCTCTCTCTCTCTCTCTTCTCTCCATAAAATGATTGATCTATTTAGATTAATACTATCTACTTGGTATAGTCTGCGTTTTACATTCCTTAGTTCATTCCAATTCATGAATTTTGTTCGTTACGATTTCTTAGGTTAACTTATTACCCTAACCCATTAGTTCGAATTCTTTCTTGGCTTAGAGTAAAAGTAACGGTATTGATCTATTACTTTCAAACCAAGTTTATAGCTTCCCTCGGGTACTGTTATATATATATATATATATATAGAGTTATTATATATAAACACTTGTCATATACATGGATAAGACACTCAAATCATCACTCTTAATCGTTTTTATGAGAATTAGGACCACATAAGGAAAAACAGTTTGTTATGTGTACGAATGTATCACAACCACATAAGATACATCTTGGTAAAAAAAAACCACATAGATACATATCTGTCTCCATGAAGTATATACAAAACTGGCATTTACATTTGATTTATATTTATATATATATATATATATATATATATGTGTGTATTTGGCTACATCGAAACAGCTATGAATTTGCTTTCTTAACTTTTAATTCAACATTTTTTTTTTTTTTGGAACTTTTGTTGAATTCAACGTTTTTCTTTATCAGTTGTATCGATTGTTTTAAATGAAATTTTGCATTGAGGTTTTCTTATTGTTATATTTTTATTTTAGAAAATATTTTCAGTTGTTCTTTATAAAACGTTTATTTCTCTCTCTCTTTGCGTTTGACGTTTACCATTTACAAAAATAAATTGCGTATGATGCGTTAACATTATAGAGTGTGGGTTCTTTTATAAACTGTGAGAGTTTGTCTTCGAGTTTCAGTATTAGAAAGGAAGACATGAGAAGCCTCTCAAGCAATCTAAGTGTTTGATTGAAGAAGAAACTCACAAGGCCCAAACTAAGTCGAAGCCCATCTCGCCTGAGATACTAAGAAGAAGCAAGCTGGCGCCAAAGTAATTGTTTCCTTCAAAGTAAAGCTGTGCGTTTTGTCTCTGCAATATGTTTGAACAAAAGAGGAAAAAACAGAGGACAAGAGACAGAGGTTAGGTGAGAGATGAGAAGGACTTGTTTGGACAGAAGTGTGAGTTGTAAAGCAAGTAGGGTTTTGTAAGCTCAAGGTGGAGCCCCTATATAAGGCTGATTCTAGTGGATTCCGGTAGAACAAGTTGTTCCCGGCGTGAGTAGGGTTTACCCGAACACGTTAAACTCTTCGTCTCAAAACAAACAAACACAAATCTGTTTCTTCCTCAAGTTTCTTACACACGAGTGTTAATTGTGAGAGAGAGAGAGTGTTTAGGCTGAGAAAAGGTCGCTACTTTATCATGTCTGAACTCAACAAAATGGTATCAGAGCTCCAGGTTGTGGAGCAAATCTCTCAAGAACACAGATCCGCATCTTCTCCTTTTATTTCCGTCATGGAAAGGTACGAAGGCAGAGGAGACTATACAGTGTGGAAAGAAAAACTTTTTTCTCAACTAGAGAACATGGGTCTCATGGATGCTCTGAAGGAGAAAGGAAAAGGAGTGAAGGAAGGTGTTGTAACAGAAGCAGCAGAGGCCGTGTCTTCAAGCTCAGCAGGAACAAAGGAAGAACACAAGAAAGACCTCTCGCTGGAACAGAAGGAGAAGAAGGCCAGATCTGTTATCATACTAAGTGTTGGAGATTTCATCCTAAGAAAAGTGGTGAAAGAGAAGACAGCTGCAGGTATGATAAAAGTTCTGGATAAACTCTACTTGCCTAAGTCACCATCAAGGCGTTTATACCTCAAGAAGAAACTTTATAGGTTTAAGATGGATGAAAAGAAGCCTATAGATGAGAGTATAAAAGAGTTTCTAGAGATGGTTTCAGAACTAGACAAGTTAGAAGCCTCTGTATCTGAAGAAGATAAAGCAGTTTTACTGCTTTTGTCTCTCCCAAGCAGATTTGCTGATCTCACGGATACTCTGGAGTATTGCGAAGAACCCCTAAGCTTAGGGAGAGTGATGAATGCAATAGGGATAAAAGAGTTTGAGTTTTGGCTGATTGGGGAACAAACAAGTGAACAAGAAAGGCGTTTGTCGAGTGGGAATAGAGAAAGATCAGATTACAGAGAAAGGGGAACTAAGAAAAAAGAAATAGCAAGCTTAAAGTCATCAAAAGAGAAAATCACTTGCTGTATATGCAGTGAAGGTCATCTCAAGGAACAATGCTCAAAAGGAAACAAGATGGAGGAGCATTCTGTTGGTAGAAGTGAATCTACGACCGGTGAGGGAGATGAAAGTGATGACGTCTTGCTATTAGTCTCAGAAGCAAGCTTCAAGACAAATGAAAACAAGAATGAAAGGTGGATCCTTGATTCAGGTTGTACAGTTCATATGACGCCAAGAAGAGAGCTGTTTGAAACATTTTCAGACAGAGAAGGAGTAAGTGTAAGAATGGCAAATGATACACGTTCTCAAGTAAAGGGAGTCGGAACTGTCAAGATAAAGAGTGAAGATGGCACAAGTTTTCTTCTGCAGAATGTTAGATATGTTCCTGACATATCAGAAAATCTCATTTCTCTTGGGATTTTGGAGGAAGAAGGGTGCTGGTTCAAGTCAAGAGATGGCATATTAAAAGTTATAAGAGGCTGCAGAACAATGCTTAAAGCTAAGAGGAAGGGAAGCATGTATCAGCTGCTAGGAAAAGCCATCACTGCTGAAACAAATGCAGTAAAGAAGGATCAGGTTGAGACAAGAAGTTGGCACAGTAAGATGCGTCATCTAAGTCAAGAAGGATTTGAGATTTTGGCAAAGAAAGTAAGTTTTCAAGCTGACAAGATCAGAGGGTTAGAGTTTTGTGAAGGCTATAAAAAGGAAGGGGTTCAAGATAACAGTTTTGATTCAACTACACCTGTAACCACACAGAAACTTGAATGCATACACACAGATATATGGGGTTCTTCATCAACACCAAAATCACTAGGAAGCAACCAATACTTCATAAGCTTTAAGGATGAATACACAAAGAAAGTGTGGATTTATTTTTTGAAGAGACAAGATGAAGTTTTTGGTAAATTCAAAGAGTGGAAGACGTTGGTGGAAAATCAAAGTGGAAAGAAGATCAAGGAACTAAAGACAGGAAGTGGTCTTGAGTGTTGCAATCAAGAGCTTAATAGATTCTGCAAAGCAGAAGGAATTTCAAGGCACAAGACGTGTGCAAAAGCACCAGATCAAATTGGTGTTGCAGAGAAATTAAACAGATTTATCATGAGAAAGGTGAGAAGCATGTTAGATGAATCAGGCTTGTCTGAAGGTTTCTGGGCTGAAGCTGCTGCAACTGCAGTGTTCTGGATCAATAGATCACCATCATCAGCCGCAGAGTTTGATATTCCTGAAGAAAGATGGACATGTTCAATACCAGATTACAAGAACCTTAAGAGATTTGGTTGTGTAACACACTTACACTCAGATCAAGGGAAAGATAATCCAAGAACGAAAAAGGGTATAATCGTTGGATATTCTGATGAATATAAAGGTTACAGAATTTGGTTATTGGATGAAGAAAAATGTGTCACAAGCAGGGATATTGCAGAAGACAAGAAGCATAAGGAGTTGAACCTAAAGAAGCAAAGCTCAAATCAGATTGCAGATGAAGATCAAAGAAGTAATTCACATCTCTTAAAGGAAGTTTCAGATAGATCTTCAGTTCAAGGTGGAGCTTATCAAGAGGTGAACGGCTCCACAAGGCAAGGGAAAAGTTTTTCAAAGCTGATATTGCAGAATGGGGATGCAGAAACAGAAGAGAGTGAAACAGAGAAGATTGAAACGAATCTGCAGGGTAATAAGTTGCTAAAGGATCATGTCAGAGAAGAGGTTAAGCCAAACAGAAAAGAAGAAAGGTCAAGCTCAGTTGGGTCAGTTCGGTTTAGAGCTGAAGGTGGAGAAATTCCAGAGCCAACTAGTTTTGAAGAAGAGAAGAAAGGTCCAAATTGGAAATCTGGCAATTTTGCAGGAAATGGAAATTTTCAGAGGGTGCATCAGTTTGATACGTGGGAGAAACTCATAAATCAAGAGTTAATGGGATGCAAAGGGATCTACAACAGGAAACCAAGTGTTTCAGGTACTGAAAAATCAAGTTTCAGAGTTAAATTGCTGGTCAAAGGTCACTCGCAAGAAGAAAGGTTTGACTGTTATTCAAAGAAGTTGGAGTTAAAAGCAGTTCTTACACATGGAAGATTAAAGAAGAATATTCTGGTGTTTCAAGGGAAGAACGTGAAAGAGAAAGTCTGTCTCTTTAAGAAAAATGTTAATGAGTTGAAGCAGCCACTGTGGTCATGGAATCAGAAGGTTTACACACTCATGATTCAAGCTGTTCTTATGAGAAGCAAGTCTGGTATGTATGTATGCTTCAAAGAAACAAATAAGGAGATACATCAAGACAGAAAAGAAGAGGGTTTCAGGCTGTCTCAGAGAGGATATATGACCAAAGCAGAGGGAATATTCATAAGAGATCAAGGTAAGTTCGTTTTTAATCCATTGGTGATACGGTCAGAGCTTAGAGAAGCTACAGAAGAAGCATTAAGAGATCATGCTGAAGAAATGAAGTCTGTGTCACGCTCAATAGTTATTGACAGAGAGAAGTGTGTCATGATTGGCACAAGAGCTGATCTTGCTGGTTCAATGAGAGTGACAAGTTGTTCTGAAAAAGAACAAGAGAAATCAGTGAAAGGTTGAAGACAGTTCTGTTGGAACAAGAGCAAGAAAGTTGTAACCTCACAAGTTATAGTGCCAAGACATTGTGTCGAAAGTCTTTCTAGCAAAAGGTGTTAGACGGCGTGTTCTGTTTAGTGTAAACAGCGGTACAAGAGTGGTACAGGTTAGCTTATGCTAAAGGAGAGGTCAAGTTTATGATCTCTGGGTTGAGGTGAAGATGGTTTATTGCTAGTCTAAGTTCCAAAAGTCAGAACGTAAAGATGTTTTCTAAGTTGCTAAAGCAAGGTTGATAAAAGTAAGGGACTGCTGCAGGTTCTTGTAAAAGAAGGTTTATCCAGAGGTTTGTGTTCACAGTTGAAGGAAGCACAATAAGTTGGAAAGTTTGTCTGCAGAAGTTGGTTGTATCAGATACAACAAAGGTTAAAGGTATGGCTCCGGTGAAAGCCATGAAAAGGACAGTTTTGTCAAGAAGGTTGGTGAATGAAAAGAGTCTTATTCAAGACTCAAGTGAAGTGTTTTGTGACTCTCACAACGTCACAACACAGTCAAGTATCTATGTGTTTCAGGAGAAGTCTGAAGGGATCACAGAGGGGCTGAGGAAAGCTACCAAGTTTGGTACTTTAAAGGTTTTCAGCCGGTATCATCACCAAAGGGTTGTCCGTGAGCAATGAGGAGATGCTCAGGTTTACCAAGCACTGACGGAGGTCAGTATACGGGAAGGAATCTAAGAACTAGAATCTACAACTCAAAGCCAAGGTGGAGTTTTGTGAGAGTTTGTCTTCGAGTTTCAGTATTAGAAAGGAAGACATGAGAAGCCTCTCAAGCAATCTAAGTGTTTGATTGAAGAAGAAACCCACAAGGCCCAAACTAAGTCGAAGCCCATCTCGCCTGAGATACTAAGAAGAAGCAAGCTGGCGCCAAAGTGATTGTTTCTCTCTAAGTGAAACTGTGCGTTTTGTCTCTGCAATATGTTTGAACAAAAGAGGAAAAAGCAGAGGACAAGAGACAGAGGTTAGGTGAGATGAGAAGGACTTGTTTTGGACAAGAGTGTGAGCTGTAAAGCAAGTAGGGTTTTGTAAGCTCAAGATGGAGCCCCTATATAAGGCTGATTCTAGTGGATTCCGGTAGAACAAGTTGTTCCCGGCGTGAGTAGGGTTTACCCGAACACGTTAAACTCTTCGTCTCAAAACAAACAAACACAAATCTGTTTCTTCCTCAAGTTTCTTACACACGAGTGTTAATAGTGAGAGAGAGAGCGTTTAGGCTGTTAAAGGTCGCTACTTTGTCATGTCTAAACTCAACATAAACTAAATGTAAATACAAACAACCATCAATTTGTTCCAAAAAAAAGACACAGACAACTATCAGTAAAAGTTTTTTTGTTTCAACACGAACGAAAGGGTCTTTAGATCCAATTTTGTTTTATACAAAATTATATATATATAGTAGAAAAATGAATTTATTTTAAAAAGGAGCATATCTCAAGATCTCGAGTGGGGGCTGTTGACCCTCTTAAAAGAATCAAATAATTCCACCTCTCGCTTTCCACCGTCCGATTAGAAATCACTGAATCAAAAGATTAAGCAGTACTTATCAGTTGCTTACCCGCCTTAATTAATTAATAATCATAACTCCTCCTCCTGGGTAGACAGGTAAATATCACTAGTCATAGTCACTGCATTCGATTTATTACTAATAATAATTAGAAAAATGCTAAGAAAACGAAAGTTGTGTTTAAATATCAATTTTTTTTAGGTTTTATTCGACGATAACTCGGATTTTTCTATTTAAAATTCAAGATATTTGAGGTTGTGACTTAATAAGAAGCTCAAAATATTCAAAACAAAAGTGAAACTGCTGTCTTAAATAAATAGCTTACGTACATAATTTATAGGACCCAAAGGCTGATCAAATTATTACACTTGTGCCGTTTACCGAATGACACGTGTCCTCTGATTTTCTCCTTAATTCTGTAGTTACTTTTCAACCGCTGTTAATCTATGCCAAACTTGTTTACTATCGTAAGTCTCTGAGACAAAATATCGAATATGTCATTTATTTGTGTTTTATAAGAGTTAGTATTTTATCTTATATGCATATTAAAAAATATTTAGAATAATAACAAATATTCTCATAACCTATTTCTTATTCATAAGAGATATTATCATAACTAAACAACAACTATCAGGGAAATAAATATTTTGAAATGTCACAATAACTTGCATAGAAATTTGTAAAATAACTTATGAAACATAAAATAAAGTTTAATGAAACAGAAGAAATATTATAATGTATTCTAAATAGTTTTTAAAGAGACAGGTGGTATAACACTTGTAAAACATTTTTTTTTTTTTAAAAAAAAAAAAAAAAAAAAAAACACTTGTAAAACATTCCCATACCGAATAAATGAGTCATTGAATAATTTTTCAAATGGTTAGAGAGAGAAAGAGCAGCTTATGGACCATTACACCATTAATAAGAAAACGAAACATTCTCTCATAGTCCCTTATTTATGAGAGCGTAAAAAAGAAAACATTTTATGACAGTATTGTAAAATAAATAAATAAATATTATTTGAAAAAAAAATATTTCAAATATTTATATGTTTTTAATTAGTTGTTTAGTTTTAGTTATTGCTATTTTTTACTTAATTTATCCTTATAATACTTATTATGTTAAGAAAAAACTTAAGTAATACTCTCTATGTCCCATATCAAAAGATGTTTAAGAAAATTTTTTTTTTCATTTTATAAGATATTTTACAAATTTTTATGCAAATTGTAATGTTATTTAATACTTTTAATTTTCCAAGTTCTACAGTATTTTTATGATCAATTGAATTAAATTTTTAACCAATTATTAAATAATGTTTTTAAACAAAAAAAACCTTAATCTATATATTTTATATTTTGGGACAGAGGAAGTAGTTAATAAAACAAAGTTAGAATAGTATTTTATAATTTATTTTGTTAATATTTGTGAAAAACTTAAAACATATAGTATCATTTTGAAGCAGTGGGATGTAAAAACTTATGAGAGGTTGAGAGCTTGGTGAAAAAAAAAACGTTTCAAAACGAACAAAAGAACATTTAATAGAGCTTTATTTTCGTGTTATTGAAATCTAAAAAGAACGATTAATAAACATTAAAATAGGAGGGAAAGTCTCTTTACGAAACCGAGGTTTTGAGTTGTCCGACGCTTCCCATAGATTTCATGGTCCCCTTCTTCCACTGCCACTACTCATTTCTCTCGCACCATCCTTATTCCTTTCTTATTATTTACACTCATACACATTCTTCATCATTTTAATTTTTTTCTATTCTAAGCATGTTTTGATTTTTTAATGCGGGATGGGTTCATACGGTTTAGATCGTCTCGATTAGAATTTTATTTTTCCTTTCAAATTTTAGCAAACCGGTTTAACGCCAGTCTATAAGGCTCGATTATTGGTTGTCTCGTAACTGCTAGTAGTAAACATCAAGTTTTCAAACGTTTTTGATTGCATGCGTTTTAATATCAATCATATAAACTGTTTGGTACTATGATTAAATAACGTTTTCAATCGATATAAATCAAGAGTTTGTCACTGCAAGTGATTTGGAAGAATCTTTTGATTTTTTCCTTTCATATCTTCATAATACTTTACCAAAATTGTTGTTTTAGGACATTATACCAAAATTTATTTATGGATTGGATTAGAAACAATGAATTAATAGAATAAAATCCGATCATTACTACTTATGTACGTTGGTAGTACAGAAATAAAGCAAAGTATACTCTTAGCTTACAAGATATAATTCACTTTTGCATTGAAATTCATTTTCTTTTCTCACTTTTGCATTTATTATATCTACAATTTGCATATCAACTCATGTATTGTTTGAATAGAATACATAACATTCCTTTTGAGATATCCGCCGTTAAATGGGTCCGAAATGCCACTTTGAAGTTTATGGTTTTAAATAAATAAATAATTTAGGATTTCATTATAATAGTTCTCAACGAATCTATCGTCGTACTACATAATCAATCTCGATCAACTAAGTCACACTAGTGCGGCATCTATATCACTATTTCTGCAATACAATCAAGGTATTGATTGTTTTAATGTACTAACTAAGGTTTAATCAATTAGTAGATCTATTGTTGTGCTGCTACAGAAGAATTTTATGTTGAAGAGTTATTTTGTTAAGAAAAAAACAATAAATATATGGTTGATATAAGTTTTTCTAGACTGATGATGATGACTTGCAAACATCACAGAGACCTATGTCCTAAAAAGAATTTTGAGTATGTGCATGAAACTAAAAGGATACATACAAAGAATCTCATCATTCCCATTTATTCTTTTTTGGCAAATGTTGCGAATTGTAGAAAAAGGAGTCATAAACGAAATATGAATTGGGTAAAATAAAAATGATACTACTATTAAGTATTAATCATTTTCTTATTTTTTTATTTTCTTGGATAAAAACCCATAAAATCAGTAGCTCGAGGGAGGGAAAGAGGGAAGAAGCACCTAAAAAAGCGAACACTAAACCCAAAATATACATATGAAAAAATATAAAATTAATTAAAACCCCACTCAAAACCCTATAAACATTCAATGGCTCCTTACTTTTATTTATCTTTTAGCAAAGAAAAGGGACCAAATGTACCTTAATAATTTATGAGTATGTTTTATGTTGATCGTTGGAATCTCTCAATATATAATCTTCACCATGAAATTTCAATGTCAAATGTAAAATACCTTTTGAAAAGACCTGAAGAATTTTAACACCAAAAAGACATAAAGAATCTTCTATTTGGCTCTCTTATCTTTCTTTTTGAGTCATTTAGCTCAATAATATAAATAACTTCAAATGCATAAACTTGGCAAGAAATCAATCTTGTAATCTATGTAATTTGCAATATATAATGCCAGAATAGTATTTAAAATTATCGAAGGGCTAATTAACCTTGGCAAATCCTTTAGCAAAAAAAAAGGGGTAATTAACCTACATTACAGCCCGGTATATAAAAAACGTTAGTCTCGTACTTCTGAAATGGTTTAGCATCGAAAATTTGGTAATCAAACCTAAATAGTAAATGGTGAAGATGGTATTTAGATAAAGTTATACAATCATATACACACTCATGATTGTTAGGTTTATTTTTCGTTATCTTTTATTTTCTTGTGTGTTTTATATTCAACAATTATAGAGCTATTATTTAGACAAAATAATCAATTTCTCCAAAGACTAAAACAAAGAGGAGCCGATGGAGACATGGAGTAGTAGCAGCTTCTACAAAGAGAAACAAACTGATTACAATTTTCAATATATTTATCAAAATGTCTTGTTTTTTTCAAAAACATTTCTTCTCCAAACCCTTTTTCCTTTCATTTTCAAATCTCTACTACTACCCATTTAAAAAGAAATAAAAAGAAAATTTGGAAGGAAACAAAAAAAAAAAAAATCAGACAAAATTACCAATCATCTTTCCTCCTCAGTAGGAAACATCCATCATTGTACCCAACAATCCCTTTCATCCTTAGAATAAAAAAAAACCTCAGCTTCCTTCTTCTTCAGCTTCTTCTTCTTTCATCTATACATACACATTTACACTCATACATGATACATACATACACCTTCCAATCTCTATATAACCTTTTTATTCTCCCCTATCTTTTTTCCCTCTCCCCCAATTTACTCACTTCTTCTCTCTCTCTCTCTCTCTCTCTCTCTCTCTCTCTCTCTCTCTTAATATCATCTTTTCAATTGATCATCGACCCACCAAAAGAAAAAAACTTAAAAATCAGATCTTTGACAAAAAAAAAAAAAAATGGATCCGTCCTCTGCAAACTCAGTGAACGGATTCTACTCATTTCTAAACAGATCAATGGATGATCTCGAAAGGGTTTATCTCTCGAACAACTTCATGTCCGTACACTTTTTACAGAGAGCTCTCTGTCTTCTCCGTACCTCTCACTCACACCTCACTCTCCTCGTTCAAAAACTCCAGCTTCCCGTCGGCGACAAATGGCTCGACGAGTACATGGACGAAAGCTCCAAGCTTTGGGAAGCTTGCCTCGTCATCAAATCCGCCGTTTCGTCGATCGAAAACTTCTCCTCCGCCGGGATTTCCATCGCCTCCACCCTCGACGGCCACCATCACCACCGTCGTCTCTCCCCTCAGCTTTCTCGCCAGGTCGGTGATCGGAAAAACTGAATCTTTTTTTTTTTTTTGATTTTTTTGGTTTTGTCTGGGATCAAAAGATCAAAGCTTCAATTTCTCTGTTTTATTGGTGGTTTAGGTGATAAGGGCGATATCAGGGTGTAGGAGAGAGGCGATTGGGATAGAGGAAGAGAACAGAGCTTTAATGGAGAATCGAGCTCAGAGGTTTCCGTTTTGGTCGGAACAGACGGTGGCGACTGCGACGGCGATCGAGTCGTCGACGAAGTTACAGAACGGATTCTGTGGTTTTCGCGGCGTGCTGTACGCGACGAGGAACATGAGCTCGCTTCTACTGATGGTTCTGATGAACGGCCTCGTCTACTGTTTTCCCGGCGACGCAGCGCTGCTATCGCAGACGCAGACGCAAACGCAAACGCAGGTTGGAGTCGGCGGTTTCGCCGGAGCGATGGGGCGGTTGCAGCAGAGAGTGGCGGCTGAGGTGGGGAGGATGGGGATCAGGAAAGGAATATTGATGCACGAATACAGGAGGAGCAAAGCGGCGCTGGAGGAGCTAAAGGCGGAGCTTGAGCGGCGGTTCTGCGGCGGCGGCGGAGGAGGGGAAAGCGAGGAGGAGGAGGAGAGGGAGCTGAGAGAGAGAGTGGAGAATCTGAAAGGGTATTTTGGTAATTTGAGGAATGGGACAGAGAGTATAGTGGCGCAAATCGATGATTTCTTTGATGAAATTGTTGAAGGAAGAAAAAAGCTTTTGGATTTCTGCAGCCATAGATGATGAATATCAAAAGCTGACATTTTTTGCCAGTTTTAAACCCCCAAAAAAAAATTAAAAAAAAAATTAAAAATGGGTAGACTACTACTAGGCTTTAGATGAATCAGTTGGTAGGGAGTTGTTGTAACTTTTTTTTTTTATTTTGTTATGAAAAGAAAAAAATTTAAATTTTGGTTTTACATCAATCTGCTCTATTTTAGTATTTTGATGTTTATATATATAATTCTAGAAATGGAGTTTATTCTCTGAATCATATCTAAAGTAAATGTCTGCTTTTCAGTTTTTGTTCCAGCCCGTTGAAGATGTTTGTTGTTCTGTAAAATTTCAAATATGAAATAAAAAATAAAAGATTAGATTAATTGGGGAGACACTACAAAAACATGCAAGACGATGATATTCATACACAAAATATTTAGATGAATGAGACACTAAAAAGGTGCAAAACATAATCTAACAGTGATAAATGTTTAGACGATTTTAGATGGATTAGTCGATATATAACATATATAGAGACTAGATATACGATTTTCTAATTGGTAAATATTAGTTTTTTTTGTGTGGGTATATATGACTTTCAGGCCGAAACTAAAACTAATTCAAATTGCAAATACCAAGTGAAAGTTTAGTGAAAAATGTTCATCCAGCACTATATATCATTATAGTCAAAATGGGATGGCTTGAGATAGTAGGAGAAGAAAAGTAGTGAACAAAGCCAATGATCAAAACTGGAAAATTGATTTTGATTTGATTCACATAGGAGGAAGGTAAGTAGAAAGAGAGATATTAATTTGAATTGGTGATTTTTGTGGTGTTAATCAATAACAATGATGAAAATGGATCCTTTGTAAAGCAGATTTGTCTTTTTGATTCCTTTGCACTCTCATCTAAATATATATGCTTTGGGCACACCATTTGGTGGCTTTTGTGTCAATAATTATGATTATTACCAATTTCACACCCCTAAATCCTTCCCCACCCACTGTTTTAAAGCTTTACTTCTTTAAGTTTCTAATACTTATTTTTAATTATTTGCTTTACACACAATTCACTCATCTTTGCTTTCTCCTTTTTCTACCCAAAAAGAACATCTTTGACAAAATATTCATATTTTTTTTTGCTGTTCTTCTGTCTTTGTATCTATCTATGAGTAAATCTCAACCCTCGAGAATCACTTGGTATATGTGTATCAATCAAGTACCAAAAGTGCCAATTCCCCATTACTGTCACCTCTATTACTTCTTTGATTTTCAATAGAAAAAAGATTGAACCCACTAGACACAAATCATGTCTAGAATTTAATTTATAAAAAATGATTCCAAAAACAAATGTATTTGTTCAACTATCTACACCTGTCTGTCATAATAACAATCATTCCAAAAACCAAACTTCACTATGTGCATACACCACGCAATAGAATTTCGCATGATGCTAATAAATCCAAACATTAGACTAGAAAGCTTTATTTACCATATAAGAAATCATTCTCTCCTCTCTTAAGCTAGTTAAGCTCAAGAACATCACCAAGATTATTGGCAACAATGAAGAAATAGAAAACCTCGTTTTTCCTCTTTGGCCTTCTATAATTTTTTTCATAAAAAAACTTTACTAAAAAAATTTCAATAAGATTTAAGTAAAATATGGAAGATATAAAATAATAATATAATATTAGAGATGAGGAGAGAAGTCACTATCAAAACCAAAAAAATGCAGAATCTAAAATGCTTTTAGAGACTCTCACCAGAATTCCATGCTTTGCCTCCCAAGTAGGACACCACCTTTCTCAGCTGATTTACCAAATAAACATTACCATTTACCAAATGCACAATGATAAAAAAAAAAAAAAACCCAACAGATATTCATAACAAATTATGTATTATTCCTTTTGTCACAGTTTCTTTTTATTTTTTTCTTCTGAATGTAATGATTTTCTCGAAGGAAAAAAGCAATGATTGAGATCAGAAGCAAGTTTTCCTCTGGTTACAGAAATTATTTGTGTTCCCCAACACATAAACATCCTGAAATTATATTATTCCCTTTTCTATAAAAATTTCAACTGCATCACAGCTAATTTTCAAGAATTTTTTTTCTGTTCTATTATTACCTTTTGAAAAAAAAAACATATAAGGGATACACTTGTATCCAACACACACACCCAATGTCTAAGTACACAAGCATTGAAGAACTACGACCATAGCAACACGTGAAAGTTTGTTTTTTTCCCCCCCAAATGTTGATCTAAGTTTAGCAAATTTACGGAATGTATATAGTTGACATTGTAAAATAGAGAAATGGGTGTGTGAATTTAAATTACCATGGCAAAAAATAAATGAGGGAGATTGTGCAGTCACGTTCTTCAAGCTGACTCACATGTCAAACGCAGGCAGTGCAAACTGAGAAGCAAAAGCCTCGACTTGGTTCCGAAGATCTGCAATGTCTTTACAGTGATAGATGCTTTTGAGCGGCTCCTTCTGCAACTTCCCGTGTTCCCTTTGTGCAGCGCTTGCTATCTGAGCAGCTCTATACAGAAACTCAGCCATTGTCTCAAAATCTGGTTCTAAACAACCTCTTGAGGTCATACCCGGACTGCCTGAGACAGCAAGAAATAGACACGGGTTGGATTCTGATTCTCATTTCCAAACTGTTGAGGTTTCCTTGAGAATTTGATTTGCTTACCTATTCTCACTCCTCCAGGGGAAATAACACCGTTTTCGCTGAAAATGGCAACTTTGTTGACCGTGATATGGCACATTTCGCACACTTTTTCATACACCTTTCCTGAAATCATAAGACCAAACATTTGAGTCGCTTTTGAGGACACAGCTAAAAACGTTCATTGTACAGATGTCAAAAGAAGCGATTCAATTTGATTTTGCGAAACTAGACATATAAGCTTTGTTACGATCTCAAACACGTTTGATTATAGATTCCAGACTGATCACTGGCCATCAACAACCTAGAGAGATGTAAAATAAGTGATAGACTAAGAATCTCGCCCATGTCTCGAATAGCTTGGTAAAATTTCGCCTATATACCCACGAGGAATGGTTAAGCAGATATAACACCATGAAAAATCAAACACAGTTGCAATGCTGCCAATAGCTTGTATAAGGCATACACTTGAATCACATTGTGCGATTAATTTCCTTATCTGCTGAGAATAAGAGGAAATAATCACATACCTGTCAAACCCAAAGGAGTCAGATCCCAAAGAAGCAAATGATTATCGGTGCCACCTGTTATCAACTTGCAGTTTTTGCTTATCAAAGCAGATGCCAAAGCCTTAGCGTTTTTCTTGACCTGTCGCATGTAAACCTTGTACTCTGGTGAAGCGGCCTGCTTGAGGGCAATGGCTAGAGCAGCTATATGGTTATTGTGAGGCCCTCCTTGTAGCGATGGGAAGACAGAAAAGTTTATTTTTTCTTCGAAATCATATTGGATATTGCTCTCACAGTGATTAAGATTAATGCTTTGCTTCTTAGGCTTCAAGCCTCTCCTGTAAAATATGATACCGCCCCTAGGTCCACGTAGAGACTTGTGTGTGGTTGAGGTAACAATATCGCAATAATCGAATGGATTTGGACTTTCCTACAACATTTACAGAAACCAAAGCATTCAGGAGGATGCAAAGAAAAGCAGTTAAATATCACTGAGCAAAAACACAAAGATTACTGACTGATGCCAAAGGATGAGAATGAACATACCTTGGCAGCCACAAGACCGCTAATTTGTGCCATGTCAAACATCAGAACGGCTCCACATTTGTCTGCAATATACCTAAACCTAGGGAATTCCCAGTCTCTCGGATATGAACTCCCTCCACAAATTAGTATCTTTGGACGATAGTCAAGCGCCTTCTCCTCAAGCTTATCATAGTCAATATACCCTGTGCGAGGGTCGACCTTATATGGAAAGCTCTCGAAGAATATAGACGCACCAGAGACTTTCTTTCCACCTGGTGTGTAATACCCGTGGCTCATATGACCACCTGAAGGAGAATCCAATCCCATAATTCGTTCACCGGGCGACAAAAGACCAGTGAAAACAGCGAAATTTGCGGAAGTACAAGAGTAAGGCTGCACATTAACTCCCCATTTCTCATGATGAAGCCCAAAAGCTGCAAGCGCACGTTCTTGGCAAAGAATCTCAATCTGATCAATATACTGGTTCCCCGTGTAGTATCTTGCTCCGGGCATCCCTTCCGAGTACTTATTGGTCAAATGGCTCCCCAGAGCTTCCATCACTGCTCGGCACACGAAATTCTCAGAAGCAATGAGCTCTATTCCTCTGAACTGTCTCTGCTTCTCCTTTTCCATGAACTCATGAATCTCGGGATCAGCTTCTTCAAGCGACTGGTTACCCCACGCTCTAACGGCGGCTCGTCTACTTTCTATCCCCGAATCAACCGCAAATCTCTTACAAGGAGGGTTTGGAGATGACATTGAATTGCTACCTCGAGACCGTTTTAGCTTCATCGGATGACCCAAGAGGATGAACTGCTCTTCTTCCCTTTGATCATCGCCGTCATCATCGTCAGCGTCGTCGTCTTCCTCGAAGACCCGGCTACGCGATCCGCTGTCATCGAATCTCTGCTCCAGCAGCTGAAGCGGAACAGGAGGCATCGGATTAGACGATGGGCGGAAGCTGGAGTCGATCTGAAGCGTGATCGAGTCATCGGCAATCGGGATTCTGGGAGGAGGTAGCGGCAACGCGTGGGAGCTACCGAAACCCAACGAGAGATCCGATTGAGCACGGTCCATAGTCAAAACCTAGAGAGCCCAATTTCCCCCAAAAAATTCGAAAAACGAGGAAGAGAGAAGAAAGGTTGTGGTTTTCGGAGGATGCCGAATCGAATTCCTTAGCTGTAAAAGCAGCAGAAACGACGACAACAGGAGCTGCAGCGGAGACAAAGAAACCTTCCTTTATGATGATTATATACAGAAGAGGTTGAGGTTTCCATCCAAATCCCGAGAAACCCTAAAAGATCAAAATCAAAACCCAGAGAAGTCGATTTTCGTTTTCTCTCTTCGGATGGACGGAAGCTAAGCTATGGATGGGAAGAAGAGAATTGGGGGAAACAAACAAATATTAAAAATTAATAATAATATGAATAACGAAAATGGGTGATTGGGAGGGCTACCGCCTGAATAGGTAAAGACGGCCACGTGACTGATTCTATACGCCGAGGGCTAATGAATAAAACCGGAAGTAGCCGGTGACTTCTTTCAGTTTTTGTTAGCTAATCGATCAAAATAGTTTTGCAGTTTACACAATTTTGTAAGTTTTTTTAATTTTTATAGTAAAGAAAACTCTAAAAACAAGTTATAAATATATTTTTACTTGTCAAATATTAAAAATATGGTATTTAATTTTATAGATAGTATATTTAATTTAGGTATTACTTTTTAAGTTTCAAATGTTACCACATTTTGCTATTAATCAATTATTACTTTACAAGTGCTTTTTTTTTCCTTATTGTGGTGTAAATCACATAAATAGTTTGATAATACTAATAGTTGCGAAACGTTTGGTTGAAAGTTTAGCATAGTATTATCAAACAGTTTATATGATTTACACAACGATAGAGAAAAAAACACTTGTAAGATAATAAATTGATTAATAGCGAAATGTGGTAACATTTGAAACTTGTTATTAGAAAGTTGTAAACAAATATTATTATTAGAAAGTTGTAAACAAATATAAAGTCTTGAGGATTTTTTTATTAGGATTGTTGAACTATGACCATGTGAGAATATTACCCCAAAAAAAAACACCTAGCGTGAACGTCCTTTGAAATGGTGCGTTCTTTGAATCATCTTCATTTTTCTTTTACAGATGAAATTTTGTTTTTGAAAAAAAAGAGAGATGGAGCTCCCTTTCTCCTTCATGAAAGGAGCTCGATCTATTTGAAACAGATACATCAGTCAATGGCTTTCTAGTTCAGTTTTTGAAAAAGCTTCTTAACAATATAATATGAAATTTAAATCACCATTAAATAACATAATTTGTCTTTTAACTAATTTATGTTAGTGAAAAATGTTATCAATTTGTAAGATAAATTTCCTTAAACTAGAATTTTAAATGATTTATTTCTAAATACAACCGCATAAATTTGTAGTTATTGCCGGTCCAACCAATTGGTTGTCCAAATTTGTTTTTTTTACATTTATTATTAAAAATATTAAATAATTTCAGTTAAAAAATTTAAATAACTATATATATCTTGTTACATAAAGTTTAAATTTTCTTGTAATTAAATTTTATTTATGTTTGTAACTTTATAAATGCATTATTTTAAAATAAAAATGTGGTCCAATGGTTAATAAAAAAAATGATGACCTTAAACTATAACTTAACCTTCTTGTGTTCTGGGCCGTTTATAAGAAAAAACCTTTTAAAAGTTGAAATAAACAAAAACTTAAAGAATATATTGTGAATGTGAGCTAGATTCATAATTAAGAAGGAGCTTGGTAAATTTAAAAAAAGGGAGCTTGGAAAAAATATCTGATTACATATATTAGTATAATCAAATAAGTAATTAAGTATATGCAATATTATTACACAAAATATCCTATTCTGCCGAGTGCTGACTATAAAATAAACTGTTAATATAAAAAAAAAAAGAGTCAGTTTTTAGTTTATTCATACGACAAAAAAAGACATTGGTCTTATTAATTGGAAATTATTCATACAAAATATAATTCAACAAACCACTTAAAGTTATTCACTTAGTTTGTTGGTCAAATTCTCATTTCTTTGAACATCTAATTAATTTATAACTGGAAGTGTAATTCACCTGACATACTAGATTCTTTGAATTAAAAAAAGTCAAAGTTGCAATAAATAAGGATTGTTACTTAATTTCACTGCCTGTATTAACTTTAATTTCCGTTAAAAACTATACGTCTTGAAATTTTGTTCTCTCTTCACTCATCTCTCTGTCTCTGTCTCTGTCTCTGTCTCTCTCACCATGAAGCCCAAAGTCTCGAAGAGACTAACACTGACATGGGTTCCGCTTCTTTGCATTTCCTGCTTTTTCCTCGGAGCAATTTTCACCTCCAGGTTATTTCTTTTTTCTTTATTAAGTTTTTCTTTGTGTGAGTTTCTTCTTCTCCTTATTCGTTAATCTTTTACGGTTATAAAATGGTGTCATGCATTTTTTTTCAGATTTCGAGGGACATCGTCGGATTCCGGTAGCCAGCTCTTTTTACAGCACCGACGTGATCAGGAACTTAAGATAGTTTCAGAAGATTATGCTCATGAGAAAGTATTCTTTTTAAAATTTGTATCTCATTCACTGCATCTGAATTTGACAATATCATCATAGGAATTGTTTTCAAATGTCATTTCAATTTTTTTTTTAAACTGACATTTTTTTTTTAATATTTGGATCTCGCCGAAATACAGAAAAAATCACATGAAAAAGATGTAATAGAAGAGATTTTGAAAACCCATAAAGCAATAGAGTGAGTGTGATAATAAAATCGAAATGATCTCTCTTCTTTTCTTTTTTTTTGCTAATCTTAATTAGACTTGCTTGATAAGTAATAATATTTTGCTGATCATAATCTTTGTGACGACCACAGGTCATTGAATAAGTCAGTTTCTATGCTTCAGAGACAACTCTCTGTTACACAGAGCTCTCAGAAGATTGTTGATTCCTTAACGACCAATTCTTCAACAGAAGGAAACCAAAGGAAGAAAGTGTTCATGGTGATTGGTATCAATACTGCATTTAGCAGTAGAGCACGGCGTGATTCGCTTAGAGAGACTTGGATGCCTCAGGGTTATTTTGTGATGTCCCTCCTTCAAATCTATGTTTTCTTTCATGCTTCATTGTCTCTAATGTTACTTAGTTTTTTCCTTCTTCTTTTATGTATCTATCACAGGAGAGAAGCTTGAGAAATTGGAAAAAGAGAAGGGAATTGTTATCAAATTCATGATTGGTCACAGGTGAAACCCTAATGGAATGCAATGTATAGTCGTCTATTGTTTGTATTTTTTCTTACTAGAATGAGAATCTTACTTGAGTGTGTATACAAAATTGTGTTGGCAGTGCGACGCCAAATAGTGTATTGGATAAAGAAATTGAATCGGAAGATGCCCAATACAAAGATTTCTTTAGGCTGGTGAGATTAATTATTACACAACTTGATTTTTCTAGGATTGGTTTACAGTTTTCTTGATATTTTTTTTGTTTTCGTTTTCTTTCTTTCCGGGGACTCTTTTTACTCGTTGCAGGATCATGTGGAAGGATATTACAAACTGTCTGCAAAAACCAAAATCTTCTTTTCCAGTGCAGTCGCAAAGTGGGATGCTGAGTTTTATGTTAAGATTGATGATGATGTTCATGTCAATCTTGGTACGTACCAAAAAAACTCGGTTTCTAGCATATTTTTTTCTTTTCTCTAAGCCTTTAATTAAATTGTTGAATATCTTTGCTCACCTCTTAATCTTTATAGGTATGCTTGCTGCCACATTAGCTCGTCACCGTCATAAGCCGAGGGTTTACATTGGATGTATGAAATCCGGACCTGTTCTTACTAAAAAGTACTAATCTCTTGTTATCTCATTTTTCTTTTCAAAATTTTTCTATTCAATTGATTTGGATTTTAAAACAGTTTTTTTTGTCTTTCTCTCCAAACGTGCAGGACGGCCAAGTATCGTGAACCCGAGTTTTGGAAATTCGGAGAGGAAGGTAACAAATATTTTCGACATGCTACAGGACAGATTTATGCCATCTCAAAGGATCTTGCCACATACATATCTATCAACCAGTAAAGTCACTAACTATATGTGTTCTTGAATTCGCAATAAATTAAAATATGTTTTACCAAGGGAAAGATCATAAAACTTTGATGTTTGACTTTACAGGCCAATTTTGCACAAGTATGCAAATGAAGATGTGACACTTGGGTCATGGTTCATCGGTCTTGAGGTTGAGCAAATCGATGATCGTAATTTCTGTTGTGGCACTCCTCCAGGTACAAAAGGTCTATATATACATGTATTTTTAGTAAATAAAAAAAGATTTTGAGATTTTGTTTTTCTCACGTTGTTACTCTCTCTCTCTCTCTCTCTCTCTCTTTTTTTATTTCCCAAGACTGTGAAATGAAGGCAGAGGCTGGAGAAATGTGTGTGGCGTCATTTGACTGGAAGTGCAGTGGGATATGCAAATCAGTCGATAGAATGTGGATGGTTCATGCGATGTGTGGCGAAGGTAATAAAGCTGTGTGGGATGCCAATTTATAACTCTCTTAGATTGGAGACATGAGATAAGAGGAGAGATGAACATTTTATTTTGTAAAGAACTAAAAGGTATAATATACATTCGCAAAAGCTAAGGAAGACCTTTCAGTTCGATATTTTCTTTTTATTTGTGGACAAATAAAAAGAAAGAGAAATAGTGAGACTTTATATATACGCATGCGTGAGAAAATTGCTTATTATAAAGTCAGATTTTAACCTTCCATGTGGTGTGGGTGTGGGTGACCCTGCATGTGTTAACCTTCCATACGCTATCAAAAGAAGTCTTACCGGTGACACGGTCCGTCACAAACACCACCGTATCTCCTACTTCCACTGATTTTTCTGCCACAAAAGTGGCCCAATCCTATATTATTACGTATTCTTGGGCTATCAACTCTTTAAAAGAGTTTGACGTCTGGCCAAATCTATATATCACAGTTAGTTTAGGCAAAAAGCCATAGCACATTTTTATGATCATCTCGTTTGCGATAATACCATTCATTTGCGTTGATAGCTTTGCACTTTCACTTATTTTGCTACTTGATGCACCATGTATATGTCAATATATTCCTTTTAGCATTTCCCAAATTTCCTCTATAAAATACTCTTATGGAATGAGCCCCGAGTTTCTACTCTTTAGGGTTCAACACATGACCTTATGTCAAAGATTTAGTTTTCCTTATCTTAATTTTTGTTTAAACCTTTTAGTTGGGATCTAGTCTACTTAGAGTATCCCCATCGAGGGGTTCTCATGAGTACCTCATGAATAGAAAATAAAAATAATGAAGAAGTAAGAGAAAGAGCGAGAAGAGGTTCTCAAATAAGAGCATCATCATCGGAGAGATCTTATAGAGTATCTCAACAATAAACAAATGAAAAACATTAAAAAAGTAAGAGAGAGAGATGAGAACTGCTTCTAGCCACATGTCATCCTATAAATGGTTTAATTTTTTTTTTAAGTTAAAATTTAATTATTCATTTCAATTCCAGTAAATAATATTTTTTAAATTATGAGAACTCTTGTTCAATATCTCAGTGATGCTGATGCTCTGAAAACCTTTGAGATACCCATGAAAACTCCTATAACTTTGAGCACGACACTGAACAGACATCGCACAGTAAGCTTCTTTCTGGCTGCATCAAGCTTTTGAAGAGCTGCGACCTTGGTCTTGGTGGTAGATGCTCAATCAACATCCAATGTTTTGGAGTCGACTCTATTTTTGAAAAGCAGGATATGAATGTTTCTATACTTGATATTCATAATCGCGTATAAAAATTTCACCACACGTACAACAACGCATTGAATTGCCACTATCTCACGGATGGTCGGGGCGAATTTGCCACCTCGACGAAACTTCTTGCGGGAGATAGCCTAGTTTTCTTAAAAACTACAGATGGTGGTATTACACTTGGAATCAGAAGAGCGGTTAGGACTGGTGTTCCCGATGGTTTCTATTACAAGATCGAAGACACGTTTGAGCGAACCAAAAAAGGCTTATGCTCCGCGAAATCTCTCGGTGAAACTTTGGACAAGGCACTTCGAGGGTTTGAGTTTTGTGTGGCCTATTATCCTTCTGCTTATGGTTCACATTTTATCTATGACTCAAAAGATGTTGAGACATCTTTGAAAGTGTCATGGCTGTTGGGATGAGAGTCAGCAAAATTAGGCTTTGTTAAAGACCAACTAGTGAGGGTTAATTACTTCGGGATGATTACTAGCTTATCGAAAAATCCCTTGAAAAAAAATTCAGGTAAGAAACATTTACTTTCATAGACAAGGCATAAGTTAGTTTTCTATACTAATAAATCTCTATTTGTTTTCCCATATTAATCAATTCTATACTAATAAATCTATATTGTATTTGTTTTCCCATATTAATCATTAGGTCTCATGGGATGGTCCAAACGTGGAAGCATCAACAAACCCTTGGGAAATTAAGGTTGTTTTTTGCCCTGTTCCTATGCAGAAAAGAGGACTCAAAGACATCACCTCGTTTGGAACAACGATCGGAGTTCAAAGTGATTGAGATGTTTGATTTTTTACGTTTAGTGTTGGGAACAACGATCGCAGTTCAAAGTGATTGAGATGTTTGATTTTTTTACGTTTAGGATTTTTGTATAGGGCTATGCTCTCTAATCGCTTGTGAAACTTTCTTTAGATGTAACATCCCTTTCCTAAAACAATGTTCCTTAAACAGTTAATTTCAGTCAATATATTAACTTCGAAAGCTTTTATAATCTCCAATGATCAAATACAGAAAAAAAAAAAAAACTCTTAAAAAATATTGAAAACATAATGAAACCAAGATCTAGGGCTCGGTTTCACCCAAGTACTAGTTCATCTAATTTTCACATGGTAACTCGGCACAATGGACAAACATGATTGCGGGAAAACCAATGGAGGGAGGATACAGCTATAGTCAAACTCGTGTCCACAGGGTAAGGTCACGAATCTTTCTCCCATTTTAAAACCATCCAAACAAATTGTGCAACATGTTGGAACTGGACGACGTCTTTTTGTATACTTTTCCTTGGCAACGAGTCAACCGCAAACTTACTTGCCGGTCTAACCCGGATATCGATGGAAAGTGAGACTTGCATATTCTCTTCAGGTATTGCCTCTTCCACTTCAAATATCCGGGTTAGACCGGCAAGTAAGTTTGCGGTTGACAAAGCAGAATGTGGAGAATAGTTAACCGAAAACATAACATCACAGACATGTCCACTGAGTTTGGACTTGGCACAAAGAACCTGATAGTGATTGAGGCATTCTTCGTCCACTAAGTAACTCAGTTGTTCCCAGCTATAATCCCCCAAGTTATCCAAATAGAACTCTTTGGCAGAGGCAAGGAGCAAACGAGTACTGTCGGCCAATCTATTTTAGAATTGCTATGATTATGTTTGGGAGTATTTCCTCTGTTTCATTTTAACTGAAAATTATCGTCTTCAAAGTCAGTATTTAATTTGTGATATTGCAATGTTAATCTAACCGAGAACAGCTCTTCATATATTAATATACCTCACATATAGAATATCATGTCAAACATTGATCACCCCACACAACACCAATATATTGCATATTATTGCAATTTGCAAGAATTAGATAAAAGAGCAATATGCCCCCATTTACATTTATTTAATTAGTGTCATGAGTCACGAGGTTTTCTCGAGGAAGTGAAAGACAACATCATTAGTGTTAGGATTAGGATGATGCGTCTGCAATTCTTGCTTATTTAGTGAGTCTTTTTGTTAGATTTTTTTTTCTAAATATTAAACTTATTTTTTCAATCAGTTGTACACTTGTACCAAACAAGACGTATAAAAATACAAGAATAATCAGAAAGGGGAAGCTAAAGTGGAGATGTCCCCTTCATGGTGGAACATTATGTTGGGGTGCTAAATAAATGGTGTGGACGCCCATTTTCAACTTGAGACATGCACTGTCCCAAAGTTGAGACCAATCCCTTAATTTCCCATTCTTCTTGTCTTCATTTGGGCCTTCAATGTCAAAATCTCACACCCCATGTGTCTGAATCCATGAAAGCTACATTCTTCATTTTTTTTTTTTTTATCATATTTTTTCCAAATCGAAACCCACACTACCATAATATGTTTGCAACACTCAATTCTTATATCGCATTGTTAAGGAAATCCACATCTCAACAGTGTTTTAAACTATGATCACAACTAATCAAATAACAAACTTAAATAATAGGTAAAGACCATTTAAAATTATAATCGTCTGATTCACTGTATTAATTTTTGTAACTGAAGAATTGTTGCCAAAAAACCGTAACTCTAGTTATTTACTATTATGTCGTAAGTATTTAAATTTACAACTGATATATTTATACTACTATTAAACTATATGTTGTTTCTAGAGAGTTGAAAAGAAGAAATCCTTAACAGCATAATTATTCACCGAGAAAGGTGGATAATGATATGAATCATGGCCTAGGATTGACTTTCAAGTTTCGACACTGATTCCTTTCCCAATAAAAAGTCCCCAAAAAAGTTCATCTTCAATTCTTCCTAAATGTGCTATATTGATACCATGTATATATCGATGTGTTACATCAAAAAAAAAAAAAAAACATTCATATATATGTATATATTGGTTGATGTTATTTATTTAAGTTGGCGAATTAGGCCCGATGTCTACACGAGGATGAGTCATGTGTATTCATTTATTCAATTCTAGCTGTGTAATTTAAGTATGTAACAAACAACTAACCATACTAAAATAGCATAACTCGATATCTATAAAAGAAAAGGATAGCTTAGTTTGGTCTCTGTCATCCATTAGATTGTTAATTTGATATATACGTCCACTAAATATTACCATTGATATATTACCACTAGATTGTTGATTGTCGAAAGAAAAAAAAGAATACAAACTCGTGACCAGTGACCATTATGTTTTGTTTGGTTTTGTACATATATATCTTAAGGTTTTACTCGGTCTATATATTCCTTTAAATATTTATCTATATCACGAGAACTCAATAGTAATTTGAACTTCGATAATCAAACGAAGAGAGAATTGTGTACATATTTGTCGGCATCCAAAGTTGCGCAGGCGTGACGAGGAAGAGTAACTTTGGATTTGGCTTCTTATTAGCATACAAACGTAACAAACCAATCAATTATTTCATCTTATTTTAATTTTATATATGCTATTGAGTTCGTGTGCAATAATAAAGGCAAACCTGATTGTAGATGCTTATACGTATGTATCGATGATTCAATGTATGTACGTACGTACGTATGTATCTATCTATGCTTGTTTCATGTATATGTGTGTAGAGTTTTTTTGTTTTTTTTTATTGCCAATAGACAAATGCGATTACATGTACAAAAGTCGATTAATTATCGATCGATAGTGATGGCCTGACTGGTTTACTACATTTTTTGTTTTTTACTGATTTTCTACATGCATCCATAAATTTCAATTTCTTGACTGTAACATTCCAAATATAAATAAAATTCTAGGTGGCGCAAAAAAAGAAGATTAGTAGAAACTCGACAACTAAATATTCGAAAACTTTTTTCAAAAAAAAATAAAAAACAATTCGAAAACTATTAAATATATTTATTATTAACGAAATGTATATAAATAATAGAAATAATAAAAAGACAAGGGAGAAAATAAAATAAAAACATAGACCTGACTTTAAACAAGACGGGGAGATCGCTGGGACAATCTTACACTACTGTGTATATATATACACTTGTTAATGTTATTGACCAAAGCAGTAAAGTGGAATAAACATATATATAATATAACTTTTTAAAGAAAATTGATAATCTTCGTGATATTTAAATTTAAAAGAAGGGAATATTAGGCATGCAACGATTTGACAGACACACATAGCTGCTACTCGGCCTACTCTCAAGTCTCAACCCTCTGTCCTTTTCCTATTCTATTTTTTTTTTTTTAAATACATAGGAAACTAGTGGAGAATAATATCAAACTTATTTCTTTTAATAATAAAATCAAACTTTTTTGTTTGTTAAGAAATAATATCAAACTTTTTTCTTTTAATTGCCTAAATAAATTTACGTGTGATCAATGTTTATAATTCTTAAAAAATCTTAAATTATTAACACAAGTTTAGTCAAACATTTTTTTTTTCTGCTGGTCGTTTTTTTCTGTAAACGAAATTAATGTTTCATTTAGTATACTCAATTTCAAAAACATATTTTGAATCAGATCATTTACTAATGATTAAGTGTTTTGCAAAGCTCGAATGTTTCTTAAGCAAATATTAAACTTATCAATGTTCAAAAAAAAAAAAATATATTAAACTTATCTCCATTTATAGCTTATGCGTCTTTTTTTTTTTTTTCCTACTTACAACAACTTATGATCATGTGACTCATGTCTAAGTTATTTGTTTACAATAATTTTTTCCTAATGTACATTAACTTTATATTTTGTAACAA
Source organism: Alliaria petiolata (assembly GCA_020283515.1). Taxonomy (NCBI): domain Eukaryota; kingdom Viridiplantae; phylum Streptophyta; class Magnoliopsida; order Brassicales; family Brassicaceae; genus Alliaria; species Alliaria petiolata. The sequence goes on along the minus strand of JAHZTW010000001.1, from coordinate 448,231,168 downwards.
AAGTTGTTTATTATTACCAACGAAAGCAATTATATGTAGTATCGAATATTGGAATGTACTATTAATCTTCAACAGAAACAATAATTGTTTACTGTTTACTTCAGAAAGAGTTTTACGGGAAAACATATAAAAATTCTTGTAATGTGAAATACACTTTTCAACATAACTAAAATACATTATTATGTAAAGTCCGACAAAGCATGCGACTTTGAACATTTAGAGAATTATCGACAATGCAATGTGGATTGTTTGATTAGATTGGAAAATAAATCTAAAAGTGTAATGAAAGAAATCTATGAGAATTAAACAAATAATGTATCAGTCCTCTCATACTTTAATTTGATTAACAGTCGTATATACTTTGTGAAGCTATTACATACATTATCCGCCATTGATCCGAAGCTTGGAAACGATGGATCAAAATTGTCACTGTGAAAATGAGACTTGAGAGATTTAAGAGAACACATTTTTGAAAAGATTTCTCGTAAAGAAGATAAATAATGCAAGGAAAAGACATGTGGTGTTCTCGTTTTAGCTTCTCTACTTTTCATGAAACCAACCCCAATTCAACTCTTCCTTCTTTGACCATACTATTTTACTATTAAACTATTTAATATTACTGTTCTACATAGATCAGTTGATTCTAAAAATCAAAACAATATATTTATTCTACATATGAGTAAAACAGATAAAGGGTAAAAAGTTGTATCGAACAAATTTATTCACCAAAAAAATATTGGACCCCTTAACTTTAGATAGTTAAAGAGGGATCCCATGAGAATATGGGACCGAGAGAATTAAATAATGGGATTAGCTTTTTTTTTTATTTTCTTTTAAACATTCTTATATCTTATTCCACATTTTCGAAATTTACCAAGAACTCAATTTCATTTTCTTTTTTCCATTGTAATTTCTTTTCTGCCTATGTACTTAACCTTCACAATCTATATTCACATATATATATAAGATATATCGCTCACCACAAAAATAAATAAAAGCTTCTCCCACCCAACCCAAAACTTTGATTGATCATCTCAAAAATATATATAAATAAAAATCCAAATCGCCTTCTTCATTCTCCCTTTTGAGATTACCTTTTTACCCTTCTCGGCGCAGTCTTTTTCACATTTCCGTGGACCAAAAGGCCTTGAGTGTATATGTGTTAGTTTAAAATCCTTTAGAGCCTTCTTAAATCATCATCATCATCATCTCTAGCCGTCTTCGACGAAGATCCTACTGATGAAATCTCTGAACCTCTTGGAATAGAGTTTAGGATCAACGGCTGAGATTGAAGCAGGATCGGCTTGTAACGACTTATACGCATGCTCGATCTTTTTGGTTATGTCGTAGTCTTGCAAGATGTCAATGACTCCAAAGTAGAGAACCACTTCGTACATCTCACCGTGAGATGGATAACTGGCTCCTCCTCCTCCTCCTGATGTATACTGATCGAAATCGCTTCTCCGGACCATCCGTTCCGCTCTCGCCGGCATGTTTGCGCCTAATCTTATCGATGGTTTCCTGCAAGAAAGTAGGTTGAGTTCTGAGCAAAGATGATGGAACCATGAATTGATTGATTCTTTAAGAATTAGGAGCAAACAGGACCACCACATGATCTGTTTCACACCTCACTATATTGCCAACTAAATTATATCATTCCTACATTCAATAATACTAATCCAAAAAAGCTTGAATCTCACAACCACTCCATGTCTCTCTGCAATAATCAAAAGGCTATAAATGCAAAAAGCCTTTCTTCTGTGAAGTCAACTTCTGTTGATTAAAAAAATGAAACCCGGATAAATGATTGTCAAGAATATAAATGTTTATGTTACCTGCCAGCTAAAATCCGGTCCATGTCTTGAAGTTCAGACTCTAGGAAGCGACAACCACGCATGAATTTTTCGTTCTGATATGAATCTATCCTACCTGCACAACATATGGACATGAATCTCACAGACAGGTCGACTTCAATGGGGGGGGGAGGACACGGATAGAGAGTGGTGTCTAAACTTACCAGATCTCAATACGAATGGAGAAAGCCCCATCTTTTCTCCTGTGTTGTCATCACGGAAGTGAACACCAACTAAAAGGCTATAATCCATTATTCTCGCGGCTTCCAAGAACTCACAGTCGCGTTTTATTTGCCTGATCATGAATACCGATTGGCGTTAGACACATGTTTAGACTGCTGAATACTTTGAGTAGCTGAGTGGCACAAGCAAAAAAGAAAAGAAAACTGAGTAAGCATGGTGCTTACTTCATAAGCTCTTGATACCAGTTTCTCTGAAGACGGAAAGCAAAATTGAGATCAAGGTCCTTGAGAGTCGTGGTCTCATCAATTTCCCCTTCAGGCTTTGCAGTACTACGTCCATGGGAAGACCCTTTGAGATCAAACCGTCTCTGGATTCTATACTCGGAGCAGAACAAGTTCCCCATGACGATAAACCGAGTCTGACAAAATGGTAGACAGAAAATGGTAAATTTTCTGAAAAACTAAAACACCCATTAAGCTTTAGATGAAACAACACATTACCTTCTGGCCACCAACAGGTTTCACACAATGGACACCGTAGAATCTAGTCACGAGGGAGTTTTCGTATTGGCAGACATGTTTGTAGTAGCTTGGAAGCATTCTTAGAAGCACCTAAACAAAAGAAGACAAAAGCTTCAGGTCAATATTCATTAAGCTAATCACAGGCTTAGTGGAGTTTATGATTGAGAAAGAAAATGTGAAAGCAAAGAAAACAAACAGACAAAAGGTGTCTCAACCGCTAATTAAGTAAATCAACTTGTTCCGGACAAGCGTTTTCAAAAATGACAAGAGTAAAAGGTCAAAAAAAACAAAAAAAACAAGAAGGCAACAACTAACTAACCTTGACTTCCGATTTCTTCACCGTCTTGATCATAAACCTATCGTCTTGAGTTAGGTAAAAGAAGCTTCCACTCTTTCCAGGTGAAGATAGTTCCCTAAGAGCATCGTTACCACATATAGCTAGCATATACTCAGCTGGATCCACTTGGAAAAGATCCCTGAGACGTCTACAAACAAAATTTCCCAAAAAAAGAAACACAATTCAACACATGAACCTTATCAACTAAACCCAGATTTGAGTTAATGGACACATCACCAAACCTAAAACACAACTCAGCAATTTGCTGGAAAGGTAAAAGGTACCTGAACACCAAAGGGCAATAATCCTTCCACCGGAAATCAACTGACTGATGCGGCGGTGTGGTCTTAGTACCTTCCGGCGGAAACCTTGTCCAAAACTTCTCCTTTGGATCGAAATCAGTCTGTTTAAGATCTCGAACAATCGACGCATGTTTGCCAACAGAATACCTAATTTTTCAATCATAACCTTCCATTAGAACAACAGAATCATCAAAGCTATCATAAAACCAAATTCGAGAAATTTTACCTGATTCCTAGTTGCAAATTCAGCATCAGATCGTACTTCTTATGCCCTTTAGATATAGTCTCTCCAGGTTTCTTCGCCTCGCCGTTAAACCAGCAAGGGTTCTTCTTAAACTGGCGAAACCCATCACGATCCACCGAGATCCTGTCTCTGTAAATCATCGACGCTTCCACATTATCAATGATGTCACAAGTGATATCCCCAGCTTCTCCATCAGACTCCCATATGCAAATTCTCGGGAAAAACTTCTCCCCTCCCAAGCTCCCAGCTCCGCTGTCAACAGAAGACCTCTTCCTCGTCGCCACAATCAGATCATTCTTCTCGATCCCGTTGAAGAAATTCCTCATGATGTTGCTCTGATTCCAAGCTCCGACGCAGGAGCTACCATCGGCCCAAGTGAACACTCCGCTTCCTTTAGGGATTCCGTTTTCCCATTGGCCTTCGTATCGATTCCCGTTAGGCCAAACGAGCAGACCTTTCCCGCAGATCACGCCGCTGCGCCACTCTCCGGTGTACTGATTCCCGTTTCTCCACACGTACCGACCTCGGCCGTCTTGCAGATTCCGCCTCCAAGTGCCTTCGTAGAAATCTCCGTTCGCGTATCGCTTCTGCCCGTGGCCGTGTTTCCGATCGGCGACCCAGGTTCCTCGGTAAGTGTCTCCGTCGGCGCCGGTGAAGGTCCCGAACCCTTCCATTCTACCGGATTTGAAATCGCCTTCGTAAGTCGCTCCGCTCGGCCATGAGAATTTGCCTTTCCCTGAAGCTTTCCCTCGCTTCCAGTCGCCTTCGTACATGCATCCGTCTTTCCACAGATACTTCCCGGATCCGTGTGGAAACCCGCCGGAGAAGCTCCCCATGTAGAGATCCCCGTTCGGAAGCGGCTTCTCGACATCCACGAGCGGCGTGGGGGTCACGCGCCTCGTGGCTACCTGAGATCTCGATCGCACCATAGGAGGTTGAGCTAGCAACACCGAACCGTCTCGCCTCTCTACTTCTTCTTCTTCTTCTTCCTCGTCTCCTTCACACGAACGCAGATGCTCTCTCCTGCACAGAATATACTCCTTCTTCTTCTCAAAGACGCTGCTCGAAAACACTTCAGTAGTTTCTTCTTCTGCTTCCTCTTCTTCTTCGCTCGGAAGCGATTCACGCATCATCTACTCATCAGACAACCTTCACTCCGCCCCACTCACAATGTTCTTCAATCTCCAATAAAATCCGAAAATGGCATTCGCGAAGTTTTGCATCTAGGGTTTACCTATTTCTCAGATTACGGCTAGATCCGCCGTTAACTAAAGTAAAACCCCAGTGGAGTTAACACATTCTCCGGCGGATTTTCAATCAGAAATGAGCGGAAAAATAAAAAGTGGGAAAAAGTTTAGGGATTGTTGATCAGATTCACAAGTTTCTATATCCGAGAAGAAACCTTGTGAGATTATTCGTACAAAACGCTATAAGAACATAAAAAGGAGAACAAACATCAAAAAAAAAAAAGGAGAGAGAGAGAGATAACAGAGACAGAAGAGAGGATAGCAAAAATAAAACACTCAAATTTTTATAAATAAAAGTTCTGTAACCAGAAAAAAAAAAAAAAAAAAAATTAGGGCAAATTAGTAAAAATCCAATTTAAAAAAGGAGGGAGAGAGAAAGAGAGAAACCATCGGGAAGCGGACACAAAAGGCCCACCAGCCCGCAAAAGAAACCACAATATTATTAAATAATTACGGTTAATAAATATTTAAAATAAATAAAAATCGAATACGACGACGTAGTGTCTCGTGTGTAAACAAAATACACTCGAGATAGTTTCGAATTTGTCTTTGTATGATTTAAAGCGAAGTGTCCCGGCGTAGTTATGGGCTACGCATACGTAATATACAAAACCCACGTAGAAGACCAAATGATTAGTTATGGTCTACCTCCGTTTATTTATTTTATTAAAATATTAGCCAGAAAAATGATTATGATGAGGATTATCGAGAAATCTTGATTAGGAAGCGAATTTCCAGGTGATTGTGTTTGATGGCTACTTAATTACTAGTAGAATTTAAATAATTTAAAATTTTGTTCTCTTCTGTGATTAGATAGATGATCGCTGCTGGCTTTTGGTGGGTTTTCTTTTCGAGTTTTGATGCTCTTCCTTGTCTCCTACTTCCGATGATTAATTAATTCAACTTACATTATTCGGATTTTGTTATTCGTCACGATTTTAAGTTTGAAGATGCAATATTTTTAAGACAAGAAGAAATCAGAATCTGCACAAAAAGAAGAAAAAGAAAATCAGTTAAAATACAAGATGAAAAAGAAAACAGTGAAGATGGTTAAATCAAAGCTTGTAAGCTTAAAAGAAAAAGAAAAAATAAGAAGCAAAGGAAATCAAGGGATAAGAGGTAAAAGGAAATTAATCTTATTCTAGGATTAGGAAATTGTAAAAGCTTGAGACTCTATGGCTATATATAAAGGTCGATAGCTTCTTTAGAAAATCAGAGATTGAGAGTTTGAGTTTTCTAAAGACAAAAAGGTTCTTTGGTTTTTCTTGTAAGAAAAATCAATGGAGAGATTAGATTTTCTTTGAGAGAGATACTTGTAAGTTCTCTATTTTGGTTTCTTGTAAGTTACCATTAAAGATAAATCTAATTGAGGATTTTGTTTGAAAAATCTCTGTGTTAAATACTATCTCTAGAAGTTCTTGCTTTTTCAAAGTTATCTAAGACAAAGGTCTCATATTTGATATTCCCATACGGATAGTGACAGACAGATAGAGAAGTTGCGTTTTATTAGTCCGTCAGATGTATATTAATTTTACTTTATTTATACAGTAACCTCTATAAATTAATAATATTGGAACTTCAAAATTTTATTAATTTATAGAGTTATTAATTAATCCATAAATTAATAATTATTAATTTATCGATAAATTAATAAAATATTAATTTATAGAGATATTTTTTAGTTTGAATTCTTAATGTTCATCAAAATACAACAAAATATTTTTAACAATGTAAAATTTATTCAGAAAATATCATATCAATAAATTTGGAAGATAAGTCAAACAAAATTTATAAACTTAGAAACTAACAATATAATCACATTTTACTATATTATATTATTTATATATACCTAAATGTATAATTATTAATTTATCTAATTATTGGGACCATATTTTTACATAAGAGTTTCAAAAAAACTATTATCTTATTATCTTATCGAAATTTGTTAATTTTTACACTTGCCCGACTCGAGACCGATAAAATTTATTAATTTATAATGATTATTAATTTATCGAGTATTAATTTATAGAAGTTATATTGTAGTATACTTACGTATGTTTGCACCCAAAAAAAAGTATTATGTATGAAGAAAAAAATAAGACTACGGAAAACAGACATTTTCTCTATTCAATTATACTAAAACCCTAGCAATTCCCTCTAAATTACTTGAATTTTTAAAGTCACATTTTCACAATAACTTTTGGAAAAAGTGATTTTCTCATACCTAACTTTATCTGTTTTGTTTTTTTCTCTTATGTTTATTGTGCTTTGTACAAATTAATTTAAATAATAATCCTAAGTTTTATTATAAGATAGGAATAGTGACTATAGCTATGGTGGTTAGAGCATCAAAAGCATTTAATCACCAATTAAAAAAATTTATAATAGATAGTATAGTCACATTATTAAAATTTAAAATTTGCCAAGAAATGTATAGACGTAATTTGGGGTTGATTTTTGTCTTTAAAAGAAAAGTATTTTGAACAGTTAAAAAATTTTAAAACGCGTAATTTAAATTATTTGCTTACATTTGTTTTGTTGTGATTGTTATGCATGCTGAACCGTATACTCTACACTTATTAGTATATGTTCTTTTCATCTTTACTACACCGTCTTAGTCTTCTTTTGGTACTTGAAATTTTATATTAACTTAGTCGTTTAATGTCAAATAAAATCTCAAAAACTATTTTTTCCATTTCGAAATAATGGATTTTTAGTTTTTATACATATTAAAAATATTGAATATTTAATTATAAATATATTACATTAATTGAAGTTTAAATTAATGGTCATTTATTAATAAAAATATACATGAACTTTTTAAAAAAATTATCTTTATAAAACAAAACTAAAAACTAAAAAAAAATCTTCTTTCACAAACAAAAACAAAAACAATTATTATAATATAGCGAAAGCCGGAAAGGGAGAGTGTATGGGCTGACTGTATCTTCCCATTCATACGCCATGATGAGTAGGCACTACGCCCATACTTTCCCGTTCCGTATTCAAGGCATCTCATAGCAAAATCATTACTCTTCGTTATAACCTTATTTATTATATTAAAAACCTAAAACTCTACTATGCTTTCAAATCGCTAAACCTAAAAAAAGCCCACGACCTTTTTCCGATTCTTCGCGATCATTTGTTTAATGTACACCACCATTTCGTTAAATCAACAACTAAACTACTCATGAATGAGTTTGAACTTTTAATTATTTTTCTAAATTGTTTTGTTTTTATTTCTCATGCTTTAAATATGAATGCCCTTTTCAAATTGTTTTGTTAAATGTTGAGCTAACTACATAATCACTCGTGATTTTTTTTAAAGACATGCACTCTACTGATAACTTGGTTTAATTAAAAGTCCCTAGAGGAAGGTTGTCAATAATTCATAAACTCTTTCCCGCAGAGATTTCTAAGAGTAGGAACGGGAAGGTAAAGCCAAACAGCTCCTTTTACAGTTGGACCAAATAGAGCTGAGCTGGCAAACAAAGTGGGACCCGTTTTATGTTATTGGGCTGTCACGGCCCATACTAAAATGTCGTCGGTTACGAAGCATCCACGACATAGACGGTGCCACATGGAGAAAAATGTTCGGCGGTCAAGATGACGTCCACGTCATCAAAACTTCTGAGCGCTCCACCTGTCACAGCTAGCGTCAAAGATTACTTTTTGGTTTTTCCGCTGTTTGTGCGTAATTCTCACGTGCAACGAACTTTGTACGCGTGCGACGGTCAACGTCGTATCAACGTGTGTGAATTGTGATGATGGAATGATTCAGTGTGCGACTCAAATATCAGATTTCGATTTTAGCCTCATAAATAATCTATCTACCAAATTAACCCCAAAATTATATATACACATATTTTAAGTAAGCCCTTAAACATCCAACATAGGACCTACCTTCAGGTGGAGAGTGTATTTCATTGGAATGAGGTATCATATTTATTGATATTCAGATATAAAAGAGAAGATGATGCTATTAATTAAAACCCCCCAAAGAGATTTTGGAAAGTTTGGAAGAAAACTCAAAGATAAGAAAACTTAAGGGGGTAACTGAAAATCAGAGAAGAAAAGACTGATGAGCGATGGCCGGTGAGTCAGGGTAGCCGTCCTAGAAGGCGGTGATCTTACCAAACTCCTATCAACTCTTCACCCAAATGTTACATTACTTTCTTTCTTCCCTTCCAAAAAAAAAAAATTATACACAATTATTATGTGAATATTAATTGTTACGAACGTAAGGGAAAAGAGTAGGTATATATATATGATTCAACCGGTAAAAATTACACTTCCTGGGCCTGTTTCTGTGAGAAGATATATAAACAAATGTAGTTCCTAGATTATTCTTGCAGTTATGATTTATTGCATTTGTACTACTTTACAAAGAATGCTATTGTTACAAACTTATGTATGTGTAGCAATTTTACCAAAAAGATGCTACTCAGGTTTTCGTTTTGTAAGCTAAATGAATTGAACAAAAATAAATATATTGCCGTGTAGTATAAGGTAGATTCAGATTTTTTTTTATAACCTATGTAATTAAAAATAATAGTTGAAATATATTTTTATTTAAATTGCACTTTTGTTTTTGTTTGAAACAAGGGTTATACTATGCTTTAAATGAAAATTTCACTTTACATTTTACATTATTAAAATAGTTTCGTTATAACTATAATTTTTGTAAATTTGTTTGTTTCTAATTACAATCAGTTTTCTCATAAAATAGCTAATTTTCTATTAAAAATCACTAACTGTTTTTGAAAAATTACTAATGTTTTATTCGTCATCATTGTGAGTAAGGTTGTATAGTTCGGAAGAAAACAAAGATATATGCAAATGGGTAAATCATTATGTCTGCTGTTCAATTAAGTAAATTATGACGGATGTTGACATAAACATATAAATTTGCAAATAAGCAAGGATACAAGAGAGAAGCTCAAATATTTACGTACCGATGCATCCTTTGTCTCGTGGAGAAAACAGATGTCCATATAGCTATATATACTAAATGATCCTACGGGGAACGTCATTTCAAAGCCGAATCTACCAAACTGTGCCATCTCATTATATTATGTTGTTGGTTATTAATTATTAATTAGATTCATCATAATCTTTTTTCTCTGCCAGTTTTAAGTTCAGACAAAGATATCTTGGTTTGGTTCTGTAGTTTGCTCGAACAAGCGGGTGTTGGTATATACACTGTCAGCACCGCTGGAGATCTCTCTTTCGATTTCATTTTATTTTATTGCCGGGAGATTCTATTTGCTTCTTGATGTAATATACGTACACACGTTTTATTTTTCAAGAAAATAAAAAGAATACATTAAAAATGATGCTATATGTAATATAACAGACCAGACTGAAAAAAGAAAGAGATTGAACAGTCTCCGTCAATGGCAGTATTTTCTTTTGTAAAGGACAAAAACAACGAAGATACGTTGCCCAAAAAATCGAATCACGAAGATATGACACAGTTCATTTTTATCCTATATATTTTATATACTCTTCTTATGCTTCACCAAAATTAAGAAACAATATGTCGATTTTAATATCTTACGTTATACGGGTATGTTAGATTATTATGGCAATATCTTACATTATACGGGTATGTTAGATTATTACGTGTTATAGATCTTAGTAAGAAGAAAATAAGAGGAATGTTATAATATCCATAGTGCATGCGAATATGACGCAGTTATAATATCCATAGTGCATGCCAATCGCTAAACGTGTTCAGATTCTATGTTTATTGATAAGCTTAAGTTTTTATTTTATTTTAAGAATGCATGGCTGTAATAATTATATTTTATTGTAGCTTCTCTAAAGCCATCTGGTTAGCTCTTGCGTAGAAGCTCAGTGATTCATTATCTATGCAATCGGCTAGACCATTGAATTACTTGACCACACTTCACCGAGCTTCTCACCGGACCACTGACACTGAATCTCTAACGTTCTAACACCGAAATCATCCCTCTCGGGTTTGATTTCGGTGTCTCCGTCGAGATGGAACGCAGAAACGGGACTCTGGTTCTAACGCAACTAATTCAATGGAACTAGGGTTACTCAGTCCATCTGGGTCTTCTCTTCTTCTATTGGGCCTGATCTAAATGGGCCGCCATTTACTTCATCTCGGGGAGGGCAAAGCTTCTATGCTTCAATTTGGTTCTTATCTTATTATTATTTTTTTTTTTTTGAACCATAAAAATTATTCATTTGTAAGGCATGTTTCATTGTAACGATAGACTCCTATGCCACGTCTATATTAATGCAAGTAAAAGTTATAAAATAAAATAAAATATATATATATATATATATATATGCGATGTAATGTTCAATAAAAAAACTATGCGACGTTGTAAAAAAAGAAAATAAATAATTAAACAACGGTCCTTCATCAATTACTGTTCATTTAGAGCTGAGTTATCAAAATGTTAATGGGCTGTCACGGCCCATCCCAAAATGTCTTCGGTTACGAAGCATCCACGACATAGACGGTGCCACATGGAGAAAAATGTTCGGCGACCAAGATTATGTCCACGTCATCAAAACTTCTGATGGAGAGTATCTTTCATGTGATTGAGGTATCATCTTTATTGATATCATATAGAAATTAGAAGATTGATGCTATTAAAACCCAATAGACAAAAAAAATAGAATTTGGAAAGTTTGGAAAACTTGGCCGGTGAGTCATGTAGCTGTGGTGATCTTAGCAAACTCTTAACACTCTTCACCCTACAGCTGAAATCCAAATTGTTACATTACTTATTTATGCACTAATTTTGTTTTGGAAAATTACTAAGGTTTTATATAAGAAATATAAACTCAAATATTACTAATGCTATTAAAAGAAAAAAAATAGAATTTAGAAAGTTTTGAAAAAAAACTCAAATATAAGAAAATTTAAAGAAAGGTAACTGCAAATAAGAGAATAAAAGATTAATGAGCGGTGGCCGGTGAGTCATGTAGCTGTCCTACAAAGCGGTGATCATAGCAAACTTTTAATCTTATAACTGAAATCCAAATTGTTACATTATTTATTAATACACTAATTTTGTTTTTAAAAAATTACTAATGTTTTATACCGTCATCATTATAAGTAATCATTATATTTCCTGTTCAATTAAGTAAATTATGACACATGTTGACGTAAATATATAGATTTGCGCTTGGAACCCTCCTCCATTGGGTGTTGTCTTTTGCAACATGAAAGGACATGTTGCCCTTTGCAATGCATCGGATATACTATGTCAATATGTTTCAGCAATCCCCTGCCACACTTCTCAAGTGAACCTTTTTGCAGATCACATGACTGATAAAGTATTTGCGAGGGTTACGATCTCCTCCTCTCAGACTCCAGTTGCCAATGTGCCTCCTCCGAGAATGCAATCACAGATCTCTATTTTCAATAAGTTCTTGGTACCTTCGACTTTCAAAGACATGTCTCTTTCACCTACCTTCATAAACATATGCGTTCATAGTCCTACATTCGACTTGACAAATGTTGCGGGAAAAAACATGGAAACTCATGACTTTTTGCAATGTTGATACAGGAAAGTACCTCATAACGGATGACTGGGCTTCGTTCGTTGAACACAAGGCCTTGCAGGCAGGGTATAAAGTGCTGCTTGTGATAGATCTTGTTGGCATGTCCGTTTATTTATTCGCTTCTCAGATTCAGTCTTTATTAAATTTTAAAAGATAACATATTTTTATTAAATCTTTCTTTTTTACCTAATCAAAGTTTCATTCTTTAATTAGTTTGGCACCACTTGCCTAATAAAACCTGTGCTTCGACAGAGACTAGCATGCCTATGTTTTTTGTTTTTTTTTCTATATATACTTTTGGGTTTGCTTTAATAAAGATTCAAACATGTGCTTCTCAGATTCAGTCTTTATTAGGCATACTAATATGAACCGTGAAACCGTCTCTCGGACATTGGGAAGTCTACTCCAGCGTCTCACCTTCAAGCTCACATACTTCCCGATGAAGGAAGACGCATATTTTTTGGTGCCCTCAGTAATCTTCCTTACTAATACTGCCATCGACTGGAAGTAGAGTGAAGACGGTTGTAGGAGTGAGAGCAGGAACCCCACTATTTCTGCACTCGGATCAGCCTTGTTCCTTAAGCTGGATACATTTCTCTCCTTGGGAGCTAGAGATGGCATCGCAACAAACAACCACAACCAACACTTTAACTCTTTGCGCAATGAGAGACGATGACAACAACTTGTTATAAACTCTTTCTCTATTTTTCTTTTAAATGTTGTCAACTATTCTGTTTCTTTTGTGTGTTTTCACGTGATTGTGACATTATTGTGCATATTAAGGTTTTGATTGGTAACACTGTGGAATGGCGGAATCGCATTTCAAATGTGATTCCGCAAGTATTTTTCAATCAAAAAAATCTGAGGAAAAACGCAAGATCTGCAAAATTGCGTTTCTGCTTACAAAAAATACAATTTTTTTTATTAAATGGATTAGTGTGTTTAAAGTAGATGATTTATGGAATCAATATTTAATATTATTTAATTATGTAACTAATCATATTGTATTATTTAAATAGATACAAATAAATATTTTTATACTACAAATATTTATATAATGATAATATTATATCTATGGTTTGAATTTTGCAATATTTTTAGATTTTTATGTATTTTGTATTGAAAAATATTAAAAAATAATTACATAAAAATTAAATATTTTTCTAATTATATTTAAGTTATGTCATTTTCTTATAATAATTAATATTTTAATTTTTATAATATCAAATAATATATCAAATATATTATAATGAAAATTTAATTTTGAATACTTATATTCTGTCATTTCTCCATTTCATATAATTTGTCCAATTGCATCACAAAAATATATTCTGCAACTCCTCGTTAAGTCGTTCCCCAGTTTAATTTTTTTCCGTCATTCCACATTTTTACTTTGTTACCAATAGGAGCCTTTAAATGTATATCGAGGTAATCCAGACATTATTGTGCTTACTCAGTGTTTCCACTTGTACCCTAAACTGAGTGGTTGTGCTCAGCAGGGCTCACTTACGAATATGGTTCCTTTGCTCTCTATTGTCTCACTCAAGTTATTTTTGGTTTTTTTCTCCTTGAGTCATTCACACTTCACCCAGGAGACATGAGTTTGACGATTGGTGCATCGTAGAGTGGTTTGGGACCAATCATGTTTGTCATGTTGAAGTGAGAAACTAGTGATTGGGGGACAAGGAAAGGGGTGGAAAGGGGCTTAGATTTTTTTAAAGGTTTTTTTAGTCTTTATTTAGAGGTGGTGTTTTCAATGAAGTTGTTTTTTTGATATTTGTGTTTATATTTCTTTGTGAGTTTGTTTATGGTACGTCATCCACATGCTTAAGTAACAGTACTTTAGCTATATATATAAGTATTTGGTTTCTCTGTTTTTAGATAAAATATATGTTTGTTTTATTATAATAATGATTTCCCTTGTGAAATTGTAGTGAATTATAGAAATTCTCAATCAGTAATTANGGTTTCTCTGTTTTTAGATAAAATATATGTTTGTTTTATTATAATAATGATTTCCCTTGTGAAATTGTAGTGAATTATAGAAATTCTCAATCAGTAATTAGGGAAGGCTGAAACAAACAGACCCATACTCTCTGTGTTTATGTATGTGTTGAATCAATGAGCATATTGATTAGGTGATGAATGGAGTTGATTGTGTTGATCTAATGAAACCCGTTTTTGTGTTTTTTTGTTCACTAATAATCTCTCTGCTCTGAAGAAACTAACTAAAGATCTTTGAATTATATATCCAATGATTTTACAACCAGCTAAAATTAATCCTTTTAACAGTACGCGGTTTACCTAAAATGGAAAAACAGTTCTTGTTTGTCAAACTAAAATTTCTAAAATACAAAAAAATAAACAATTAATCACCAGAATAACAAGAAACAACAACGAGAGTTAACCACACAAACATAAAAACAATTCCTTATAATAGAAAGACTCTTTTTCCTATATAAATCACTTAAATCAATACTCTCTTTTTTATCAAACCATCTTTGTTACTAAATCATAATAATAAACAAACAAAAAAAGTATTATACTTGTTAAAAGAACCACCATATCTATGGCAATACAAATTTTGAATAAAATATGCAGTATCCTCGTGATTGTAATGTTTTTCGAAGTCATATTTATGGCTCAATTATCCCATTCTAACACGTCAGACGTTTGCATTAAACATTGTGTTCCAAACCAATGTTTAAAAAAGCTGAAAGATGCTACTCGTGATGTATGTGAAAACGCTTGCAAAAAATTGTGCAATGAACAAAACTTCAGTGATGTTAAATACGTCGTCGCCACCCCTCCAAAAAGAGAGAAACCAAAGACTGGCATATGCCAATATATTAGGGGTTTTGGATGTTAGGTTGTTTTGTTATTCCTTGAAATAACATATCTTTATTTATAAGTGTGTATTCTTGATATTATTGTATCAATCGATATTTTAATGTATTTTATAGTGTGTGTCTAGCTAATGGTTTGATTGTTGATAATTTTTTTTAAAAGGTAATATTAAACTGTGTTATCTGAAAAAGGATAAAATTGCAAAAACAAGTAACCTTAATTTAGTCGAAGTATAAAATTTAGTTTCACAATAAATAAAAATTGAAAACATGGTTACATCTTTCTTTTAATTAAATGTGCTTGATATTGGCGTAGTCATTTGATTGGTATAACGCTGTTTAACGATGATTTTATTTAAAACAAAAATCGGATTTGCGATTTGGAGTCATCATGAATGAAGCTTCTAATCCGAAAAGAAGTGTGTATCCAGTAGAGTCAAAATACGTCGTCGTCACCCNAAAAAAAAAAACCAAAAATACATTATGACAGTTCGAGTGATGAAAAATATAAGCAATTGTGTCATGATTGTATCTTTATTCACGATAATGTTTTCAACACAGTTCTCTTATTCGTCGATGGTAGACGTCTGCATCGAACATTGTATGGTGAACCAGTGCTTGAATGTTGTCGAACATGCGACTCCATACATATGTAAATATGTTTGCAAAAGAAGGTGCATTCAAAGTGAAAAGAATTATCATAATGTTTAAATCATTCCTCCGAACGGTTATAGGCTTCTACAAATTTGGCAATGCAGTATGATAATAATTGGGAAGTACAAATGCTCTCCTGTTATTTTCTTTCTCTAATATACCATTCTAAAAACATCATATATATGGTCGTATAGAATATGTACGATGAGAAATGATCTCTTTTTTTTGATGTATAAGATGTAATTGTCCATTGTACAACAAAAAGGTCTTGTATTTTTTATTTTATTTTAAAGCAAAAATGGTCTTGTATTTGGCGATGTATTGATTGTTTTGTTTAAACAAACAGAGTCTATGGTGATGATCACTTCACGATTTATTCATTGAAAACTTTAGACTTTCGACATCCATGTGAGCTAAACATCACTATATTACACGTTCATAAATTAGAATTGCTAATTTCTTTAAATTTTTATTTTTAAAATATACAAAATTGCGCTTTTTATAACTTCTTAAATTACATAAAAATCTGATCCCAAGATTATCCACTCGTTATTCAAAAATTATAACCACACGTTGTTTCAGAAACCTTGCATCCCAATATTCGAAAGTGAAATACCGGGTTCGGACTCAGCTTTCGATCCGGACCGGCTAATAAATAAATATTTATTTAATTTTCTCTCTATTCACTTGGGTCTTTGTTATATAGGCGTAAAGAAAGCTGCAAGACAAAGACAAATGACACCTTGAAACACAAAACACAGTCGCATCATCGCATGATCTGTTTATTTACTTTATTTTCTGGTTTGCATCTTGTAAATGATGGAAAAAAAAACTTAAATGTTTAATCATTTTAAAAAATGGGAATTTATATACAAAAGTTCAAAACCAATAATTAGTTTAATAATATAGGGATTTGAAGACAGTTTATGAAAGATTCAAACATGTATTAATCTACAAAAATATATCAACTGGATGATTAGATTAATATTTTTTTTATAAAATACATGTTATATTCAATGAAAACAAACAAAAAACTCCTAAAATTGCTCTTAAGTGTACATGTAATAATATTAAAATATTTTTGACGATAAATTTATAACTATTATTATAAAAGCACTCCCTAATACCTGTCTCTTATACACATCTAGATGTGTATAAGAGACAGACTCGGGGCAGACTTCGAAGTGTCGGACCTCTGCCTATTATGTAACTCGGCTTCGAAATCTCGCGATCACCAATTTTTCAACTGTCCATTATCCGGTCTCTTATACACATCTAGATGTGTATAAGAGACAGACGAATAAGGATGATTTGGTGAAAAAGTTGGATTGGTCTTGATGATTTATATAGTCAAGGTAATGGTTACCTAATTTTAACATCTAGATGTGTATAAGAGACAGGTCTTGACCAACTTGTTGTTCATTGCAAAGTTTTTTGCAAGCGTCCTCGCACATCGCAGGAGTTGCGTTTTTAATCTCTTTCAAACACTGGTTCGGGACACAGTGTTTCACACACATCTCTATGTTATTCGCTTGAGAAAGTTGTGCCGAAAACATCATCGCCAACAAAGCTGCAATCATCATGAAGCTGCATATTTTCTTCAAAGTTTGAGCAGCCATGACGTTACAAATAAACTGATAATGATTTAAGTGAGTCTTAAAAAACAAGAGTCTTTTTACTACGAATAAGATGATTTGGTGAAAAAGTTTGGATTGGTCTTGATGATTTATATAGTCAAGGTAATGGTTACCTAATTTTAGAAATTGTTTTTCTTTGTTTGAAGGTTCCATTGTTTCTTGTTTCTTTTCTCTTAAAGTAGTACATATCTCTCTGTGATTTGCTTTTTTATGGTCATCAAAACAACATTATTGTTTATGTCTGTCTGGTGATAAATTTAGCCGACCATAACTTTAGCTCATCTGAGTTGGAAATCAAGTCTAAAAACATAGTCTAATAAATGGAAGAAGAGTGCTTTAAGATAGAAGAACAACACTGAACAGACCAACACTTATTGATTCAACCTTTTGTAGCCTTCTTGTATAATAGTATAGGAAAGAAGAAATCCTAAACCAATTGTTTGTTCCTTGTCAGCATGATTTGTAAAAAAAAAAAAATTTGTCCCATCATTAGTCATTCATCACAATGTTGTTATGAGACATGAGTGACATCATAAATTCATTGTAGAGTATATGGATTATATACAACAACATATACACACGATCACCGTACAAGTTAAGTTCATCTTGGAAATTGTTGATATTGGGTCAATGGGTCCTGACCCGAGTATCTTCGAATCGGGTCAACCCTCGAAGAAACCCGGTTCTGGGTTATTCACATTTCACATGTGAAGAAGAGAAACAACAAAATTGCAGGGTTCGTGATCTTCGTCCCTTGAACGAGAGATCTCTCACATTCGACCTCAATCTGATTCTCAACGCCGTCACCTGTAAGTGTCTTTTTCTCCTCCTCGTTCATCTGCTTCTTTCTCCGCCGGTGACAGCTGCTAGTTTCCGGCGGAGATGACACTTTCCCGGGGATACACCGGGAAACTTGCACTGTGGTCTTGATTCAACTCTCAATTTTCTGGATTTCTATAGGGAGATCAATCAATCAATCAATCAGTTTGCTTGTATTTTACCAGAAGTCTTGGATCTTGGATGAAACTATAGTTAGGATTGTATGTGAGCCAATTAATCTTATCTATCTCGACAGAATTTGGATTACTTGAGCTTTCTGCAACTAATTATCATTTGTGTTAAGAAAGTAAATCCAGGAGACTGATTGATAAGTTGAATCTGCATTATCCGTTTCTGCAGATATTGAGACCAGGGTTNTTCTTTTGTCCAAATTGAGTAGGAAATTATTTATCTTTCTGATTTTTCTTCGTATCTACTTGCTCAGCGATACATTAATTACAATAAATATGGTCACTGTATAAATTCTGTATTTGATAATTTTCATTAAAAAAATATTGGTGTCTATTAAACGAACACCAATATATTTATATGGCCACTGTAATTTCCGTAGTTGATTACAAACTCATTTCTTTTAGCATGTTACCACCGGCATTAATTAACTTTTCTTTATATCTGGTCAAACCACCGTCATTAACTTTATTCTTGTGATTGTTTTAACATTTACCATTGGGAACCTTTACATGACTTTATTTTATTGTATACTTTTATTAATTACTTAGGTCATCCGACCTTTTTTCCTCTATGAATTCTTTCTTCTAGTATTATCATTAGTTATAACCAATGTTCTCCCAGTTTTGAGTTATTAGTTTATAATTACTCAAGCTGCAAATTTGAGGACAAAATTGGGAATACGCGTTTATACTTGCATTAACATCAAATTTTTTAAGCATTTCGAGGAGAGGAAAGATCCTTTTGACCTTTTTCGCTCCGTAAATATAAACGTAACGGCAAGAATCTGAACAGTCTATTTAAAGGGGTCCACAGGTACAGTCAACAAAAAGTAGACCCCATCTCTTATCTAATTGGTCGGTAACTAAACACGTGTATTCCCTTGACAGTCCTTGTTGTCTTAACTATTCAATTCGTACCCTAAAAATTTAAATTGCATTTAGTATTCCAAAGAACTTCAGTTTTCTCCTCTCTTTTTTTTTTCCTTATTTTTAAAAAAGACTTATAAATTATCTATGAAACAGGATTGAATTTGGACCAGCACAATAACTCAATCCCGACAGTGACCGGCTCCATCGTTGCATGCGACGACAAGAACAAGAGTGTCGGGGTGCAGCAACAACCATGTATGGCTCGTGAGCAAGACCAATACATGCCAATCGCAAACGTGATAAGGATCATGCGTCGAATCTTGCCGTCGCACGCCAAAATCTCTGACGACGCCAAAGAAACGATTCAAGAATGCGTCTCCGAGTACATCAGCTTCGTGACCGGTGAGGCCAACGAGCGTTGCCAACGCGAGCAACGTAAGACCATAACTGCTGAAGACATCCTTTGTGCTATGAGCAAGCTTGGGTTCGACGATTACGTGGGAGCACTCAACGTGTTCATTAACCGGTACCGTGAGTTCGAGACCGATCGTGGGTGTTCACTTAGAGGTGAGTCGTCGTCGTTTAAGCCGGCCTTTGGAGGAAGTGGTATTATTGGGTTTCACGGCCCACCACCTCACGGCCCACCTCCTCCGGGTGCTTATGGTTATGGTGGTGGCATGTTGGATCAATCTATGGTTATTGGCGGTGGTGGTCGGTACTATCAAAACGGGTCGGGTCAAGATGGATCCGTTGGTGGTGGTGCGTCTTCATCTTCTATGAATGGAATGCCGGCTTTTGACCAATATGGTCAGTATAAGTGAAGATGAAAGTTTCTTTGATTTTCTCTGCATGTCTATTCAAAACATGTTTTGGATAGATATTTTTTTATGTTTTTATCAAACATTTCTATATGTTTCGTCTTTAAAGAAAAAAAGCGTTGAATTCCAAACTTCAATTTCAATGCTTTTGAAAATTGATCTATATTTATGCAAATGAAAAGTGCAATTGGGTTAAATTTATGCAAGATATATTACTTGGTATATATGTTTGTATTTCTTATGCTTAAGTTACTTATATATTTAGAACATAACTAAACTTTGCACGAACCAACCAAGTATTCTTTTTTAGTTACTCAATGTGTGAAACCACAATACACAACTGAACAAACCAAATGAATCAAGTTGTCTATTGAAGTCTTTGACGATAGAAAGACCACTTTAATAACCAAATTGTACGTCTAAAAATTCAAAGTAAAATAAAAAACAGTAATAATAAATAAAAAAATGGTAAAAAGATTACACTATGACGCCTTAAAAAAAAATCAAATTTGAAAAGAAAACCTTTTTAACTGAGCAACAATTGCAAAAAATGAAGGGTAATAAAATCTCTGGCTTGATTTACGATTAGTTGGAAATCGTAAGTGAACTAAATAAGTAACCAGAAGTTCAATAAACCAATCCTACACGTTATTAAACAAAGCAAGTGATGACATTGATAGAATACTAGAAACACCCCCTTTAAAAGCCAACATATAACTTGTAAAAGCTCTGACTATGTAGAAACCAAATCACTCTGTTAGGAAACTATTACACCAAAGACAGCCTCATATCCTTAACCAAGGTTAAAAAGTTAACCATGGTTAGATAAACCCCATTCCTCTTAACATACTATAGATCCTCAAGTTTTCTCTCCTCGATATATCCATTCTTTATTTCCTAAAAATCTGTTCTCAAAGTCAGAAATGGATGGTGATCGTCACAGTCCTCGAGCAGTTCCCACTATGATGATAGCACTCATCGTAATGTTCACCACTCTCAGACCAATTCTCATACCACCAACAGTTCTCGTCCACGCATCAAACCCAAAACCAGGAATGACAGAAGCTGAGTTTCGAGTCAAACAACTAGCAACAAAGAGTTTCTGGGCGTTCAGCAATTCAGCGTTTGCGTTTGCTCTCGCGGCTGCGTTAGTCCAAGTAGGGAAACGTGCAGCTCACGGCTCAGGTGAAGTTGGGGACAGGGTCTCCTTCATGCTTGTGATGGCCGCTCTTCTCTTCGTGTCGCTCTCGACTAAGTGCGTGATTGTTGTCAGGCTTTGGCCTTCTTCATTGCTTTCTGCTTTGTCTCTCATTGACGGACTGTTACTGCTGATCACTCTCTCTATATGAGATGATGAGGCCACTGATCGATTCAGCTTTCGTTTAGTAATGGGAAGCCCAATGAGCTGATCACAAGCAGCTTACTCGTGATTACGTTAATTAATTAAGGTTTTAGAAAAGTGATGATGAAACTCAAGAAAGGTGGAACTTTTTATAATTCGAAATTTTATTACTTATTGTATCAAATCTCATTATTACTAAACTATGCAGATATTTTTCTAAATGGTAATGCCGATTATAAATTGACCCAAGATGAATAAATTTTTCAGGTTCAGCAGCGAACGAAGTTATGTAACCACACAGTACTGTATATCAT
Source organism: Alliaria petiolata (assembly GCA_020283515.1). Lineage (NCBI taxonomy): Eukaryota > Viridiplantae > Streptophyta > Magnoliopsida > Brassicales > Brassicaceae > Alliaria > Alliaria petiolata. Next base: position 448,209,442 of record JAHZTW010000001.1, on the reverse strand, counting down.
AAAAGCCATTTTTACTTTTTTACGGTGACCTCTCCCGCTTTGACACTTGTCTAACTTACGGTTGTTATAAACCATGGCACACGGTTAAATTTAACCATGGTTAGGTTAGATAAAACTCCAGGCTCATAAAAAGTTAAAAGAATGATCATCATCCCCCTCACTCTCTAACGTACTCCGAAACCCCTCAGGCTGATTTTCTCTCCCCCTTTCCACGATTCTAATTTCTATATTTTCTTTTCACAATCTTGTTGGTTTAGATTCGATCGCCATGGATGAGCTTCGTGAGAAACGGCAAGAGCTTCGTCGGCTAAACCATCGTTTTCTCGTCGCGGTCTTGCTCGACGTTTTCACGATGTGCTACGGACGACACGCTGGTTTTGACCCCTCGGATCTGACGAAGAAGACCGGAAACGTGGCATTCTTCTGTGCGTCGAAGCTCAAAGCGTTGGCGAATCTAATGTTTTCTGGTGGTGATTTTCGAAATCGTCGGTCTAGTCCCTGTTGATGCTCTAGTGCCGGTGGTGGTGGAACGGGTGCGAAGAACGCGACAAGAGTGCGACGAGAACCTGGTGATCGGTTCTATCTGCCTGTTGATCTCGCTCTCTTTATCGGCTTATCTCCGCTGGTTCTGATGAGTCCTATCTTCCACAGTCGTCATCAGAATCTTTTCTCTATGGAACTACGTCGTTTAATCTGTTCATATCGCCGATGCTTTACAGATTACAAACTCTCTTTCTGGCTTTTTCTTTTTTTCTTTGTTTTTGTTTTTTGGCGTTTTCTGGGTTTTCTTGTTGTATGTTTCGTTGGTTTGAACATGATTTGCTTAATACCAAATTGATATCGGAGTACAAAGGTTTATCATCCGTTCATATATTCTTAAAAGTTTCAGATCCGTATAGCTTATAGTCGCCGATGCTTTACTGTTAGTACTGATTAATTAGTAGAGAAGAGAGACTCTACGTCATATAGTTGAGTCGATATTGTTAACAGCATTTTTACCGTAACATGTAAATTGACCACAATCCACAAGCTGATGATAGTAATAATAATAGAAAATTAGAAATGATCCCAATGCATAAATCTTGCATGAACCGATTTTCTTGGACTTTAACTCTTAGTTAAGTATCTAATTCCGGTTTAAATAAACCGGAAATCAGAAATAAAACTACTAAATATGTAAACCGGTCGTTAATTGAACCAAAGAGCAAGAGGTCCAAGTGAGTTGGGTCAGTATATCATCGGTATTACCATTTAATTCTAAGTGTTTTTAGAATTAAATGGTAATACCGATGCTAAATTGATCCAAGATGGAATAACCAGTTTGTTTATTCAACGTATTGATTTCCGGTTCAGCAACGAATGTAACCGGTGTTTCATAAAACCCATTCAAGGTCACCAAAAAGTCGTTCGTAGTTCGTACAGGTCATCAGTCTCCACAGTCGTCACTGGCTTTGAAACTTGCTTAACTTACGCCGTTTAGGAAAATGCCAAAATGGATATTATAAACCATGGTTAGTTTAGATAAACCCCCACCCCACATGCTGATAAAACCCCTCCCTATCTCTTGTAAGGGATTTTGATTTTTTCATGTTCATCTCTCAATCTTCGTCTAAAATCTCCTCTTTTCTGTTTTTTTTTTCTTGCAAGGTTCGATTCGCAATGGATGGAGACGGAGTTCGTGAGATACAGGAAGAGATCCGTCGACTAAGCGATCGTTTTTACGTAGCGGTCTTGCTCGACATCTTCACAAGGTACTGCAGACGACAATCTGGTTTGGTGGACCTTTCGGATTCAAATCCAAGAACGAAGACCGTACACGTACACGTGGCAGCCTCCTGGGCACTGGAGCTCAACACGTATGCGCATCTGACTTTCGTGATTGTGATGGTCAAACTCGTTCGTGTGCCGGTGGTGCTGGAGCGGATGCGAAGAATGCAACAAGACTCCGACGTATACCTGTTACTCGGTTTTATATTCCTACTGATCTCCTCCGCTTTCTTTGCTTATCTTCGCTGGTTCGTCCACGTATAAGAGCGAGTCCTTCCCACGTCGTCATCAGACTCTTCCTCTGCTCGCCGTCGTTTGCTGAGATGTTAGAGTCTTTTGTTTTGAGCATGATTTTTAGAAATCCCGAGTACAAGAGTCGGCGTTATCTTTTTTTGTTACTTATGGTTCGAACATGTGTAAAAATGCTCGTAACAGATTTAGATATATCAAAGTTTTATCGTAGCTCCATAAGTCATAACCGCATTTTAGAGGTTATTGAAAACTCAGCCTAAGACTGTGTCAAATGACAAAATTGCCCTCGCAAACTGTTTGGGGAAAAAAAGATGAGATGATCACTCTACATGACTCAAAATCCCTGAAGATGACAGTTTTTTTTGGCTTTGTATATACAAACAACTAAATCGGTGTGGGTACTTCATTTTATAATTTTGCCGAATCATTATCAAAAGCCTTCTTCTTTGTTCTCTCAACACAAATGGAATAATCAAGTCTTGAAAACAAGTTTTAAACTTAATATATGTATCAAAAGTCTTACTGCGAGAAACGGTAAAGAAGATTAGGAAATGGAATCTGTCTCTGTGTTGTTTGTTGCGGCAATAGGTTCGGATGCTGTTGCATTTTGGGAGTCTTGGAGTAACTTCATTTGGTGCTCTGCGTGTTCTCTCTCGCACTGGCTCACACCTGTCTCTTATACACATCTAGATGTGTATAAGAGACAGAGTTAACCATGGTTAGATAAACCCCATTCCTCTTAACATACTATAGATCCTCAAGTTTTCTCTCCTCGATATATCCATTCTTTATTTCCTAAAAATCTGTTCTCAAAGTCAGAAATGGATGGTGATCGTCACAGTCCTCGAGCAGTTCCCACTATGATGATAGCACTCATCGTAATGTTCACCACTCTCAGACCAATTCTCATACCACCAACAGTTCTCGTCAACGCATCAAACCCAAAACCAGGAATGACGACAGAAGCTGAGTTTCGAGTCAAACAACTAGCAACAAAGAGTTTCTGGGCGTTCAGCAATTCAGCGTTTGCGTTTGCTCTCGCGGCTGCGTTAGTTCAAGTAGGGAAACGTGCTGCAGCTCACGGCTCAGGTGAAGTTGGGGAAAGGGTCTCCTTCATGCTTGTGATGGTCGCTCTTCTCTTCATGTCGCTCTCGACTAAGTGCGTGATTGTTGTCAGGCTTTGGCCTTCTTCGTTGCTTTCTGCTTTGTCTCTCATTGACGGACTGTTACTGCTGTTGATTGTTGGATGAGATCATTAATCATATATTTTATATAAGTTCATTAGTATTAATAGTTCGTATTTTCATTCCATCTTTTGAATATGTGTTGTTTCGCTCTATTATACTGAATGCTAGTATGCTACCGTTGTTTCTTTGATTGTATCCTCAATTTTATATACTTGGGATGATATAGCGGCTAGTTTNTATGTGCGGGAGAGGAATTGGAGTGAAACTAAACAATTGCAAGGATTATTGAACTGATTGATCTCAAATCCAGAAAATTGAGAGTTGAATCAAGACCAAAGTGCAGATTTTCCGGTGTATCCCCGGAAAGTGTCATCTCCGCCGGAAACTAGCAGCTGTCACCGGCGGAGAAAGAAGCAGATGAACGAGGAGGAGAGAAAGACACTTACAGGTGACGGCGTTGAGAATCGGATTGAGGTTGAATGTGAGAGATCTCTTGTTCAAGGGACGAAGATCACGAACCCTGCAATTTTGTTGTTTCTCTTCTTCACATGTGAATAAACCAGAACCGGGTTTCTTCGAGGGTTGACCCGATTAGAAGATACACGGGTCAGGACCCGATATGATTTTCGTTTTGAGGGGAAAAAAAAAAACAAGATTTTCGAAGATAGAAAAGTTAACAACTTGTAAGGTGATCGTGTATGTTGTAGTATATAATCCATAGTCCAATGTACAATGAATTGATGAGGTCACTTATAACAACAATGTGATCAAAGACTAATGATGGGACAGAAAAAAATTAACACAAATAATGCTGCTTGACAAGGATCAATCATCTCTCTCTCTATTGGTTTGGGATTCCTCTGAAGAGACACAAAAAGAAAAGAAAAATGCTTATATCTTTGATGCTCATGTGTAGTAGTGAATCGATTATAAAGATTTGTGTGGGGATCTTCCAAGAGAGATCGGATTCTTCTTTCCTATACTATTATACAAGAAGGCTACAAAAGGTTGAATCAATATGTGTTGGTTTGTTCAGTGTTGTTTCTTCTATCTTGAAGCACTCTTCTTCCATCTATTAGACTCTGTTCTTAGACTTGATTTCCAACTCAGATGAGCTAAAGTTATGGTCGGCTAAATTTATCACCAGACAGACATAAACAATAATGTTGTTTTGATGACCATAAAAAGCAAATCACAGAGATGTATGTACTACTTTAAGAGAAAAGAAACAAGAAACAATGAAACATTCAAACAAAGAAAAACAATTTCTAAAATTAGGTAACCATTACCTTGACTATATAAATCATCAAGACCAATCCAACTTTTTCACCAAATCATCTCATTCGTAATAAAAAGACTCTTTATTTTTTAAGACTCACTTAAATTATTATCAGTTGATTTATAACGTTATGGCTGCTCAAACTTTGAAGAAAATATGCAGTTTCATGATGATTGCAGCTTTGTTGGCGATGATGTTTTCGGCACAGCTTTCTCAAGCGAATAACATAGAGATGTGTGTGAAACACTGTGTCCCGAACCAGTGTTTGAAAGAGATTAAAGAGGCAACTCCTGCGATGTGCGAGGACGCTTGCAAAAAACTTTGCAATGAACAACAAGTTGGTCAAGACAAATACGTCGTTCCTAAGGGTAAAAGTTTGTTTTGTAAAACTTTCCCTAATTATTGTTAAAAGTTAATCTAAAATTACAAAAGCTTGCAATGCTCGTTTCTCTATATGTCAATTTTACATCTATAAACTTTGTCTATTGTTGTAACATGATAAAATCATTTTACACTGTAACAATGCATGCCATTCACTCATCACTCATTGTATTTGTATATCTTATTTTTCCAGCTAAGTTAATTCAAATTTTGTCGTACTGAAAGATCATTTCGCAATTTATCATTCAGAAACATTAAAACCCTTAAGCATGCCAACAACTCTTTCTACTCCTAGATTTGAATTCATTCCAACTGAACCGTACGTACCTAATACGCCAAACAAACCGACAGCAGTTGATCGTAACCAAAAAAAAAAAAACGGTTTTCAGTTAGTTTTTGAAATGAACAACAAAATAAATCGTTTTAGACCACACCAAAAAAAAAACATTGGTCTTCTTCTAGTCGAACCCGACCTAGACTTGAAATGAAGAGATTGGAGCCTCTCCACAAATAGTTTTATTCTTTCTACTTAACTAAATTGAATCAAATTGAAACTAAACCAAACTAAACATATATAAAAATGACATTTAAAATTACGAGTAAAGCTAATCCCACATGCTCATCATTTTGCGTTGAGTTTAGTTGTGCTCGATTAAACTTGGCCCTAGAAGAAATTCAAAACTTTTGAGGGAATTAAAACATCCTTTATCATACTTGTTGGGTTTATGGCCGCCCGTAAGTCAAAATGTTGGGCTTTGAATGAAATGGGCCGATCGATTTCATCTAAATCCAGTTTCTTGCGTTGAAGTTGGTTACAGAGTCGTCGTTGAGTGAATAAGGCTTCGAGACTTGCAGGTATAAAAGGAGAAGACCAAACTCTGGGAAGTTGTTAGAGTTTTAGTCGCTTTGTTTTACCTACAGAAACTTAGGAAACACGAGTGTAAGAGAGATTATATTGAGTGAGCGATTATTTTTCTTCTAAACCTCTTGACTGTGGATTTTCCATAACCGTTCACGTCGTGAATATGCTGTTTGTCACTTTGATAATGGGAGGCTGAACAAGTAATCTTGTATGTCTTGACGATTTCAAGTTTTGCTTATAATCGAGAGAGAGAAGGGAAATTATTATATCAATGTAAGTAACAATGACTTATCTTGCACGTCTATCATGATGTATGTTTATAAGTTGGTGGTATGCAAAAATCTTTACATTTTCGTTTAGGTTTTGTACGTAATAGATTTGTTGTTTCGATTTGTTGAAAATTGAATGCTGCTTGTCAAAAGTTTTGTATAAATTTTTGATTTGCTAGTGTTTCGTAGTTGTTAACGTAAAATAAAAAATAACTCTAAATTAATATATGAAACGTGAAACCCCTAAATATGTTTGTTTACTAATGTATGATCATAGTAGGTAAGAAAAAGATGGAGGATTATTATGTCATTGCCTATGAAAGTAATGGAAGAAGACATACATAATGATTGTGCTTCATATTCTCTTTGTATGATTAAATCTAATTTTGTTGTACATGCTGCGTAGAAGGTGATCAGATGGCAACTTGTATTATTAGAGAACAATTTTTTTTTTTTTTAATTGGAAGAATTATGTGCCAAAATCTAAACTAATTTTCGAAACCTGTAAAAGATAAGGTTTTTTAGTTTTTACTACTTAACGCGTTTACCCAAGCCGATCAAAAGTTCGAAACTTGGTTCCTCGATAATTTAGTCGGATAAATTTTCAAAGACTTTATTAACCAAACCCGGAAAACATTTTTAAGAAAAATATCATTTGGATCATTTAATTCACTTCTAAATTAGTTAAGATTGGCTACATATTCTACAGCGGTCTTCAACGTTATCGGCATCGCTTATACTACAATTAATTAACCGCACTTGTTGTTTTTATTTATTTCACGACCGCAATGCTATAATCGTCGAAACTACTTTGAGAAACATATAGCAATGCACTGATTTTTGTCTTACACGTATTAGATCTCTTGGTTTATGGATCTCTTATATTAGGTTTGGCCACAAACAAAAAATTAAAGGAATATCTTTTAACAACAGCACATGCACATGGAAATTGATATTTTTATATCATGTTCTCGTTATCAACTTTATCATGTGTAAGTAATGAAATACGTTTTCTTACGCCGGTGCTTTTGTTCTTTTTCTTTTCATTAAAATATTTAATAAGACCAAAGGTGAGCTATGAAAGTTCAGTCTCTTCCTACAAGAATTCAGAATACGCATTTAAATTTGTAAAACAAAAAACAAAAAATGGCCACCATATTACTTTACATGCCAACCAAACTTGAATTCAGACTGAAAATCAATTACTATAAAATTTAATAAAATTTGGTTTTCGTTTCAAAATTTTGGTCCAACGATAAAAAAAAACTCATGTGACGATCGGTTTTGGTTGATTATGAATATAATAAATTTGTAATCCTTGTGCCAAGAGTTTCAGTTTTTTTTTTCATACTACATGTAAATGGAAATATGGAATGATGGAAATTGATACTTTGAACTATTATAAAAATGTACGAGGTTAATTACAAAAAAAAAGTACGAGGTTATCGTTATCATCTTTATCATGTGTCCTTAACAAAAGAAAAAGGTTTATCATGTTTAAGCAATGAAACATTTTCTTATGCCGGTGCCTTTTTCAATTCTTCTTCTTTTTTCATTAGAATGTTATAACAAGACAACGACTATATGAACTATGAAAGTTCAGTCTCTTACCACAAGAATTCGGAATCCACCTTTAAATTTGCAAAAAAAAGATAGCCACCATAATACTTTGCATGCCAACCAAACTCCAGATTGAAAATCAATTACCACAAAATTTCATAGAAACTGTTTCTCGTTTCAAAATTTTGGTCCAATAAAGAAAATTTGATGTGATCGGTTTTGCATATATACGAATTTGTGAAAAACAGTTTGCACCAGAAATCCCTTAACTTTATTAATGAACTTCAAGTGCCTTTTATAGTGGCTTACAAAACAAGAAACTGACTTCAACGAGAAAACAGGAAACAACTATGACCACTAACCCAACTTAAGCCACTCGACTCTAACTGAACATTGACTCAGCAACAGAAGCAAATGAAACGCAAAATATTGCAGAAACAGAACAACCAAAGACAGACTCCAACAGAATCTACATTTGTAATCCTTGTGCCAAGAGTTTCAGTTTGATATAAGAAAAAAAAAAATCTTACAATTTTGTTTCAAAAAATAATAATAATAATAAAATAACTTTTAAGAAAAACGTTACATAACGTCAGTTCGTACGGGTGTGCCAACGTTCATCAAATAATAATATGAAGTTGTGAATATTAACGATACATTTTTTTTTTTTGAGAAAGGCTTTAAATATTAACGATACATTACACAATATTGTGTATACAGTATACTTGTATATCAATGTTCATGCACTATCTAATAATCCAATGTCCTTAGCAATATAGACATCGTTTAATACATTTATGAGATCAAATGGAGATAATAATATATTCCATGACTAGGTTGTGTGATTTAAATACGAAAAAGATTGTTTTCTCTATATATGTCGTTTCATCATGGGAGAATTTGCAAACTAACCATATTAAAAAACGAAACGAAGAATATAGCCATGCTGTTCAAATTATTAACTGAATAACCATGTTAGAATGTGAAATGTCGAAAGTGTCCTCCTCATTTAGACAGAACAATATATTGGCAAAACATTCGGGTGACATCATAAGCCTATAATCACGTAGCATTTTTTAGGCACCAACTTAATCCGTGTTGTCTATACCATATACAAAGTACGATACCACAATTGTAAAAATATACTTTAGTGCGCTAAACAAAAATCGTTTGACAGCGTACTATACTACAACTATGAGAAATATATTCGACATTGTACTATACCACAACCATGAGGACAAGTATGAAAGAGAAGTACATAAGGTGTTTGATATCAGTATGTGCACAAAATGAGAAATTTCAGATATTCTCACTTGTTTTCGTCATTATTATACGTATTCTATACAAAGCAACCGTTTTACTGTACTATATACATTAATATTATAGAATAGTTTTGTTTGACATAGATGAAGTAGAACCGTATAGTACATATACATTAGGCTACATTTACATTCGACAACGTACTATACCACAACTATGAGAAATACATTTTAAAGCGCGAATTAAATGTCGTTCAACAGCGTACTATACCACAACTATAAGAAATACATTTTTACAGTGCAAGTCAAATACTGTTCGACAACGTACTATACCACAACTATAAATATTATAGTTGTACCACAACGATATTACACATGCGTAAATCTCTATTCTTGCTAACACCATCATGTTTTCTCTCCTCCCATTTAAATTAAGAGTATTCTCGTATATATTGTAATATATACACAAAATATTATAATACCACTTTTAGTATGGTTATTTCATCTATTATCTGATTTGTTATGGTTATTGTGCCTAATTTCCCAATCATCTAACTTATAGTTTTTTTTTTTTAATCATTTACAGAACAACCAAAGTTATATATATATATACACTTCCTAACATCAAACGTGATGTTTGGTGAGAAATGGTTTGTTCACAATAATTTGATTTGATCCACCCCACCCTTTATTTTCTTCGCCTTAATATTTCGTTTGAAAAAAAGTCTTAATATTTCGTTTGAAAAAAAGTCCCGTGTATATATAGTAACTAATCGATTTCAACCGTCCTGCTGGCAGATCACCTACCTGATTTCTTACCAAAAATAATATGAATTCAACGATGTTGTTAATACACATAAGTTGATAAATACACTATTATTTAAACTGTACAGTTGGCTTTATAAGTTTATATATGATTTACATTTAGGACTTGTTTCATTAGGATAAAATTAAAGAAAGTTATTTCATCTCTAAAACAATGTTTTTCCACTTCAATCTAAATCTTAATTAGGTTAAAAATACATTTGCTATAATTAAATTGAATAAAAAATATTTAAAACAAAATAATATTGAGTAAAAAAATCAATCTGGAAATAATTATTACTGCATGAATAGTACAGATAATGACAGGCTGGAACGTTTAAAATAGTCTAATATAAAATTTGGAGTAGCTTACTTGGTTTATTAACTATATCAAAAAAAAAAAAAGTTGAATCTCAAACTTATAAAAACGTTATCTTATATTTGAATAAAATTCATAATGTTGGTGTCCGTTTCATTTCGGATATCATTTTTAAGTTTTTTAATTACTAGTAAACACATAAAATATTATAATTCGAGATGTTGATATTTCTTTTTAAAATTATAAATGTGACATGTTGTGTAGAAATAGAATTTAGCAAAACTGAAATTGTAAAATTCTTCTAATCATTTTTTGCTCACCAATCAATTTAATATTGAAAACTAGAAATTAGTAAAAAAAAAAATAATAATAGAAAAAGACATAAACCCAAAAAAGAAAAAAAACGTTAATTAGTAGTATGAATCTGTGACTGTGTGTAGTGGCACGTGCCAGCTTGCAACAGTAAAGCTAAAAAACCGTTCATGTTTGGATCCGTCGACCAATATATTCCCGTCATGACCGGGGACCCCTCTTCCTCTCATCCAACGGCTATCCTTCTCCACTTTGGTAAATCAACCGTCAGATGTTCATCTAACGGTCCATATTGAATCCAGTTCCATCTCTCGCTCTCCTTTAAATTAAGCCCAAGCCCGGTCCAATTTTCCTCTCCTGATTTTCTCTCTCTCTCTACACAAAGTGAGTTTCGCCGTTAAATTTCTCCGGCACCGGACAATAGATAACGAGGAGAGCAAAAATTACTGTACAAGAAGTTTCCTGTAGTTACGGATCTCTCTCTCTCTCTCTCTCTTGTGAGTGATGCTAGTTACGGTGGTGAAGCGGCGGTTAGTGTACTCTCGCCTGAGATGTTGCCGGAGAAATCGAGAACTTCGGTTGTGACGAGAATCTCTCGTTACAGGAGGCCTTCGTGATCGAGGATTTTTGTTTTCGCGTTTTGTTGATTCGAAATTTTGTGGAAATGGAAGGACAGGCGAAGCTGACGAGGACACAGTCGTCGTTGCTCCGGTCATCGTCGACGGTACGATCGTCTTTTCACAGCTTAAACTTAATCGCCGAGGGCGATTTCAGCGATGTTTCTAACCAGAAACAAGATCTGGAAGCCGGAGAGAAAGAGGAGAAGCAGAGGAGAAAACCGCCTAAACCATTCGGGTCAAGTCCTCGAACCGGGTTAACCCGAATTAATCCGGGTCTGGCCTTCACTATGGTTTCTCTCTCTTTCCTCAGCCTCTCATCTTTCTTCTTCTTCGTCGTCTTCTCCCAAACCGATGAGATTCTCACCTCCGAGAATCTCCTCCTAGCTCTGATCTTCGTCGCCGTCGCTCTCTTCTTCGCCTCCAAAAACATCGCACTTCTCAGCCAGACCATAGTCGCAATCAAGCAAATCTGCGACGAAACCACCAGAAGCTTAGGGTTTCAGAGCAGAAAAAAACAATCGAAACCGGTGCAGTGGTACATCGGCGACGATTCGAAGCCGGAGAAGAAGATCATAGCAGCAACAACACAGAGAGAAAGGCGATTCGTGAAGGAAGGTGTTCAATTCTACAGCAACGGAGATTTCTACGAAGGGGAATTTCACAAAGGGAAGTGCAATGGGAGTGGCGTTTACTACTACTTCGTGAGAGGGAGATACGAAGGTGACTGGATCGATGGGAGATACGATGGCCATGGGATCGAGAGCTGGGCTAGAGGAAGTAGATACAAAGGTCAGTATAGGCAAGGTCTTAGACATGGTTATGGAGTCTACAGATTCTACACTGGAGATTGTTATGCTGGTGAATGGTTCAATGGCCAAAGCCATGGATTTGGTGTTCAATCTTGTGCTGATGGTAGCTCTTATGTTGGGGAATCAAGATTTGGTGTCAAACATGGACTTGGATCTTACCATTTCAGGTATAAATCATCTGATTTTTTTTGTTTTTTTGCGATTTATCTCTAATTGTTGGAATCTGAGTTTTTAAAAACGCAATCTTTTTGGTTCCTGTTTGTGATTTTGCAGAAATGGAGATAAGTATGCAGGAGAGTACTTTGGAGACAAAATCCATGGGTTTGGTGTGTATCGTTTCGCTAATGGTCATTGTTACGAAGGAGCGTGGCACGAAGGTCGTAAGCAAGGGTATGGTGCTTACTCGTTCAGAACCGGTGATGCTAAATCCGGAGAATGGGATTCAGGAAATCTAGTGAATTAACTTCCTCTTACGAGCGAGCCGGTTCGCAGAGCGGTACAGGCAGCTCGAGAAACGGCGAAGAAGGCAGTGAATCGGAGAGGAGTAGAAGAACAAGTGAGCCGAGCCGTGGCTGCAGCAAACAAGGCTGCAACGGCTGCAAGAGTGGCTGCAGTGAGAGCCGTTCAGAATCAGATGGATGGTAAATTTTGTCAAAGTTGAAAATTTGGGTGGAAGAAGAAGAAGAAAAAAAAAGTGTAAATCTCTTTTTTTTTTCTTTTTTTTTGGTTTTGGTTTTCTCTGTAACCCTGATTGAGCTGAAAAAAATGGAAGCTTGTTTCAGTGGTTTTCAACAGAGTAATTTTTCGATCTTTATTACTACTACTGTAACAACAATCTGTAAATAGAAGATGGAAGAAGCTGGTGTTTTTTTTTTATTATTGTAAATCAACGGCTTGATGATGATGGACTTTTTTTTCTTTTGGGGTTTGATCGAATCTTTGGGATGAAGTGACTTTGATTGGATATTATGATCTTGATCTGGATCACTGACATGTCGATTTTTTAGTTTAAAGATATCACAATAAATGGCAATTTGTTTATAATATTTTGGTCGCGCAAGAAAAACAAAAAATTTGGGAGAAGGATGAAGAAGATTCTTGTTTCGGCGCTAACCTTGCGATTCCCAAAAAAAAAATGCCGATTAAACTAATAATCAATGTCGTACCACAACATATTTATGTTCTCTGCTCGTAATATAAATAAAAAAACAATGCAATAATTATATTTTCTTTTACTGGATTTTAAAAACTTATATTAGCTGAATTTTGTCCCAAATATTAGGCGAGTTTGAACCAGTCTACAAAAATATACAACACTGAATTTTTTATTAATAAACCCTTTTCTATGTTTCGTTTCCATAAATTTGCGGATACTTTAGAATTATTTTAATAATAATGTTTAATAACTTAATGTATCAACACCCTGAGTTTTCGAATCGGCGTCAATCTCAATGTCTAAGTTTGTATTGGCTTCACTATAAAAAAGGCAAATTATTTAGCTTAAAAAAAAAAAAAAAGAGGCAAATTTGAAATCTGCTTCTTTTTGTTACTTTTAAAATTTGAATTCTAGGTGACAGCAATGTGATACTTAGTTTACGGTAGAATTTCTATAAATTAATACTCGATTCATTAATACTTTGCTAAATTAATATTTTTTGTCAGTCCTAAAATTAGTTTTTCAACCAAATAATATATTTATAAATTAATAATCACTATAAATTAATAAATTTTTATAAAACCTCATGGTCCCAACGTTATTAATTTATAGAGGTTTTACTGTATATCATTATTATGGATATGGATAAGAATTTAAAACTACTTAATCAATCATAAAAATGCAACTACTTAATCAATCAAAGGAATAGACTAAGGTAAGTAAATACAAAAAACAATAAAACTATTTTGGTTACGGCAAGTCGACAATAACACATCCGATGCATACATGTTTCGTCGCATAAAAGAAATGTTGAAGAAGCCATGTGTCTTTATCGATCATCATCTATTCAGGATATCATTTGGGATTTATATAATACCTATATATATCCTTATCCTTTCCCTTTCCTGAATTTATATAATCATATACGCCACTGGTCACATGGTTTCTTGCTGGATTGGTCTCCCTTGGGATCAATATACTCCAAGCAAAGTTTATTAATATAACAACAAATTAATTCCAGATTTATTAGACTGAACTGAAATATTTTGTTTAATAAATGTGTTTTTTAGTTTAGTTTATACTCTCTACTATATTCCAAAATTTAAGGTATTCAAGAAATATAATTTAGTTAATTATAAAAATATTGTAGAAATTCAAAAAAAAATCAAAAGATATCAAATAACATTAAAATTTACATATAAACTTATAAAATATTGTATGAAATAAAACTTAAAAACCTTTTAAAATTCTTATATTATAGAACAGAGAGAATAGTAGTTTCTCTATGATGCTATTTTTAACTTTATTCCAAAATATTTACATTTTACAACATTGATCATAAGCTGTTTAGCATTTTTCAGTATTTGATATATTCTAAAACGTCCGAAGTGACATGATATGATTTCAATACTACAAGTTACTATAGTGTAATCATGTAATTATATTTACTTCTTACAGCCCGCGGTGTAATTTTGCTGACAGCATTTTGACTCAAATGTTGAATTTCAAACTTGGAAGTCGCTAACCATTCCACACAAATTAATTATCCTGCAGAGAGAGAATAATTACTTTGCTCTACAGATTTCCCAAAAAAAAAATACACTGCGCCCTGAAATTTCTAAATGCATCAATTTTAAGTTTGAATCTTTAGCTACGAGTAAGCTTTTACGATAGAAAACAAGAAAAAATGAGAATACTTCTAACATATATATATACATGCTAGGGACTATACTTTAGTTTCTATAATGGTCGACAGCATGTGAAGTTTACATAACGTATTAGATAGAGATATATACGTACCGTCAATAATTGATCTATAAGACCTAAACTTTTTATATAGAAAAAAAAACATCGACCTATACTTTAAATTATTTGCTATTAACTAGGATAAAATAGTTTAACACCTTAAGATTCAAAAACTTAAAAAGTTGTGGACGAGAGAAGTCAGAAGAGGAATGCTTGTTTCGGCATGCATGTCTCTGCATCTTTGGATATGCATGTCTCTGCATCTTTGATTACAAAATTTATTAAAATGTAAATGGTAGTAGTATATAAACTCGAATAATCATTGTTATGACTTGTGAGTTTTTAAATGTATTTGATATTAAGTTTTGTGGATGATGTATAACTAATTTAATACACATTGGTACAATTAAATTAAACGAATGCAGGGATTGCTGAAATTGTTGGTCCAATGGGGTGCCATTTACTGACCAAACAAAATTAATAACTTGGTCAATGTACGTCTTCCAAGTTACAATTACTCAATTATGCGAAATAATTATATTACGAGGACAATTTGGAAACTTCAACATCGAGTATATGTTCGTCTTTGGAAAAATGGTGCTCAATTAAACCAAATTAATTTTCGGTTTAACTCGGGTTCATAGATGACAAATTTCGATTCAGTTCATGTTACGATTTCGAATTGGAACTAGATTCTGTTTCTATGGTAAAACACTATATTATTTTCAATAATTTTGATAAATTTGATTATATTTAAATATTTTTTGGTAAAGTTTTGGAAATTTGGAAATTTGTTTACGCATGTTTTTTTTTTTTTAAACTCGATTGTACTCACCACCACCGAAGAAGACTCCACTTATATTTGACACAAACCAAAATCAACACGATTAACACTCGACATAAAAATGTACCCCGGCACATATATATTGACAAACTCCAAAATGATATGATGAATATATATCGCTGTTCCAATAGTCTTCCATATGGTCTAGATGATTAAATGATCATACTATTATATTAGAGAAATTGCAATGTTTACATCCAAAAAGTCTGACAATTAACAGACAGTAAAGTGTAAAATCTGACACACACTGTTTACGCCTAAAAAACACTTTTCTCCCTGTTTGAGGTTGGTTTACTGAAAGAAGCAAAAGAAAGAAGGAAAGAAAGGAAAGAAGAAGAAAAAAGGAAAGAGAAAAAAAGGAAGAAGAAAGTAGAAGATCGAAGATGAAGAAATAGGAAAAAGAAGAAGAAGATGACGGTGGTGATCAATAATGATGATGACAGTGATGATCGCAATGTATAGCGACGGTAACGCTGGTAAACAGCGGCAACAATAACGTTAGCGATAATACTGAGAACGGTTAGTTAAGTAGTTATCGAAATAATTTCGCATAACTTGTATAACAAAGTTAGTTAATTAATAATTAATTCATAGTTTATGAAATGATAAGAAGATTAGCACGAAAGGTATCACGATAACAAAGTTAACATGATAATTTATGATATGATAACATACTTAACACGATAAATTCTATGATATGCTAATTAGTTTAACATGTTAACTGTAAGATAAATGTATTGTAGGATGGTTAACCTCAAATGATAAGAAAGTTAGCACGAAAGGTATCATGATAACAAAGTTAACATGATAATTTATAATATGATAATATAGTTAACATGATAATTTTCTATGATATGCTAATTAGTTTAACATGTTAACCGTATGATAAAAGTGTTCCACGATGGTTAACCTCAAATGAACAGTCGATAAAAGTGTTAAAGAACGGTCGATGAACAGTCTCTTAGATATATTGTGATACCATATTAGTTATCGTGATAATCGAATTGTTATCAAAAAAATCGCAAAAATAATTATAGGGGCAAAAAGGTCATAATTTTCATGTGTAATGTGTATCAAACTAATTTTTAGTTATTATACTCCACTTTTTTTATTTTCTTATTATCTGTAGATTTAAATTAAAATCACTCATTATATTACTATCAGTTTATAAATTACAGATTAAACCTATGTGTAATCTTAAAAAAAAACCTATGTGTAATCGTTTTATCTATTTTTTTATAGATTGCAGAATATATATATATGTATATATATATATATATATATATATGATCTAATATACTATTATGAGTATTATCCAACAATGCTCGATACTTTTTAAGTTTTTGAGGTTTTTTTAACTTGTTATTATTTGAATTCAAAATATGAGCTGACAAGTACACCTCTCCAATGCAATCATCATGCTTACAAAGTTTATTGAAATTTAGCCTCACTTTTTTGTTTTTGTTTTTATATTTGGAGCATTGATCTCTTCACTTTTAACTTTTGAGTTACTACAAACATGCAAGCAGACAACATAATTACAACTTGCATTATTTAAATAAATAAACTCAAGTCGCCTTTTCAATTTGATGATGTCCTTAAATTTGGAGTTTGCCAATTTGCTATGGGCCATTCCCAATTGTCCAATTGGTTGGCTCATCTTCTAATAACTTATAAAATAAAAAATGTTAATAATACTCTTGTTTGCTTACAGTGTAACTGTGTAAATAACAATCTTTCTCCACAAATATTTGTGGGTTCCAATATACTTCAACAACTATATTAACGGAAAGTGTTTACCCTTATGATTAAACATGTAATTTATTTTAGATGTAATTAGTATTTTTTTCTTGGGTCAAACTGCAATTATTAATTTTAATTGTTAACATAATTGAGTTTTAATTTTTTTTTTTTTTATTATTACATCCAGATTTGGAGTGCTAAAATTATTGCAAATTTTACCTATTTTCTTAATTGAGAAAATTAAACTCTAATTTTTATTGTTCTACACTTCAACTAAATAAACACATTAGTTAAATCTGTAAAATAAACTGGTCTTGTCTTCGCGGACATATTCTTTAAAAAATGTGTGCCAACTTATTGCAAAAATATATCTTTCTAACAGTTTTTACAAATTTAGCAAATAAATTTAACTCCTTCCGGATAGTAGGAAACAAAGATTAAGATTTTCTTATAGCCTATATAAGTTTAAAACATAATCTCTTAAGACCTCGACCTAAATAAAATTATCTTAAGAATTTCGTAACTGAATTGTGACTAAGACAATATCTGTGTTTATGATTAATTTTGACATAATGGTTTACGGTCCCGTCACCCATGTTAAGAAAAAAACACTCTTCAAGGCGCATAATTACGATATGGGCTTGAGTAAAAGACAAAGCACTTGACCATTAACTTTAATCCACTTTTACATGTGTTATATGTCTAGAATTTATTTTAAGTTAACTACTAGCAAACAACTCTTTGCTACAAAGTCTCTTTTCTCTATAGAAAAGTGTTTGGCCTGTAGAATTTGGCATCGCATGTTTGGTAGCTACTGATTTTTGAAAGCGACCAAAAAAATACTACCAAGTTATTTTGTTTTAGGTCTATAACTAAAAATTTCTTAAATTTTTCTTATTTCAATACGTCAAGTAAATGATAAAACCTGTCACCCGCCGCCAATTTACAGAATCATGATAAGTACAAGGTAGAAGAAAAACTTGTCAAGCAAAGACACGAACCAGTACAACCTTTTGAAAACAGAGTGATTCAAAAAAAGTAATCAAAACCTAATCCAGTAGACTATATTGACTTTCATTGATTCTATATATTATCTTAACTCTTAAGCGTGACTGACTATAATTATTCATTCTGTTGTAAACTTTTTGTTTCTTATAAACTTATATCAAACTATACTACTTTGCTAAATAGAGAGCTTCAGAAACATCATCACAAGCTTTCTTATTTCCTAAAATACTTTTTTTATCGAAAAACTTATTATATAAACACTGTATATTTCGTGATTTGAAAATTGAAACTCATATCGCCTCGTAGTCCATTAAAATTCGAAAGCCAGATCACTGCATGTGTTCACAAACTGAAATTAAAGAGTTCAGTCCAGTTTATAAAATGCTTTTGTTATTAGCCCCGACAGAACCCAATTAACGCGTGCCTATTTTTGTGCCCAATGCAATTCATAAGCCCATTTACTTTAACATCCGGAGAGATAATATTGATAGGCATACTTCTATTTATTTTTTTTTTTAATATGAAAATCTAAGAGATCTTGGTTTTATTTTTACATCAATTTTCTAGTAAGTCCTAAACTGAAAGTTGCAAAGAAAGAGATCTTACTAAGAAAATAATGATATAGGACATTATATAATCTTACAAACGGTTTACACGCATACTCCTCAGTCCTCAAATCTCTTTGGCTTGGTAAGTGAATTGTAGTTTTGTCCGAACAGAAAAAAACATAGGTTTGACGTCCCCAAAAAATAAAACACATTTAGAGGCATTTTAAAAATTACTATTTGAAAATTTTTTTGATAAACTATCAAAATATTTTTTTTGTTATTAGTAAAAAAATTGCGGTGTTTCTAATCTTTTTACATTTTGGTAAGTCAGCCAATATTTCTAATCTTCATAAGGTGGGGACAAGATAATGGCCCCAAAAACAAAAGCCCATGGACGCGGCAGCCCACATCACCAAAGAGTGTTGAGCAGGAGACAAGTCATGTGGCTTCAATGTTCAGTCCCAGGTAATGAAGTTTAGATGTCCCTTTGACAAAGAAATGCTACACAATCTACAAATTTTGGTTCCATGTTGAGGCGATATGAATGTCTTATCAAATCACGTTATCCTCTTGAGTATGGGGTCCCATCATCTCTATATATATATATATGAAAAACCCATATAATCATGTCCTAAGTCCTTCTATTAGTTGCCAAAAAAAAAAAAAAAAGTCCTTCTATTATATAGTCTATAATATCTTCAAGATTTTTGTTATATTAAGACCAAAATATCATACTTTACTCACATCATCTATTCTTTATGCATATATTTGGTATTCGTATAATATCTAGATACATGGAATATGATCGGAATCCTTGAGTATTAGACCAAGTACATCTACTGCAACCAGAAAATAATATCGAAATCCTATACGTGCACACTAGGAAACAAATGTTTGTGTGTGTATACATGTATTGAAATAGAATGTGAAGTTGTATCATAAATTTAAACCATATCAAATCATTTTTATAAACCATGTTAACATGAGCATAAAGGTTGGAGCAAACTTAATAATTGCTAAGTTGTAAATGAAAAACATCACACCAACTTGAATTCGAAATAGTATGATACGACAAGTTATTAGACAACAGATTTAAACATTTTGAGTGCATTTCAACCACCATGCAGACGCAGTTAAAATGTGAAAAACAAATATGGCTTGAATGGTCTATATTTATATTATTTTTACACATTTACATAATATTGTTTTTTTAAACGTTTGTTAACAAAACTCAAATCTCGATTTGAATAAGGATTACAATTTGTTGTTGATATCTCTCTTAAAAGTTGCGATCAATTATTCTTTTAACAACTGTTCAAAAAATTATTCTTTTAACAAACTTGTATACATCATTTTTGTTGGTAAAGACAAAATTACAAAACAAGCCAAGGATTCTTGCTGTTAATAAAATAAACCAAAATTGCAAACAAATTCAGTTTCGTGATTTAAATTTATTAAGAGTACTCGGAAACTTATTTAATCAGTTTGCAGTAGTGATTATAGTGAAACATATAAATAACTATATCTGTTGTGCCTCCGTGGGATTTATTCCCGATTGAGGAAAAAGAAAATAAAACGAGAGAAATCATTAAATAAAATATATTTTATAAATTTATAAATAGTACAAGTTTCAAAGATATGATGAACTTTGTCCCCAAGCAATGTGTGCATTATTTGGCATACCAAACTTTTCCACGGCACATGAAACAGTAAGATTCCTCTGAATATAGTATACATAATTCTGTTTTATCAAAAATTAATGAATTAGGAAGGAACATCGTGAAAAAGTTGCTCACACTGATCTAGATGATAGTAATATACATATAGTTATCTCATTATCTTAAGAACTTTACCATTATAAATTATGCCTTGTAAGTTGTAACTAATGATTGTCAATTATATACATCATTAGGTTTACCATTTACCAAAATAAGAAATTCAAAGCAAAGTTAATTTGTTGGATTGCCAAAATCATTAATACTCGGCACATATGTACACGTGAATCAGTTGAAAATGAAAACACAATATTGAACATTAGATTTATTTCATAAACATATTGTGCAAACTGCAAAGTATATGCGTCTCAAAAAAAACTGCAAAGTATATGTATATCTTTTTTTTTTTTGGTTTTATGTATATACATCTTTACAAATTACAATACAACACAAGATTATTATTAATTTACTAATAAAATTGATTTAAAAGGAAAAGCCACATGAAAAGTCAAAGAAGTGACAAAAAGGCCTCTTGTTCATGTGATCTTCCTATCCTAGGCACCAATTAAATCCCACTTGTATTGAAATATTGATATTAAAAAACCTCAATTATACTCATATTACAGTCAGTTATCATATCCGTCGTCATTTCTCTCCAAGCAACAAACAACTTGAAAGCGTAGAACTATGACAAGGGTAAATTAATTAACATATTAAAAGAATTTTTAAAATGAGAAAAATATATAAACTAAAAGTATGTATTATGATGGACCGTCGGATCAAGTGAAACTCCAAAGCGGAATATCAGCATCTTCGTAGAAGTACTCATCGACCATATTCGTCGTCGAATTTAACTGAGGAGAGTAATCAAACGGAGCTTTATCATCGAAGAAGAACATCCCATTATGACCATCATCATACCATGATGATGATGGATCCATCAAAGACACATGGTTGTCCACAAAAGACCCTATCAAAGATTGCATCCCATCATCATCATTATCATCGTGATGCTGATCATGATCGGACGGTGACGAGGCGGAAGATGAGGTATAAGTAGTGGATGATGAAGGGGCAAAAAGGTCAAATGCGTTGTTGGCAGCTTGAGCGGCGACTCTTTGGATGGATTTGGGGGACAAAAGGGTATTTTCATCAAGAAGATGATGAGAAGAAGAATATGAAGAAGAAGAAGTAGGGAAGTTGAGATTGGCTTGAGGGCCTTTGAGACACAAGAGTGCAACATCGTAAGCCCTAGCTGCTGCTTCAGCTGTTGAGTAAGAACCTAACCAAATCCTTGTCTTCTGATTTGGTGCCCTTATCTCAGACACCCATGATCCCCAACTTCTCATCCTCACTCCTTTATACTTCTTAATCTTATTCTTCTTGTTATTGCTCTTACACGAAGAGGAAGACGAAGATGAAGATGAAGAATGAGATGGTGAAGACAAAGACATTTCCTTCTTGCTGTTGGTTTGGATCTTGGGTTCTTGTTTCACCATGGTAATGATGTTAGTGTGTATTTGATCAGAGACTGTGTAGACAATGTGGTATATTGATCAAGTGATGAAGAGATTGTTCTTGGTTTTTGTTGTTGTTGTTGTAATGGATAGAGATTTTTGGATGAGTGTTAATGTGAGGTGATGAGATTTATATATAGAGATGGATTGATATGGGAGGGGTATGGGAGACGAAAGAGATTAAATATACTATTTATTGATGTAAATCTAAAATAGGGTCAAATGAAATATAGTATGGTTTCTTGTGTATGAATGTGACATTGTGGTGGTGCATGACAGGTGTTTTTCATCTATTTTCTCTTTATCATGGCAATTGTCATTAATACAATTTTGTTCCTTTCTCATTAAAAAACAAAAAACAAATTTTATATCTTTGGAATTTAATTATTAATTCGAATTTGGATGCATGTTATGGCTTTGCCCAAGTGTTCGAACAATGAACCTTTGAACATGGCTTTCTTTTAACCTTTTGCTAGTTTTTTGTTGTTGTTAAAAACCTTTTGCTAGTTTTGCATCTTTTTATTAGATTTTTGAATTTTAATTTAAAAAAAATAATTAAGTGAAAAATTATAAAGATCTACTGAATAGTTAATTACGAGCGTATAATAGCAGCTGTACGGAAGCCACTTGATGAGGAGGAAATCGAGGAGGGAGTGATACAATAATTTTTTTAGATTCAGATATTAGTTTTCTTTTATATTTTGACTACACGTAGCTATCACCACTATCAGGAGATTACAAATTACAGCTACGTTTTAACGCGTTAAGTCATATACCATCTTTCCAAGAAAGAGACCCCCCATTTATGGTTAGTTATTGGTCTATATGTTTATTCTTTTACGGATTAAACCAGTGGGTTTAATTTGTAGTTATAAGCTATACTATTACTCCCTAAATATAGTATCATGTTTCTTAAAACGAAAAACAAACAAATTGGCGGTAAAATCTCCAAACGTGCACAAAAATGTTACTACCATTTACTTATTTCTTGCTATTATCTTTTATATTCTTGATTTCAGCGAACTGTTTATTATTTTATTCCATATTACACCTAGGCATTGAATTTAACATTTTCGTATCTTGGCTTGTCAGTTGTGTGACTGCAGTAACTTACGCGTAAACAATATAGAGACGTAGTACGCCACTGTAATTGAAATTAATACGTTTTTATTTTTTTGGTCGCTTATCAATTTACCAATATGTAATGGTCGTTTTGTAGCAAAAGATTAAGAGAAAATAATAAACCTAAAAAAGAAAGTTAGATGCGGGTAATAATAAACAAGGAACAGGGCACCTTTATTAAGATAGTTTAAACAAAAAAATGTGAGTGATGGTGAAATGGAAAAGAGAAACCAAAATAGCGAAGAGTGAAGTCAGAAGAGTGTGGAAGAAGGCGATCGATGATGCTAAACTGATAAGAGAGTGACTTCAAATTACAGCTGTTCTCACTCTGTCTGTCTCTTTGCTACCCAAACCCCAAACCGCGTTTTCTTTTGTCACACTCACTCCTAATTACTCTATCTAGTACTTTTTCCGTTTCAAAAAGTGTCATTTTAACACATTTCACAAAAATTAAAAAAATTATTAAAAATTATGTTTTACCTTTTGTTTACACATTAAATAAAATCATCTCTCTAATTACTACATTAAATTAGTAGGGTTAAAACTAGATTTTTATTTAAAATTCTGCATTGAAAATGTAAAACGATATTCTTTATGAAACAAAAATAAAATCGTAAAACGACACTCTTTATGAAACGGAGGGAATATCTTTCTTAGCTACTTTAATTCATTCTTTCAATACTCGTAATCCATTTTATACCTATCGAAAATTCATGCGTATACAAAAAATTCAGAATATTTTCGTTTTCCCCACAATTTGTGTCATTAAAAAAAAAGTACTATATACAAATTAGTCTTGTTTTCTTTTATAAAATATCGATACCAACTTAATGCATGCCAACATATATATGTAACTCAATTTATGGTAAATATTGGTATAAACAATTGAAAAAGGGGGAAATAATAAAGCATGTAGCTTTAAGACACGCAAAGAGCACATGATCGTGTGTAGGAAAAGAAGGGAGATGACATGTTCTATGTGGACAGCCTTGACTTTCTCACAAAGCTTACGACTAATCATGGGATGGTACTTGTTGTCTTCGTCTCGAGATTTCACACTTTGGTCTTACGCAAAACTCTCTCCAAAATGTCAGAGAGATCAGAGTGAGAGAGAAAGATAATATGGGCGGATTTTGTCAGCTTTCCAGCCAAAATATGCGTTTGCATGAAGAGAAAGAAGCATCTCGATCGTGGCTTCACTTTTGAGTTTTAACACTTATTCATATCTGACACCTATTCGAATGCATGGGATTTCAATATTGAACAAGAAACCTTTAGAGATCGCTTGTCAATATACCAATTCTGGAATCCATGTTTACTTTCTTACAATTGTCCAACAACAAGAACGCATTCCGTTTGAATATTAACCATTTTGCTTTAACAAACAAATAGATATATAATTTTTTAAAATAAAACATTCTGGAAAATTCCATACATTTCCCACAAAATTTTGTTTTGGAACTGATTTTTATTTTTAAAAATTATGTTTAAGAATTCAAGAATTTTATTTTAATTATGAGGAATGCCTATCTAATAAATTTTAAATTTATGTCATTATAGTGGTATGCTAAACAAAGACATATATTAGTATATTACTATAGTTTTTTTCTGTGGAAAAAATGTTTAAACAATACTAGTATTTGTGAAAAAAAAACTTTTTTTGAGGTTGTTCATGAAAAATGGTATCTTGATGAATGGAAAACCCCAATATACACGGTGGAAAAAATGTATGAATTAATTGGCACCGTACTGCTTCCGTAACAATTCTCAACAAGGACTTAACCAATACGATACAATCTCGACCTTAATAAAGTCTTACATTTATTATTTGTGTTAATATTTATTAGTAAATTCGGAGGATTACGATGTTATAGCATTAGTAGCAAGGAAATTTCGAGGAAGACGAAGGGGTCTGTCTACGTTGAAGGTTTTTTTTTGTTTTCCCATTAAATATGTACGTTGAAGATTCAACCATGAATAATGGATCCAGTGACTATAGGTTCAACCACCAAATCCTTTTTTTGTATATTCAGATCTATGACTTAGTCGGTTTTGAAAAAAATTAAAAATAATGTTGGGAAATATATTAAAATAGGATAGATAGACCATCAAACATATATTTGTTTCGTAAATAAAAGATTCATACATATTTCTCTATCAAAATATAAACATTTCTTATCTTTTTTGG
Source organism: Alliaria petiolata (assembly GCA_020283515.1). Classification (NCBI taxonomy): domain Eukaryota; kingdom Viridiplantae; phylum Streptophyta; class Magnoliopsida; order Brassicales; family Brassicaceae; genus Alliaria; species Alliaria petiolata. The sequence goes on along the minus strand of JAHZTW010000001.1, from coordinate 448,184,175 downwards.
TATTTACCGTATTTTGTGTAATTAAGATCGTTATTCAACCAGACGTAGAAACTAGAAACAAGAAAGATCGATCGTTCCAGACTGAGCAGATCTGAAGAGCCAGCTCCATATGACATGATCCGATGCAATACGGACGGTCCTTGGAGGGAAGATCATAAGATGGCTGGAATGGGGTGGATCCTGTTCCACGACAACCCTCAGAAACCGTTTGCACATGGATCAAAATCACAGTCTCACACCTCTTCACCCTTGGTAGCGGAAGGACTAGCCATAGCCTTGGCTCTCGAACATGCTTTGGACCTGGGAATCACCAGTCTTCAGGTGGCTTCAGATTCACAGCAAATTATCCGGTCGATCAACACCGGAAACTATCTATCGGAGACTTTTGGGATTCTTCACGATATCTCCCATCTCTCCTCTTTTTTCTCTAATGTCTCATTTATTTTCATATCCAGAAAAGCCAATTTGTTGGCACTCTATTGCTAAACGGGCCCTTGGTTCAGAGTTGTTGGGCCAAGGATTGGGGCTTAACTAGTTTATTTAATGAAGCATTTTCGAACAAAAAAAAAAAAAAGAAAGATCGATCGTTCAAAAGAAAAAGAAAAAAGATTGTAGAGATCGTTGACAAGACAAATGATAGAAGAAAAAAATAAATATTGAGAGCCGTGATTGCAAGCCCAACTTTACAATTTTGTATGGGCCGAATAAATATTTGTTGATCCATGCGGGAGGTCACGCGGCTGGTGGAATGTCGATGATGCCAATCATGTTACCCGATGGAAGAATCGGATAACATGTCTATAAGACAATGCTCTACATTAAGATGCTTTATAGAATGAAAAATCACGTGCAGACATAGAGATGATGACATGTGATTTTGTTATGGAGAACATAGAATTTCCATTAAAAGTGAGATGTCGGTTTTGACTTTTGTTAACCACAAATTCATATCTTTTAGGAAAAAGTCCAAGTCAGTTTAGACTTTTTTTTGCCCACAGGACGTTTTGGTATATTTGTTTGTTAAAAATGATCTCCTGTTTATACCAAAAAGAGACAAATGGTTGTTTATTGTATTTAGAGACGAACCCAAAAACTTATAATCATAATCCACATGTCTAATAAAATAGATAATCTAGACAGCACTTTGATAAATAAAAGAATATAATTTCATTTTGATTGTTTTTTTGGTTAATGTTGATGTTTTGTTTCTCGTATAAATCGATCATACTAAAGAATACTCAACTCACCGATTATCTTTTATATGTATGTACAAAAATTGCTCAAAATCTCTTTATCGCTCTCCCTCTTTCGAGCAATAAGTTTGTTGTTGTCTTCTTCACGGCCGATGCTTTTGTTTTTTGATATACTGCCAAACTTCGCGGCGGGTCCATGAGGGATTAGCAGATTCATGATATGATGCATGAGTTGACGGAGGGTAACCTTGAAGCGGTTGGTCAATTTTTAGTTAACCAAGGGACAGTTGCCGAAAATGATTGTCCTTTCACAAATCGATATCCGATTCTTCCTCCTCCAGTCTTAGACGTAAGATTCAATTATATTCTAACATTGTTTGTTTGTTTATTAGGATGAAATTCTAACATTGTTTGTTTGTTTATTAAGATTCAATATCCTAACATTGTTTGTTTATTAGGATGATATTCCCAAATTAAAGGTGGAAACCTGTAATGTCCATCGCACTATAAATTTTCCTACCTCTGATGATTTCGAACGACTCCTCATAGCTTGTGTCGAGGTTGCGTCTTTGGCTGTGGGAATTCCTTCGTATCCTTCCTTCTATGCACAAAATACTACTGTAAGTGTTTAATCAAGCTTGAATTTCAACAAATTGAAACAATAATTTCTCTGAATCATTTCATATAATCTTCATATAATCTATTGCAGGGTATCTATTGCCCATCACCTCTTGAAGTCAATACTGTTTATCAAACTGCACATCTGATGCTTGCAACTGGACATGGTATTTATCAAGGAATCCGATATCTAGAGACCCAAGACTCCGCTGGTCTTGGGAGGGGTAGGAAAGGTTACCATAGGATTAGATTGGGGCAGGGAGTGTTTACTTATTTTGTTGAGATGGAAGGGGCATATATTGATGTCGATGATCCTATGATTGATGATTGAGGCTCGTTGGTGGTGGTATGGTGTATCACGATGTTCTATTTTGTTTAGATGCAAGGCTTTTTGTAGTCAAAACTGTTTGATTGACAATGATTTCCAGTATGACCTCCCTACCTATGAAACAACTGCATTGTGAAACACAAGATTTGATTCCTTTTTGTTTTATAATTTTAATGGCGCAGATTAATGCATTGAACAGTTGAAATGATAAATCATCTCGGTTTAGTGATGATGGAAACAGAGGATCTAGGGATTTTGGAGCCGCATCAAATTAACAATAAGCCTCTTGTAAACGAAATCTCGGAGGTTACAGATAAGTTTTTTGAAATTCTGGAGGTTCCCGTTCATCTCAGAACCAGCGAACAGTTGGTGAAGACAAAAACAAAAGCATCGACCGTGAAGAAGACAACAACAAAAAAGAGGTGGTATCCCACTAAAAATCAGGCATCGATTCTCATGTCGTACTATGATATTGATATTCACCCAGATCGTTAACTCATGCATCATATCATGAATCTGCTAATCCCTCATGGACCCGCCGCGAAGTTTGGCAGTATATCAAAAAACAAAAGCATCGGCCGTGAAGAAGACAACAACAAACTTATTGCTCGAAAGAGGGAGGGCCGTGAAGAAGACAACAACAAACTTATTGCTCGAAAGAGGGAGAGCGATAAAGAGATTTTGAGCAATTTTTGTACATACATATAAAAGATAATCGGTGAGTTGAGTATTCTTTAGTATGATCGATTTATACGAGAAACAAAACATCAACATTAACCAAAAAAACAATCAAAATGAAATTATATTCTTTTATTTATCAAAGTGCTGTCTAGATTATCTATTTTATTAGACATGTGGATTATGATTATAAGTTTTTGGGTTCGTCTCTAAATACAATAAACAACCATTTGTCTCTTTTTGGTATAAACAGGAGATCATTTTTAACAAACAAATATACCAAAACGTCCTGTGGGCAAAAAAAAGTCTAAACTGACTTGGACTTTTTCCTAAAAGATATGAATTTGTGGTTAACAAAAGTCAAAACCGACATCTCACTTTTAATGGAAATTCTATGTTCTCCATAACAAAATCACATGTCATCATCTCTATGTCTGCACGTGATTTTTCATTCTATAAAGCATCTTAATGTAGAGCATTGTCTTATAGACATGTTATCCGATTCTTCCATCGGGTAACATGATTGGCATCATCGACATCCCACCAGCTGCGTGACCTCCCGCATGCATTAACGGCTGCATAAATTCCCACAACATTAGACATCAGGTTTTGTTATAAAGCTAAATTTTTTTCAAGAAAACGAAATGTGACTTAATAATGAATCTCACTTGTGCGTAGGGAGAAGCTCCAAATCCACCAATAGCACCAAAGGGACTAAGAGCCATGCCGTAGCTAAGAAGAGGAGGATAGTTTGGTTTCAATTGTGATTTCTGCAGATTCTGAACTGAAGTTGTATTCGCCTTTTGATCCGCTTGAGGCTTTGCATGTTTACAATCCAACATGTGACTTGGAAAATAATAGGGGGCCATACCATACATTCAAGTATTAGAAAACATTGATGGAAGACAATATAGTAACATGCAGATTATCTATAACTGTATTGACCGTACCATCAATCTCATATCTTTCAGTGTTTTTCAAAGCTTTTCATGACGCTTGTCCTCTCTGCGTAGTGCACAAAGCCATATCTACTGTCTTCCTTTCCTGGTTTTCCTGGTGGAATCACCACTTTCAGGATTTTCCCGTGATGTTCGAATAATGCCTTTAGACGTTCTTGCGTTATATCTCTAGGTAAGTTCTTGATGTACAATGCCTTGGCCTGCATTCATTCCACACACCACAATGTTAAGAGATCACGTTTCATGATTTAGAGAAAGTGATTTTTTTTGGCAGACGATGATTTCTAGGTAGATAACTGTTGCTGCTTCTATTATTTGTTTGCAAGAAAGGTGTTCTAAAGAAGCAAACCTGTGAAGGAGAAGAGAGTCTTATCCTCCACTCCTTGATTCCAGCAAGTGAAAGACATAAACCAGAACTTCTAGTTTCAATACCAAAATTCAAAAGCAAAAGTCACTGGCTCGCTTCTGTTAATAAGATTAAAGAGGAAGCTACAACCATTATGGGAGAAATTACTCAAAGACTCTACAAGGTTCTATAGAATCATACTGTCCACATCGTTGTTGTTTCGTATTCTATCTTCCTTTCGTTAAAATTAACTTCTAATTGGTTTCTAGAAAAAACCAATAATGAAGTTGTTAATTCTTTTAATTATAGCCTCTAGTTTCCAAATGTGTCTTTTTTAAACTCCCTCTTTTTCCTCTCTTTGGTTCTTCCTCTAAAATTAGAAAGAAACAGACGAAAACACATAACTACTAATATGTTATCTATGTTTTAATTTAAAATACTTAAAACATTAAGCTAATGAACTTTTGTTGGATTTATAAGTTAGAACTAAAATAACACATTATGATGTTAAATACACAATAAGGCTTAATCTGATCTTATTATAATAACTAGTTATCCATGAGTTTTTTTAGCTCTTCTCCTTTCATACAGTTTCCGGACTTGGGTTCGGGTTTGGCTCGGATTTACACTCGTCTAATCGGCTTTTATGGAGCTGGAAAGCCGGATTAACCCGCGCCCCACAGCTACATTGCATCCCAGCCCAGTTGAAATAGTCTAACCGGGCGTTACATCCCAAACAAAGAAGCTTCTCTTCTACAGATCCATCCTGAACTGCAAAAACCAAACAGTGTGAAGATCATTAGAAATAACTTCAAAGATTAATATCATATATAGAGCAAAGGGCTTTTTCTGAAAAACAAGAAAGATTCTCACTTGTTTGCATCCATTTCATAGGCTCGACAAAGATGGAAGAGCATTGCACTTGTACAGAGTTTCCGCTTCTCTTTTTCCAAGCAAAGCATTATCTTCACCTTTCCCCGGTTCATGCGGGACTATGTTCTCCTCAATAGCGACTATTCTTCTGCATTTCTTACATCTGTACATGGCCTGAGGCTTTAGGAGAGACTCCCGCGAAGAAGTATTGGTCTCCACCCCTCCACCTCCATTTGCATTTCGAAGAAATATACTCTCTCTTAAAGAACAAATAAAATAACCTAACATATACAGATATAAACATGGTTGACAAACAAAAACGGTTAATATATTAGTGGTAAGTGTAAATCTGTATCCATGAAAATTTGTTTGTATGAAATAATTTATTTCAAAGCGGGGTACTGTTTATACCCAATAATTGTGTTGAATTCACTCGCCGTCACAATAATTTGTTTCAATTTAATGTTGTACCTAAAATATTGTCGAATCCTTCAATATTGGTGAAATAATGCAATTTTACTTTGAGTAAAACAATAATTGGGTTTTCTGTAAATCAATCTTTCATTTAGTTTTTATCTTGTAATTTTTCTTTTGATTCTCAAAAAATTCAGATCAATTTTCTAGGTTTTGGTCAACCTGCTATTCTGCTATATAATTTTCGAATGCGATCTGTGTTTTGTTATAGTCTGCATTTTCTAAAAACTGATGATAGAGTTGAAAAAAAAACCAAATGAAAAGTTTATTTGCGGAAAACTAAAAAAAGTTAGATTGAAAAATTACATTAAACGAAAACCCGCTAAGTAAAGATCAAACGATGACGCGCCACCTACGCTAAAGATATGCCACGTAGACCTTTATTCAGAATCTGATTGGCTGATCTTACGTTGAAGCAAGTCACCAAAAGCCCATCAACTCTATTAAACCTCACCCACTCGCATCGTTCACGACACGCGCGCGCGTGGAGTCTCTTTGTCTTTGTTTGGTTTGGTTTTGGAGACTTTGACCTTTCTCTGGCTTAGTTAGACTTCGGGCGAAACTCGAAAGAGAAGAAGAGACCGTCGTAGCTCTCCGATGGCGATTAGAGGAACCGTTGCTGTTTCGCGGATTTTGACGGTGGTATTGTTTTTTTTGACGGTTAATCACGGCGAAGCTATATGGTTGACGATCCCGGCGGCGGGAGGGACGAAGTGCATCTCCGAGGAGATACAGAGCAACGTTGTCGTCTTGGCTGATTACTATGTCGTCGATGAGCATAATCCTGAAAACACTCCGGCTATTTTTTCCAAGGTACGGTTCCGATTGTGCTTGAATTGCTGCAAAATTGAAAATATTTTTAGGAGATTGATTGGCTCAATTTTGCGGGTCTCTGTTAGTTTCGCGATAGGGTTCTGATTGTTTTGGTTGTGACGAATCAAACTTCTGTGTATTCGATTGTGCTTTTATCATCAAGTTGTGAATTCTCTGTCGGTGATTTGGTACGGATCAAAAGTCTTTTGAATTTCTTACTCATATTGATGTGTGTTGTTGAGACTTGAGAGAGCAATCATGTGATGAAGATAAGCATTGAAGCTTCTCTTATAAAGCTGTGAATTTTATTTTCATGCATTTACCCATATGATGGAAGGATGCATAAGATTGACAGGTTTAATCGAAATTTGAAGTTTTGTGCTCTATCAATGGTGATGGCTTCTTTCGAAATCCAGGAGAATCGGATTTGTAAATGTTTGGAATGTGCTTAAAGTTCTAAGGATGCAAATTTTGTTTTGCATGTTAATGTGATTCATGTAGAAGCTATCATTGGTAAGACTTATGGTGTGTCTTGAATGTTGTCTGATTACTTTTGGATAGGTAACATCTCCTTATGGGAACGATCTTCATCACCAAGAAAATGTAACGCATGGTCAGTTTGCGTTCACAACTCAAGAAGCCGGGAACTACTTGGCTTGCTTCTGGACTGATTCCAGTCATCCGCAACCCAATCCACTAACCCTTGGGATTGATTGGAAGATTGGTATCGCAGCCAAAGATTGGGACTCTGTTGCTAAAAAGGAAAAGATCGAGGCAAGTTACTAATCGACTTCTCTTTCCCGTCTATACAATCGTCTTTCCGATTACTTCTTTCTGATGTGATGATAACTCCATTGTTATGAATGTGTATATTTGCAGGGTGTTGAGCTTCAGATGAGGAGACTTGACGGTTTAGTGCAGGCGATTCGGGAGAACATAAACTATATAAAAGACAGGTACTTGTCTTTCGCCTTGTTGCGATTAAGTGTTATCTCTTGAAGTCTTGGAACCAAATTGGGACTAGAATATAGTGATTAAAATAATGCAAATTTTGGATACAGGGAAGCCGAGATGCGTGAAGTGAGTGAAGCAACCAACTCAAGAGTGGCTTGGTTCAGTATCATGTCACTCGGGGTTTGCCTTTTGGTCGCTGGTACACAGATATGGTACCTGAAGCGATATTTCCACAAGAAGAAACTCATCTAAAAACTTGGGCTTGAAGGATACTTGATATACATAGTAGAAACATCACTCATCCCCCACCTTGAAAAGAGGGATAAGCTCAAGATTGTAGAGACAATTAGTTAAAAATCAAAGAACGCTTTTTCATTTATATTTTCTGTTGAAACTTTACTAGTATCGATAGTTAGAGATCACTTTGTGTTTAATTTGATCTCTGTTTGAGTAGGAAAAATACACTTATGTGACAATGTACCAAAGTTCTCTTCTTCTTCTTTTTTTTTCAGGCGTTTTGTCATTCATAGTATCCAAAATTTGATTGTTTGCAAGTTTTTGATTATCATCATGGTGCTAATAAACCGAATATTAAAATTGGGTGACGTATACTTGCAAAGAAGACAGTCAGTTTATGTAGACAAGCTTATTGTATGTCATGTCCTTTTCTTTCATGTGTGGGAACAGAGTTAGTTATATAATATATTTTTTTTTATTAGTAATGGAAAAACCAAAACCATTTGGTTAGGTCATCTAAGATCTCACCAGTAGATTATAGACAACATTTTTTTAAAAGACGTTTACAAATGAATTTTCAAATGCCTAATTAAGGTAAAAATATGTATATTCCTCTCTTTTTTATTCTCTCAATTATTTCACTGTTGTTTTGCTGATATCATCTTCCTTACCTATACAATGGATCTCTCTTTAATAACAAAAAAAAATTCTAAAGTTTATACTATGAGAAATAATAGAATCTGTAGTATCTCTATATTATATTAAAATACCAAAAAGAAGAGGTGTAATCCATTAGCCCAAGTTATGGAAGATGGAGTCCAAGCATGAATCCAACTCTAAAGTCCTTTTCACTTTCGCCTAATCTCCTCCTTTCGTACGTCATCGTACGAACCTCATACTTACCATTACCATTAATCACTTCCAATATATGTTTTGCATTTCACTTATCTCTCTTTTAGTAGAGATGCTCATCTAATTAATCTGATAACGACATTCATCGAATCGAGCCTGATTTTCTTCACAAGTTAGGTCGAATTTATCAAGACCTATGAACGTCAGTACGTCACTTGAGTTAGCATCAATGATCAAGCAACATACTATTGTTGTAACATGATATTTAACTATAGTTACAACAAAAACAGTTATTATTCTTTATTTTTGGTCTACTATTATTATTACTGTTTCAAGTTGTTAATTTTTTTAAATTACTCTTTTAAATTAACATCGATAATTTTTTGATGGCAAAAAGAATTTTAAACACAAAAGTTAGCTTAACATTTCTTTTGGTGAAGATTTAATTAACTACCATGACCTAGCTTTTCTATTGACCAAACAAAAAGAAAAACAATAATACAAGTCTAGAACCTGCCAATTTCCCACCCATGGTAATTTTTAGTGCAAAACTAGACCTTGAACTAATTTTTAAATACCAAAGCATTACATTTATGTATAAGACAAATGCTTGGCTTAGAATGTTCAAATGTGATATTTTGAAAACCGTAGAAATGTATCCAAGCAAACAGTACTTAGTTACTTGCCCATTATGATTACGTGATAAGATTCCACTCCCAATGAGAAAAACAAAACAAAAACCCCATTTGCTGGTAATGGATTTTCATACCACGTCATTGCTGTTTGTGACGCAAACTCACAAAGTGTATGTATTAATTATATCTATAAATTTGCAGAAAATATTGAACCACATTACTAGGAAAGTAGTTTATTCTCGATACCCATCGTTGCCTATTGGCATAGCAAGTTGAATCGATCCTTGCACAATCTCATTTTTTATTTATTACTTTCATATATTTAGGAGTATCAACTATTTAAATGATTTCTTGTTTCGTAAAGATTTCTGATTAACAAAAGCTTGTGAACATGCTAGAGTAACTTTCAATATTAATTGGATAGTATAACTTAAATTGAAATTCAGATAATCGTATGATTCATTTTGTTAGCTAAGTACGAGATGCTATACTGCTATATATAATTTCTTTTATGTTTATTTATCAACCGATAAATAAAATTTGTTTTACTAAAATCAAACTTCATAATATATGTTAAATGCTTGTCGATGCCCGTATATATATTTAGGAGTGATGATGATAAGTCGCATCAAGCGATTAGCGATAGATAAGATATGTTCGAATAAAATTTCGTCGATTGAGAGGGAACATAACAAAAACAAGCATATAGTAACGTGGAAGATTGATGCCATGCTTAATTAGGCCAAACAGAGAACATACAATGTAGTCCCTTTTATGTTATGTTTCTTTCTTCTCTTTTCTTATATACTTACAGATATAGTTTGTCATATATATGTATATGTGAACTTTAATATCAAACGTAACCTATTATTTAGAAAACACTCATCGAGCACATCACACACATTTTGATTGACGACTTGACGAGTGAAGCACAATTAATAATTGATAAAGAACTTAACAGGTTTAGATAATTATTGACGTGATGACTATTGACTGCTATATCTCACCAAAACATTGTATCTCTTTTTTCTTTTTTTTTTGCATGCGTATAAGTTTGTTTATAATATTAGAAGGAACATAGAAACCAATCTTGTAATGATATACGAATCTTAATTTAAGTATGAATGTAAAATGGAAAAACAAAAGCAGGCAGGCTAAGTGATGACATAAAAGGAAGAGCACTAGAAGCCGCGTCGCATTAGAAGGACCTAACCACGCTTGTCGTTTCATGGGACGAATCACAACAAAATGTATCACAAAAAGCACATTTATTTCGCTTTTGCTTCATTAATTTATATTTCGTACGATAATTTTTTTATTTATAATACTCTTGATTTCCGAACAAAACGTGGTTCAATTTACTCCTACTATTTAATAATTATTCTGTTTCATAAGAAAAAAAGTATTATACTATTATTTCTTACACAAATTAAGAAAAATATGTAAACTATATTATATTACATCCACTTCATAAACAATTTCTTTCATTTTTGTTTTACAAATGCTGTTAATTTAGATTTTCAATGTGATTTTTTTTTAAAAAAAAATAGTTTTAAATCTATTATATTAATTAGAAGAAAAAAATTATTTAGTGTGTTAATAAAAAATAAAGTAGAATTTTTAATAATTTTTTAATACTTGTAAAAAGTGTAAACTAATACTATTTGTGAAATAGATAAATCATTTATTAATACACGAATTAATTTTTTTTTCTCTTATTAATAAGCTGAAATAATAAAAATAAATTAAAATTTCTATTAAAAACTGTATTGAAAATATAAAACAATATTTTTTATGAAATAACTAAAATACAAAATATACAGACATCATCTATTTCATATATTGTACATATACAGTATACTTTGGAATAATTTCTTGGTTTTTTATATATGTGAATTCAATCTCTTGAAATCAATTCGATATCTTTTTTTTTTTAAATAGTACGGTACAATACTTTGACATAAAATTATGGAAAGATATGACAGATTTTGACGGAAAAAATGATAATGATTTCTAGTAAAATTTATCACCTTTTTATTATAAAATTAGAATTTATTCTCAAATAATTTAAAACTATATGGAAAAATAAATGGAAATCATTTTGCCGTTTAAGTACTTAGTAGAATTGTTAAAATACTAGCTACTATGAATTTCCAATACTTTTATTAAATACAATAATTATTTAAATACCTAAATTATGAAATAAAAATTTGATTACCGTTGATATATGGTTACGTTTATATTCACATGTGCACTTACTGACTTACATGTACTTCTTCTCTAAATGCGGTACGAACAAACTATAACTTAGCTTATAGAAAATAGTAGAATTGATTAAACTTTGGATGAGATGGTGTCCACTCTTCAAACCACCACAATGTTTCCTATCTACTATTATCGGCGACAAGATGAATATATAAGATTATGCACGGATTTATTTTATGCCACTAAACCTAACCATCATTCGCTTCTACAATATATTAAAGTATAATATTAAATCAGCCATCTCATCGGTTAAATTTCAATATTTTGGGTCATCATATCATCCACACGAAACAACGGATCATTCACGCAACGGTCATTCACATAAGGCCGCTCAAAAATGAATTCGTAAGTCCCGGAAAATATTGATAAATTGTTTGACATTGAAAGAGCCATGTGTTCCGTCAATTATATATAGAGTAGACATTTATTGTGATTAAATTTTTTTGATGCCGCAAAGATGATAATCACCCACATTACTTATCGTTAATGAAGAAAAACATAATGTTATAATAATAACAAGAGATGAATACTTTCGTGAATATTCAGGTTGATACTAAATTCTCTTTTTGTAGATTCGACAAATGTGCTGAGTGGATAAAAAATGAATGACGTCTGCAAGTGGATTGTATTTGTGTATATATACAAATATATAATGTAAGTGCATACTTTTTGATTCTTCGAAACTATTTGCTTACAAGTTACGGATATATATGGACCTATGGTTCGGCTTGGACGTAAAAGTCTAAATATAATTTGGCATATATTGCTACATTACATACTTTTTATTGGTACGATAGTTTATGATTCGTTATCAATATATTAATACTATCTTGACGAAAACATTCTCACTAGTGATCTTAGATTAATAATCCAGCCATCTTAATTATCAACATATTTATATATCAATAAAAATGCAACATTATTCTTCTCACGCAAGTATTCACAACCAGTAGTCCAATAAATAAATTAAAATAGGTATGTAACCAACGAAACTTACGACCTAATCCGGTTTGGTTACAGAACAAGAGTACAAGACTATAGTTAGCCACACATAAAATAGACACATATTTGATAACAAGTAAAAATCTATTTAATTAAAAAGTAATGCCGAAATAACCAATAGCTGTAAATATGCACTCGTATATTGCCTTTTGTGTCAGCCCAATTTGGCTATATAAGCAAGTGAGCTAGCTCTTGTAGTGTAATCATTCACAGTCATAACTAAGTATATTTGAATACAAACAAAAGAAAGAGAAACCTAGCTAGAGAGAGAAAGAAAGATCAAATGGAGAGTGAGAAAATGTGGGGAGGGTTAATGAATAGAGTTAAACCATACTTAGCAATGATATCTATGCAATTTGGTTATGCCGGTATGTACATAATCACCATGATATCTCTTAAGCATGGTATGAACCATTACATCCTAGCCGTTTATCGCCATGCAATCGCCACCGTTGTCATCGCCCCGTTCGCTCTTTTTCATGAAAGGTATGGTTCTTTATCAAGTAATTATTTTTATTTTTTTATTTTTTAAACAGTCGACCAAAAATTCCAAGACTGATGAAGCTCTAAAAATAGGAAAATTGTATGTCGATTAACATAGGTTAAGCCTTTAACTACTAGACTACCATAATTTCATTAATTCTCTCTCTCTATATATATATAGTTTTTGTTGTTTCTTTGTGTGTGTTATATGTATAACATAGGCTGCTATTTAACCTAAAACTGAAGAGAAATTTGTTAACACATTTTGTTTGAAAAATAGCTCTAAGTATAAATGTTTGGTAAGCCTCTAAGTTAAAAAAAAAAAAAAAATTAAAAAAAAAAAAAAAAAAAAAAAAACTGAAGAGAAATGAAATTCATGATGATCACGACGGTGGATAGGTTATACATAGAAGTTTAAGTTTTTACGTCATTTAATTAACGTAAGTAATTTGTGTTATTGTTTATGCAGGAAAATAAGGCCGAAGATGACGTTCCGAATATTCCTCCAAATTGCGCTGCTCGGATTTATTGAGTAATACTCGTCTAGCCCTCATATTTCATTCATAAAATAAAAAAACGATAAAAACAATCTCCGCAGTTTTTTTTTTCGTTTGAAGTTAATTTAGTAGTCATGATTCAACAAAAGTTAATTTAGTGATTGTTAATCAAATGACAGGCCGGTGCTGGATCAGAACCTCTACTACGTGGGGATGACTTACACGTCAGCAACTTTCGCTTCTGCTACGGCTAATGTCCTTCCCGCCATCACCTTCGTCTTGGCCATCATTTTCAGGTTTACATTATTTCTTATTCGTATAAATAAATCCATCGAGTATTTCATGATTGATTCCATCAGATTTTTGTTTTTTTTGTCCCAATGAATATTTTAGTACTGTTGGTAAACTATATAGACTTATTTTACTTGATTCTGATATTGAGAATATTTGTCGACTTTTTCCAATACCGTGGGAACAAGATTAATGGAATCATAGGAAAACACAGTTAGTATGTTCGTGGAACATGATACCACTTGAATAATTAATTATTAAACACCAAAATAAATATACTCGGTGAGATCATCACTTCTACTTACGTAAGAATGTCATTATAAGTCTATAGGAGAATATAATTACTGATTACATAGAATATGACTGATTTTTCATGCACATGTAATTTAATATAGTAATTAGACATATAGACTCGATCGTTTAACGTATTTTTCTTCTTTCTTTTTCAGATTAGAGAGCGTGAACTTTAAGAAGGTACGAAGCATAGCCAAAGTTGTCGGAACAGTGATCACAGTCTCCGGAGCACTTCTCATGACTCTCTACAAAGGTCCAATCGTTGACTTAATAAGATTCGGCGGTGGCGGAGGAGGAGGTGATGGTGACGTGGCAGGAGGATCCCACGGTGGTGCAGCAGCGGCGGCGTTGGACAAACACTGGATTCCGGGAACGCTCATGTTGTTGGGAAGAACTTTTGGTTGGGCCGGTTTCTTCATTCTACAAGTGAGTAGTACCAGTTAATTACAATTTCCGGTTTACTCATTAACCGTGGAAAACAAAAATCTAAACGGTTTTGTCTTATTACGTTGAAACGCAGTCGTTTACACTGAAGAAATACCCAGCTGAGCTGTCACTGACGGCGTTAATATGTTTGATGGGAACGTTAGAAGGAACCGCCGTCTCATTGGTAACGGTACGTGACCTGAGCGCTTGGAAAATCGGCTTCGACTCCAATCTATTCGCCGCCGCTTACTCCGTAAGTACAATAGATTAATTTAATTTTGCACGGATGATGATGATTATTAAAAAGGATTAATTAATTAACTAAATTTTATTTGTGATTAGGGGGTGATTTGTTCGGGAGTGGCGTATTACGTGCAAGGAGTAGTGATGAGAGAAAGAGGACCAGTTTTTGTTGCGACATTTAATCCTCTTTGTGTCGTTATAACTGCAGCTCTTGGTGTTGTTGTCTTGTCTGAAAGTATTCATCTCGGAAGGTATTTTTCTCATTTATTTTGTTTCCAACAAATAATATTTAATTTTTGGACCAAATTAATAAAATTATTCTCTCTACTAATATTTTTCAGTGTGATTGGAACGATATTTATAATCGTGGGGCTATACACTGTTGTATGGGGTAAAGGCAAAGACAAGAAAATGACGGATGATGACGAAATTAGCAAAGGACTTCCGGTTAAGAATCCAGTTAAACCGATAGAAGCCGGTAAAGGCTTAGCCGGAGAACCGGAGAACCGGAGATGAAACTAAAGGAAAGTCAGGAGACTAAAGCTGCTCAAGTTGAGATTTGAGGACACTTATGTGATATTGTTTATGCTTTTGCTTTTTTCTGCTTTCCACGGTTACATAAAGATTTTGGCAGATCAAATGTAATTGATGATGAGATGAATCAAATCATCTTATAGTTTAACTAAAAGTTTTTTGTGAGATACGCACGCAGCTTCAAAATAATCAAAGAGTGTTTTTCGGTTTTACTACTCATCAAAAATATCACAAAAGAAAAAAGGAGTTTCAATGCGCGGAAAATAAACAATTGTTGTTGAATCAAGATGAGAAAACAAAGGATAACGAAGAAATAGAGATGAGAAATGTGATAAAGAGGTAGCTAACGGAGGAGACAGCAGCAGCAGTTGAGATGCTTCCGGCTGGACCATTAGCGGGGTTACCTGGGAAGGAACCGCCGCTTGAAGGAACCACAGATGATCTTGGTGAAGCTGCTATGGATCCGGGACCATCAAATTCCGGCGAAGGCGCTGGTGCATACATTATATCCTTGGGAAGAGTATCCGGTGGAGCTAGAAGCGGCGCAAATTGTTGAGGTCCTGCAATTTTTACACATTGCAATTTACATTAGACCGGAGGATTCTAGCAGCTGGTTCTTCTATGAAACATTTAGAAAGAACTTACCGGGACATCGTGGTTGAAGAGATTTAGTCAGCCTGAAAAACGAAAGAGAAAGAAATGGTAAGAAGCGTGTTACTCATGTGATAAGAGGAGACTGACAGATGTGAATGTATTTGACTCACTTGGTCAAGATAGTGCCGTTGGCAAAACCGTTGTAATCACAGGTTGTAACGTTACAGCCAGCGCTACTCTGCTGCACCGTGATGTTACCGAGCATGAGGTCGCTGTGTCTACACTGCATACTCGAGCAAGAGACGGCTAAAGAAGCAGGCTCACAATACAAACTGCATCACATCACACGCACACACAAACACAACACAAGTGAAGAAAAAAATGCAATCAGAGACGAGTTGGTTTAGTCATATCAATTAACATAGCTTTGAGAGAAGGAGATAATCATGGATATTATTACCTGCGGCTCCCAAGAGCACAGCTGCATTGCACACAGTGGCCTGCAGCTAGAGCGTAGCTACCGTTCGGAACGATCAATCCGAAATCCGAGGCATCGTTGGGGAAATTTGAAGCACAAGCTGAGAGGAGGTGAAGGTACATAACCAAACATTAATCATCTGTTATTGTTTGCTACCAACAGAAAACTCTGTCTCTTATACACATCTAGATGTGTATAAGAGACAGCCGTAATAGTGGTCGAGTACCTCCTCGCGATTCCGGCCAAGGTGTCGACTTCCCTCACCACGTAAGACAGATAAACCGCCGGCAAGGAATTGTCGGTGCCGTTGAAGCAAGCGCAAGGCAGCGGGACAATAAGACTCGTCCCAACATCGAGAATCGACGGGTCATCAACCGAGTTAGCCTCCTGGATCTGCTCGGCGGAGACCAGACCGCCGTAAACAGAGTCGGCAATCGACCCCAGCGAGTCGGAAGGCCGGGTTTTGTAGTGGGTCGAGACGGATTTCCTGATCCCGTCGACGCAGGAGCAGGTGATTGGGATTTTGAGGAAGAGCTTCGAGGGGAGGATGTGGTTCTCGACGTCTGGGTAAGAGATGTCGATGGCGTTAGCGAGGAGGACTGAGATTGGGTCAACCTGAAAGAGAGACGCGACTTCTGAGACCTTGAGGTCGGTGTAGAGCGTGTAGCCGAGCAAGGAGTTGCAAGTGTCGTTGCTTGAGCAAGGCTCGATTGTGGATTTAGCCGTCGCCGTGAAGAGTAAGCTCGGGGCTAGAATCAGAAACAAGCGGAAGAAGATGGGTTTTTCTGGGGTTTTCATTTTCGATTTTATCGCAGGGTCCGTTCGTACCTCTTCTAGGGTTTTACGAAATTCAAACTCTCCTAGGGCTTTCACTCTCTCTCTCTCTTATACAAGACAATGCCCAGTATCTACGGAGAGTACAGCGGACAGAGTAAGTTCGAAGTATTCGAAGATCAATCTCTCTTATCTCTGGTTGGCGAGAGAGAGAGAGAGTAAAAGTTAACTTTTTTGAAATAGAGAGAGAGAGGAGAGAGGAGAGAAGAGAGAAGAGAGAAGAGAGGAGAGAGAAGAGAGGGGAGAGGAAGAAGCAGACAAGTGTTTTGTACAGAGTGAACAGAAAACGGTAGCTTTGCGATCTCCGAGACAGACATCTTTTCATCTTGCTATGACTGATTTGCCCCTTACTCCTTAACTCGTTTGGCCCGGTTACATACAGATTTTTGAAATTCGTTGGAAATGGAAAACCGGAAGAAGGGTATGGCGGTAAATTTCGTTACGTAAGCTGAGGCCCACTTAAAAAGGCCCATTTTACTTTTAGAGAAGATAAAGCAAAGGATCTTAATAGCTGTTTCGACACTAAAGAGCCGCGTAAAATATTCTTTTCCCCCGAACACGGTCTTGAGCTTTTTGGCGGCGACCGTATCAAGGCGGGAAAAAGGAGAATGCTTTCTTATATGTGATCTTTCAAAGATTCCCAATTTTCAAACAAAACGTTCGGTAATTTTAACGAAACGCTGATTTTCTCGGAGGTGTAAAATCTCTACTCAGGGTGAAGAAGATAAACCGGTGACGGTGATAAGAGGAATGTTCGCCGGAAATTAGTTCAGGTGACGCCGTCCCCGGACTTTTCATGTTTTTTTAGGTGGGATTTTACAATTTAGATTATTTATCTTGCAAATGTGGTGTATGCTTTGCTGAATTGTCGATGTCGTCGAATTCAAAGCTGGATTCAGTGAAACCACTACCATAATTGAATACAAAATTGTCATATATATGTGACTTGGCTTGATGATGATAGTTATATAGGCTTCTTCTATTCTATTATATGGGTTGCAATTTATGTTGCTCTTCTTTAGGTTGGTGAATGAATGAATATATATTTGATCCGTGAAACAATAAAGAATCTTAGTATTTTCAGGGATGTAACAAGGAAAATTAGGAACCCATAGAAAATGGGACTTTTCTCTAGTTTCATTGGTTTGATTTATCAAAAAAAAAAAAAAAAGGAACACATAGTAAAACTAAAGTTTCTTGGTGTGACTACTTCTCTTTTGCTTTCAACAGTCTGGAGAATATGAGTGTATATCGATGATGTGTTCAAACTTTACCCTCGAGTTTATCATTTACAAGAGGGATCAGTTCCATCTTGTTCCTTGGGGTGCGAGGAGTCCTAGGAGTTCCCGGCTGTTGCTGAGAAAGCATGTGCCTTACATATCCATAGAAAGTGCATCCCACGAGTGTTATTCCGCATCCAACAGCATTCATCGGTGATATCGGGTTTCGGAATATCATCCATGAAACCAAAACAGCCACTGCAACCTGCAAAAATCACATATACCATCCGTTAAAAAATATCGAGTTAGATTCAATTGTTTGGAACAATCAGAAGAAAATGATTTATATGTTATGGGGTTTTAGGATGTACTTGTTCACTATATACCTTAAGGTTTCCAGCTACATTGAATGTGACTGCTGTTGTGGAGTGTATCACATAGAAGATTGAGAAGTTAAGACAGAAAGCTATAACACCGGAGCTGAATATAATGATGAGAGCCGACCACGGAGACGGGTGTGCTTCGAACCAATCCAAAATCCCGTTGCCTTCAAGTAAAAATGCTGGTAACCCGAGAATCATGGTCGCAAATGGCGCCATATAGTATACCGTGTTTATGCTAAATACAGAGACAATGAGGAGGAAACAAAACACTCAAGATTATATCTGAGTCTGCAAATTTCTAACAATGCGCGGCAACAACTGAACAACATACAACCAAATGGAAGTTTCATACTTTCAACAACCATCATGTGAAAATTGAAGATGGGAAGAGACCTCAGGGAAACAGAAGACTGACCTGTCAAATTTGTATCCATGAAGAAGAGATTCCGCAAGAATGGTCTTTGTAGAGGTAGCTAAACAACCAAACAAAGCGGCACAGAATCCAAACACATTAAAGCTAAGTTCTGTAATAGAAGTCAGAAGGATCCCACCAACAATGGGAACCAACGACGCCCAAATACGCCAGTCGAAATATTTCCTCCATACCAGCCACTGTAACACAACTGCGCTCCCAAAAAAACACATTACACAAAGAAACCAATCAGAGCAACAAAAAAAGAAAGAAGATCATTGTTTTTTTTTTTTGTTGTTACAAATATCAAATCTTGAAAAAAACCTCAAACCTGTTGTTGCTGGGGTGAAGGATTTTATTGTCTGCATAAAAGAAACAGGGATGTATCTAAGACTGATGTTTCCCAACACAATGTTGATACAGAACACGAACGACATCGGGAAAATCCTCTTCCATCGATCTTCTGGATCAACCACGATCAATGGTTTGATCTTCAGGACTTTGATCACAACGTATGCTCCAATCGATGAACATACGAAGTGAACACATGAAACCGACAACGGAAACTTGAAATCCAGTTTCTGCAACATAAATTTCAAGGTACCCAATTTCAAACGCAGATGATGAGATCGAAAGAAGCAATACAAAAACAAACGAAAAGCCATTTGTTAAAATGTAGAAAGAAAGAGATTATGATTACCTGGAAGATCCATTTGTTCATGATGATAACGGTAACGTTAAAACCCCACCATTGAAGAATCGCTAGCAGAGATTTGAACATACTCCATTGATGCCACAGACTGCCCTCCTCCATTATCTCTTTCTCCGTCAGAAAATTTCTCCGGATTGTTAAAGTAGAGCACCGATTCAACAGAAGCTCATAAAATTTTGACGAGTTTTAAGAAGTTATAATCAGTGAGAGAGAGAAGAGAGGAATGAAAAGCTGAATAGGAAACCCTAATTAAAGGGGGGAAGAGAGTAACGGTAGCAGAGAGCTCTGCTTCCATGCGATTTGTTTCGGATTCTCTTCTCTTTGTCTCTCCATCAATCTTAAAACGTCTCTCTCTCTCGTCGCCATGAAAATATTTATTTTGCTGTTTTCATGTAATTAAATAAATTTTCCCTCTTTAATGCTTATAAATATTCAACCAATTTCAGTTGTTACAAAATATACAGCTTCTATTGTTACAAAATTGTTCGTTCATGATTTATAAACTTCTTTTTTTTTTAATGTTTTTTGTACAATGATTTAACTTGATTAACTTCCTTAGATTAGCGTAACTTGTCTCTTTCAATAAGACGGGTAAAGTGTGTGAGTTTGGTGCCCAACTCATTGCGATCATCGATCAAGATGTCGAGGTGTTGTTGTTGACATGAACATCTTTCAAGAGTTTTCAATGATACTCAAAATGATTGCATTTATACCAAGGCTCATTTTTTTTTTTTTTTTTTTTTTTTGAAAAAGAGGAATTAATAAACGCGTTCATGAAGATATTAATCGATACAATGATACAAAAGCGTAAATCTGGAAACAAATCGCATGGAAGCGTTCATGAAGATGTATTTTTTTTTATTACGGGTGGCATATCCAAGCGAATCTTGTGCAGAAGGTTTTTACTGGATTATGACCACCTCGAGGAACGATGTACTGCTCATTGCCAAATGGATCACAGAGTGTCTTGCAAGGATTGTCACATATGGTTGGAGTGGCTTTTTTTGATGCTTTCATGCACACATTCACGACACAGTTTTTTACGCACCCGCTGTTTACTATGTAGGAATGAGAGATTTGTGCCGAAAACATCATTGTAAATAAAACTACAATCATCAAAACATTACAAATTTTCTTTGACACTTGAGCTGCCATAGCGCTACAATCTGCAAAGTTAAAATTGTAATATTTTGTTATTGTAGTTTTGAAACAAGATGATTCGGTGAGAAATGTTGGATTGATCTAAGATGATTTATATAGTAAAAAATAGTTGTAGCAGGTTTTAGAAGCTCCTAATTATAAGGATTTCAATTGGTTATCCGTTTTTTTATTGGCTAAATATATCGATTCATTTTTGGACAACTTAGGTATGCTATATATATGATTTGGCCATCTAAACAACAGTTGGCTATGAATAAATCGTATTTTACAATGTAATCATATGCTATATCAAGAGCAGAAAAGTCGGGAAAACAAGTAACCGTGACAACCTTGCACAACATCCAGCAGAGGAGATGTCTGACACGCTTCACTAGCTTCACGATCCTTCCATTTCTCTAAGACTGTTTCAGCGACAATGGCAATTCGATGCTGCATCACTGAAGCACCCATCGGTCCCACTAAGTTCAATCTCGTAGCGGCCGATACAACATCTCTCAGCGTGATAAACAGGTAAGCCCTCTGAGAAGTCTCGGGATCCATGCCGAGTAGGCCACATACAAGCCCGAATATCGGTGCGTGGTGGAAGTGTGAGTTTCTGGAGCCCAGAGATGCGTCTCTAATCATTTTCAGATTTGGGATCTCGGTGAAAACTGAAGCAGCCACGCGAAACAACGCTGATCCTTGGGAGATGGATGCCTTTGAAGAGACTTGGTTGGTCAAGGTAGCGTTAAGCAATCGATCGAGTTTGTGCCAGGTAAATATATCAGGAGAAATGAGAGCAGAGTAGACAAAAGGAAGCAATAAGCTAGCTGTGTTGTCCAACACATGGATGATATGGGTTTCAAGATCTCAGGGAGACGAAACTAACCGAGTCTGAACAGCTGCTTCGAGACCGAACGAATGAGCGAAGCCTCCGGTTGGTAAAATGGAATCGAGTAATTGCCACTGGCTCCACTGCGTACAAGAGGCTCCCGACACAACAATATCGCTTCTTTCGTCTTGTTCAATCGGTTTTTCCATCAATCGATCACTTTCTTGAAACGAGAGGATGCTGAAGAGAAGCAAAACCAAACCATGAGAACAAATGTGGATAAGGATTCTGAATCTTATTTATGTTCAACATTCCGAACTTCAGAGCTCAGATGACAAAATCAATTATCGGCTCAAACACAAAGAACACAATCTGGAAGAAAAATTAATCCCAATTTAGTTTTAAAAGACTATAAAAAGTATACACAATCTATGAACGTGATTTAGCAATGTTTCGACCGAAAAAGGCGAATTTTAAGCAGAAACTATGTCTAGATTCTCCAGATAAATTCGGATTCCTGATTCGAATGAACAAATGAATCCATTCAACAACAGAGAACGGTGAAGATAAAAAACAGAGAATGCTCAAAACTGATGTAAACATCTGCCATGAAGGAAATCCACAACGCAATCGATCGGGAAAATCTTAAGATGTGAATCCCTAACAAATGCGATTGATAAAATCAACATTTTGCAATCGACCGTGGAAAGCTGGTTTCTTACCGAGAGGCGTCGAAGAAGATGAGCTAGAGAGAGAGACTCCAGAGTCTCGACGGGCACAGAGGCGGAAAGAGAAATCCGACGGAAGCCGAGGGGACATCGACGAGAAGAAGAAACTAATAATATTATTATATTTCAATCATTAGTTTTAATTCAATTTAAAAATATACCAAATTTGCTTTACAATTCAATTCAATTAAGAAAAAAAAATCAAGCGTGAACCAAACGGGATTGCGTCTAAACCGAACCAAACGGCTTTTTAAAGTCCATACTTACTAAACCGAATCATTTTCAGATTGAGGCATGGGAAATAATTCCGCCATTCTATTTAATACGTTTTATTTGTTTTATCATTATTATTAACAATTGTAATTCATATTTGTTGGATTGAGTTTAGTTTGGTTAGATTTGAAATGCTCGTTAGAACCAGTATATAGATGATTGTTTTAAAATGCCAAAAAAAAAAAAAAAACGTATATTTATTTCACGATAGAACTATATATGAACACACACATATACATATTAATATATCGATTAATATAATAAAATCAAACATACACAGACATACATTTTTATATAATAAAATTATGCGGAAACTTAAGAAAATAATTAATGTGAGTTTCTATAATTTGAATCATGGTTTGCACTTAATCCATTTGCAAATGGCGTTAAAAAGCCTACTACTTTCTTCCTTTGGAGGAACAATGTATTCTTCGCGACTGGTAAGTTGATTGTTGCAAAGTTTTGTGCAAGCTTCTTCACAAATAATTGGATCAGGTTTTTCCGCTACTTTCATGCATTGGTTCGGGATACAATGTTTGACACACATTTCTACATTGGTTGAATGAGAAACTTGTGCTCCAAACATCATTGTAAATATAGCTACAATCATGAGAATGCTGCATGTTTTCTTCATTGTTTGAATTGCCATAACGTATGAGTATTTTTTTTTTTTTTTTTTTTGTTTAGAAGTGTGAACAAGATAGATTGGTGAATAACGTTGGGGTTGGTCTAGATGGTATATATATAGTGAAACTAGTGATATTCATTATTGTTGTCAATCTGTTTATTGTTTCTCTGTCGTAAAATATATACATCGCATAAGTTTTGTAAAATTTAATTATTGCTATATATATAAAAAAACAATAATTAATCGTTTGTATTGCAAATCCTAGCTTGCAGGTGTATATATCCATATGCCATTCCCATTTTCGTTTGTTTTGTATCCACATGTTAGTTACGAATATTTTACTTGTAACAGCTAGCATATATATATATAAGATCCATTAAATCAATGATAGATGTGAAAGGGATAATACATATAACATAACGGTTCCTAATCTAACTCAGTTAAGCTTTTTAGTCACAACATCTCTCTAAAGCTCAAAAGAGACACATATACAATCGTAGCATCTCGATCGCTACTGTCGTCTTATCCTATTGTTTTCTTGCCTTTTCCCATGTGATGCTAAAACCTTGAATTTTAAACACTTACCCTAAAACACCTTTATGATTTTAAAAAAAAATTAAAAAAAGACTCGAATTGAAAACAGAGAAGTGACCCACAAATATGATACCCATACCATAAAATCCCCTAACAGGAACATGACTTGAATCTTACCCAAAGATTCTCCATTCCTCCCATGTGCTCATTCTTTTTTTTTTAGTTTTTGTTTTACTTCACCTTTTTTTTTATATAAAAAGTTCCTTTTTTCTTTATTTTTTTCTCTAGATAACCTTCTACGGATTACTTTCATTTTCCTCAGAATTGATAAGATCTTATATAATTAAACAGAATATAGCCATGTGAATATCTCAGCATCAAGAATTGGACTGAACAAGACTTTTAGCGCATTAACTAGGCAGCAACCAATTGATATATCTCAGGCATAAGGACGTTGTACAGTAAAATCTCTATAAATTAATAATGTTGGGACTTCAAAATTTTATTATCTTATAGAGATATTAATTTGTAAAGATATCTTCGGTTTGAACTTTTAACATTCATCAAGAAACAATACAAAATTGTTTTCGAAATTATCAAATTCATTTAGAAAATATCATATCAAAGAATTTAAAGATAAATCAACAATTTTTATAAACTTAAAATAATAATTTAATCATATTTTACTATATTACCTTAGTTATATATATAAATATATGGTTAGATGTATAATTATTAATTTAACTTATTATTGGGACCATATATTTACATAAGAGTTTTAAAAAAATTATTATCTTATTATCTTATCAAATTTTGTTAATTTTTACACCGGCCTAACTCGGAACCAGCAAAAATTATTAATTTATAATGATTATTAATTTATCCAGTATTAATATACAATTTGTATATTTATCGTATATATATTATCAAAAATCGTTCTCAAACCTCCGAATATTAGAAACCCCAGAGCCCAAGACCCTAAACAACTTTTTCTTAACCAACATTATAACATTTTTATTTTTCTTTTGGATCAAATTAAAGGATTAGACCACTGGGCCGCTAATCAATAGACCGATAATTTTACTAGTTTAAAAAAAATAAAAAATAAGTTTTCCAAAACTTATACCTTAGATTTTGACCACTTTACATTCATATAACTCTTCTTTATCTCTTGTTTTGAATAAAATCAGAAAAAACTATGTTACCCGTCACAAAAGCTAGTTGAAACCGATCGAGCCGGTCCATATTGGTTTGAAAAGCACTGACCACTGATAATGAAGTCATATGCATATATATGGGATGTATTGGTTAAAGACATTAATTACTTTGATCATTGTGAGTCGTATAGTGTAAAGGAAGTATGTGGGATGGTCTAATTGAAAAAGTGATGATTCATTGAAACTCATCACTACGCAAACACATCACCTGTCAATGTCTTTTTTTTCTTTTTAAGTGTTAGGGTTTTTAGCTCTTGATATTGAAGCCTGTCTTCTCATTCTTTTTTTTTTTTTTCTTTATATCACGTGAACGCTCAAAAATCTTGACCAACATATAAAGTTTATGTTCACACCCTATAGACCCCAACTTTATCAATTAGGTCAATCTAGCTCCCAAACTTTAATTATTACTTATTCCCATTTCTTGGATAAGCACGTGATTTCGAGTTTGAGAAGACAAAATACAAGACTTAATTTGAGCAGTTTCCAAGATGATTAGCAAATAGGGAGAAATTTCATCAAACCCTAAGATAAATCTGATCTTTTGTTTCGCCCAAAGAAGAAAGAATTGCAGATGAAGCAAATATGGTCTTTGATAATGGAGACTTACCCATGTGGTGTGAGCTAGAGAGCCATTTATAATTGAGAGAAGCAAACATAATAATTCCTCACACGGAAATAAAATATGAACTAAAATATATAATAATAAACGCTTATGCATAGCATGGTTTCGGTATCTATATTTTAGACAGTTAATTCTAAACCTAAATAATCAACTAACCATATGCCAAAAACTTCGATCATCTGTAAAAAAAAATTAAAAAAATGAGAAGATAGAATTGAATATTGTAGACGAAAGCCCTCCAAAGTCACTCGCACATATATCAAAGAAGAGATAACTTGTCTTGGTGGGTCCGGCATAGTCGGATACATTCTCTTCTGAGTTACGAATACACACACACACTCAAGTGGATGGATATCTCTCGGCCAACACGTCCAAAAACTAATTTATTTTTTTTCTTAACAAAAAAGAATATAGATTTTCTGTTCACAGTGTATTTTTTATTTTTAATTATTGATTAGTTTTAAATAATATCTATACAACATGCCACGAATCCAGAAGCGATCAATCATCCTTTTTCAAGTATCTGTTCGATTCTATATCTGGCAAGGTCGGAACATTCTTTCGTTTAATCGGTCTATTAACAACATGACTGAATTCAAAATATTAATTACCTGTTCAACAACGTTCCTATATATTAAAATAGGTTTACACTATGTTTAAGAATCAAAACTTTATAAAATACTTTGACATATATAACTATTTTACAAAAGTACACATAAATATACTCGGATACCCCATAGGCCATGATAAAATGAACTAAGTTCGAGATTTATTCTTTAATAACAGATGCATGACTTAGAGCATCTCCATTAGTAATACTCATATGAGTGTCTTAAAAATTAATTAATATTAAATTTAATAATTTAGATACCTATTCAATCAATCGTTACCGTCCGGGTCATAGAATAACGAAGCAGAAGGAGAAGAGACGGGACCAAATAAAGAAAATAGAAAAAAAAAATTAATTTACCTTCCAATTATAAGTCGCCACGTAAGAGAGATCTCAGGCTCTTCTGTGTCTATGCGGAGATACTCATCTTTACCGATTTCTCATTTTTATTATATTTTATACTAAAAACACGCATATTTTTATGCGTTGGAGGTGGTCTTAGATCCATATACTTGACCTCAAACAAACAGTACAAATTAAGCTATAGATCTAAGGGTATTATACTCTCTATATTTATAATTTTATAGATTATGTCATTATCTGAAAAGTGAAAATAATAATGTCCGCAAAATCTACTACTAATTAAAACAAAGCACACTGTTTAATGGATTGTAATTTAGATACTAATTAAAATCATGTCATATTTGTTTTTTCAACTTTTGATATTAAATTTAAATTCGGATTATCTTAACAAGCAGAAAACTTTTTGCCAAAAAATAGAAGCTATTTGTTATAAAAAAATGAAAGACAATATATTAAAAAAATAGGTTAGACGTTTAAATCATATCAAAAAATTTATAAAATAATTGTTTTGAAAGCAATTTATAGTTTTTCTACCATATAAAACGACCGAACAACATTAATAGCTCTTCTAACATCATGTCATATTAAATCAACCATATTTAATCATAACTAAGTCTTGTTTTTCTTTCTTTTTTCGTTTCTTCCGGGCAACTAAAAGGCTTATCTACTTGGAAATAATATATGAAATATATACAAATATATTCGATATATATATATATTATATATATTACAAAGCTTCAATTTCAGGCTTAAGTCTCATTTGTTACGAATCTTATCTCTCTCCCTCTTTTCTATCTCTCTCTCTCTCTCTCTTTTTTTTGGATAAAGACTCTTCTTCTCTTCTCTCCTTTGGTAGCGAAGATGGATATGTACAAAGATGATAGCTCACCATACTGTTATTTCCATCCAAAGGAAGAATATGTTGGAGTGTGTCCCCTCTGTCTGAACGAGAGGCTTCTGGTTTTAGCTTCAAAGCAGAGATCATCAAGAACCAAACACTCTTCCTCTTCACCAATCATCAGTCTCCCTAAGATCTTCGCCTTGAGCTCTCTCCTCAGTCGCCTCGATCTTCGTCACCACCGGAAATTCCATCCCTCCTCCGATCTTGACGTCTCCACAAGCCAAGAAGGTACACATCTTTTTTTTTTATAATATATATCTATAGTATATATACTACACGCGATTTATATATACTTCATACATAATATATATACATTCATCTTATTGTAATCAATTCTTAAATATAATCATACTTCAAGATCTAATTCCAAATGAATTTTTTTTTGTCTGTTCATACACGGAATTTTCCTTTTTCCAAAAAAAAGAAGATTTTCAATTTGCCTCGCACAATATTTATTGATATCATACAATAAATATGTGTGTGGAACATGAGATTATTGCATATTTTTACACTTTTATGAGTCTACTACGATGTTTCGTAAAAACAAGAATCCTTTTTAATTGCAATTATATACATAATTTTCTGTATGACCATATATATAAACATTAATTCATATTTATATTAGACTCCTTTTCTACACAGTAATGCGTGTATATATTATTTAAATCGACCAGCTGAAATTTTGTTTTACTCGATATAAGATTTGTGGGCTACGGCTAATTATAGTTGGTAAAATAATTGTACCAAATCTATACTAATTGTAATTTAATTTTTTTTTTTTGTTGCTCAGATTCTTTTATATCGATCAAATTCGAAGACGATGGAAACGCGTCGTGGGAGAAGAAAACAGTGTCAAAGGTTTGTGTAGACAACACAGACACAACATGTAAGAAGCAGCAATCCCCTATAACGAGCACTACGAGTATCGTAGAGCACAATAGCGCCAAGTCATCGCTTAGATGGCGCAAACGTATTGGTCATCTCTTCCACGTCATCAAACTCAGATCAGGATCATCCACCTCTTCTTGCCACGTGGCATCATCCAAGGTCGAGGGAGCCAAAGTGAGGAAACAGGGTTGGATGGTGAGGACCTTAACCAGAAGAAAATCCAGGAGAAGTAAAAATTGATTTTTTTTTTTTTCATATAAATGTTTATTACACTTAAACAAAATATTTTTGTATTAGTTTTTTTTTTTTTGGGTTTAATATTTGGTTTGGTCGTTTCTTCAATGATTTGATGCTTCTGTTTAAAGAAGAAATATGTGGAAGTTTTTTTTGTAAGTAATGAATGACACAATACATGGATTCAAAACCGAGTGAACACATCCATAAATTAAATTACTGAATTGATTAGATTTTTTTTGTTGTTGTTGTAAAACTAGGTGTTAACTGAAAAGAGGCTTGGCCTGCACCATACCTCTTTGTAGGCATGTGGTCGGAATCTGATAAAGCCATTAAAAGATGGGAGAAGGGTCAAAATAGCCTTTTATCATTGTTTTCAAAATGACAAAAGAGAAAGTTTTGTAGAAAAAGAACAGAAAAAAGTAACTAAAGAGAGAGAAGAAAAATACAAAAGCGAATTGCTTTTAAATAAATAATTTGCATGGGATTCTTGGAAATTTTCTACGACTTTTAGTGCTCACCTTAATTTCCTTTTTCTTATTTTATAAAGAAAATAAATGAGAGTAGTACAAATTATAATGCAAGAAGAAGAGTCCATGTTAGGTTGTTTACATTAGTGGGAAACATTGGAGCACAAAAAATGGACCCCAAAGCATTGCCCCATTCACATTGTCTTATAGTTGTCTCTTTTGTATACATTGTATATTTCCAAATCCTAAAATCAAATATTTTTTTGTGATAAATATTATAGCAGAAAATTGTCGAGATAGTTATAGCACATCGGTTTATGTTGGAAAATTGTCATAGTCATATGTATCTAAAGTTTTACCAAGTTCATTTTGATTCGAAACGAAATTGGTTAAAATGTAAAATCAATAGTTGATTCATTTGACAATGTTGGTTTTTTTATATATGATCTTTATTGTGTTTTGAGGTGACCGCTCAGAGGAAAAAGTTGCTTTAGTTTTTTTTCAAAGTTCAAGCAAAAGTAGGAAAGCAATGTGACTACTCCTCCAAATAAATAATATAAGAATTTATCAATGTGGTAAGACTGATGCGAGAGAAAACCTAATTTTTAGGTTGATTAAACGACGAGTAGACATTTGTTTGTTTTGTGTACTTTTGTCTACTTTTTTTTTACCTTTTCATATATTTATGAAATAATGAAATTATTATTAAAAACTTTCGAGCAGATTAGCTGGATCTTTAGTAATTGAATGTTTTATTGGTCAGGAGTACTTCATTTCATTTCATTCAAATCGAAACTTGAACAAGTTCAAAAAAACCATGCAAAGAGTCAACCAATAAAATTAACAGCTCTCGAAATAAAACTTTTTTTGTTTTGTTAAAGGGCCCTCTCGATATAAAACGAAATTGGATAGTCGAAATAAACAAAAGAGAAGTAATTGAATGTTGAATCGATTACTTATGATTATTATGATAAAATCAGGATGATTTGCCACTGTTTTGAGACCTTTGCACCAATATTTAGCTCATGGGGTTTGTTGATATTTCAAATTAGTGGGTAAAATTGTATAAATATTTGCATAAATTTCGTAAATATGAGTTTCTGTTGTCGAGAGCGTTGGCTGTAGGGTTAAACGGGACCATTTTCATAGATGATCGTATTCAAAACTTGGAGCAGGACCACGCACCTATATTTTTCTACCTAACATAAAGATATTGAACAATTAAATGAAATTTTCTGAAAAAAATAGACCTATTTGGATTGATCCAAAAATCCTTAACTTAATTACCACACACAACAAATGTTGGGAAATTTCATATGATGACCAAGACAAGGATCCTTGATCAGGACGTGAGCCCCATTGGTCTGCATATACATGGACACACATAGACATCGCCTATACGAACCGTATGATACGATATGGGGTTAAATTTAAAACAAACAAAAAATGAGATTTTTTACGACAATATATAATTCGATATTGAATGATAATGCATGGTCTATATATAAAAACGTTAGTCATGATGATTCATGAGTGACAACAACATGTGGGATGTGAATTTCGAAGTCCTTGAACTAAAGAACATGACGTATACTAAAATCTTGGAACTACTTCAACTACAACAGTAGTTATCCAATTTTTTATCAGACGAATATATATATATGTACATGTATATATGTGTACTTTATTTCATTACATTTGTATGAACTTAGGGCTTTGTTAGTTACATAGCAACACCCAAGAAATATTGTTTAAATGGTAATTATTGTAAATAATTTAATCATTGCTCATTTGAAATGTGATCAAACAAAGTATCTCATTGTTCTTCAAATTCCACACGTCAATCTCGAAATTAATGAGCTTGGCCCATAAAATAAACTAGATCTATACCAAAGGGGAATGGCTTGTTGCAGCCCACATTTGAGAATTTTCAAATTCAAGATTGTTTCCCGCTTGAGATAGTTTCTTAAGAGGAATGCCTGTTTTTGTTAGTGTTTGAGGAATCAAATTTGTTTACTTCTCTCTTCATGAGATACTTTGTGTTTGTGTTGTGATGACTAGCTCAGGGTCGGTTCTGAAATTTTGGGGGTTAGAGACAAATTTAAAAATATGAGCCATTAAACCATAAAACATTAGTAATAGATCAACAAAAACTATAAAACTTATTATATATACATAAGAAAAAAATTTCTATAAGGGGCCAACAAAAATTGGAGGACAAGCCCAATGACTCATTTGACTTGGCTCAGAGCCGCTCCAGAGTACAGTGGTACTACTGTGATCTTGGAAACAACAATGGATTCTAAAGATGAGCTTGTGAAAAGACATGCCAAAATTGCAGAAGATGCTGTTGCTGGTAATTAGTCTTTTTTGTTTTTCCTTTGGAATATGTTTTTCTAGTGAAAACATGTTCTCTTGTGGGTTTGTCAAGGTCCAAGGGTGGGAGAAAGCTCAGAACGAAGTTGAAGCAAAAGCTCGAGGATGAGGCTAATAAGAACATTGTGTTGAAGCAAAAGCTGAACTAAAGTAACTTATCTGCCTGAGATCACGGGCTAAAAATTCCAAGACTGAATATGAATTGAGGTTAAAGGAGAAGTTGGAGAAGCTACAAGTAGAAAAGGATGAGTTTGAAAGTGAAGTTAAATGTTGTAAAGAAGCGGAAAAGACATTTGAGCTTCGAAACTGTCGTCTGTGATGAAATGGAGTTGGCAGCTGAGAAAGCTGAACTAAAGACATCATTTGACATAATCAAAGATAAATATCAAGAATCTAGCGTTTGTTTTCAAAAAGTTGAGGTTCTAAAGTGCTGTTTGCAACATAACAAGCACCTGAGGTTCTATGGTGTAGTGGTTAGCACTCTGGACTTTGAATCCAGCGACCTGGGTTCGACTCCGGGTAGGACCTCTTTCTCCTGCACTCAATTTTTTGTTAACAACACTGCAAATAAAGGTGGTCCAAACCAAACTTAAAAGTCTGTTTGTATACTGATTAAATCAAATCTTGAGCAACCAAACTGAATAAATCGCAATTTTGAAGAAATTCATATTTTTAATTAATTAAAAAAATACATCTCACTGTAACAAATAATATCAACTAAGATGTTTTACTTATATAGTACATACCAATCTGAAAGCTATTAGAACTTGCACAACAATTGAGTGAGTAGTAGACATACAACAAACCATGGATTTCAGTCGATGATGATCTATAATGTCTTCTAAATTGGCTAATATATTACTCTCCATGGCTGTGATGGTTGCTGTTCTCTTGATTTCTTCTGTTGCTTCTCTCCCTTCTGAAAGCATGAAACAGATCCATTCCGAGGCCGACATTGAGGATGTTCATCCCCGCCATACCGAACAGAGCGAGCGGTAACTCCACGCCTTTCCCAAACTTGTGTGCGTCTTTGATCAGCTTCACAGTGATGAGAATGTGAGGAATGCACCTCGCAAACACAAACGCTGTCCAGTTTAGCACCCACTCCAGTTTCACCAACGCCGTGTTGCTGTCTCGGATCCCCGCCATTCTCCTTAGCTTCCTCACGTGAAGAAAGATCGAATGCATCTGTTTTACACATCCGAGTAACTAAAGGTCACTTTGGTTCGAATAAGATTAAGCAGACGTTTTGTAAGTTGAAACTGAAGCCAAAAGTGGAACTTTACCTCACATATGAGAGTAAGAATCAGGTAGTTGATGGTTACGTTTCTGTACAGAGCCAGTGTGAAGCAGACGAGGAGGACGAGATGGTGAACAAGAATGGAAGGGATTAAGCCGCTGTATAACCGGTACTGAAGCATATCCCACTGGTCATACGCAAAGTATCCGCAAGAGAAACACAAAGCTGGATACGCCCATTTCCAAGTACCACCAACCAACTCAGAATGATCGAACATCTCGTCTAAACCTTTGGCTAAGCATTGATTGAGCAGAATGAAAACCACTGTGGTAACACAAGTGCGGTGTTGAAGATGCAAAAATCATAATCAGTATGGCTTTGTGAAGGAAAAAAAAAACTGCATCATACACACAAGATAAGGCGAAGCAGAACAGTGTGACTTCCTTCTAACTAAATACTAAATGAATCATTAAACAATATCAATTAGTATCTTCCACCAAAACGTCGCTCTTGATTCAAGTGCTTACAAGAAATAACTGAGAAACAACAATCATACCACTAATCGAGCAATCGTAATAACAATTCAATCAGAAATAAGAACTACATTTAGCTATGGACTAATGCAAGGACTAAAAACACAAAATGCTTCCAAAGGAAATTGAGAATTGAATTTGACAAGTGTGTACACCCATCACGCAGAAACAATCTCTCTGCTAACACAGCACAAATAACTCAACATAAGAGAGGGGGAGAGAGAGAAGAGGGGAAAAATTGACCTGAGGCGGATGTGATGATTGAATGCAAAAGCGAGACGGAGGTGTTAACGAAGAGAGGGTCACGAGAGAGCCACGAACGAACAACCCAATTCACCGATTGAAATAAGCATCCGCCGCAAATCACCCAGAGAAGCTCCGTCCGGAGATTGAAAACAATCTCAAACACGACGGAGACCAGCCAAAGAAGGAGCGTCGCCAGGAAAAACTGCCCCGCCCCATTCTTCCCTCCCGTGCTCCCGATCCCCGTCCTCGCCATCTCGATGATCTTTTGAGAATCCTTTTTTTTGGATTTCTTAGCTGCAAGGCTCAAGCTCCGATATCGAATCTCCCATTTTGGCGGACGACGAGACCATACAAATAAATACCCTTCTTCACGTTTTAAGCTTTCAAGAGCGCTTTTGGGACGCAACGTACACGTGTCCATCTACAGCTCATCCGTCTGATGCTTAGTCATCAAATCATAGAATTTCAATGTCGACACGATATTAAATTAATACTTACATTTTTGTGCCGACATTTAATGTCGGACAATCTGCTCTCTTATGTAGCTAAGCCCATTTGAGACTCGGCCCATTTACGATTCGTAAACCGCACAAAAGCAATACGAACAAGACCAATACGCTTAGTCAATAATATACATCAAAATCAAGTGTGTTGTTGTTAGTTGTTTACAAGCACAAGAACAAGAAAACTATAAACAAAACACCATCAGACTGAAACATCCAAAGCATGTGTAAGTAGTAAATATTACTTTGTTTTGTGCCTTTAGACCGGTTTCCACACGGACAAAACCTCCTGAAACATCTCAAGCATCAGCTCACGATCAGCTTGCCTGAAGAAACTGCTGATCTCGTCTCTGACATCATAGATCTTCCCGAAATCAAACAAATACATGAGACACCCTTTCTTCAGCTTCTCAAGCTGATAAAGCCAAGCCTCCTGTAGCCTCTCGAGGACATTACCAGAGTTTATGTCTTCCATTAGGCTTTCCTCGCAGGCAGCTTTCAAATCAGTTATATCGTATTTGTTGGCAGCACCGAGGAGGGCGAGACGGTGTTTCCAGAACTCTTCTTGAGTTATGTTACCGTAGAGGTAACTTAGGAGAGCCATGCAAGATTCTCTCGACATGTCGTCTATGTGGATCGTGGATGATTCTTTCTCCACGAGGTCGTGGTGGAACATGCTTTTGAAGACGTTTGAGCTAGCCGAGAGGATCGCTTTGTGAGCTGATAGCGTGCCATCGGCTGTGTGGATTGTGACATCGGATAGGATGCTTTCCTCTAGCATCCGGGATAAGCATTTGAGTGTGGTTTGAGTCGAAATTGACTGCATTGTTGCATCGGTTGGCCAAACAGGAGAAGCTTCACCACCCTGGATTTGATTTGATAATGATTAACCATGGAACTGGAGAATTGAAGCTTAAAAAAATCTCAAAACTTACATTCAAAGGGCAGATTTTGAGATCCAGAAACTCGACATCAATGGTGAATCTACCGTGGAAGCTTGAATCCACATGCCACACACAATCATCAGTTGTACGCAGCAGTTTTTCATACACTGCACCATAAATACAGGGCATCTCAGCTTACATAGACACAAAGCTAAACTCAGTTCTAACTTATAATCATCTGCAATCATTAACATTTAAATTTGAAATTGGTTTTTTTATATATTTTTTTCCATCCAAATGCATCAACTTTCCAGTTTCACTGTATTGAGAAGCTGAGATTCATGATGGATTCCTGAGAATTCACTGTAATTCTTCTTACTACAACATAAACTGACTAAGCTACTTAACTTTTTCTGAAAACCCCTAATTCGACGACCTCCACAACATAATTTACATGAACCGAAAAAACAAAAATCAAATTCCAAATCCAACGAACTGAAATTCAGAAACCAGACATACCAGGAGAGATGTAGAATCTACGATTGGGGCCAACGTTGGAGACACGAAGAATAAATTTAGCAACAGGAGGTTGCTCTTTAGATACTCGAGATAGTTCTGGGAAAAGCCTCACGGATAGATAACGGTTCCTCTCTATCGACAGATGCCTTCATATCCAAAACATAATCAAAACCACACAGCAACAGCAAACAAAAAAAAACAAAATTCGAGATAATCTTCCACAAGAAAAAAAAAAAAAAGGAGTTTACCAATTCCAAATTCCAACTTTGAAAGGATCGGATTTCTTGAAAGAGCAAGGTCCAAAATTTTCAATCCTCCATTGCGCTAATCTCGAGATTGTCTCCACCTTCGTGTCCCCCATCCACTCTCTCTCTCTCTCTCTCTCTCTCTCTCTCTCTTCTCCTGTGAACTAAAGTTTTGACTTCCTTTTTCTGAAAACGCTTTGCTTCACGCCAAATGACACGATGAAGCAAGCAACCAACAAAGAAGACACATCAGCCTCCATCGCGCGCCACGTGTACGAAGATGGCGGGTTTTCTTTTCTAATCATTAATAAACCGGATCAACCGGTTCGATTCGGTTTTTTAAGTATTAAACAAGATAAACACTCTCGAGTGGAAATGGTGGAAGACTTTATAGAGAGAGAAGAGAAAGGGCGACGGAGAAACCGAAGATCTTGTGGAACGAAGGGAGACATAGATTCGAGACGGAGGATCACGAAGCGTTCGTAGAATACAAGATGAAGAACGACGGGAGAGTCATGGACCTGGTTCGAACCTACGTCCCGTCTTCAAAAGCAGGACTGGGTCTGGCTTCGCATCTCTGCTTCGCCGCTTTCGAACACGCCTCCTCTCACTCCTTCTCCATCGTTCCCACCTGCTCCTACGTTTCCGTACGTCGGCTCTTCTCCCTCTTTTAACTTATCGGAACTCTATCGCTGAACCATTTCTGTCTTATGAAATTTCTCTGTTTTTTTTTTTTTTTTTGGCAGGAAACGTTTCTTCCTCGAAACCCGTCTTGGAAGTACCTGGTTCACTCAGACGATCCCAAGATCCTCAAATCTAGCATCTGATCAAGTCCCTGCTTGTACGGAAGCTTTTGGTGAATAAAACATAAACATATAAACATTACATTATTATGCGCCTTCTTTCATGTCTATGTAAACAACAAAATGTCACAGTTTGGTATTACAGCAACAAACACTAATGTTGTCATCATATTTTAATCAAATAAAACGCGCAACATTTATTCTATTATACATATAATTTTTTTTTTTTGTACAGAGACGTTGCTGTGTCTTTTAGCCAGTGACAAAGTAATCCATTTTCTCCGGAGGTAAGTTCAAGACCGATTGGTCAACCTACATCAACAAAACAGATTCAGATCATAATCAATGTTAATCGAAATGTACATATGTGAGAATCTGAAAAATGGGGTATAAAGCAAAGCTTTTTATTTATTTATTCGGGTTTAACTTGCCTCTTCGAAAGGAACGAAGACGAACGGAGTCATACCCCTCTTGTGTGAGACGGCAGGTATATCCGGATTGTGAGTTTCATCGTCTCTCCAATTCTCAACTACCCCAAGAATGTCCTCTTCTGTGCTGCTTACTTCCTCATCGTTCACACCACTTGTCACTAGTGACAGCAAATCCATCCGGTTATTGGCTCCAGTCGCCGTTCCTCTTAACCTAAATCACACCCCAAAAACAAAACCCTTACTCCCCAAAAACAAAACCCTTACTCAATTTAACCCTGTCTTTTAATCAGATAAGTCTTAAATGAATGTACTAGTCACGGTACTTAAAAGATAAATCAATAAGCCTTCTTCCCAATAGGTTAAAACCTTCTAAATGAGTCTAGATTCCCAATAAGTAACCGCATCGTTAGCGAAGCCAAACCAAGGTTCTCTTATGCTAATGCTACTATCGAAATGAAATTTTCTCTTCCCTGATATTTTGAGGGATTGTAAATACCTTAAACGGATCCTTAAGACAGTAGGGCGTGTCCCTGGGTACAGAACAGCTGCTTCGATCTGCAAAAAAAAGGAAGATGTTTTTCAGGATAAGGAAGATGTAATGTTGTTGATTTCATTTCCAGCCAATAGGCAGTTAGAGGCAGCTAACCTTATCATCTGACATTGACAATGTATAAGTGCCTCTGTAAAGACTCTCTGCTTTCGAAGCCTTAAAGTTCATGTACTTGGCAACATCCTTCAATTTCTGCGAAGAGTTCTGGAGGAGTAACCAAAATATACCATTGGAAATTATCAGAGTAGATCATGCCAGCAGCTCTCAACGTTAGTACCTAGTTAGATCGTAGTGTGCAAACCTTGTAAAGAAATCTGCCAGAAGGGTAGAATCTTATGTAGCGGTAGTAACAAACCTGCAAAAAACCATAGCCAATTCGTTAAATGGGACAGATGAAGAACTAAAACAGAGCAAGTTCAAGGAGAAAGACAAAGTCTTTACTATGTGAACTGGATTTGTAATCTTCCACTCAGCAATTCCAGCTCGAATGTAAGTATTCCTACTCACATAGAGACCTGAGAATTAAGAAGATACAAAAGTTTGAAAATAATCAAGCTGACATCTTTGAGAAAGGGTCCACTAAAATAAGGCCACTTTGATTAAGAAAGATATAACAAGCTCTGGATCTTAGAGGACGGATAAAAGAAAGATTACCATCAGTACGAACTCTGGATCTTAGAAGCCACATTTTCCTCCATGATCCATCGTATTTAGACTGCAAGATCCTATAGTTCTCGATAACACCAGCAGTCTGCCAAGCTTTCAAGCACGCGTTACGCCAGAACACAGGGTTTCGAACCGTGTACCTCCACTTTCTGCAGACACAAGCTGCTCTTCCTAAGTCATAAGGCATCATCCGAGCAAACACCTACAAGTACCACCATATATCCATGAGTCAACTTCCAGTAGTAAACAAAACAGATTCAAGTACAATTGGGAAACATCAGTATAACAAAAGGAAAGATAGGAAGCTCCAACCTCGAAGAGAAGCTCATCGGGCAAGCAGCGATGAATCAATGCTGGATCAAAATGGGGTTTACTGCTTGTGCTTCCGAACGGTGCCACTGGCCTCACATGGACTCCATAAAGATCTGACAAAAAAAGAGGGAAAATGTAACTCATCTCTTAACCATAAACACACTTGTAATAAAATTATATAGAAAGGGTGTTAAATGATTAAGATTACCAAGCCAAGGCCTCTTTGTGATAAAGTATTGTACAGTCCTGAGCCGCAACGCAGATTCAAGCTCAGATGGTATAGTGAGAGCATCTGTGAAATCAAATTTTATCAAAAATAATCAATTAAGTAGCCAACAATTTCGCCTCTTCCCCCACTGGTTTCTTTGACTCTCCGTCATATCAGAAATAAAAAAATTTTATATGGATAAATCAAAAATCTTTCATTTCTCAATTTGTAAATAGAGCACATTTCACGAGGCTACCAGATCGATTGCTAAGCATTTTCTCGTCCGGAAACGCTGTTTTAATGCAAATCTAGATGATGATTTGAATGAAAATATCAATCAGACCCAGAGTGATCATCGATACAGCTCCAGTTTACCAAATCGAAAAACAGAGACCACCCGTTCTCGATATCATTATTTCGATCCGATGGAACCACAAAGAAATTCGATAAAATTACAAAAAATCAATCTGAAATTGAAATACCTGAAGTCATCGAAACTGATAGAGGATTGAAGCCGCCCGTGCGGTCTCTGTTACCGGGGAAAATAAAAGACGATTGGACCAGAGAGACTCTTCTCTCTCTTCTATTTTCTTTTTTTTTTGTTTGTTGTCTCGAGTTTCACATTATTCACGACGAAACCGATTTCTGAGTTAAAACTTAAATTGTCGGTTTTCTATGTTTTAAACCAAAATGGTTTAGTCTCAGAGTATGAACAATTGAGGGTTCTTACTTCTTAGTAGGTTTTTAATGCAAAAAATATTAAAATTAAATAAAAAATAATTTTATTACTTTTTTTTTTGGACAAAAAAAATAATAATAATAATTTTATTATTAAGAGCTGGTTCTTAATTAAGAATTTTAAGAGCTGGTTCTTAGTGCCACGTGTCGATGTCTAATTCGTCGGATTTTTTTATACTTTTTCTTAACTTTAATTTTAAAAAAAAAATTTAACTTTTTAAAAAAATTCTCTGTTTAACTTTTTAAAAAAAATTTATGTTTAAAATATTTTTATGTCATGTATGTTTTAAATTTCATTCAACGCAATATTTTATGTTTTATTCAAGAAAATAAACTCTTCGTAGAATAAAATAATTTTCATAATTTTTTTTTTTTATTAAAAATCTCATCAAAAGTTTTACTATTGGAGGAGAAAAAACAAATTAATGAAGATGTGGGGTTCTTAGCTAAAATTTATAATAAAAAATTGATAAAAACCTCAATGAAAGGTTTACCATTGCACATGCTCTAAGCTGTTTTACTATTTCGTCTATCCCGTACAGTGGTTCCTAAAAATGTGTGGTACTGCCGTACTGGTTACAAATTATATTTACAAAGAGAAGGACAGAACTCGCGAATTTTGTAAATAAATTGATCCAAAGCTCATGATTTTGTAACACATGAAGACCAAAAGAAGCTACGTACTAATCCTCCTCTCAAGTTACACATTTCAGCAATCAGCCTAGCAACACAAACTGAAAAAGTCATGCAGGTTCTGTTCAAACTTATCTTACTGAGCTAATCACTGTGGTGCATGGCATAATGGTTGTTGATGCATCAGATAATGTTGATAAACTCGTTGAGTCGCAACGTCAGAAAGCAGCAGTCTCGTTGTTGGTAAACCTAGCAATTCAAATCCCTCAAATGGACCCAAAGCTCATCGTACCACATTTGTTTCCATTCTTCATAAGGAGTCTTTCAAGTTGTATGATAGGACAAGAAAATTACGCCTCTCTAACTGCAATTGCGTCTATCTCCATATGCTGCTCCAATGTATGTTTCGTCACTTATATTGATAGGGTAAGAAAATTACGTCTCTCTAACTGCAATTGCTTCTATCTCCAAAGACTGCTCCAATGTATGTTTCGTCACTTATGTTGATATGGCACATTTTAACTTGCATAATCGATTGTTTTAGTTAAATATGTCCACTCTTGTATTAATTCGGGTTTGAACGTCTAAATTTATAGGTTTAATATAAAACAAGTGAGTTAGATTAGAGTATCATGTTTTAAGTGAACAAATATTTTGGTGAATGAAACTCATAATTACAAATATATATTTTCTGCATAGTGAATTGGACTAGATACTATTTTACAAACTGTTCTTTTTTTGCACAAAAAATCAATGAAAATCTCTACAATCAGCTCAAATTGATCAAGGTGTAACCATTAACTCCAAATGCAAGTTAAATTGATGAAATGAGATTTTTTCTTGAGACTTCATCAATTGATTGTGATAGAAACCGTTGGTTTAGAGATTTTATGGATTGTGAATATGCAAAAATTACTTTAAAACCTGAATGATTCGTCTGATCCAATTTGTCGCCCTTGTTATCTGTTATCGTATGTGGTTCAAAGAAATCCATGAGCTTGTGTATGAAGTCGCAAAGGGAGTGGTAGATGGTCGCTCTTGCTTTGTCATCGACATTCCCTTAGTTAAAGAGGAGAACAAAAACTAACAGAGGAGAAAGACGAAGAATGAAATGTCGTCCGATTTTATTGTGCGAGAAATTGAAGAGAGATCCGTTGAGAAATTAAAAAAGAGAGTGAGTGAGGGTGAGGTGAGAGACCCCTTTTTAGCGTGATGTACACACGCTTTTTTCCATTTGTAGATCTTATCTTCCTCGTTCATACAATCTATATTTGAAAGGCTTTGAAACTTTTATGATTCAATGACTCCATAGACGTGGCTAAATCGGCATCTGAGAACATGTTGAGAATAATTGTAGGCTTTTTCACATTATTAGCGCACAAATAAAAAATGCAGTATCCAACAACCACGTATCAGCTCGATCAATTTTCCTCTAATAAGATACGAGCTTATGATCTTCTTAATTATGCGCCATACAATTCCTACATAGGATATGTACTCGAAAGACATGAAAGAGCTTGATCCCAGTATCCTCGACAAAGATAACCATCTGATGATCCGAGATTTTTGAAGTCCCAAATTAAGTAAACATCATGCGACATAGTTGGTTACTCATAAACCTCAATTTCAAAACCTACAACATCTTCACCGCCTAGTATCGCCTCAGCATACCTCTTTTGTCAAATTATCTCAGTTGTCTCGGTTTGAACCCGCGATAACCGATGCCCCGATGCCTTTCCTCCTCAAATTTGCTTTGGATATGAGCGGGTTTTAAATCAAATACTCCTATACTCCTATTGCTTAAGATTTAATAATTTTTAATCTCTTTTTATTTTTGTATTTTTCATTAGAATTTTGATCCCAAGAAATACCGCGATAAGTAACTAATTATATTAAAAGAGAACAGGGTTCAAAAAAGAAAAATTAACAAAAGCAAAAAAAACAAAAAAAAAAGCAGCTGTTATTGCATATAAAAACTCTAACGAATAGATAGAGATCTTCTCCCTCCCTCTCTCTCTCTCTCTCTACTCAAAGCTCTGTCTTCTGTATTTTCCTCAAAACTACCAAACTAAGCTAAGCAGCTAAGAGACCGAACACACTCTTTTCAGAGCTCGTAAGCTCTGTCTTCTGTATTTTCCTCAAAACTACCAAACTAAGCTAGCAGCTAAGAGACCGAACACACTCTTTTCAGAGCTCGTCCTTAGCTTCCTCAGTTGTCTTTTCCTCCGTCTTACTAGGCTCTCCAGCTGTGTCCTTGTTCTTGTCGATGAAGCTTATGATGTCTTCCTTTGTCCTGTCTCCTTCATAAAGCACAATAATTCCACTCGCTGATCTGAAGTAAATGGTAGGGAAGCCCTTCACATCGAAGGTATCATGTGGGAAGTCATTCGCGGTTGCGTCCTTGACAAGTGAAAGAGTAAGTATCCGGTGAGATAAAACCGCAGAGGATCAATGAACCTATACTCTAGAATGTGCATAACGAGAAAGGACTTACAAGCTTAGCTATGACGACACTTGGGTCGCTTTGGTATGACACAGCTACTTCGTCCAAGATTGGAACAAGCTTTTGGCAGTGTCCACACCATGGAGCATAGAACTCAAGCAAGACTGCAAGTAAATAAGAGGAAACAAAACTGATTCATTAGCGTCTTTTGCTACAAGCAAACAGGTGTTTGTGATTTAATAATGTAATGCAACTCACCGTTCTTGCCAGAGTTGAGGACCATGTCGTCAAGGCTCTCAGAAACAACCACCTTCACTGGCTCGTTGTTTTCGGTTGGGATAGGTTGCGATTTTTTGTGTGGGACAACTTTTCCATCCTTGTAGTCCTTGACCCATGATTCAATCTGGTCAACCTCCACATTTGTCTTCAGGTATTTCTTGTCGTCAGCAGTTTGGATGATGATGAGAGGAACTTGGCTCTCTTCGAGTCCAAAGTACTGTTATTGGTTCAAAAAAAAAGGAGAAATGTGCTTAGCCTTTTGTAACCAACACGGGATGAAACGATTGGGAGATAGATACTCGAGGAAGACTAACCTGGAATGCGCCTTGGCTGTTCTCAGCATCACCGAGAAGGAAGCTAAGACCCTGTCCCTTGTTGGATGCAGCGACTTCACGGTACTTTGATTTAAGAGACTCAGCTCCTTCTCCAGTGAAGTTAATGAACAACATCGCCTGAAACTCAAAATATTACCCACCATCAAAACCAATACGAGGTTGGGAAACAGGATCAGTGAGGAACCTGGAAGCTTTTAGTGATTTACATATTT
This sequence comes from Alliaria petiolata, assembly GCA_020283515.1. Classification (NCBI taxonomy): domain Eukaryota; kingdom Viridiplantae; phylum Streptophyta; class Magnoliopsida; order Brassicales; family Brassicaceae; genus Alliaria; species Alliaria petiolata. The sequence goes on along the minus strand of JAHZTW010000001.1, from coordinate 448,140,948 downwards.
AAAAAAACTAAACTATAGACACTACTATCCAGCTTCAACTAATATGGCACGCTATCACAGTTCCTTCCATACAATTCAGTCAAGGTTGTTTCAGCGTGATGGGATTAAGATCTTTGGTAACTCTACGATGAATTACCTTAGTATTAGGGCTGTCAAAGAATTTGATAACATATGGGTGGTTGTTTGGATCTTTGTCAAAGACGGTGATAAGTGGAATGCTGGATTCTTTGACAAACTTCTCCAGAGCTTCCCCATCAAAATCCTGGATGACATAAGAAAATCAAACAAACATTCAGCAACGATATATATTATCATATAATAGACAAAGTGAAAAGCTTTTCTCCTGTGTACCTTGGAATCAACAAACAGTTCATCGAAGGGTTTGAATAGCCTGACTACAGGTCCTGTCACAGACTCTCCACGAGGAAGAAGCTTGGCATCAGAGGTGTGTGCGAAATCATAGTCAGAGCGCAATTTCTCAGCAATGGCCAAGAAAGAATCAAACTCGGAGCCAGATAACTTAGGGAAGACCCCAACCTAAAACAACACAAATAGACGTTATTCGACTTCCGAGACATGATGAAATCAAGGAACAGAGAAAAAAGGAAAATGAATATGTTTGTGACACTTACCGCAACAACCTTCTTGTCACCAACAACCTCAGCAGCAGCATCAGCTGACTTAATTTCAAATGAAGCAGGTCCGCTTTGCTTCTTCAAGTAAGAAACAATGCCGTCGGCTTCACGAGGTCCGTTGTATTCTTGAACGGCTTTTCCTCCGTTTCTGAAAATCTTGATTGTCGGGAAACCCTGAACCTCGTACTGGGTTGCAAATTCTCTGTTTGTTTCCTCACTTGCATCAATCTTAGCGAGAACCACCGGAGGGACGTGACTGCTCAACTCTGACGCAGCCTTCTCGTACTGTAAACAAAATATCATCCACCAATTTAGTCACGGCTACATGAATTAGACAAAATAGAGTCTTATGCTAAGTGATCGAAAGACGGTAACTTCCCCCACATGCAAATCGGATTTAAAGTGATTCAAAAAGCCATATTTACCTCAGGAGCAAGCTGCTTGCAGTGTCCACACCTGAGAATGAACAAAATACGGATTACCAAATGACGGAGATGAAGATCAAATATTTTCACGCATCAATTACAGAAAAAAAAAAATCAAATCGGGCATAATTGCGCCAAATTACTATGCGCACAAGCTCGTATTTTGAATCCAGATCATAGATCAAATCGTTCAAAATCCACAATTGCAACAAAATTTCGGCCTAATTAAACAGATCAGCTACGCTATTTTAGATCAATAGTGGAAACACCAAAGAACATAACTGAGAAGAATAAATCATTCGCATGCAAATCTGAAGGGACAAAAATCAAATGATAAATTCGGATCCAGGTGGAAAGCAAAAGGGATCCACCAGATTTACGAATCATAACACAAAAACAGAAATATCACGAGTACTAACAGAAACGGTTTAAACATCACAGATGAATACCATGGGGCGTAGAACTCGACGACGATGAAATCGTGCTTGTTGATGGTTTCGCTGAAGTTAGTGTGATCCAAGGTCAACACAAACTCCTTCGTCTCCGACTGCTCGCTTTTTACAGACGAAGCGAGCAACGACAACACAAGGATCGAAAACAACGCATATCCCCTCCTCGCCATTATTACTCTCTCAATTTCTCTCTCCCTAAGCTTCGCTCGGAAACTCTGTAGCTCTACGGCGAAGTTCTGGGAGAGATATTTATCAGCGCCTTTCACTGCAAATCACACGAAAACTGAATGCTAAATGGTCACACAACCACGTGGCTACCTCTCATTGGATATTACGTCGTCATAGTTATAGGATTTGGCAAGAACTTAAATGATTACACAGTGTCTTGACGATCTTGACCTTGGCGGTTATAAATAATTGTGTTGTTTTTCCAATTTTACCTACCAGAGGTAAAAAGAAAAAAAACAAAAGAGGAGAGAAAATTTATACACCACGAAGAAACACCAAGTGAAACGCACCAATGACCATGTGCCACGACATCGAAAAATCACGTGATCACTAGGCTGGAATCAAATGAGAGCTCCGGTTCGTGCAAACAAATGGTCAAAATATAAAATGCATTTAAATCTGACCCGTTATGTATGGTTTATTGGTTTAGTTTAATAATTTCATGACATTTACTTTTATCATGGATAATAATAATGTTGACCTTCATTTAGTATATTTGTTTCTTATAATTTGAGAAAATAACCTTAAAGATAATTAAGAATCTACAAGCAAGTAACCAACAAATCAATGAATATATAAATTATAAAATATGTACAACAATTTTCCTAAACCGAAACTAATTTCATTACCAAAATTTTCAATGCGTGCAAAATCAACCCTCAGCTTCATGAAGAAGAAGACTGAGGCTGTTGTTGTTGAAACCTAACATGTTCATGAGCTTTCACAACTTGTGAAGTGAAATTTCCCAAGGCCTCAAAGATTGGAACTAAACCAGCTTGTAAGCTGCTCGAAGCTGCACTGTTCACAAGTTTAAAGGTTTCCTTGTGCCTTGCTCTCTCTTCTTCTAGCTTCTTCCTCATCGAATCCAAATCCACCTTCAAATCATCCAACGCCGAGATCCCGCTCTCGGACAAGACCACGCTTTTCTCCGATGCACCGTCTTGAAGCTGCTCGTTTCTCATTCTCGCTCTCGCCCTCTCCATCCGAAGATCATTCAGACGATTCTCAAAATCATGAGAGACATACTCTGCTTTCACTCTCTGCCTTTGCTCCTCATCTTGTCTCTCCCATAGTTCATGTAGACTCGAGGCGAAACCTTGCATCGCATTTGTAACGTTCTCTCCAGAGATTCTCGCCATTGCTTCTTGCCAATCTTTGCATATAACGAAAATCTGTGGAGCTCCAACACGGCTAGGAGAGAAAGGTGCGATTCCGTCCTCTGTTGATTCAGGTTCATAGAAAAGACATCTTGAGAGCCATCCATTTAGAGACTCCACATATAGTTTCTGAGTATTGACCCAATCGTTGAAGCTAATGCACCATTCTCGCAGCTCCATCTCCAGATCGAGAATAGCTTTCAGACCGGAGTCTTTTTGTAATCCGGTGTTTGCCCTGAGAGATCGAACCTTACTCTCCATGATCGCTTGGAACTGCTTCTGGTGGCACTTAAGCATCGATCTCCACATTCTTATCAACCTTCAAATTTACAAGTATAGGATTACACAAAGGAATATGTAAATGTAGGAAGAGTAAGAAGAAATGAAATGGTTTTATTACCCGTGAATCAAATGAGTGAGATGCGGCTGCAGTTCTTCGTCTCTCAGTTTATGTATCCTGCTGGAAATGGAATCAACTGATCTTATACAGACATCGAGTTTGGTTAGCAGCTTCCTAATGGATGCTCGAGTAGAATCAATCTTGCTAGATTCTGCACCAAGACTATCAAGTTTTTTCAATGTTCTGCACTTTTCTTCATAGATAACTCGAAGCTTCTCTTCATCCTGCACAAACAACAAAGAACCACATATGTCACAAGAAGCTCGGATCTAAAGAGAAATTAATCCATTCAAAACCAAGAAACACATAGATACCTTGACTTCCTTGTACAGTTTCTTTTCCCAAGCATAAAGTTTCTCCAAAGTCGATGAGAGGTTACCACTAAAGCCTTCTCTAACATCCTGGCCATTGTATGTTTTTGCAATTTTCAATATCCTAGATGTTAATCGTATTGACGGTTGAGGCTGAGAGCGCGATGACGCTGTGGATGGTGCTACCAGATACATGATCCGGGAAAATATAACTAGAGAGAAAAAAAACAGAGTATAAATATCAACGAAAAAACAACAAGGAAAGACTCTAGTGATGCAAACCAAATCTATGGTCTATTATCCAGAACTCCATCAGAAAAGAGAGTCGATAACAGTTCAATCGAAAGGTCAACACTATTTCCCATTACATCGAAATTTAGTTCCTAACTTGAACAGATCCAAGGTAGAATGAAGACAGTTCACTAAAGTCTAGTAATATTGCTATCAGAGTATACATGTGTTTCTCCTGCATGGAGAAATCCAAAGTACTGCTAAATTTAAAGCACAGTTGCAAAGCAGATAACTCTAATCTAACCGCAAAATCATATACAGAAATGCATTAACCATCGCCACATATAACAAGCTTGATTTCCACGGAAATGCGTCTTCATGTATAAGATTATTTCAGAATGCAGCAAGAAATCTGGAAAGGCCATTCATGCAATAAAGGAAGCAATCTCAGATACAAAGAGACAATTACCTTTGAGCCCAGAGCTTTTCTGCTGATATGGCAACTTGCTGACCTCAAGCAGCACAGCAACTTCCTTCCCATGTGAAGAAGCAACCTCAAACTCACTCTTGATCTCCTTCACAACTTCTCTGAGATCTCTAGTGGCATGAACCGACAGTGCAGACAGGCTACTTATCTTGGAAGATTCAACATCAAAAGAAGTAGCTATGTTTTCCTCCAACTCAAAGCTCACTCCTTTCTTCCTAACGTATTCTTCTTCTACTTCTCCAACGCTCTTCCTAGCAACAGTCTCATGCCCGCTTAAATCGTTGCTGCTACTCTTTTCTTCTCCGTCATTAACATGGTGAAACTCGGATCCTTCTTCACTGCTCGAAAACGAAGACACTGTCTTTGAACCGAAAGAGCTCTCTGCCAAAGGCACTGCCCTTGATGTTCCTTCACCAGAATCTCCTCTTTTCTTGATTTTTCTCTCGTCAATCTCGTCTCGTAGGGACCAGTTTCCGGGCTCGTTCTCCGGTATGTGTTCTTTCTCCTTCTCAATGCCTTTCCTCTTCGTATGTTTGAATGTTTGCCCAATGACTTCTTGCTCTGTTTCTTCTTCCAATTCAGGAATCCCTTCCCTCTCTCTCACTTCCCTCGAATCAGGACTGCTAGAATTCGACCTACCTCCACCAGTGGCCGGAGGGTACCCAGCACCGGCACCGGAAGTTTCACCGGCACCAGCTCTATTGTAATCGTAAGTATCAAATACATTCAAAAAATCCCAAGTGGAAACCGTAGGCGGAGACGGAGGCGGCTTCGCCGGAGAAGGCGGTGCTCGACGTTGTTCCGGGTAGCCGAAATACCCAATATTAGCGTTTCCGGGAAAATAATTGGAAAATCCCAATCCATTCTCCGGCAGCCATTGCCCGTTCTCCACTCGATGATTCTCCGGCTGAAATACTACCGGTCGAGATGGTGGCGCAGACTTCTTCATGAAATACATTCCCGGATACGGGTTCGGGTTTTGATTCGGGTTCTCTCCCATAAATCCCCATCCTTCAGCCGGATACTGATAACCGGCCGAGTAACCCGGTGGATAGCCCGGTTGATATCCCGGTGTAAAACCAGGCGGGTAACTTGGCGGGTAACCGGGTGGGAAAGTTTCCGGTAATTGTACTTCCTTTTCCACTTTAGGGCTGGTTTCAATGTGGATATGACCTAACGGCTCGTCAGATCCAGATTCCGATCCCGAATCGAACTCGGATCCAGATGATAAATGCAAATGCGAATGCGAATCTTCTTCTTCTTCTGCTTGCTCTTCTTCGAGGACGGAATGCGAAATGGAAGTAGAGGAAGACGAGATCTTGTGTTTATGAGGCTTCCCTTCGTCGGACGGAAGCGTAAGAACAGGCGAATCAGGCGAAGAAGAAGAAGAGCCGGCGACGACTAATTCCTCGTCGACGAAACGCTTGATGGACTCGCCGACGTCGCAGAGAGACTGAAAGTAAGCGAGATGAGCAGCGGCTAGAGCACAGCGGTGATGCGACGCCGCTTTGATCAGTTCTTTCCTCTAACTACAGAGAATCACAAGCGGTTGATCATCTACTTTGGATCCTCCGCAACCCATCTAAGAAGATAACAATGCTTCGTCGTCTCCACAACTCCAAACGCGGTTCCAAGTCTCATGCTTCTTCCTGTGCGGACAACGGAAAGACCATCTCTTTCCTCCGGTTCGTCGCTTGTTCGGGAGAAATAAAAAAAACAAATCCCCCAAATCCGAAATCTGGGGTTCAAATCGGAAAACAGCGAAGAGATAAAATCCCAGGGAACAGAGTTTGAGAAAAAAACTGGAGAATCCAAAGCTTAGTAGTTTGTCGTTATCAGAGTATGAAAAAATGGGAGGAAAAAAACAAAGGATTAAACGTACAAGAGAGCTCTCGTGCATGCGAGAGAGTGACAGAGAGAGAGACAGAAGAATCCATGGTTTGCTGATTTCTTTAAACGTGACCGTAGCAGACAGGAATCAGAGGAGAGAGACAGGAAATAAAAGAAAAAGAATTGGACTGGGTTTCAGTTTATTTTAAACTATATATATATAAAAAAGAATTCGTCTTGTTGCAATTAATTTCGATGTCTACGAAATTTAACGGATAGGGATATGTGTAAGAAAGCTAGGGATCTGGGCAAAACTTAAATGCAATTGGAATGGGGTAAGAAGAAAGTGGGAGAGACGAGGAAAAAAAAAAAACAAATTTTTGTTTAAAACAAATTTCTGAAAATTCTCCTCAGTTTTTCCGGGAAAAGAGAGAGACAGACGAGAAACGACGTCGACGACGAAAGGAGGTTGTGATAAGACCGTGTCCTTTTTTCCTCACTACTTTTCACTTTTACCCTTTCTCCCCAGTACTTTTACTTTTATCTTTTAACTCTTTAACAAATTTCAAAAAAAAAAAAAAGAAGATTTTAACTGTATACCCCTAAAACCGTAAAATAAGTAACAGTAAAAGTGTCACTAGTTTGGTAGGTAGAAGTGTTATAAAATGACTAAGTAGAAGCTGTATTTGAAAGAGAAACAAAAAAAAAAACAGAAAAGGTATTAAAGCTTAAAGTAACATAAATAATCTTTCTATTTTATTTGCAAGTCTGATAAACAAACTTTTGGTCCAAAATGTTTATATTGAAATGTTTTTTTATAATAGTTTAAAATGAAATGTTTTTTATAATAATTTTTATTAAAAAAACTTGGTTAATCAGTTTATATTAATTTTTTGCTAACAAAATTAAAACTACACATGACATTTACATTTAAATGGTAGTCGAGAGAACACAGATGGACACATTAAAAAACTTTGGAGACAGTTTTTCTTTAAAATCAAATCAATGAGCTTTAGCAACCAAAAAAAAAAAAAAAATCAAATCAATGGGAGAGGTTCAATGCTCGAAAACAAATGAAATACTTGTAATAAACAAATGCATGAAGGAAACATGAACATGTTACGAAGGAGAGAGAGAGAGAGAGAGAGAGAGAGAGCTTTATAGCCTTTAGGCTATAAGAAAAAAGCTGAAACATGCCACTAGGAAAGTGTGCCTGTCACGTGCTGCCAAATCGGGTTCTCACGTGCTTGGCAAATCCGGTTCGCATGCACCTTCTCGTCCCAAACTTGGAAAATTCAAAAATCAAAATGCTGTGCCTGTGATGTTCTACCTATTTCTCTACTGTCTACCTATTTCTTCTTCCCACCATAAAATTCATATTAGTGCGGATCTAGATTTTAATTAAGACATGTCATGTCGTTTTAGTATATTCTAATAATTTACCAAAACTAGTATCTAAATTAGTATTTTCTAATTAAGACATGTCGTTTTAGTATTCTAATACTTAGATTTTGTTAAGTTTGGTATTTCTCGTTGGAATTTCTCATATGTTTCTAGTTATATTTCCACTCATACACGTTTGGTCACGTTATTAGTTATTAGTTAGTACTAATTAACTACTATAACTTCTTCATTGACTCTAAAAACCGAACTTAGAGAATTGGCCACTGATAAGCTTAGTAACAAAATTGGCATGCAATAATCGACATAATAATCAAGATCTAAGCAAATAGGGAGAGGACGGAAAGCAACTCTAGCTTATCAGAAAAAGGAAAAAAAAAAGCAACAGTAGAGTTAGGTTAATAATTATTGCTGTATTTAATTGCATTATCTTTATATATGCATACTCCTTTCATCATGACCAAGTATGTTATGTATACAACTATATTAATATACGGGTTTGAAATGTAGATGTGGTATGTGTAATATATGGAAGTGAACTCCATGATCTTTGTTTTGGATAAAAAAAGTAACATGATTTTTATTGGGTTAATTAGTAATACTATATATATATATATATATATATATATTGTGATGATTAAAAAATTATACCATCTCAAGAGTAATTAGTGGAATGGGTAAAATACGGTGATAATTAAAGAATGATAACATACATATATGGCGGAAAGAAATATATATGCGGAATGGAGCTTTACAAATGGTTGTCTAGTTGTATATTTGTCACGTTAATTAGACAGTATATTATTTGTCACGTTGATAACTCACAACATAATGTATATATTTTTTTTAAGAATAAGAAACATAAATCGAATGAATATGGTTGGTCACTACTTTATTAATGTGTAAGAAAAACTCTTAAAAATCAATAATAGTACTATTTATTTACAAGGAGACCGGTAGAGAATCATGCAATAATTAATGGAAAGTTAGTGAGGTAATTAATGAAGTAATGATTATCACTTTTGAATCTTAAGTTCTTAATGGTTGTTACATAATGTCCAAAGAAATGGTGAGCTGCACGGAGGTAAGAAAACAAAGGTGGTGGTTGTTTCTAACTCCACATTTTTTCCTTCTTACGTTAACTCAGCAATTTTAATACCAATTTCTTTTTTTTGGTATTCAAACTATCTTTGATGGCATACTCGCTTTTGTATTCTTTTGGTTATTTGTATTTATTTTTTTCCCTCCAAAATATGCATCAACATCTATATAAAATTTAGTAATGTTATATCGTCAAAAAAAAAACTACAGGCATAATACCAAATTTTGTTAAAATGCCAACTACTTTTTGTATTTGCTGTGTGTCAATCTTCTAAAAAAAGGTTTTGAACATGATATCACTTATAAAGATCCTAAACCGGAAGAATGGGAAATGAGTCTCTTAACCAATGGCTTGGGCTCACCGTAAGTTTCAACTTGATGCGTCATCATTTGATGGCGTCGAACTTAGCCCCACCCTCTCTTTTTAGTTCCATCTTTGACTTTTTTTTTTTTCCTTTCATTTTCCATGACAATTTATTATTTAATATCAACATGTCGAAAAAGATCAAAAGAAAACTAAAATGACACTTTTGTTTGAATGGGAAAACTAAGCTCCCCTGGTGTGGGAACACCATTAGTGTCTAGATTTTTTAGATAGTAAACCCGATGGACATTCAAAGTCTGAAGTAATATTTCATAGATGATTTATATGGTTTTGTGGAATCCATGCGATAAAGACAAAATCGATTTTATATCAATTGTAGTGATGCCTTAACCGTATGTTTTGTGGTTAAAACGAGTTGGATTGCTTAATAATGAAGATATTTTTTGTCAACATTTTATTTGTCAATCTTGTAGAAAAAAATATACCACAAGATTAACTAAAAACCAAGCACGTCCATACCGCTGCCGCACGTGGCGTTGAAAACTTCTTTAACATATACTACTATTAGCAAGTACGACGGTTAACCTAATCCGGAGTAATTAGTTTTCAAGTAAACCCCAAAAGGGAGGAATCTTCATTTTTAAATCCCCAATTTATCATTAAAAAGGAAAAGTATATACAGACGTCGTGGATTCAAAGCCCCATGAAGACTGCCGCGTTTCATGACAATATTGTGTGATGACTTAGAAATATCATATACTTATGACCAAAGTGTTAAAACAGATAATACTATCTTCAATCTATATTGAATTTTCTTATTTTCAATGCATAGACGCGTAGTGTTTTTACGCGCTTCGACGTGTGACATAAGCGTTGCGTAATGGATNCAAGAGAGCTCTCGTGCATGCGAGAGAGTGACAGAGAGAGAGACAGAAGAATCCATGGTTTGCTGATTTCTTTAAACGTGACCGTAGCAGACAGGAATCAGAGGAGAGAGACAGAAAATAAAATAAAAAGAATTGGACTTGGTTTCAGTTTATTTTAAACTATAAAAAAAAAGAATTCGTCTTGTTGCAATTAATTTCGATGTCTACGAAATTTAACGGATAGGGATATGTGTAAGAAAGCTAGGGATCTGGGCAAAACTTAAATGCAATTGGAATGGGGTAAGAAGAAAGTGGGAGAGACGAGGAAAAAAAAAACAAATTTTTGTTTAAAACAAATTTCTGAAAATTCTCCACAGTTTTTCCGGGAAAAGAGAGAGCCAGACGAGAAACGACGTCGACGACGAAAGGAGGTTGTGATAAGACCGTGTCCTTTTTTCCTCACTACTTTTCACTTTTACCCTTTTTCCCCAGTACTTTTACTTTTATCTTTTAACTCTTTAACAAATTTCAAAAAAAAAAAAGAGTTTAACTGTATACCCCTAAAACCGTAAAATAAGTATTAAGTAACAGTAAAAGTGTCACTAGGTTTTTTTTTTTTTTTTTTTTCCAAAGTACTTGGTAGGTAGAAGTGTTATAAAATGACAAGTTTAGTAACATAAAAGGTATTAAAGCTTTAAAGTAACATAAATAATCTTTCTATTTTATTTGCAAGTCTGATAAACAAACTTTTGGTCCAAAATGTTTATATGGAAATGTTTTTTTATAATAGTTTATATTAAAAAAACTTGGTTAATCAGTTTATATTAATTTTTTTGCTAACGAAATTAAAACGTTAGTTGTAGACTTGTAGTTTCCCTTTTATGAGCTTAGGTTCCGGAGATATTTCGTTATTTCGACGGTAAATATATTCTATTTTTGTACCTTTTTATTTATTTTACTTTAATAATAAGTGAAAAAAAAAGACTTGTAGTTGTAGATTACACATGACGGATTTGATTGGTAACACAAAACGTTACCAAAAAGCTGCGATACAATTTATATGTTTTAATAGTTACTAATCACAAAAGTAGTACGGAAAGCGTTACCAACAGTATTATACTCAGTTTTTTTATACAGCTTTTGTTTACAACTCTTTTCTTACATTTTTCAACTATTTTATAAACACTTATCACTTCAGTTTACCGCTTAAAATTATGTATCGTTTTTGGTTATCTATCAGACCCGACATTTACATTTAAATGGTAGTCCAGAGAACACAGATGGACACTAAGAACTTAAAAAACTTTGGAGACAGTTTTTCTTTAAAATCAAATCAATGAGCTTTAGCAACAAAAAAAAAAAAAAAAAAATCAAATCAATGGGAGAGGTTCAATGCTCGAAAACAAATGAAATACTTGTAATAAACAAATGCATGAAGGAAACATGAACATGTTACGAAGGAGAGAGAGAGAGAGAGCTTTATAGCCTTTAGGCTATAAGAAAAAGCTGAAACATGCCACTAGGAAAGTGTGCCTGTCACGTGCTGCCAAATCGGGTTCTCACGTGCTTGGCAAATCCGGTTCGCATGCACCTTCTCGGCCTAAACTTGGAAAATTCAAAATGCTGTGCCTGTGATGTTCTCTACCTATTTCTCTACTGTCTACCTATTTTTTTTCCCACCATAAATTTCATATTAGTGCGGATCTAGATTTTAATTAAGACATGTCATGCCGTTTTAGTATTCTGATACTTAGATTTTGTTAAGTTTTGGTATTTCTCTTATGTTTCTAGTTATATTTCTACTCATACACGTTTGGTCTCGTTATTAGTTATTAGTTATTAGTTAGTACTAACTACTACAACTTCTTCATTGACTCTAAAACCGAACTTAGAGAATTGGCCACTGATAAGCTTGGTAACAAAATTGGCATGCAATAATCGACATAATAATCAAGATCTAAGCAAATAGGGAGAGGACGAAAAGCAACACTAGCTTATCAGAAAAAGGAAAAAAAAAAAGCAACAGTAGACAGTAGAGTTAGGTTAATAATTATTGCTATATTTAATTCCATTATCTTTATATATGCATACTCCTTTCATCATGACCAAGTATGTTATGTATGCTACTATATTAATATATATACGGTTTGAAACGTAGATGTGGTATGTGTAAGATATGAAAGAAAACTCCATGATCTTTGTTTTGGATAAAAAAAGTAACATGATTTTTATTGGGTTAATTAGTAATATTACATATATATATATATATATATATATATATGATGATTAAAAAATTATACCATCACAAGAGTAATTAGTGGAATGGGTAAAATACGGTGATAATTAAAGAATGATAACATACATATGGCGGAATGGAGGTTTACAAATGGTTGTCTAGTTGTATATCTGTCACGTTAATTAGACAGTATATTTGTCACGTTGATAACTCACAACATAATTTATATATTTTTTTAAGAATAAGAAACATAAATCGAATGAATATGGTTGGTCACTACTTTGTTAATGCGTGTAAGAAAAACTCTTAAAAATCAATACTACTATTTATTTACAAGGAGACCGGTAGAGAATCATGCAATAATTAATGGAAAGTTAGTGAGGTAATTAATGAAGTGATGATTATCACTTTTGAATCTCTTAAGTTCTTAATGGTTGTTACATAATGTCCAAAGAAATGGTGAGCTGCACGGAGGTAAGAAAACAAAGGTGGTGGTTGTTTCTAACTCCACATTTTTTCTTCTTACGTTAACTCAGCAATTTTATAATACCAATTCTTTTTTCGGTATTCAAACTATCTTTGATGGCATACTCGCTTTTGTATTTTTTTTGGTTATTTGTATTTCTTTTTTCCCTCCAAAATATGCATCAACATCTATATAAAATTTAGTAATGTTATATCGTCAAAAAAAAATTACAGGCATAATACCAAATTTTATTAAAATGCCAACTACTTTTTGTACTTTTTGTATTTGCTGTGTGTCAATCTTCTAAAAAAAGGTTTTGAACATGATATCACTTATGAAGATCCTAAACTGGAAGAATGGGAAATGAGTCTCTTAACCAATGGCTTGGGCTCACCGTAAGTTTCAACTTGATGCGTCATCATTTGATGGCGTCGAACTTAGCCCCACCCTCTCTTTTTAGTTCCATCTTTGACTTTTTTTTTTTTCCTTTCATTTTCCATGACAATTTATTATTTAATATCAACATGTCGAAAAAGATCAAAAGAAAACTAAAATGACACTTTTGTTTGAATGGGAAAACTAAGCTCCCCTGGTGTGGGAACACCATTAGTGTCTAGATTTTTTAGATAGTAAACCCGATGGACATTCAAAGTCTGAAGTAATATTTCATAGATGATTTATATGGTTTTGTGGAATCCATGCGATAAAGACAAAATCGATTTTATATCAATTGTAGTGATGCCGCAACCGTATGTTTTGTGGTTAAAACGAGTTGGATAACCAGTTTCATTTCGCTTTGTATCGGTAACTCATTGTTTAATTAGTTTTGTTGTGAGTTTCATCAAGTATTAAAGTACTTAATTTGGTAGATTTTTGAGTTTTTTTTTTTTTTTTTATCAACTAGATAAAGGAAACAAAATCCACTAAAGACTCCAACGAGAGAGCATGGATTGCTTAATAATGAAGATATTTTTGTCAACATTTTATTTGTCAATCTTGTAGAAAAAAATATACCACAAGATTAACTAAAAACCAAGCACGTCCATACCGCGCGTGGCGTTGAAAACTTCTTTAACATATACTACTATTAGCAAGTACGACGGTTAACCTAATCCGGAGTAATTAGTTTTCAAGTAAACCCCAAAAAGGAGGAATCTTCATTCTTAAATCTTGAATGCTCAACAATTAACACCAAACCCCCCAATTTATCATTAAAAAGGAAAAGTATATACAGACGTTCGTGGATTCAAAGCCCCATGAAGACTGCCGCGTTTCATGACATTGTGTGATGACTTAGAAATATTATAACCAAGTGTTAAAACAGATAATACTATCTTCAATCTATATTGAATTTTCTTATTTTCAATGCATAGACGCGTAGTGTTTTTACGCGCTTCGACGTGTGACATAAGCGTTGCGTAATGGATATTTGTTTGATCTAGTTCGTAGACTAAGCTACTATGATGTGAATACTACAATACCCGTGTGGTTTTTTTTTCTTTATCACCAAATGTGGGTTCAACATTAACTAAACAAAACAAACAAACAAAGCCCAAAAGGATGATTAATGTACTATTAGGTGGATACGAGTAACGACCATTGCCAAGTTGGAGAGAAAACGAAAAACTATTATTATATATATATATATATATTTATATAAAAGCAGAATAAAGATGATGATGTGAAAATTTATAAGTTTTTATTTTATAGAATAATCGGCGAAAAGAAAAAGCCTGTGGATGTTTTAACTTGTAAGTGTATTTTGGTGGTGTTTTTTTGGATTATGGAATTTCAACCCATCTCTCTGCCCCTCTCTCTTTTCACAAACAACATCATGCTTTCATCTCCATTATCATCATTCGAATGCTTTGCTTTTTTTCCCAAAAATCTTTTTCCTTGCAAACTTTGCCTATTGAGATTCAACAAAACACTTCGACATGTATACGATCTTCTAAAAGAATATGTAGGAGATCTTCCTCTTATTTTGGTTATGCCAATTTCGAAGATCAAATCAGTTATATATAGCTAAATAAAGTCTAGCTGAAAAAACTAACTATTGTACTTGTTGCAACATAGTCGTTTCGACCTAAGAAACATACAGAAATACAAGTCAAAGAGAACAAGAAAACAAATCCGTGAGAATATTTACGTCATGTGTTTGTCATCAGAGGTTAGATTCAAAGACGATCGATTCGATGCAATACAAACCTACTTTTTTTTTTTTATCTGGATTGAATCTTTGTCTTTTGGGAGATCGAAGCATCATGATATCTTAGAACAATGCTCCCTTTGATACAGCATCATCATCACCTTTCAACTAGTCTGAGATTTGCACTATAGGCAAATGATGATGATTTAACTTTGCAGGCATTATCTTGAAGCTGGAGTCTCTACGCAAGAACAGAGACTTGGAACTCTCTCACCTGCTCAGTTTCGCGTTTTCATTGCAGAGTCTGGTAACTTCTTCAGCCAAGTTCTGGAGTTCTACTGCTGCTGCAGACGCCAACTCTTTAGCATAAGAAGCTTCTTCAGTGAGTTTCTTATTAAGCTTTCCAAGCTCATCTTTTTCCTCAATCAGTCTCATCTTCTCCTTCTTCAGATTCTCTATTTCCAAAGCCTAATGGTATAAAACCCAATAACATGTTTTATCACAATGACTTGGTGAGTCGGGTAGATGAGGAAACTAGCAAACTTTGCACGAGAAATATACCTGAGAGTTGAGAGTTGTTTCGTCTTTGATATCTTTAGTCTCTTCCTGAGCAAATACTCTATTTAAGCTCATCACGCTGGTCGGTGTTCCTGCTCCAGAGTAGATTTCTGACTCCTCACCATTTCTGTTGTGAGTATTCTTCCCTGATGATTCATCTCCTGCGATTTGCTGTGCATATGTTGATTGTCTCTCGGCTAATGAATCGAGTTGTTGCCTTAGTAGGATGATCGTCTCTTGCATCTCAGCGTTCTCTGATTTCTGTGCATATTAGGTAATAATGAACTTCTCAAACTGATACATCTCAAATTGTTAGACCTTGCAATTACAGAACCAGGTTATGGAGTTTTAACTTACAGTCATCTGGAGCTGCTCCTGAAGTATCCTATTGTCTGCAGACTTTATCTTGAAGAAGACATTTCATCACAACGAAAACATTGTCACCAAATCTGATTTAACAATATTGAGAAGACACGAGAGCAAAGAGATATTCAGAAAGATGAGTACCTCATGTTCAAAGATTTTCTCATTTAGTTGCATAGTGAGCTTCGACATAACCTAGAAGAAATATTTTTTAAGAAGTGTATTGAATTGGATTCATATAATCATTGATAGAAACAACAACGAGGAGATATTGCAACTCTTGTTTTCTTCATCATCTATGATTTTACCTGGGACATTCCAAGAGAGTCTGTGGTATGGCCCATTCCGAAAGTTCCAATAATCTGTTGCTCGAGAACACGTATTTGATCCTTCTTTTCGCTGATTTCATCTTCCAGTTTCTGTATTTGATCCTGAAGTCGACAATGCAAACATGAAAGAAGCACTTTGTTATATGCTAATAATTTGGGCATTGTTAAGCAAGATCACACGGAAAGCTCACTCTGATATGGAAATCTTCAGGGTGGCGAGCAGCTTGTTCAGAAAGCCTTTTCAATGAACTGGTGCGCAATGCTACTTCTCCAACTAGTATTTTTGTCTGCTCGTGAAGAAGATCCATTTGATCCGCAATAGTAGTTCCAATCTGTCATATGTCATTTTGCTGGCTATGTCAGTAAAAAGCTACAGAATGACCACTTGCAAAACCTAGGAAATGACATATATGGTGTTCCACAAATAACAATTCAGACATAACTATTTTCTCGAATGTAAATATTCTCTCACCGGTGAAGGGTCTCCTGGTCCAACTGTGGCGCCGAATAAGTCTCCTGCCACAGTTCTTCCTGGAAATGACTTGCGAGTTGCTGCATTTTCTCTTCTGGTTGATTTTGTTTGTGCACACTTAGAGGAAGATGAAGGAGATCCACTTGCAGAGAACTGGTTACCATCAGTCGGAAATGCCTCAGCCACACCATCAGATTTCTGCAGATTATAGGCCTTTTGTTTAGGACAACATTAATCATATTGCCGAAGCAGTCTCAACTCGTGAGCATGTAAATAACTTTTTATGATTTTGGATAGAGTCATTCTTAATATCAGTTCACATCGTACTAATTCCACCTATAAATTTTGATACAACAGAGGGATCAAGGAAGAGTAGAACTTACTTTCAGTTTTAGCCAGCCAAGCATTCCACGAGTCTTATTCTTTTTCCGGTCCTTTGTCATCTCGTCCAGACTAGTTCCATCTCTCGGCTCCTTGAAATGTTCAGAAACTGTGCTTCTAGCATCATCATCAGCCATGTTCTCCCATCTTCTATCGGGCAAGTAAGCTAGCTGCGGAAACCATGGTGTAAAGTTAAACATCGCTAACACATGACACAAAGGCTGGAAAAACAAATATTAGTGTTCCACCAAGATGGAATGGTATCCTCAAACAACTTTGAATTTATAGTAATACCTCATCCTCTCCAAAAGTATGCCTCCATATATGGTCAGGTTTTACAGAAGCATTTGCTTGCAGCGAACTTTTTGTTGAAACCAAGATTAATTTAGTCAACCGCTGAATTCTTCCCATCAGAGCTGCTTTGGCTTCATCCTCCTCCTCCAACCTTGACTGGAGTTTAACCTGACCAGATTTCAGCTTATAAAATGAGAAAGAGCACAATGAAAGCAAGGCACGTTATTTCTGGGAGAATGCACTTTTTAAGAGTACAGATATAAACCAACAGATTCTAAAAAGGAAAAAAATTGATTAAATAAATAATCACTTCAAATGATTCAATTAGCTAGTAATAGGCATAACTAAAGACATTTTCATTCAGGTTTTTTATAATATATGGGCTGCAAAGACAAGAAATGCCCTAAGGAACTATCTGCATACACCAACCTGAAGTTTTCGATCAGCCAAATTTTCTTGGTTAGACGTAGACATAGTAACCCCGTGCCTCAATTGCGTAAGTTCCTCTTGTAAACATGATATTTCTTTCTGATACTTTTTTATTAGGGATTTTTCATCCATAATCTACATAAAAAAATGTTTAAATATATTAAGAAGAGAGCTCTAGCGAATTTAAGGAACTTCAGAGACATCGATACCATAAATGCACCTTATTTCGTGAAGCTTTGATTTCAACATGCTTGCACCTCTGAGCGAATTTCAATGTGTTGTGCGTCTCTTCACTTGTGCTGGATGCAGGTGTGATAGTGCAAATAAGCTGGGAAAAAAAACAGAGGGGTAAGAAAGCCAATATTGAGACTTACTTGAACCTGATCTCTACAAGAAGAGCTATGTCATCAAATGAAAGTTCATCACCCAAAGAAACACACCTAACCTTCAAAAAGTTCTCAAACAAACCATTATTTTGACGGGCCCATCCAAAAATTGACTTAATCAGGGAACAGTATATAGAACTTACTGATACTCGTCCGTGGCCACTAAGTGTCGACTGCAAGAGACGTGTAAGTTTAGAATCCCTGTAGGGTATATGAGCTGCCTTGGTGTCTGTCAATTTAGATATAACCTGGAGATGAAGATTAGAACTCTAGTCACTCTTAAATAGAAAGGAATAAATGTAATACTGAAAGATAACTTCCTTACAGTGCCAAGGGTGAGTAAACTTTTATTGATGGAAGAGCCCTCTTTCCTCCGCTGTCCAGTTATCTCAGTTTTAGAACTTTCAGATCCAGCAAGATCAATAAGGTGCTGCATTGATCCCAGAACTAGATATTAGGGAACCAGAATATTAGATAAGGACGGCACATGAATACACTTCTCAGCAACAAGTGTGACATGGCTTCATATACAATAGCAGAATCAGTATGAGCTGTCTAGTAATTACCAATTGAGAGAGAGTAACATCTTCTCCGTCCTCTCCCTTTCCATGTGGACTGCTTTCTATAGTCTGAAACACACAGAAAACTCTCAAGGGAAAGAGGAAAACAAAGCGCCCAATTGTATTGGCACATTACTAAGGGTCTAGGGGTGTAGTTGCGATAGAGGCAAGAAATATACAATTTTAAGCAATAGGACTTACCAAGGTGAACATTGTGTGGCTCCGACTGCTAAAAAGATTAACATTATTTGAACCAACATGTCTGTGTTCTGCAATCACAAGATCAAACAAAACAGAAATAAGAGAGGTATGACCTTATGAAGAGAAGAGAAGAAAACATTGACGACCAATTGATACTGAATCATGATACCACAATCCAAAAAATCCATTACGAGAAGATTATGACCATGAAACACATAATTTCATTGTTATTGTACAATTTTTTTTTCTGGCACATAATAATGAAACTTTATTAAGCGAAAATGAGCTAACACTTAAAGTTAACACGTATTTTACTTCAGGATCTTATACCTTCTCCAGATGCTATGAGGGATAGAGCATGAGCAGGGGATAAAACAACCTCATCTTTAATACCTTCAACATATGTGCCCTATCAACATAAACACGCACTAATACTACTGAAAATTATGATGCAACTGAAGCTTGGATAAACGAAATGAGACGCAAAGCCCAACTTCAGAATTCAATCATACATAATCCACATATTACCTGAGAATCCTCTCGTATTCTTAGATTCTGCCCTGTTGGATCAAGTAAGTCATTAATGACCTGTAAGAAAAAATTAAAAGGACCCTCAAATCATGCACCAGGTAATTGTACTAGAAATCAATTGGAACTGGATTCCACGCTAGAACAAACAGAAATTGTCCCTTTGCAGTTTCATGACTTTACATGTACATTTCAAATAGAGATTCCATCCTAAAATTAACTTCTTGAGCATACTCATTGTCAATGGTTTGAACAAGTACAAACTCGAGGACTCAAACCTATAGCAATATAGCATTACTCTAAGCTTCCAGGTAACTTCAAATAAAAGGTGCCACAAGACACCATGTCCATTAAGAATTTGGAAAACAATTTAGCATTACAAGCAGAAGCAGGTCATGCAAATAAATACTGAGTCAGAACCTACCTCATTGTATATCTCAAGATATGAAACACGAAGAAGAAATTCCCGTTCTGGTGTCTGGATAGCTGAAACATAATTAGCTAAGAAGAGAGTGCCAAATCCGTTTAAGAAAACACAACTAAAGAGTAACCTATCACCTCCTGAATAATGCTGAACACATCCTTGACAGCCAACGGAATTATTCCAGGTGACCTTTGCTCCCCCTAAATGCAAAATATATCATTAGTCAAGGTCTATTAGGCACAGGCGCCACATAAGTCGATGGGCATATCTTTTGAACTCTTAATATACCTATGTAACAACTTATTGTAGCCTCTAATAAGCAACCTACATCTCATTAAGCGCAAAATCTCTAAAGATGACGAGTACGACATGCCAGTCCATATGTGTTCTACTCGAGAAACAAAGTCAACCAAGATAAAGGATAAGACAGTTATGAAAAAAAAAATATAGGAGAAAGGGCTTTGATCGCAAAAAAACTAGTCCCGTTAATCAAGTTGAGTTGAAGTTGCAGCATTCACAGCAGATTTCCAAAAGAAATCACAAAGATATATAGTTCAACCTCTAAATAGTAACTTACATGCATTGTATGAGTCTTGCCACTGCTAGTAACACCATAAGCAAACACAGTACCTGCACATAAGCAAGAATGGATATTTCAGGGGTCGAAAGCACCTAAGTTGACTTAACATCACACTGTTCAACGCATAAGAAAACAGTTCTCTTTTAAAGCCGCCAGAGAAGAAAATACGAGATAAGATGAATGAAACATACCATTAATTCCTGACATTGCCCCACTAACAACTTGCTGAGCAGCAATATCATAAACACGCCGGGTTGTGGTTGGTGGACCAAATACTCTGTCTGCAGCGAACACAATACACTTCACCAAATCGAGAACAAAGAAGCAATAAAAAGATTCCTCTAAACAGTTGAACAATCATGAATTGTAAAATTTCACAAACCAAAGCCATAACAAAGAGCTGGGTTGTACTCGTTCCGAATAGTGTAGTCTCCATCTGCGTACCAGGCAATCTCATCTCCATTATTGACCTCTCGCGGACTATTCCAAAAATACCAATCAAGTGTCAATAAAACCAATCACAATGAATTAGAAAACAAAAGCCGGATCCTAAGGCGCAGGCCACATAAACCTAACCTGAGAGGACGGAAGCGAATCGTGACCGTGATATTCTCCTTCAGTTTCGCGGAAGCAACAGCCGTACCGGAGGCGGCGGCGAATGTCCGATCGACGGAGGAGGTAGACGGACTTGGACTAGAACGTAGGAGTGGACTTGAAGAAGCAGCCGGGGAGGCAGTAAAGTGGGAGGAAGGACTTTCCGGCCGTTTCGTCGGAGCAGTCGCCGGCGATCTGCGAGGACGAGACGGCGAGATCATGGATGATCTCTGCGGCCTAGGAGCAGACATTTTGTTGGAGGTGGAGTGAGAGGGATGGTCCAAGAGACAGTGTGAGAGAGCGAAAGAGAGAGAGGGAGAGAGGGAAGAAGCTCGTTCGCCGAAATCAATGGAGGTCACGTCATATATCTATTTTTTCTTCCCCACTCCCTCCAAAAACAACCATAATTAATAATTTACTGACGGAAATATCCTCAGATATTAAAGTGCTGCTGCTACCTAATTGGTTACAAAACAATTCTAGAAAATATTTTTTTTTTTACTCTCTGCAACTATGAAATTCTAAAGAATTATTATCACATGGACAAAAAATTTAAATAATTTGCTGAACTGACAGAAAGAGTTTAAATAATTTGCTGAGCTGCCAAAATAGTAATATTCTGAATTCAAAAAATTGTGTTGTTTCAAAAGAAATGTTTATCTCAGGGCACAGGGCAACATTATTTTGTAATTATGTGAGTAAAAGGGTAAATAACGAAAATGTCCTCACCTAATCTTAATCTTCGTTATCGAGGGTAACGCCAACAAAACAGTGGAGAGGAGGAGACTATTAAAATTATACTATATAACACGCCATAGTGATGAACGTTAAGTGATGAAGCTCTCCATGTGTTTTCTACTTTTGTTTTTTGATTGTGCCTGCACAAATCGAGCAAGGTATCATTATCGTACAAGGTTCATGTTAGTAAAAAACAAGGTAGATGTAAGTGACATATGGATGAAAAATGTGGCTTTTTCACATTTGATCACTCAAGATTGTTTTGTTGTTTTGTGGGTTTTGAATCACAATTGATAGGTTGACCAATTAAAAATACGTTGCACAGACTTGTGTGCTATGTGGTCCTTTTGCGTGACATCACACATTCTAGCTGTTGCCCCTGAAGCAGTATGGAGCCCAAGTGCCATAAATATGATTTTTAAAATTGAATGCATCATATGGTAAATGAATTGATCTTGTGCAACCCAATATAGATTCAAGATTTTTGTTAGCATCCAGTGATTCTCATTCATGTATTTGTTTTCTAATAATGATATAAACATGTGGGTAAGTTATATCCTCATCACACCTCTTGTTTAAAGAAGGGTCATTCAAATACCATTTGTTTGTTTTCAGTCTGATTAGTAATATCTGTATATTTACGTTTTTTGTTGTAAAAATGAATTGTAGTTTTTTGTTGTGACCGTAGATTTTATTGTTGTACGATTTTGCTTGTAAAATTTTGTAAACCCTAAAATTATAAATTGTGTGTTTTAGGAAAAAATGTTTTTTACAGCAAAAAAAAAATATATATATATTTGGGATATGAGTAAAAAAAAAAAACTAAAATTTGATTGGATCCACTTTAAAACTGTACAGCTTTTTTTTTGCATATAAATATATAAGAAATATATCATTCCAAAATCTGAAGCAAGAGAACAAAAGATTAGTACCATATAATGGCTTGATTTCTTTCATATTTTAGTAGGTTACCTAAAAAATGATATATCAATTCATTGTCACCAAGAGTCTATAAATAATTATCAAAACATGTTATAGCATTTAACAAAAAAAAAAAAAACATGTTAGAGCAATTTCACCATTCACCAGTAACTCTAATCAACATTATATAAACCTCTTAAAAATGGCTTTCTTTCTCTTGGTCCAATGTCTTTTCTCAATCCTTCTCGTAAGCTTCAGTCAGATTTCTATAGCTGCAAAAGACGATAGAAAGGCAAGTGATTCATTCCTTCGATTTTTTCTGGGTCGAACTTCCATAGATCAAGAACTAAAAGTATTCCAAATTAATAATTAATCAACAGTACTAATATGCAGGTGTACATTATTTACATGGGAGCTCTTCCTTCAAAGATTTCTTACGTTCCTATGTCTCACCATCAAAATATCCTTGGAGAGATTATCGAGTCAAGGTTTAAATTAATACTATACCATAAATTGTTTTGTAGAAATACTCTGTATAGGAGATTTATTCTATAGACTTATTTCTTCTTCTTAATTAATTTTCCCACTAGTCTTTATTTGTCTCAAAGTTCTGTAGGAGATTGTTTGATCAGAAGCTACGGAAGAAGTTTCAATGGTTTTGCAGCCAATCTCACTGAATCTGAAAGAGATAAGCTTATTGGTGAGTTTTGAAGTAACTGAATCAAATTAAACGATTAAGGAACTTGAAGTAATTATTAAAGCTAATGGGTATGTGTGTGGTCTTTAGGTAGGGATGGAGTAGTTTCGGTATTCCCAGACGAGCTTTTGCAGCTTCAAACGACAAGATCTTGGGAGTTTATGGGATTTGGTGACAATATCAAACATGTCCCTGAGATCGAGAGCAACATAATAATCGGTGTGATCGATGGAGGAATCTGGCCTGAATCTCGGAGTTTCGCAGATGATGGATTCGAACCACCACCGAAAAAATGGAAGGGCACTTGCGCAGGAGGGCACAACTTCACATGCAACAAGTAAAAAACATCATCGTTGAAGTTCCTTCTGTCGCAAGAAAAGGATTACCTGCGTTACAAGTTACAAGTTACAAGTTACTTGCCCTTTTCGAATTTTCACAGGAAGGTGATCGGAGCACGGTACTATACCGAGGAATCCGCGAGGGACATTCGAGGTCACGGTTCACACACGTCCTCCACGGCGGCCGGAAACAGATTAGAAGGACAGAATTTCCACGGCTTAGCACCAGGGACGATGAGAGGCGGTGTGCCTTCTGCTAGAATTGCTGTATACAAAGCTTGTGGGCCTGACGGTTGTCCCGATGAGGCAATCTATGTCTTGCCCTCATGTCGCAGGTGTAGCTGCTTATGTCAAAACACTCCGTCCCTGATTGGTCCTTCCGCTATCAAATCCGCTATCATGACTACCGGTAAGTAAAATTACTAACTACACACCAAAACATCAAATCTAGACACTAAATGTATTTCTTACATGTACTAATTAATGACTTTGACCTTTCTTTTGCGCAGCTTGGGGGATGAATGCTTCCAGTAACATAGGAGAGGAATTCGCATATGGATCGGGACATGTTAACCCGACAAAAGCTGCTGATCCAGGGCTTGTTTATGAAGCAAATAAAGAGGATTACTTGAACATGCTCTGCTCTCTCAACTACACAGCACAAGCCCTTTCTACTATCTCGGGCGGCAACTTTACTTGTTCTCAGGAATGTAAACTTACCGTGAGAGATCTAAACTACCCTTCAATGGCAGCCAAAGTTTCAGCTACTTCATCATCTTCTTCGGATATCACATTTTCAAGAACCGTCACAAACGTTGGGAAGGCTGGATCCACGTACAAGGCACAATTGACCGCCGATCCTAGACTAAGCATCAGAGTCGACCCAAACACGCTTTCGTTTAACTCCTTGCGCGAAAAGAAGTCTTTCACTGTTACAATCTCCGGTGTCGGTCTTTCGGGTATCTCTGGTATCGCGGCCGGATCTTTGGTTTGGTCGGACGGATTTTACTCCGTGAGAAGTCCAATCGTTATCTATTCTTAGAATATCGACCATTATGCAAAGTGGTGATGTCTTTCATTAGCCAATTAGCAGCCTTTTATGTAAGCAAAGAGTAAACCTACCATTAGGCAAATAATGATGTTTTTTCAACAAAAAAGTTTCCGAGCATTCAGCGGCAACCTTTTAAACAACAAATTAAAGAATATATGTGTTCTGGAGAGTGACATTATTCATTTCAGGCTTTGCGAGGACCATGGTGAACTCGAGTTCTTCGTTTTGAACCTTTTCGGGCAAATTTAGACTCTCTGCTCACTCTAATACCATGACCTGGACCAACATCAACAGCATGTTGGCTCAAACCCGAGTCAGAAGTACGATGGTCTTTCCTCACACCGACTCTAACACGATGGCTCCTCGGTCTCAGAGACTTTCTAAGACGCTCTTCTCTTCTGCATTCTCTTCTTGACCTATGGTCTCTGAACGATCCATCATCATCATCACCATCATCATCATCATTACTATAATCATCATCATTCTCTGTATATCTGCGGTTCCTGCGTCTTCTTCTGCGTTTGGGGTGTAGCAGGTTGTAGCAGAAGAAACTGCAGAAATAGCTAAGAATGTAGAACCAACATGAGACTAAAGTCCAGAGGAGCCTGCAAAACCCGTGAGTGATACAGTGCCAAAACCCAACTTTGTATAACATGTAGATGAAGAATATAAATAAGTAGGATAAGATTAGGATTAAGGCGGCTTTCGCAAGATTAGCCACGCAGAAATTCTCGACGTAGCATATGAAATCCCACGGTGATGGACAAACCGAACTGTTTCAAGTAAGTTTTTTTTTTATATTTTCCGGTAAGCAAATCAATTAACCAACTTTGAAGAAAGATGTAACAGAAATTGATGGTTTCGGAAAGTTACCTGCATGATTTTCCAGATAGAAAGTCAAGCGGAGAACCAAATAAGTTTCCGATAGAATGAAAGAAACCGGTGAAGAACGAGTCCATCACGTTACCCATCATCACACGACCAACTTCCGATTTGGATTATTCTAGAAATTGTACTTGTGGATTAAAAGACATAACAAGCCGTAAGGATTAGGACAAGAAATTATAGAAGTTTGAGAAGGAGAAAGCCGCTTTAACTGCTTTTAGATCTGGTGGTTACTGTGAATTTTTCAGTTTCCACTGATTTTTGCTTTTCTTTTGAGTAAAAATAAAATAAAAATAGGAACCGGTGAGTACAGTACAGGCGTTAAATCTACGAATTGAAATAAAATATCCAAGAGGCGAAATCAAACATTCATCCAGCAAGCCATAATTTCAGAGGGGGACTTATGATTCTATGAGTAAACCGGGATGCGAATGTTACTCTACTAAAAATCCGGATTACAGCGAAAAACAACTTGGCTAGTAGCAGATGATGATGATGATGAATCAGATCAATCCATCCTTCCCTTTAGGATCCTCTCTTTAACCTCGGTTGGTGTTCTGCGACATATCACCATGAAAGTATGTTTAAGAACTAATGTGGGACAAAAGAAGAAACCTATTGAGAAAGAAATGGAAACTTACACAACGTAGACATGGCCTCCCCATCCACTCAGGCAATCACGGTCAACTGACGAGAGAAGTGCTTGTGAAATCGTCTCGAACAGTTCCTCGGCTTCCTGAAAATTGTAATCTGTTAAGCCAGAGTTTTTGATACATAGGTCTAGTACAATGGAAGATTATTAAATTTTAAACACCCCATGCCAAAAGCTAATGGCTATTGTGACTCCTACGAGTGTTATGCACCCTAATTTTCACACCAATTCAAAATTCTACTCTTATATATAGCAACACTGAACCTTAAACCTATTAAACTTCAACGCATAAGTGTAGTAATTTAAGCTTCAACGCATAAGTGTAGTAATTTAAGAATTTGCATTGAAGGGATTCGGTAATAAAACAACAGATGAAAAGTTGCTAGTAGACAAACCATATCTGGCTTGAACATTGCTTCGCAGGCCCCATACAGTGATTCTGAAGCAGTTCCAGATACAACAAAATCTTTAGCCAACTCCCTGCATTTACAATAGAACCAAGTATTATAACATATCCGCCATTTACTGGTTATATCAAGCAACAAAAGAAATGCAAGAGTAATGGAGAACTCATTTTCAAAACAGGAAACACAAGAGAAATGTATAAACAACACGAGGAAAAGGAAAAGGAATCATGAGCATTGCCGACTCATAAGACTATGCATCATTAGACACAAGTCCAACAAAATCTCCAACCATAAGTAAAATAAATGATATCCAAGAAACATCTATTACAAGTGACAGGAAATATACACACTAGACTAGACTAGACAAACCAAGCTAAATGACATTAAATAAGGGAAACTACGTCCCTTCGAATTGGAGATGCAACCAAGAGAGGATATGAGCTTACTTGGCTCCAATGGAGTCCATGGTGCAAATGAAGGGCTTGTCATCTTCTCCCAAGCCAGCAATCACTGGTTGGCATAAGTAAGGACCAAATCTGAAATAAAGCCCCCCCAATCAGATTATCTTTCGAAGTCATGAATCCGAGACAAACTAAGCAGATATCATTCCTATCCAAAATCAAAATTCGATAACTAATGAAGCAAAACAACACACGCACTGACCTCTTCTCGTAAAGAATGGCAGAGACGAGACTGGCGAAAGTTTCAGGCTTCATGTCTCTCTCTTCCCGAAGCTGGTACAGCTTATGACGAAACACCAGGCGCTGGTAACTTCAACCACAAAGACAAACCAGAAGGAAAATCTTAAAAAAGTTCAAAAGAGAAAAAATAAATAAATGGAGCACCTGGAAGCTTGCACGATAGCTTACAGTGTTTGGACATCGGTGGCGAGACCAGAAAGGCCGATGAAGACACGATCGTGGATCTTGGAGATTCTCTGGAAATCAGTGGCGATTGTCTGTAGCTGCACACCGAGCCTTCGATCACTGGCGATGGCGAAGCAGTTCTTACCTACCATAGCCACAACGGCACTTCCATTGTACTCGAAGATCTGCATCGCCAAAAATACCCAGCAAATCTATCGATTAGTCACCATCAAATCATTGATGCCCAAAAAAAGACCAAGAGTTCGGGTTTCTGAAATTCAAATAAGAAACTGGGAGTGATCGACTTACCGACATCGGGAAATTAGGGTTTTCAGTTTACTTGGAGCTTTTCCGATCGGAGAAGAAAACTGAGGAGGAGGAGAAAGAGAGAGTAAAAGTAAAGTCGACGGTGGCTTGGAAGAAACTCCAGCCGAGTTTTCTTTTTCGCCAATTCGATTTAATGGTTGGGCCTTTTATGGGCTTATGGGCTAGTAGAGTAGTCTTTTTGTACAAATTTTCATCAGCCAACATACATACTCGGTG
This sequence comes from Alliaria petiolata, assembly GCA_020283515.1. Taxonomy (NCBI): domain Eukaryota; kingdom Viridiplantae; phylum Streptophyta; class Magnoliopsida; order Brassicales; family Brassicaceae; genus Alliaria; species Alliaria petiolata. Next base: position 448,113,051 of record JAHZTW010000001.1, on the reverse strand, counting down.
GACCGTACTAGGATCGATGGTATGGTATTTGATGAACCAATTTGTGTTACGAAACGTAATAGATTACTAATCAAAGTCACTACGATAAACGCGATTTGCCAGGAGAAAACAAGCAATTAGAGAAGTATGAATGAAAAGCTAACAAGTACAGAAACAAAGGTTTGGATTTCCTAGCAAATGTGATCCTTCTCCAACTCTGAAGAAAAGGCGAAATGCAACATCAGCTTGTGAAATTAGCCTCGATTCTTAGCTCTGGAATTTACACACCGTGAGCAAGGAAGCCTTGCGTCTACCAATTCTACAGGTCCATCTGACAGTTTCATCATAATCAAAGCTCAAGTCTCGGATCTATGTGAGGTTTTGAAACTCAAAAGAAAAGACTCAGTACTGATGATGCCTCTCTAACCAAGGCTTCAATCGCGTCGAGGCTAGCTTCACTACTTTTTCTTTTCCAGTTGGATGGGCTGGGAAAACGACTGCAAGAGAGCTTTCTGTGCGGGTAGCTCGGCAATGAAAAGCAGTGTTTGAGCCCAACCAGCATATTCGCCATACTTACTCACAAATGCCTCTGCCACTCGGCTGCAGAGTTTTGTTGTCAGTTTGGCACCAGCAAGGTCTGGAAGCAGGTAACTTGTGGCGATCTGATTACATTAACCAAAACCAAACAAACAAAAATCGGAACTTTAGTCATCACCAAAATGTATTTGGATCTAAGAACCGCAGATCGGATGGGATTATGTTACCTGCCAGACATGTGTGTCGACGGGAATAGCACTATGCTGATCAAGAGAAAACAGAGCTATGCAAGCTGCTACCTTCGGACCCACGCCTGGTAATGTACACAGAGCAGCGATTGAATCTTGGAGATCCAATTTGCGTAGCGAGAGAAGCCATTCATCGCCACCACCTGGTTTTGATTGCAAAGCACTTACTGTTCCTGTTATGTATTTCGCTCTGCTCACCACCACCAGATGTAACCAAAATCAGATTTATGCTACTGAAAACAGAACCGATCAGAGAAACCGCCAAGAAATGATTCTCTAGAAAACCATAGGCTTCACCAAAAGCATAGGCTTTAAACAAATTTATATTCTAAACGCCCAATTGAATATGATGCAACTTAACATTTGTTTACAGTTGATAGAATCAAAGAAAGGCAGTAAATCGAGATAGTGATGATGAAAGCACCTGTATCCAAAACCAGCCTTTCTAAGCTCTTGCTCAGAAACCCTAGATAACCGGTCCAGTGATGGGAACTGATGAAACTCAAATCCGTCAATCTCACCCAAATGCAATCCTAAAGACGAGACGAAATCCACCATCTTTGTAATCCTCGCGATGTTATTATTCGAAGAGCACAAAAACTGTATCAGGCACTCGAGCGGATCCTGCCTCAGCACACGCGCGCCACGGAGGTGTTTCGCCAGCTCTCCGAAACGAGGGTCCTTTTCCGAGAAATCAGACCATAGCTCGGCTAGCGAGATCTCAGCATTCAGAAAATCGAGCAGCGCGAGCTCCGCGGCTTTAGGGCTAATGCTGCAATGGACGCAGTAGGAGACTGTGTCGTCTCATGGACGCTGTCGGAGAGAGACGAGGTGAGGCCCAATCGATCCGCTGTACTGAATCGCTCCAGTCTGCTTCCACCGGAATGTTTGACCCGTCGGAAAAGTTAACGGCAGAGTGAGCTCTGTCTGGGTGAGTTTCAACGGGAACCACTTTGGTATTCCTGTTTTGTTTAGCTTCTGTTTAAGAATCGGCGTGGCCGGAGGAGAAATTGGTGGTTTCGCGGCGGCAGAAATCGACGATGGAGACGTAGCCCGAGATCTCTTCATCGCCGGTTACCTTTTAACGGTACCACACCACTACTTGTGCGCGACAGACAACTAAACCAATCCTCCTAATGTATCACAGAACTCAGAAGTAGGACTGCCCGGTTCAACCGATTTTAACTGAACATAAATCATACCAGAAAATTATAAACCAAACTAAGACGTTATTCGGTTTTATATTTTCATATGAGAGTAAAATTGTAATCCATATCGAACTGACAAAAACGGATTCAGCTAATTTCATTTCTATGGATACAAATTTAAAGCAAACCGTATCAGACTAAACCGATTAGAATTTGGTTTTTCTATTTTCTAAACCGAGCTTAAACCGAACACCGGATTTTCTAAACCGATGCTTGTATTTCGAAGTTAGACCTCCGTCCTCTTCCAAACCCTCTTGTTCGTCGAGAAGGTTAGGTCGCCCTCGAGAAATGAATAAATTACAGAGAGTAGCGAAGAAAATGGCGAAAGAAATTCCAAGGAGATTTGCTGTGTTGCTCGAGAGCTGGAAACAAGAGCGACTCGGAGCATAGAAGGAAGAGAGGGACGAAGAAAGCAGGTCTCTAACTTTAAATTCAATTCTCAAGAACCAGAGACCCCACGCATCTCTCTCTCTCTCTCTCTCTCTTCACCTAAAAAAATGCCAGCTTCTGAAGGTAGATTGCATATGGAAACGACTTTCCATCTTTATATATCCCTCAAAAATCCAATTTTGAATTGTAATTTGAATTATCCACATAGATCGTATCTATGGGTATTTAGACTGTGCGAGAATTCGGATGAATTGATTTTCCCTTTTTGTGTTCCGTCGCAGATAGAAGGGGGAAATGGAAACGGCGGAAGCGAGGAGGATTATCGGCGAGGAAACCGAAGCAGGAGGAGGAAGATATGGAGGAAGAAGACGAGGAGAACAACAACAACAACGACGAGATGGAGGACGTTGATAATGCCGACGAGCTTCAGCAAAACGGCGGCGCAACTCCCGATCCGGGACCCGGTATTGGCGAGGTAGTAGAAGATTGCGGTGCGCGTATCTCTGATTTCCCGTCGGTCGTCAGGCGCGCGGTGATCCGGCCACACGCGTCCGTAACGGCTGTTGTGGCGGCTGAGAGAGCTTGTTTGATAGGGGAGGCTAAAGGGCAAGGTTCGCTTCCGGCTCTGGAGAATATTTCGTACGGGCAATTGCAGGCGTTATCTACTGTACCGGCTGATTCTCTCTCCCTTGATCCTGAGAGGAGTGATGGAGCGTCTTCGGCTTATGTTATCTCTCCACCACCTATTATGGAAGGAGAAGGAGTTGTTAAACGATTTGGAGATCTGGTTCATGTCTTGCCTATGCATTCAGGTTTGTGTTTCTGTCCTCCAATTCATGAATTTGCACATAAATTGTCAAAAGGCCTTATGCCAGTATGCTCATGATTCCGAGTTTATGTTACTCCGAAAGCATCATGTTTTGTAAAGCTACAATACCTGCTGGCTTCGAGTACCCCTAGGTGTTTTATATCAGAATTTCACCTTGAATGGATTATACGAGTGATGTTTTTCTAAATTCTCACTTGTTCTATGTTCCTGTAGTCCTGTGATTTCCCTCTTAGTTCTTTCATTTTCTCATCACTTTGAAGTTTATTCTTTTACTTTTGCTGTTACATTTGAGCAGACTGGTTTGCACCAAACACAGTGGATCGGCTTGAAAGACAAGTGGTGCCGCAATTCTTCTCTGGAAAATCGCCAAATCATACACCTGAGAGTTATATGGAATTCAGGAACGCCATCGTTTCAAAATATATGGACAACCCTGAAAAGACACTGACGATTTCTGATTGCCAAGGATTGGTAGATGGTGTCGACGCTGAAGATTTCGCACGAGTTTTCCGTTTCCTTGATCACTGGGGAATAATCAATTACTGTGCCACTACCGAATGTCATCCTGGGCCTTCTAGGGGTGTGTCAGATGTCAGGGAGGATGCAAATGGTGAGGTCCATGTGCCATCTGCTGCTTTAACATCTATTGATAGTTTGATCAAATTTGACAAGCCCAACTGTAGACACAAGGCACCTGAAGTCTAATCATCATCCTTGTCTTGTTCGGATGGTGACCTCCCTGACTTGGACATCAGAATTCGTGAACACCTATGCGATAATCACTGCAACCATTGTTCTCGACCGCTTCCGACTGTGTACTTCCAATCGCAAAAGAAGGTTCTTATAGCCTGCTTTCCCTACCTATTGTTCTTTGTGTTTCATGATCTGATTTTTTTCCAGCCAGAAGATGTAATAGGCTCCAAACTTTTTCTTGCTTACTGTTTCGGATATTAGAGCGCTTCCAAACTAAAGGGTCATCATCTCTACTTTACAGGGGGATATACTCTTATGCTCTGATTGTTTTCACCACTCAAGATTTGTTGTCGGACATTCTTGTATTGACTTTGTAAGAGTGGATACATCCAAAGATTATGGAGATCAAGATGGAGACAATTGGACTGATCAGGAAACACTATTGCTACTAGAAGCTGTGGAACTCTACAATGAAAACTGGGTTCAGATTGCGGAGCATGTTGGTTCAAAATCAAAAGCTCAATGCATTCTTCATTTTCTTCGATTACCTGTGGAGGATGGTCTTTTGGATAATGTTGAGGTTCCAGGTGTAACTAATTCGGCAAACACTACAAATGGATATGACCACAAAGGAACAGATTCAAATGGGGCTTTACCTGGTGATTTTGTTTTCTTCATCTCACACACTTTTTTGGCTTGGATGTGGGTTATGATGTTCTTTGACATGCCGTACTCATTTTCTAATTGCTTCTGCAGGATCTTCTGAGCAAGATTCTGACTCTGAGATCAAGCTTCCATTTGTGAAGTCTCCGAATCCGGTTATGGCATTGGTTTGTGAATTTATTTCGCTGCGGAATTCATATGCTCTTCTCATTATTCTTATGATCTCACCAGTTAGAGATATCTTATCCATAAATCGATTGATCTGAGACCTAAATTCTATGCATAATTTAGAATGGAAAAGAGTTGGTCCTCTATCATATGTGAGTGTGGGAAATGATGATCCTGATACCGAAACATTTTAGGTTGCATTTTTGGCATCAGCTGTTGGACCTCGAGTTGCTGCGTCCTGTGCCCATGAGTCCCTTGCGGTTTTATCTGAGGATGATGATAGGTTAGTGTACTCCGTGATCCTTTTCCATCTTTGTGGTAGCTTTCATTCGAATTCTTTTGTTATAAATCCTATGGACTATGCTGAAACTTCTCAATCTATCAAGGATGAAATCTGGGGGATTGCAAGGAAAAGAACCCAGCTTACTTGATGGAGAAAGTCAGCAGCTAGATGGTAAGGCAGTTGCTTGCTTGTTCTCGTTACAATCATTTTTTTTTTGTCTCCTTTGTTTTAATCTAAGCTTCAATACTTACATGCTTTAATTGTAAATTGTAAAAGAAAACTCGGGAGTACATAAAACGGCAAGCCAAAATGGAACAGAACCACCGACTCCACTGCCACAGGATAAGGTTATGGCAGCTTTTAGAGCTGGTCTATCAGCTGCAGCAACAAAAGCAAAATTGTTTGCTGATCATGAGGAACGCGAAATCCAAAGGCTTTCTGCAAATATTGTAAACCACCAGGTAAATAGCAAAAACCAATTTACTGATGGATTTGTTTTGTCGATAGCCTGCAATTGCTGATATGAGTTATCCCCACAGCTGAAGAGGATGGAGCTGAAGCTAAAGCAGTTTGCAGAGATAGAAACATTGTTGATGAAAGAATGCGAACAAGTAGAGAAAACCCGTCAGAGATTCGCTGCAGAACGAGCACGTATGCTCTCAGCAAGATTTGGAGCACCCGGAGGAATCTCTCCACAGACCAGTAATAATAATAATAATAATCTCCAAGGCATGTCTCTGTCCACAGGTGGTAACAACATCAATTCGCTCCTCCAGCAGCAACAACATCAGCAACAACAAGTTTCAGCTTGCTCTTCTCAACCAAGCGTAATCCCGGGATTCAGCAACAACCCACAAGTTCATGCGCAGATGCAGTTCATGGCACGCCAACAACAACAACAACAACAACAACAGCAACAAGCGTTCTCCTTTGGCCCGAGGTTGCCTCTCAATGCGATACAGACCAATGCAGGATCAACGGCCTCGCCAAATGTCATGTTTGGCAACAACCAACTTAATAACCCTACAGCTGCAGCAGCATCCATCAACCAACCTTCGTTTAGTCACCCGATGGTTAGGTCTTCCACGGGTTCTGGCTCCGGGTCCGGCTTAGGGTTAAACTAAGACCCAATCTCTAGCTTATTTAGCTGATCGGTTTCCAAATTTATTTTGCCTTGTTATTTTGAGCTAAGTTATTTGCTATGAGAGACCGTAGTGTTGTTCTAAGTTAGTGTCTTGTAGTATCAAACTTTCTGAAATCATCATTGTGAATTAAACAGTTACCAAAATCTATGTCTCTTCCCAAACCTTTTCTCTACTTGGAAATTTCATCAAACAGTCTAGTAGAATCATGTAAATTCGATCTTTCCTTCCACAATGAAACCACTCGCTCTTTTATTTGTCAACCAAATCAAAGACTGCCAAAAATGGCATTGACTATGTATTATTCAATTAATTAATATATTGAATTGAAGTTCAAAAAAAAAAAAAACTATTTTATTGGTTTTTGGTCAACAAATGTAACGTTTTTTTAACAAATGTCAACTTGAAAAACATTTTCAGCTAACAAAATGCCTTATTCTAAAATCCATGTTGACGAATTTTGAGATGAAAGAAATATATACATTCTAATAAAGCCGATCACGAGCCAACATCAAAATGGTTTTTTTCTCATAAGAGCTCAAATCCGATTGTTGCCGTTTCAGAGACGAACCACGAGTTGAAGAGAATGACGATTTCGGCGAACCCCAACCCGTTGAACCCGAACGGCTAGAACCTTCCGCCGGCGAAAACGTCGTCTCCGATTCATAAAAAATTCCAGATTCCGATGATATCGATGATTCCTCACCGGTCTTTTTTAATTCGCCGCTCTTACTCTTCTTCAACCCAATCAACGACTTCAGGAAACGCCACCGGCGCAAAACATCACCGGAACTGAATCCGGCTCGAGATGATGAAGATCGCCAATATGGAGTCGGAGGTCCTGAAGAGTGGGAGTCTGGATACGGCTTGAGCTTGAGAGACGAAGGAGGAGCAAAGGGAGAGACTGGGCGGGTTTTGGAGTCGGATATGGAAGAAGAAGAAGACGACGACGGAGATGGCGGATTCGACGGCGGAAGTTGTTTTAATCGGAGAGGAGGAAGTTTCTTTGGAGGTTGAAGACGAGTGGGATGATCGGGTTGGGGATTTCGGGTCTTGGGTACACCGGGTCGGATCTCCCAGTTAAAAGGCACAGCCCCGGGTCTCTTGAAAGAACCTTCGCCATCAACCATTGGGCACCCAAAACAAAACAAAAAAAACGTTTCTCTGATTAGTTTCAAAGGATGGAATATTAACAACCTACTTATATATATATATATATATATAGTTTAGATCAATTATTTTTAGAACGTAGCCAGTAGTATACGACAGTTTTATGCAAAGCTATTAAGATTCAACGAATTCGTGACAGAATTTATTGATGGCATTACTAAGGTTTTCTATAGATTGGAAGTGTATTCAAACCTTCCTTTTTATGTGGATACGAAGGATCTTTGGTGATTAATACACTTTTATCTTTTAACATTTCCGGTGGATCTCAGTTACTATAAAAGGTATAATCTCAATCGTAAAAAGTAATATAATACTAAAAACATAAATCTGAAATAAAATAATTACCATATTTCTTTATTTTCTTATTATTATAACAAGTGAGAATTTACGAAAATGGATGCGAATAATTTTATTGCTTGAGGATTGTAATTATTTTGAGTCAACAATAATACCTTTGTAACAGCATAAAAAGGATAAACAGAAAATTCTGGTTTTGTCTGCAAAAGACAACTTTTTCAGTTGTAACTCCCAATTTTTTTTTGGTCAAAACAAACTCTGACAAGCGGCATTTAATAACTCGATAACTGCCGCCATTATGACAACTCGTAAGGTTTCAAACGCAACACAAAATTAAAATCAAGATGGGAGAGCTTTAAGTTTGCTTTTAGAAGTCTTGAGCACCTCCTCCATCTCTATAAACTTGTCCTCCACCACGAGCACCTCCTCCACGTACTTGAAATACGACTTCTATAAACTTGTCTTATAACACGTGTCACGACGCGATTCGTCATAATTTTTTTTTTTTTAAATCGTATTTTTTTTAAATCATTTTTTATTATTATAAAATGTTAAGACCTTAAAGTAGAGGATCTCTATTGGGGTTGTTCTTAATGACCATTAAGAGATTATAACAAATTGTTTTCAACACTATGTGCAAATGTTCAAATGATGTAACATCAATAAATTTGGAAGATGAGCCAAACAACATTAATGAACATAAAGTTGTGATTAATAATCTCAATTATCGAAAAGAATAAATGTTAATAACATATTCGACTATCTAGATAAAATTGATACATGCTCGGGAATTCAGAGTTTATAAAAAAATGTGACAACGTCCTTAATTGATGAAGTTGATGATGATAATATAACATATTTGGTAGTAGTTACACGTTAGAAATCACTTATAGCTTGTAAAACGTTTCATAATTTTTGAATGCAAATCAAGAAAACAATACTAAAAATTATTGATGCAATAAAAAAAATTAGAGATGAACTCGAGCAAGAATCCAATTTTCAGAAAAACAACACAAGAATAAGTCATATTTTATTATATATATATAAGTCTATAATTTTTAATTATTAATTTATTTGATTATTGGGTCTATATATTTATATTAAAAAATATTATCTAATGATCTTATCAAATTTTACTATCTTATTATTAATTGTTTTACTGTAGTTTTTACATGGCACATGTTGATACTATCCTAATTTAGAGAATGGGCCTATGTTGGGCTTCGTTATTATGGTGTTGTTTAAGCCCAATAAAATTATCACATTATCGATCAACTAAGAAACGTGATCAAATAAGACCCCATTTATTATAACTTAAGTATATGATCATGTCAAATTGTCAACTCTGTCGCTATACACTAAATGAAAAATTATAACTAACTACTACTTTGACCCCAAAAAAAAAAAAAACTAACTATAAATGAAAACATAAGTTAATATATGTTTTCACCGGTCTTTTGGAACCCCAAGAGGTGTCCCGTTCCCCCTGGCTTTGATGCTCGTCAGGTCGGTCCGTGTATTAAACGGTTTTTGGAGAAATTAATTAGGCTACTCTGGTCCTCTCTCACCATCTCTGCATTTGGCCTAACAGACGTGTTCTGCGAGCGGTCTCTTCCACTGGAATCGTTCTTAAGGAGGAGGATAAGTGCATTGAAACGGGTGAATCTGCCTGGGTTTGCTCAGTATGCCATTGGCATGGTGTTCCTGGCCAAGGCTTTGATAATTTCACCACGCATCTCTCTAGTGAGGAACATGCACAGAAGGTAATTAAGCATCCTAGCCTTTGCATCAATACATTTTGTCTAACTGTTTTTGAGTCAAACAACCCACTTACCACAACTAGTTTCACTTTCTCACTTCTTCTAGTTTTGTTTGCCTAATTCTCAAGCAGAAGTAGGGCTGGTTCCCTCCAGTAGCTGCTGAGTGTGATGAGGAGGATGAGGACTCGGTTGAAGCCCGAGTTGAGCCTGCAAGTTTTTAATATCTGTTAGCGTTGATCGAGTTTTCTTATTTTTAGTTTTGTTTGCCTAAGTTTTGACCCCTGGATGTGCATTTTGGTTTTCTAATCTTTAGAATTCTGGGTTTTTCTTAATGAATTGTAAAACATTGTAAGCGAAAGCGCAAGAAACTGATGACGTGAAGAACAAGAAGAAGAGTAACTGGTCTCATCATCCCTGAGCTAAGCAGCAGTAGAACGCGTGGGAAAATCATGGGTTTCAGCTTCTCTCTACATTGGGTACGTGATTGATGTTTTATCGTAAATCATTATAAGCCTTGTAACAATAATCCAAAGATTGAATATGACATAGCCATTATTTTGTTGTTGATTGTATATAAAAAGGATTATTACATAAAAAAATCCAAGTTTATTTTGAGTAATCGTTTTTTTTTTCCTTGTATCTAAACTATTATTTACGAAGTAAAAATCTGATGTGTTGCTCGCTCTCACGTTCACCCTCACAGCATTTTTTACTTTTTTACTCTTAACGAACATTTTAGGTTTAATTACTTGGTTTTGTCGTACTGTCAGTTATCATTACCAAACTCGATTTTTCGAGATTATTAGTTAAGCTAGGTCGGCGAGTTAGTGATGAAACCTAGGTTGTTGGGAGAGGCTATATATACTTCTATGTCTTGAAAATCAGAACCAATCAAAGGTGTGTTTAGAGTGTATACCATCTATATCACTGAACTTTTTTTATCTATCTCACTGAACTTGTCTTGATCAGCATAACATACCACAAACCATTAATGAGCAAGCAACTAGAGAGATATAATAATCAAAATATAAAGTGAAATAGATAAAAAGACAGAAGACATGCAAGGGAGAGTGCGGATTCTGTTGTGAGGCAAAAATTCACTAGAAGTTAAGGTAATAATGATTTACGAATTGTATTGCTTGAGAAGTCTTGAGCCATTTCTGAGAGTGCACAAATTGTATTGCTTGCCACGTCTGAGAGTGTCTTTTAGAAGTCTTGAGCCATTTCTGAGAGTGCACAAATTGTATTGCTTGCCACGTCCAGAAGCTGCAGGTACTCATCCGCGCCATCTACGAGTCGCTGGATACATCAAAAAGGGAACACGATGAGACACTATCTTTTTCTTAACTAACTCCAATCATTGACACGCTTATCTACAGATTCAAATGATAATAAAAGACACGAATCTAAACATGTGAACTTGACTCAGAACTTGTGATTCAATTGAGCAGGGATGTTGGTAATTGATCTCACACTAGTCTTTTTCAATTTACTCCATAGATGAGGCAGAATTAAGTAAAACAGAATCCAGCAGAAGAGAAGTCTCACCTTATCTGTTTCAGCTAGACATTTGCAGATCTTAGCCTTCTGCATGTCCGTTATGTCATCACCAGCCTCAACGACTATGTCAAATAACTGAAAGGAGAATTTCATTAGAAGTGGTTATAACCACAACCACAACTGCGAGACTTAAATGTGCGATAAATAATAGAGTGAATTAAAAAAACCTGATTGATGATTTGAGATGCAGGATATCCTTCTGCAACTATGTTATCCACTTCCTTGTTTGCAATATCGAAATCACCACTTTTGCATGCAGTAAAAAGTCCCTTCACTACCTCCACAGGGACTACCTGATAGGTCCAAAAGACATCCACATTAATTATCTGACTGATTTTTTTTCTAATGAAACTATTATACACTTGCCCAAAAGTGGATTCTCTTCATCCTTACCCCAGACACATCGAGTAAATCCGTAGAAGTTATTGTTGATCCAAACAACCGAGCAGCACTCTGTAATATTCAAAAGAGAAATACTGGATCAAATTTCACAATCACAGTCAATTTCGTCCAATGACTATATTTCACAGACAGTATCATCTAACCTGCAGATATGTGATGGCTCTACGGAGATCACCTTGTGATATGGAGCTCAAAGCTGAAAGAGCCTACACAGAAAATAACTTGTATAAGCAGTTTTTGACAAAAGGCTAAACAAAAAAAAAAAGGCAAACCTTAAAGCATATGTGCACACCTCTCCACCAAGGCTGAGACCTTCTTCATTACAAATATGCAATATACGGTTACTCATGACTTCTTCAGAAAGTGGTTTAAACCTGAACTTCGCACATCTTGAAGCAAGGGGCTCTATGATCCTTGAGAATAAAAAAATGAAAATTATAAGGGTGGTCAAAATTGGTGGGTTCATAGTTCAGCGCTCCACAAAATGTTCTTCATTATGAGTAAGTGAAAATGTTTTCTACTAGTAGCTCAATCATAAAACTTACGAGCCAATAAACAAAAAGCAACCATTTAACATACCCAAATAGAACAAACGCGAGGGAGATGCAAATGAACGGAAGAGAAAATTAACCAACATTTAGGTACCATAGTAAAAGAAATTACCTGCTGATATAATTACAGATGAAAAAGAATCTGGTGACTTTGGAGTAAGTTTCCATTGTGCGCCTCAGGGCGTTCTGCACAATCAGTAAAACAGTTGATGGTAAACACATTTCAAAGTACAAAATGTGGTAGTAAAAGATTTTCAATGTACCTGAGCATCTTCCGTCATCGAATCAGCCTCATCTAGGATGATGATCTTAAATGATGGGCAAGGATAACCGCTGAAATATCATACCGTAGTCTTAGATGAAATGCACATCACACACAGAAACAGAAACGAGAAACTGGCAAAAATAAACTTGACGAAATCCAAAAAAAAAAAAGTTTTAGCGCACCTTTGACGGTTATTAGACCCAACAGCTACAGCAGCAAAATCCTTGATCTTTGTCCGAACAACGTTAATCCCTCTGTCATCACTAGCATTCAGCTCCAACACCCTAGACTTGTATAATTCAGGTCTGTAAAAAAACTCTTTAGTTAATTCACATGTCATATCTGCAAAATTCAGCTTGCAATCACAGCAAAATGTAGAAGCAAATCAAAGACACTCTCATGATATACATTTGTCATATGAACTGCAAAAGAAGCTTAAACTAGCTCATTTGAGACGCCCATGGACAGTTTAGCTTCAATTTGCTTGAAAGAGGATAAAATCCCAAATATAAAACCCAACACTTGCATAGAAACACCACAATGGCTACTATTATTAAGAATCCAAGTATACTGTCTAGCTACCTAATGGGACAACTTGGTATATCATATGCAACAACACAACTGGAGAGTGAATTATCTCAGCATCCGCATCATCTTTTGATTTATCCGAATCCATATTAGAGGCCACAAGGCCTCATGCAAGTTAGCACACAAAAATGAATCAATCAAACAAATATCCATCAGCAACTACTTGCATAGTATAAAACTGAAGCACAGTTGAAAATCAGAGTCTCAGCTTTCAAAAAGTAACAGATGATTGATTACCCAAATAGCTGGTGGGCGATGGCAAGTGCGGTGGTGGTTTTTCCGGTGCCCGGCGGTCCATAAAAGAGCATGTGCGGACACTGCAACAACAAAAGCAAAAGAAGACCAAAAAAAAAAACCCCAGAATTGAGATCCGAATTCGACATCTAGGGTTTTCACACTTGTACCCGAAACCCAATGTACAAAATCAAAATTCGATCATCCCAGATAGCGAAGAGTTTTGGTCAAATTACGTTAGCAGTCTGGAGAGTGTTGGTGAGGACCCGGACCACCTCCTCCTGGTGCGCCACGTCCTTAACCTGCTTCGGCCGGCTTTAAAACCGAATTCGAAAACAAAGATTTGAGAAATCCGATTCCATTTGCATAAACGGAGAAAAAAGAAAAAAAATTGAGTAAGAAAAATCGTACTATTTCTCAACCCATGGCTGTGAGCTCTGAAGAACTGGCGCCATCTCTCTTTTCTCCTTTTTAATTTTCTTCCCATTTCCTGTGACGGAGACTCCTTTATAACCTTGTACGACGTTTTCTGGGTTTTCCCGCTCCCGCCATAAACACTCCAACTCAATAAGAGGGTCTGTTGTCTATTTTATGCAGATAGTATTTGGGCGCTCTTAAATAAAGAAAAATAAATAAGCTCTTGTATATTATTATACATAGTCTCATTGATACAAGTCTTATGCATATATGATACTATATCACAGTCTTATTCAATATGATATACATATGCATCGGGAGTCTCGTACATGTCTATAACTAGAGTTCCTAGCTGGAATACATCTTACAGTGAAACAGCAGCAGATGTGTGAAAATGATACTCAAAACAGTCGTGTAATCATATAACATATTAACATGAGATTTTTCGGCCTTTAAGTGTCGGGTTCTTGTTGAGCCAGTGACAGTCCTCGAAGGAGCAGCTCGAATCATTCTTCCTGCGCAACACCACGTCACTCGGGCTGATGAACCGAGGAGCCCATGCGGGTGTCCCATCTTCGTAGGAGTTATGCGTCAGCCTCCTCAAATCAGAGCCATCCAATTTCACCGTGAAGATATCACCGTACGGCTGGTAATGATGCGGGTTCGAGATCGGTTCCGCTGAGATCCCAGCGTAATCAGATGTGAAGACAACACTTTTGCTGTCAGGGCTAAAGATCGGATGGTTAGTTCTCCCACCAGAGCCACTCTGGATCAGCTTCCTCAACCCTGTACCGTTCGGGTGGATCAAGAACAGCTCGAAGCTACCCAAGCCAGGGCTTTCTCGATCAGATGCAAACGCGATCCATTCTCCATCAGGTGACCAGCTGCACATCGTGTCGGTCCACGCACCATCGGTCAACATCCATAGACCACCGCTTTCGCCTTTCTCAGCATCCATTAAGTAGAGGTTTTTATGACCGGTCCGACCCGAACGAAACACGATCCGCTTCCCGTCAGGGGATGGCCATGGGAAAGCATTGTTCTTCCCGTTTGTCGTTAGCCTCCTCACGGAAGACGACGTGTCGGCTGCATCGACGTCGATGGAGATGATATCGACCTCTGTTCTCTCTGTAGCAAACGTCGGACCTGAGCTAGAGTACACTGTTCCTGGTCGAACCGGATCCCAAGCCGTCGAAAACGCCATCCCGTTGTACACTTCACGCCGGCCCGAACCATCCGGCCTCACCACATACACACCAGGCATATTAACGTATGCGATTCTGTCACCTGACGGAGAGAATGAAGGAAACGAGCCGTCGATTCTAAAGAGAGAGAGATCCATTGTAGTGGTTTGGATGTTCTCGAGGAGAAGCAGAGGACTTCTCCTTCCATTAGCCTGGCCTCTGCAGCTATGGTAACCGACTCGGGACGAATCAGGGGAGAGGAAAGGGTTCAAATGATGACTAATCGGCGCCACTAAACGAGTCAACTCGATAAACTCGTTCCTCTTGAGATCGAACAGCTCCACGTGGCGGTAATCGCTGCCTGGTCTCCTCGTCGCCACCGCTATGAAATCGTGGTTGTTTGGTGACGTGGCCGGTGTGAAAGCGTGAACGCCCGGAGGTGTGACTCGCTGAAATTTCACTGAATCTGTAGTCAACGCTCCGTTTTCAGGTAAGATCGCTCGGAACACACTGATCCAACCATCATCGCTCCTTCTGTGGAAATACAGAGTCGAGTCATCAACCCAACACGGCCAACCACCATGCTCCACCACCTTAACACGGTGAGTCCCATCCCGAGTCGAGAAAACGTAGATGTCCGTACTAAGCTCTTCAACTTCCCCTGTCCAGCCTCTCTCTCCGTACGAAGCCACCGCAGTCCAGTTTCCGGAAGGCGACACCGCAGGGCTGAAATCGGCGATTCCACTCGGTGTCAGCCGCCGAGTAAACCCAGTTCTTAACTCGGTAGAGTAAACAGCGGCCCAACTAGTCCTCGGCTCACCTGAGTTCTCGTGGGTTGACACGTAGACGAGAAACTCACCACTCAAACTAGGCTTATCTTTAAACGAATTTACCGTCGTGCCACTCCGATGAACAGCGTTTGATAACAACGGAACCTGGATTCGAGACGGTGCTTCTAAAACCGATCGTCGACTCCTTTTGGGATCGGAATCACCGCCGTAAATTAGATCGTAGTAGATGCTAGAGGTGCCGTTTCTCTCGGTGAGGTAGATGAGATGCAGAGGAGACGAATCTTCCGGTTGTATCAGGGTTTCGTCGGGAAGGAGAGAGATGAGCGCCGGAGAAGGAGACGGGAAATAGCCGTTGAAATTTACGGATTCTCCATCTGTGATCCGGAGCTCTCCCGAAGTCGAAGGCGGATGGCTCGTGGAGAGGGCGAATATGTCGAATTCGTAGTGCGATCGTCCAAGAGTGGTGAAGACGATGGTGTCTCCACCGCCGGCATTTGAATTCTGATGCTTCGCCGCCGATGCGTGAAGCGGGAGCAGAAGTGACGCGAATAAGAGTAGCTGAGCAATATCCATGGCAGATTGGTCGGTGGATGGCCACCAAGTAGAGACGAGATTCGAAAGTTTTATAAGGCGGAGGAAATTTTCAAAGAGTGGTGTAAGAGATGATGTCAATGTGGTATTGTAGGGCCCTTTCGAGATAATGTTAACACGTGGCAAACATTTGTGGAATTTTTNAATTTACCGTCGTGCCACTCCGATGAACAGCGTTTGATAACAACGGAACCTGGATTCGAGACGGTGCTTCTAAAACCGATCGTCGACTCCTTTTGGAATCGGAATCACCGCCGTAAATTAGATCGTAGTAGATGCTAGAGGTGCCGTTTCTCTCGGTGACGTAGATGAGATGCAGAGGAGACGAGTCTTCCGGTTGTATCAGGGTTTCGTCGGGAAGGAGAGAGATGAGCGCCGGAGAAGGAGACGGAAAATAACCGTTGAAATTTACGGATTCTCCATCTGTGATCCGGAGCTCTCCCGAAGTCGAAGGCGGGTGGTTCGTGGAGAGGGCGAATATGTCAAATTCGTAGTGCGATCGTCCAAGAGTGGTGAAGACGATGGTGTCTCCGACTCCACCGCCGGCATTTGAATTCTGATGTTTCGCCGGTGATGCGTGAAGCGGGAGCAGAAGGGACGCGAATAAGAGTAGCTGAGCAATATCCATGGCAGATTGGTCGGTGGATGGCGGCCACCAAGTAGAGATGAGTTTCGAAGTTTTATAAGGCGGAGGAAATTTTCAAAGAGTGGTGTAAGAGATGATGTCAATGTGGTATTGTAGGGCCCTTTCGAGATAATGTTAACACGTGGCAAACATTTGTGGAATTTTTACTTTTAAGTTGTACGTTTCTGACTTTCTGTAATAAGTGGTATAGCTTACAAGATTTTCCTTCTCTTGTATTGGATGAGAACAAAATCTTTCGGACAAAATAATTTGGTCCACCCAGCATGATACTATAATAATATAATTCCTATCAATTTATATAAACAAATATGAGCTAAATATGAGTATGTTATATGAGTTTGTTGTTGAGAAACACTCATTCTTCAGTTCCTATCAAAATTTATTTATAAATTAAAAGCTACATATTTTTTTTTTTAAAAAAAAAGTGTTTGTGTCTCGCATTTGTAACATGTAAACGTAAATAAGAGCTTCGTAACATGATAAACCTACCGTTTAAAAAAAAAAAATTAGTTATTCTCTAATGTGTTCTTATTATAATTTTTTTCATAAAAAAATAAAATAAAATATTGTTCGTTTAGATGAATGATCAAGTGTTGTTTAGTTAGGTAGAATTATATAAACAAATATTTGATTAAATACAATTTAATAGAAAATGGAAGAAATTATTCTAATCGTGTGTGTTTTCAACTTCCAAGTTCCAATCAATATAATGTATACAAACTAACTGAATATCCTGAGAAAAAAAAACTAATTGAATATCACGTCAACGTGCATATTGTTCAACTCTGTATAACCGAATGCCATATCAATCGACAGACCACAATCTGTGTATATAGTCATCTGGAGAGGATCATTATTGAGCTAAAGCTCCAAATTGTAATCACTATTCATACTGAAAAAAACGTATGCTGATTTTTGTTCATCATCCCATTTTCCTATACCATTAATTCTCCCAACCTCCATTTTCTTGGTCTAGACAGCTAGTTTCTTGTTCTAATCCAACAACCACCTTTTGTTTCACCAATACCGTCCCAGATGAATAATTTATCCAATCCAAATGTACCACGTTATCCCAAAAACCACCATCTTGGACAACCAAATTACTGTTAAGCAGATTTTCATTTTGTATCGGTTGAAGACCAAGATCATTTCTGTTATGAACATTCCCGCTTGTCTCTGCTCTGAGGTGTCAAGGAGCCTAGCCTCCGAACATCTTAGTTTCATAAAAAAAACAAGGAAAAAACATAAATGGAGGTGAAAAAAAGCATGAGCAAACTATATTGTTTCTTAGGAAACTCCAATACTTAATAAGATATCATCTTAACAAGTTATATAATTCGAGTTATATACCCGCTTGTCTCTGGTCTGGGGACTCAAGGAGCCTAGCCTCCGAACATCTTAGTTTAATAAAAAAGGAAAAAAAACATAAATGGAGACGAGAAACGCAATCAAACTATAATTAACTTAGCAACTATTATTTTTTAGCAATTTTTATGGTTAAAAAAAAAAACTATTATTTCATAGGAAGCTCCAATACTATATCATCTTAACAAGTTATTGAATCTGAAGAGTAAGTAACAACAAACTATTGCGAAGGAACACACATCATTGCACGCTTATTCATTTTCACGGTCGTGTTTTGCGACTTGAAATCTTCAAAAGAGCAGCTAGGCCCAAACCTCTTGGGCCAGGCCACGTCACCAGTAGCCTTGATCATGGGGAACCACATGGGTGGTCCATCTTCCACGGAGTTATGCGTGAGCCTCCTGAAATCAGAGCCGTCCAAATTCACTGTATATATCTCACTGCTCGGGACGTTAAAATGCGGATTTCCGATCGGTTCCGCCGAGATCCCGGCGTAAGTGGTAGTGAACACGATTCTTTTACTGTCGGGACTAAACATCGGATGCATCGACACCCCACCGGTCAGGTTTTGCGCCAACTTCCTAAAACCGGTTCCGTCCGGGTGAACCACATACAAATTCATCAACAAAGTACCGGGAAATTCCCGGTTCGATGCGAAAACAATCCAATTGTTGTCTGGAGACCAAGTGGCTATCGTGTCGTTCCAGTTTCCGCTCGTCAGCCTGAACAAACCACCGGTTTCGC
The DNA here is from genome assembly GCA_020283515.1 of Alliaria petiolata. Lineage (NCBI taxonomy): Eukaryota > Viridiplantae > Streptophyta > Magnoliopsida > Brassicales > Brassicaceae > Alliaria > Alliaria petiolata. The sequence continues at coordinate 448,094,346 of JAHZTW010000001.1, read as the reverse complement.
CTTTCTCCGCGTCCATTATGTAAAGGTTTTTGGTACCGGAACGACCAGACCGGAACACGATGCGTTTTCCGTCGGGAGATGGCCACGGGAAGGCGTTGTTCTGGCCGTTGGTCGTTAGTTTTATAACGGCGGTTGACGGGTTAGGTGCGTCGACGTTAACGGCGAGGATATCGACTTGGTTCTGAGCTTTCCCAGGAACTAAGGCGGGGCCTGAGCTCGTGTACACGATTCCAAGACGAATCGGATCCCAAACTGTTCCAAATCCCATATGTGGGAGCAATTGGCGAAGGCCAGAGCCGTCAGGTTTCACCACGTAAACGCCTGTGAAAGAGACGAACGCGAATCGGTCACCTTCCGGGGAGAGAGACGGGAACGCACCGTCGAATCTGAAGAGAGAGAGGTCCTTCGAAGTGGTTTTGATGTTCTGGAGGAGATTCCGAGGAGTATTTCGTCCCATTACTTTGTCGCCTCTGCAGCTATGGTATCCCACACGGGACGAGTCCGGAGAAAGAAACGGGTTGAAGTGGTGACTCTTGGGGGATACGAGGCGAGTCAGCTCGACGAACTCGTTCTTCTTTAAGTCGAAGAGTTCCACGTGGCGAATTTCCGTTCCAGGCCTCCTCGTCGCCACCGCGATGAAGTTGTTGTTGTTTGGTGACGTGGCTGGCGTGAACGCGTGAATTCCCGGTGGCGTGACTCGTTGGACCGTCACAGATTTTGCGGAAACCGGTCCGGTTTTCGGTATAATCGCCCGGTACACGCTGATCCAGCCGTCGTCGCTTTTCCGGTGGAAATACAGAGTCGTTTCGTCGACCCAGCTCGGCCACCCGCCTTGCTCGACAACCTTGACTCGCTGAGTCCCATCCCGAGTCAGGAAAACGTAGATATCCGTACTAAGCTCCTTCGCTACTAAACTCCAGCCTTTCTCTCCGTACGAAGCCGCGGCCGTCCAATTCCCAGACGGAGACACCGCCGGCGAAAAATCGGCGATTCCAGGCGGCGACAACCGCCGAGTCGATCCAGTTCGTAACTCAGTCGAGTAGACGGCGGCCCAACTCGCCATGGGCTTACCCGGATCCTCGTGTGTGGACACGTAAAGAAGATAGTCGTTGGTTAAAACAGGCGTGTCTTTCATCGAATTCACACTCGTGCCGCTCTGCTCTGACAATAACGGAATCTGAGCACCAGTTCCAGAGTTATCTCTGTGAACGACGTCGTAGCGTAAGCTGGGCGTGCCGTCTACCTCGGTGACGTAGAAGAGATTCATAAGATCCGGATCTTGTGGGTTGATCCGAGAATCATTGGGATGAAGGTGGATTAGTGCTGGCGAAGGAGAAGCGAAATGGCCGTTGTAATTAATGGATTTGCTGTCGGTTAAACGGGACTCATCGGAAGGCGACGGCGGACGACGGCTCGTAGGGAGAACGAAGATGTTGAATTCGAAAGTGGGCTTCCCTAGCGTCGTGAACAAGATGGTCGAGCCACTCGAAACCTGAGGCTTTTTCGATGAAGCTTGCGATAAACAGAGGAGAGAGAGGAGGAAGAAGACGAAGAAGAAGAGAGTCGAGTTGTTGATTTTCATGGCGGACTCGTTTGGTTGTTAGAATGTTTGGGATTTGGCGATTGGCGGGAACATTTTATAGGGGGAAATGCTGACGTGGATGATTCTGACACGTTGGTTGACGTTAGTGATACTACTTGATTTTAACCATTTCGGGAAGTTTCTATTTTTCTCAAACTAAATAAAAGAAAAATATCATTTCTCTTTCAATTTGCCACGATTGTTATCATATTTTTTGTTTGATAAAAGAAACGAATTTCCCATATTGGTTAAGATAAAAGTGATGTGAATTCAATTATAATTTCTATTTTGGAAATGGAAAAATATCAAATCTGAATTGAAGGTGATGGATGATATAATACACAATATAATACACAATTTTGACATTATCGGAAAATAATGATTTGAGGCAGATAAAATCTAGAATAATTGATAGAAATCAGAAATCAATATTTACAACATGGCAATAATATACTGCAAGTGATCACCAGAATCTAATCAAAATTTATTTTTAGATTATACACATACAAATATACATACATATACACAGTTACAGATATCCTAGCGTATCGAGATCATAAAATTAGCTAGCATGCTTATTTATTTCAATAGAATTACTTGAAATAGCAAAAGTATCAAATACAAAGGACAAACAATATACATTATTCTAAAAAAAATCATCAGTTCAGATTAACTGCTATGAGATATTATGGATCTCTCATTTGTCGTTTAAAAGATGTCGCTACTGAAAATATCTTTCATTCTGTATTGGGAGGGGGAAAAATGCCGAAAGATCCCACACTCCAATTATTATTAGTGTCTCAGTGAGGAGAATTCGTAGTTGTCTACTTGTTTTCATGGATTCTTATGGTTTGAATATTTCTTCGCACTACTTGACACTTGTCTGCGGTTGGATCTTTGTTGCTACTACTTCTCCTTGTGGCCTTATCCATATACATTTCTTTCCCAAGTAACTATTAGATTGTTTTTATTTATAAATCTGAAAATTGATCACTTATTATTATTATTATTATTTTTTGGGACGAAAAACTGAATCCTTTTCTTAAACGACAATTATTACTTGAAAGTCACTTGGCCTAATGGCATATTCCTTATCATAAACAACGCCTTAACACCGTGTCGATTGTCTTATGTTCATAGTAATGCCGTCTTTTTTCTCTCTATGTGATGTTATCTTCACGTTTAGGGTCCGACGAATAATAACAGAAACTGTTCCAAATCTTGGATATAATTATCGACCAACAAAAATAATTACGAACGAATATATAATAATCCATTGAGATACCAACAAAAGCATTTTGTTTTTCCAAGGGAATGAAATTGACATCCTCAGTGAATCATCTATTCGCTATAGATATAATAAGAACATTCAATGTATTCTTTATATAAAAGAAATTCTATTCCGTTTTATGGGGCTATACAATATCCCCCATATGGTTTTTTTGTTTGGTGTACACAAAGATGACGAGTTACTGTTAAAGGAAAAATGAGAGAAAAGAAGATAAAAAACGGAATAAGACTCAACGAAACTCACAGACGACTTATGTGTAGAGAGATGAGCACACAGAGACACAAACAAACAGGTACCAAGTCTCTTCAAGTGTCTCTACCTCTTAATGAACCACTGCTAAGACGTAAAGGTCTACTGGAAGCCAACTGTTCTCAAATCAAGACTCGGGAGGCAACTAGATCTGCATCATATGGCCTTAGGAGAGCTCCTCTTTGTTGAACTTGTTCCAAGCTTCCTGTTCAATGCAAATTTGTATGCAGGTAAGCTTTTGTGGATTTAAATGCATGAGACAAGGCACAAAACCGGATTTCTTCAAATTATTAACATAGAGTGGTCCAGATACTAAAATTTTTGGTGGGAACTAAAACAATCAAGATTCTTCTGTCAACTTTTGTCTACATTAGAATCTAGAAAGAGAGCTTCTCATGCAGATCCATTGAGAAAATACCTTCAAAATGTCAAAAACCTTTTCGGCGATATACTTTTGTTCAAGGGTGGCTCCTTTCTGCTGAACTTTATCGGGATGGACATACAGAGTTGCCTTTCTATAGACTTTCTTGACTGCTGAAGAAGTGATCAAATCTGTTAGAGAAACGGTCTCCCAACCACATCCGGGCCAGAGTACCTGCCATCGTTCAAACACAACAGGAACTCAGTGAACTTTGGAGGACCAGATGGACAAACAGATGTATTAGAACATTTTTTTTTAAGTTATTTAGAACTCACGATTTGCAAGGAAGATAATAGCGCTCGCATGTTTCCTTCTTTTCCAGTTGCCCAACGCCTTATCTCAGCATCAACAGTCTCAGAAATCCTCTGAAAAACAAGATTAACAAGGAAACCATCGTTGATATTTAAACACACCAACAAAGAGACTATAAGTAGATATAGAAAACAAAATCACGAAAGGACATATAAATGTCAAGAACAGCATTATCATAATGAAGACTAACAAATCCCAAAAAAGTCATTGTCCATAAATTAGCATTATGACAATGAAGATCAAAACATACATGTCAAGAAAAGCAAAACTTACAGTTCTCTGTTCTTGTTCAATCCGAGATTGATGATCACGGTTATTCATATCAGCAACAGCTTGTGCCTACATTTTAAAAGGCACTGAATTGTGTAAAATCATATAGAACCAAAATATACAATCAAGTATAAGCTAAACATTATCAAAACTCATTAAACTAGAAACTGGTTTTAGTATGCCAGTCAGCTATGAGTATCGAAAATTTTGACAGTTAAGGAAAGACCTGACGTTGGAAATATGTTTCAACTGATTTCAACACATTCTCCAGGGACCATAACTAAACTTTTGAACGCAAAGGAGTACTTTCAAGCACAATTAAATTTCATCATGGGTCTTCATACCAGCATTTAGCGTAATGAGATATTATCATAAGTTGCAGAGGGGAAAAAGAGTCAAGGGTTGCACCAGAAGATTCAAACAAAAACCAAAATAACCACACATACCACACGGCTCTTTGTTCTCTGTTCACGATCCCATCTGGCCTTTCTTCGTTCTTCGCTTTCCCCTGGGATTTCCTCAAATTCTCTAAACATAGGATCCTCTGTAGAGAAGGAAACATTTCTAAGAAAGTTAGACCAGAGTAGCCAATTGCTGGAAAAGACATGTTTTCACAACATCTACCTCCAAAAAGTGCAGAAAAGTCATCCACCAGATTTGCTGGAGCATGAGGTTTCCTTGCACTAGAAACACCATTAGGCGTCTTTTTGGGCATGTTGACTGCTTGCTTGCGAGTTGTCTTTGCATCAGAAAGAAATATAAGGATACATATATAGAACACAAAAAAACTTGTAATGTGGAACTTAATAACATTTCGAAAAAAGTCGTTCTTACTTCAGTTGTCGTCCGTGATTTTGGTACACTGCTGGACCGAGGCCCAGAGCTGAAAAATGAGTCGAGGTCATCTACACCAAATTCTTTCTTCTTTGTTCCCGCATCTTCAGCTTCTCTATATTTACTGCCAGTGTCAGAGGCCGAGGCACTACGCCGCATGGTACCCATGGCAAAGTCTTCAAGTTCGTCTATCGAAGACATTCCTGAACTTTTAACTGCGCGAATAATTCCTTGAGTAATTAGAGCACAGTGGAAACAGTACACAAAAGCTCTAATTCAACATACTTTTCAGGTTATCAAATGGATTAACCTCTGTCCACTTTTTGTGTTGGTTTAGGCGGAGGCTTGAGTTTTGTAGAAGCCTGTGTAGTATTTGATGGTTTTTTCCCCTGAGAACTGACTGAAGCAGCAAATTCATCCAGTGGATCCACGAACAGACCCGGAGAAGAATGTGCTGCAGACACAGTTGATTCTAGAACCACAAAAGGTTCAGCAAAGTTTGATGTGGTGGTAGTCCTGCTGACAAAAAAAAATCAACCAAAAACAAAAGATCTCAACCAGCATAAATTCAAGTCACAAGACAACTAGCATTTTCATGTACAAAGATCATCTGATATTTCACGAGACAGTAGCACATTCCACACTAAGAAGAGACATGAGAGAATCTCATACAATCAATTTTATGATGTGATGGAAACTAAACCAAACCAATGATGATGCTTCATAAACTGATCACAAACCTGGTGGTAACCGTGTGAGAACTTCCACCAAAACCGGGAATCAATTCATCAAAACCAGGTTTACTATTATTCCCCAAATCCCCGGAACTGTTCTGGTTCCAGCTCTTTGATTTCGGACCAAATCCACCCATATCACCCAGCAAATCATCGACCGCAGCATACTGATTAGCCGATGATGAAGAGAATGACCCAAAGATATCATCATTGCTAACGCTAGCGGAGCTTTTGGACTCCGGCATGACACCAAACAAGTCATCAGCAACAAAACCCTGCGCTGAAGAAGATGTTTTCTTCCCCGGATTCCCCAAACTGGAGAACATCAAATCGTCGTTTAAAGACGACGTGCTAATATTACCGGAGGAAGATGACTTGTTCACGCCACCAAAAACATCAAAATCGTTAAAACCACCCGAACTCGCTCCGTTCCTATTAGTAGAGCTCGACGAAAAGAAAATGTCGTCACCGTCGTACAAAGACCCATTACCAGATTCCGTCTTCCGAGAGCTGTTCGAGGTCGATTTCGTATTAACACCGCCGAAATTCCAGCTCTGACCATTGTTAGTGTTGACAGGACGCTTCGAGGCAGCCATTGGAGCAGATTTACCTTGGGGCTTGATCCCATAACGCTCCGTGAGAACACCGAACTCGTCCATCTCGGAGATTAATCGAGAAACAACAATCAAAACGATTTTCCAACAAAATTCCAAGAGTAAAACAGACCCCTTATCAGATCGATCCCGTGAAAATCACCGGATCTCACGTGAAAAATAGGGGAAATCGGAGGAGCGAAAAAAATTGAAGGGGGGAATATGGAAGAAAAAACAATCGTCTCCTCTTTCTCTCTCTCTTGAAAAGGCACCGACGATTAGATTGTACCACCCACAAATAAATGGTGGGGTCCTCAACACAGATGGCTTTGCTTTTAAAATTTCCACCTTCCCTTTTTTTTTTCCTTCTTCCTTCCCTTATATACATCCATCGTATTTTTCTTAATTATTGGTTTTTTTTCGGAAAAAGATTCCACTGCACTAATTAAGAAAATAATGTTTTTTTAATTATGTAAGTTCCCATTTTCCGATTATATGATGATGTTACAGTCACATTCCAGAGCAAACTGACATAATCCACATCCAACCTGTCCACTTGTGGATATTATTAGTACATCATCATTTCTTATGTTTTCTTTTTGGCATTCATTAATTTAGATATTAGTGATGATGAAGTTAACGATGGAAAACTTTTGAAAGATTCTTAAGTTAAAAAAAAAGAAAAAAAGAAAAAAAATAAGGTGGCCGAGAGAGAGAAGAGAGCCCCATTTTTCCGAAGAGCTTCGAGAATTGGTTCTTCTTTCTCCTTTCACACGCGGTTGGACAATTTTTTATTTTTTTTAAAAAATCGATTTATAGAAAAAAAAATTTACTAATAAAAATATGAGAAAAACTGTTTCTCTATTACTGATGCTCTTAAGAACATAAATAAGAGTAAATTATAAAATAAAATAACATTAATTGATGAGACAAAATAAAATTTGAAACATCATCATTTAAAGAAAAAGGAAATAGTAGCCTTAAATTATTATTTTTCATCTAATGATGACACACAAATTCTATTTTTACAAATGACAATACATTTTGAATTTCCCACTTCTTTAGCAACCAATATTAAAGTGGATCAAAAAGTATGTGAATCAGCCTTGAACGCTATGCCAATTCGAAACCAAACATTACATGTGCCAATTGCCAAACCTAAACGGAGCAGAATAACCCACTGCAACATAAACGATCCAACATGTACAGAAATTCGATTGAAAACAAATACTTCAAAAACCTGTGAATATTTGTATATATTAATATTTTTTATAATAGTATTTTACTATTTTATAATTCCTAAATTGAGCTAAATGACTTATCTATTTCACCAGGGCTTTATATGCCTCATTTAATAAGTGGGCCTACATAAGGCCCAGTTGTCTTAATATGAAAAACAGTGCTTTGATTGTAAGCCACAATAGGTTAAGGTGATTGACAATGATCTCTCATTACAATCCAACAAAAAATAATTCAATCGTTGTCTTCTTGATGCACTTTCATATAGTTTCTCTAAGAACATAAACACAACTACAAATCGAAGTCAAGCATAAGATGCATAAAATTCTAAGGATCTTAATTCATGAAGTTGGAAGTATCCTTGAAACTTTTAGTGCTAAAACATCAAGTACTTACCAATTCAGTTCTATGAATCAATGCCTTTTAGATTTTGACTCAGCTTTGGAGAACATGTATCCTGAGATCTTGTGCATCTCGTATAACAGTCCAGCGGAGAACAAGAAACTGCAAGAGACACATTGAATAGCAAAGCAATCACAGCTTTTAGGCAGAGAGTTATGAAGTGATGATAACAATGAAGATTGGTACATGGAGAAGAACTAGTGTGTTACCAGGTTGTAATACAAACTCGATGCACCGTGCTAGCAGCAATAAGAGCTATGATTTCCGCAAGAATCACTGCCATGAAAAATGAAAAATTGACTTTAATAAACTGCAGAACTAACTATATTGTAACAACTTTAGACGATAGTTTTCACTCTAAATCTTGAATTAAGTGAGAGATGACAATGAAATGACAAAAACAGATCAGTCAAGACATCGGATGGAAACTTCCAGGTTCAAGAATTGATTAGCTGAAAGACATGGCCATATTGTCTTTCAAACAAATAATAGTGAGATTTAAAAAATCTGTAATCCAGGAAGAAGAAAACTTTGGGGAAATGACCTGAATTCTAAAGCCCTTAAAAGTTATGAACTAGAAAACTTATTTGGGGCAGAGTGACACAGAAAAGGTTGCTGTTTCACAACAAAGCAAGGGTAGTTTCGCTTCTCAATGTGTATGTCATAGAGAAACTTACCCGCGCCCCAGCTACTCTTCATGCCAGAAGATTCCTGGAAATTTCCAATGAACTGCAAATCGCATAAATCCTAATCGTCAGCAAAACAACGTCGATGAATTTCATAAAGAAAAAACACACGGCTTGATCTGAATGTCAGAAGATTCAGAACCAAAAATCTCAAATTTGTCAATCGGAACCGAGGGATAAAGACTAGGAGGTGAATTCAAATTCAGAGAAAATTATTGAGGCAGCTAAGGAACTCACTGTCAGAGACAGCAGAAAGAGGAGTGAGCTAGTGAATCCTCCAAGGATCGTGAGTAGCTCAGAAGAAGCTAATTTCCCTCGGTACACTTGTTGAAGCGAGAGGATCACTGTAAACAGAAGAACAGAGCATACCATGGATGTTCCAGCTCCCGCCATTGATTCTAGCTTTCTCCTAAACCCAACGGGAAATGAAAGATCGTGTCAGGAAACTAAGCGAGAAACTGAAGAGCAAAGGGACAACATTCGCATTCCACAATCAAACTGGGAATCTAAAGCCAAAACCTCTACATGATCCGAGTATGTGATTGATTACCTTGAAAGCCCTCTGCAAATCGGATTCTCCCTCTTCCTCTTCTCGTCACTTCCTCAGTTCCACGTCCCAAGATCGGTAAATCGCAATGAAGAAGACGATCGAGAAAAAAATAAAATAAAATAGAATTTGGGAATTTGAGACCACGAAGTACCCTGAAAATTTCGGGAAACGGGATGGGAATTTACGGATATGGGACGAGAACGGAAAATTCGGGAATTGAATAACAATTTCCAAAAGGAAATCCACAAAAACAAGACGGGAATGGAACGGGAATGGGACGGGTTCGAGAAATTCACTTACGTAAAAAAATTTCCCAAACGGGTAATTATTTTGGATAATTCGGAAAAAAATCGGGAAAATTCGGAAAATTTCGGGAAAATTCGAAAAAATTAGAAAAATTTCGGGAAAATTTGGAAAAATTCGAGAAAATTCGGGAAGTTCGGATATTTCTGTTTCCTTCCCTTACCCTTTGCATACCCGTTTGAAAAATATAAATTGTCCTGAACGAGAATTTTTTTGAACGGAAACGGAAACGGGACTGGAAATTCGAAACGGGTACGGGGGTGGAAACCGGGTACCACTAAGTACGAAATGACAATAAAGTATTTTTATCGTGTGTATGACATAAATACCCTCATGGCCGAACTTTGTTTTACGATACATTTCAGTTGTTCATCGGAGGTTCGAATCGCTGGTGATGGAGCCACCGGAGTGTCCGGTGTGTCTACAGTCTTACGATGGAGAGTGTACAGTTCCTCGCGTGCTCGCCTGTGGACACACGGCGTGTGAGGAGTGCCTGACGAATCTTCCCAAGAAGTTTCCCAACACAATCCGATGTCCGGCGTGCACGGTTCTCGTCAAGTTTCCACCTCAAGGACCATCGGCTCTACCCAAAAACATCGATCTTCTCAGATTGTTCCCTTCGAACTCGCAGATCAGGCTGGAAGCTGGCCGGAATTTGAAAAAGTCCGTTGAATTTGTCACTCGATCATGGTCCGACGACTTTTACGCCACTTGGAAGGATCGGATCCTATCGCACGATGCCGTTTCCGTGGAGAGCGTTGAGAGTGATGCTGCTTCATCTTCGCGTTTATGTGGATGTCTGAAGGATGATTCGACGGTGAGTCTTTTACTTGTTGCTTCGTTTCAGCATGATGATTGTGATTCTGTCCTCAAGTATAGCTATGTCCAGAAGATGATGAGTTGTCTGTGGGCGATGGGAGAGGAGGAGAGAGCTGAGCTTGACACGATCATATCTGTTAAAGAGAGAGGTATCTCTAAAGTTTTTGGCTTGTGGGGTGATTTGAAGAATGGGGTTTTGTACTTAGTGGGTGAGAAGCTTACTGGCTTTTCGTGGGAGGAATTTGATCATCTCAACGAGGATGATACTTCATGTTTAGCAATAATGGGTATGCAAATATGTGAGGCACTTCTCAATTTGCATAAGGAAGGGATTTTCTCAGGATGTTTGAGTTTTTCTTGTGTAAAGTTTGACAAATTTGGGAATGCTTTTGTTGATTTGATTGAGTTGCTGGAAACTGGAAGGATTGTGTACGGAATTATCTCTGAGGAAACTAGCTCGTGCAGCAAACCAGTTGGTGCTTTGGAAATGGGATTGATTTTGAACGGATTAGTAAAGGAGGGTATTTTTATAAGCTCCGAGGTGTTGTTTGGACTGTTGAAAAAACAGAACATGTTGATAACACATGCCAGCTCAAAGTATTTGGTTTCATATAGCTCTGATGTCTGGCCAGTTTGTTTTCTTCTCCTCCAGCTTCTTCTTGGAAAACGGTTTTCTGAGGAGCTGATTGAAAGTGTAAATGGTGTGGATGCAGAAGAATGTGAAGAGAAAATTGAGGATCTCTTGGTGTTGTACACAGGTTTTTCAGAGAAATTAAGCTCTATCCTGGAATATAAACTTATTGGGAAGTTTAAATCGATGGTTGAAATTCTTCGCCAATGTTGCTGTCTTGATCCTCAGGAACATCCAGTATTAAGTGATCTGTGGAAATGCAACAGGGAGCTGGTCATGAATCATAGGTTTAGTTCTATGATTGCAATGCATAAGATGAAATCCGGGAAAAGGAAAGGGTTTTGTTTGGTTCTAGGTGAATTATGCCGCTCGATAAAAGTGGGATCCAAAGCAGTAGAAGAAGAATTGTCTGGAGTGGGAAATGGCGGTGGAGCAGAGGAGAGTAAGTTTGACATAGATTTTGTTGGGAGACTCTCAGAAGGTAAAATAAAATGTAAGGACCTGCAGGGACACCAAGACAGTGTCACGGCTTTAGCGGTCGGAGGTACACCTTATATTTGTTGGATGAATGATTAAAAAGTACACATTTTTCCTTCCAAGGGTATTGTTTAAATTCCGAAAACTATATATGCTGAGATTGTATGTTGTTCCTCTTTTCTATGTGTAGGCGGGTTTCTCTTCAGCTCTTCGCTTGATAAAAATATCCATATGTGGTCTCTGAAGGTACATATGCCATTATTCTTTTCTAGTTTTGTACTCATGTTCTTCTCAGCTTAGTGATAGCTCTCTTACAGATTTATAAAGCAAGGTTTCTGCGGCTTAGTTTTCTCCCTATCATGTGTATTGTATAGTAACAAGGCCTAATTGTAGCTAGATATATGGATCTTCATGCAGGACTTCTCCCATGTGCATACATTTAAAGGTCATCAGGATAAAGTAATGGCTTTGATATACATCGAGGGAGCAGAATCAGTATGTGTCAGTGGCGATGGTGGAGGAGGTATATTTGTATGGAGCACTAGTTTCCCTCTGGAAGAACAGCCGCTAAGAAAGTGGTACGAGCCAAAAGACTGGCGATATTCTGGCATTCATGCTTTGGCATATTCAGAAAATGGATATGTGTATAGTGGCAGTGGAGATAACACTATCAAAGCTTGGTCATTGCAAGTATGTTAGTTTTCATGTACACTTTAAAAAGCTTTGTCCTGATAAGATATTCATTTTATTATTAAAGAAATCGATTGTTTTCCCAGGATGGAAGCCTTGTTTGCACTATGACGGGTCACAAATCTGTAGTTTCAACGCTGCGTGTGCTAAACGGAGTGCTATACAGTGGAAGTTGGGATGGTACCGTTCGATTGTGGAGTCTAAGTGACCACAGTTTTTTTACGGTGTTGGGGGAAGAGACTCAAGGTATTGTAAGATCTATCCTGTCTCTAGCTGCAGACGACCAAACCCTAGTAGCAGCTTATCAAAACGGAGATATACAGGTTTTATATCTTTCCTTAAATTTGTTTTGCTTGACTTGTTTCATTTCAATCTCAGACTCTATAAACCTGGACTTTTTTTTTTCAGATATGGAGGGACGATACATTGATGAAGTCAGTGCAAATACAGAGTGGTGCAATTCTCAGCATTGCCGTGAACGGTAAATGGCTATTCATTGGAGGCTGGGACAAAACCGTTAATGTACAGGTAATCCATATAGCTTGTATACCCGAGTTAGTGACGATTAGTCCATAGATCACCTTAACATCTGTTTCTAAATGCCCCGCTTGTAGGAATTGTCAGGAGATGAGATTTCTCTAGACTGTACTCACGTTGGATCGATCCCGGGTTCTTCGGTAATCACATCTTTGTTATATTGGGAAGGCAAGCTCTTTGCAGGGTGTGCGGATAAAACCATCAAGGTGGTGTTAGTCACATTTTTAATTACGTTTCTTTCCGCGTTCATGATGGCCTCTGTTGTTGAGAATGATGATCTTTGACAAAAGAGTTTTGTTTCCAATTTTTTCAGGTATACTGTAGTGGACGCTAACAAAAACTAGAGTTTCTCATCTTGTTCCTCAAGATTCCACTCTCTCGTCAAAAGATGTTGTGTATATCTAAATACAAATCACGTGTATATATATCAATCCTTCGTCCCATCTGTTGATATGTACAAATAAATGTATATGTGATTCGCAATTTTTCTTGTTTCTTTTTAGAATTTGCAAATACGTTGATATCAATACAAGAAGATGATAATTTCTAAAGTTTGGTGACGTATTGCGGAAAGACTAATTTTTTCAAGGACTTAAAATGAAAATATCAATTGTCAAGTGAGAGAGAGACCATTTAAATTGGGGGGCAATTTAGCGCCACCAGTCGGTGAAAGTGAAACGGTGGCAAAACGTATTCCGGCAGTGTTTTCAAACATTTTCATGAGACAGAGCTTTCTTCATCCATAGATGCTTGAGCACGACAGCAAGAAAGTTACTGTAACAAAGCAAAGCTTGTGAATATGGGCACTGTTTTGAATCTTGTGAACCTTAATACATGCCATCCAGCTCCTTGCTTACTGTCTCGAAGTAATAAGTTTCCATGGACAAAGCCCGTATCTGGTGTTTTTCTCTCTCGGCCTGTGACGCCGATTCGGAGGTGTCACTTTGTTCGGAGAAGCTGTGTCTCTGCTTCCCTAATGGTATGATATGCGTTAAAATCTGACAGTAATTGTTGCACACCAACTGTTCGATCATTTGTCTCTTCTGTTTTCCTTAGTTGTTTTCTGGTGTCTCTTTCTTCTCAATGAGATTTCTGGTGAATTATGATTTTGCTTTGTTCGTGCGATGCTTTTCTTAATTATATATTTATTGTTAATATCATCCATATTTTAGGGGAATTTGGGTCGTTTGAAGAGGAATTTACAAGATGTTGCGAGCTTGAATTATTGGGTTGTGCGGGACTACTATCGTCTTATGGAATCTGTTAACTCCCTCGAACTACATATTCGAAGCCTTTCGGATGAACAGGTTCAACTTAGTGTTCACTGCTTGAGACGTTTTTTTTTTTTCTTTTTCCATTTGATATGATTCTTTAATGTATCTTCGTTTTTTATCTGTTTACCTCATTAGCTGAAAGCAAAAACTGCAGAGTTTCGGGAAAGGTTAGCACGAGGAGAGTCCCTAGCAGATATGCAAGCTGGTTTGATCAAAACCTTACGCCGATTTTACCTTTTTTTTCCTCTTAAGAATGATAGTTTGTTTTGATAAATCTTTGCAATTGCTTTCTCACTTTTTTGTATGTTTTTTCCCTGTAGAGGCGTTTGCTGTTGTTCGTGAAGCTGCAAAGAGAACAATTGGGATGCGTCATTTTGACGTGCAGGTTTGTCTATATCTATACTCTCAAACTCTAATCCATACTAATTCGTTTTGAAGAGAGATTGTTAGGTATACTTATGGTTTTGTTGCATCAGATAATTGGTGGAGGAGTGCTTCATGATGGATCCATTGCGGAGATGAAGACCGGCGAAGGGAAAACACTAGTCTCTACATTAGCTGCATATCTGAATGCATTAACTGGCGAGGGCGTTCATGGTATGTTGTCTGGTATCTCTGCCACTTTACGACTTGATAGTTGCTGATATTTTGAGAAAGGCTGGTGCGATATATTGCTGCCTAGTTGCTACAATTTCCGTACAATCTTGAAAAACAATTATATGCCTATGGAAAACGTATCATTTAACATGTAGCTAAAGCTGTTGGTATTGATTTTCTGGCGGCAGTGGTTACTGTAAATGATTACCTGGCCCAGCGTGATGCAGAATGGATGGGTCGTGTTCACCGCTTCTTAGGCCTTTCAGTTGGTCTCATTCAGGTAGGTTTCACAGGTGCTGTCTGCATTCTACCTTCTGAATTTCAAAGCAGAAAACTTATGGCATTTTCGTCTACAACTGATTGTACAATTAGAGAGGAATGAAAGCTGAAGAGAGAAAATTCAACTATAGCTGTGATATTACATACACCAATAACTCGGCAAGTATTCTATTCAAATCGATTTCTTCTACTTGGGTTATACTTTTTTTGTCTCTATCTCTCTCTCATATTCTTCTACTAACACTTGTGCATGTCTCAGGAGCTTGGATTTGATTATCTGCGAGATAACCTTACCTCAAACAGTGAACAACTTGTGATGAGATGGTAGATCCCATAAATCTTTTCACTCCTCAGTTTTGTTCAATAGTGACAGTTTATGATATACAGGCCAAAACCATTTCACTTTGCAATAGTTGACGAAGTGGACTCAGTCCTCATTGATGAAGGCAGAAATCCTTTGCTAATAAGTGGTGAGGTAATGCAGTTCATTTTGATAAGCTTAAATTTTTTTATTAAAAATGACCTATACAATAGAGAACAAAAAGCAATATCATTGGGACATAATTTCAAAGATTGATGGACTCCCTTCTGTTGTGCTTGTCACAGGCTAATGAAAATGCTGCACGATATCCAGTTGCTGCCAAAGTGGCTGAACTTCTCGTAAAAGATATTGTGTGTTTTACCGTTTCCTTTTTCTGTTGCGACCATTATTTTTTTTTGTTTTGTTACAGGAACTGATTTTCTAAAATGATTTTGAAAATCTTGTTAATAGCATTACAAAGTTGAATTGAAAGAGAACTCAGTGGAACTCACAGAAGAAGGTATATCTCTTGCGGAAATGGCTCTTGAGACGGGTGATTTATGGGACGAAAATGATCCATGGGCAAGGTATCTATCTATCTATTTGTTACTATCACTGATATTCTTTATGTTCCAAATGGTGACGTAAGACTCCGGCAGTTGGCAGTTAGTAGTAAGACAACTGAATGAGGAATTTTTAGATTTGGTGGTCATGGTTACAAAAGTTAGAATAATGACACATGTTTGGCAGTTACTGGTGGAGATATGAGGTAAAATGCTGTACAGGTGGTTGCTAATAAAAGGCTTATGGTTGAACTAAGAACAGTGGCATTAGTATTATTTACTTACATATATAATGAGTAAAGAGATTCCTATTAGTAAGAACTTTTCAGTAACAAACTGCCTCCTAATCTTATTTCATATTCGCAATCCTGTCATGTTCTTTTATATATAGTTCATATTTCCTGTTTAGTTTTTTCTCAAAGTTTAGTTCAAAGTTTCTGTGCAGTTCTTTGTTATCCATATTTATTGGAAATCTTTGACTGATGCAGGTTTGTTATGAATGCTTTAAAAGCTAAAGAATTTTACAAGCGTGATGTCCAATATATTGTGAGAAATGGAAAGGCACTTATAATTAATGAGGTATAAGTAGTTCTGCCTTCAATTGTACTCATTGTTTCATTTCATAAAGTGACGTGAGATAGCTGGTAAAAGAGTATGAGAGTTTGACGTAAAGATTTCATTTTTCAGTTGACTGGAAGAGTTGAAGAGAAAAGGAGATGGTCTGAAGGAGTCCACCAGGCTGTGGAGGCTAAAGAAGGTCTCGAAATTCAGGTCCGTCACCCAGACTCATAAGTTGTAATTAAATCCGCGCCTCCAAATTTGCATGCTCATGAAATTAAACTATTTGATTTAGGCTGATTCGATTGTTGTGGCCCAAATCACCTATCAGTCACTCTTTAAACTATATCCGAAGCTCTCCGGGATGACTGGGACAGCAAAAACAGAAGTATGTACATGGGGATTTACTTTGATCCACCACTTTAATCCGTTTCAAAAATATCTTTTTCTTAAGTATACAAGGCAAATTGAGACAATTGTTTCTTCAACTTCTTGCAGGAAAAAGAATTTTTGAGAATGTTCCAGATACCTGTTATTGAAGTTCCTACAAATTTGTCAAATATTCGAATCGATCTACCTATACAAGCTTTTGCAGTAAGCATCCTAAAACCTCACGTTTGTGTTTGCATCTTTCATCTCATTGTTAAAAACTAATTTTGCTTCTTGTTCATTCCTCTGGTATGATGTATGTTAGACTGCTCGGGGTAAATGGGAATATGTTCGTCGAGAAGTTGAAGATATGTTCGGACAAGGTCGACCTGTTTTAGTAGGAACAACAAGGTAGCTCCATGTGATTAAACCACTTCAGCATCTTTTGACAACACATAGACTTAGGCAACTATTTAAGGTTTCAAAATATATCGCATGTACTGGAGGCAGTTGAAAGTATACAGAAGAAAGATTGAGGCGAGGTTTTCTTGGGGTATTATTTAAACATTGACATAAATACATGTAGAATTTCTTTATCGAGTGTGGTTTATGTTGCAAAACTAATAATGAACCAAAGAGGACTACATAGTAACACTTACTAACTTTTAAAAATACAGTATGCTTTTCCTCTATTAACAAGTTAGCGTCATTTTGCAGTGTAGAGAATTCTGAATATTTATCAGAACAGCTGAAAGAATGGGGTATTCCTCACAATGTCCTGAATGCACGACCCAAGGTGGATCTGAAACCTATCCCTCTGCATAGTAAAACCAACATAGCATTCAAATGATACAGCTAGTTCTAATATTCTGTGTTTTACTTCATTCAGTATGCTGCCAGGGAAGCTGATTTTATAGCCCAAGCAGGACGAAAATATGCCATCACAATTTCTACGAATATGGCTGGCAGGGGTACAGACATTATTCTGGGAGGAAATCCAAAGGTATTTTGGATAACATTCTTAACTTTCCACTTTTTCCAGATGTTTGTCTGACCTTCAGTGAATGAGTTTCTCGTTGATGGCTTTACTTCTGAGAGCACTGAGAGCATCTAATTGTGTATTGTTTTCACTGTTGTCCCAAGAAAACTTACCTTTTATGTTCCTGTGGCTGTAATCTTGCAGATGCTTGCAAGGGAAATCTTAGAGGATAGCATCCTTTCATATCTAACAAGTGAAGTTTTGGCAGATGATATTGACGATAATGAATTATCACAGAAGGTATTAGTTGCAAAAGAATTCATATTATAAGCTCTTTACATTGGTATTCTTAAAGATAAAGGTCAGATCATTTGTAGATACTTCTATCCCATTGTAGAATGATTGAACTCTCCTGTGAATGATGTCAGGTGTTGTCAAAAATAAAAGTGGGACCATCGTCATTAGCTTTGCTAGCCAGAGCTTCTCTTATGGGTTTGCTTCGCAACTTTCAACGCTCATTTTTAGGAACTTGTGCACATACTCTATGGATCATGTTTGATGTTTAGTTTACTTGATATCTTCTTTGGATTCAATTGACACAGCAAAATATGTTGGCAAGAGTGAAAATAAAAGCTGGACGAGGAAAAAGGCAAAGTCCGTGGTCACAGAATCTTTGGAGAAAAGCCAGACCATGGATCCTATGGAACTGCAGAATCTTGTCAACGAGCAGTCAGAAATGTATCCTTTGGGCCCTGCTATTGCTCTAGCGTATTTGTCCGTCTTAAAGGACTGTGAGGCCCATTGTCTGCATGAAGGGTCTGAAGTGAAGAGGCTTGGAGGCCTTCATGTGATTGGGACATCTTTGCATGAGTCTCGGAGGATTGATAACCAGGTAAGCATTCTGGTTTTGCTGCTCTGCCTGGATGCTACTTTTTTTAATCAAATGTGCTAATCTAATTATTATTTTTAGGTACTTAAGAAAACACTATCCCCGAAATTTGCATCCAGTATGCTATTTCGACTTGGAAATTTTTAAAATTATGTTTCCCGGCCTACTATCTAGAATGGTAGTATGATGAACAGGGAACTACATAATCATTCATTTTTTTTCCTGGGAGAAATATGCTATTTTGTTCTCCCTAATTATGAATGCAAAATAATCATTTTATTGTGGAGATAGTAGTGACCTTGAAATCAACACCACATGCACGATTTTTCATGTTTGATGGAATCAACTAGATGAATAATTTTCCGAGTTTCTGCCTCCATATTATTTCTTATAGCTTCGTGGCAGAGCTGGAAGGCAAGGAGACCCTGGATCAACGCGCTTTATGGTAAGGTAATCACATCGATTATTCTCCTAAACTGGAAAAGCCTCTACTAGCAAAGTTACTTACGTAGAAAAGACTTGACTGCTTAGATATTATGAACTTTGCACCAATCTGAAAATGTTTGGGAATAATACTAGTCTCTGCTCTTTTTAACATGATTTACATTACTATTGGTTTGCTTACAGCTTGCAAGATGAGATGTTTCAGAAGTTCAATTTTGATACTGAGTGGGCTGTGAGACTTATATCGAAGATTACAAACGATGAAGAT
Organism: Alliaria petiolata; assembly: GCA_020283515.1. Taxonomy (NCBI): domain Eukaryota; kingdom Viridiplantae; phylum Streptophyta; class Magnoliopsida; order Brassicales; family Brassicaceae; genus Alliaria; species Alliaria petiolata. Next base: position 448,075,205 of record JAHZTW010000001.1, on the reverse strand, counting down.
TTACCAATTGAAGGTGACACAATAGTAAACCAGGTAGGTAGTTCATTCTTTTATTTTCTTTGTGGTTCCATCATTGTTATTTTCCTTAAAAAATTGGGTCTATTTCTGCTAATCTGGCTCACCTCATTGGGCATTGTAGCTTCTAGCTCTCCAGATCAATGCAGAGAAATACTTCTTTGGTATAAGAAAAAGCCTGGTCGAGTTTGACGAAGTTCTAGAGGTACCAGCTTTGCTAAATACTTTTACTGGATCTGCATCTCAACCATATGGAAATATATCTCTATTACCGTGACTATAAGTTTGAAAGACTACAGCTGTTTTCTATTTAATTTGTAACATATCATCATTCGTCTTTTTCATTCGTAGTATACTCACTGAACAGTAACGTTGTATTATTTGTAGACTGTAGTTCATATTATAAGGCATATCTGTATAGAAGTTTATAATGTTTTTGGGATACACTGATATCTGAATCAACCATTTCATTTTTTCTTCTTTAGGTTCAGAGGAAGCATGTGTATGACCTAAGGCAACTGCTTTTGACGGGTGATAATGAAAGTTGTTCCCAGCATATATTCCAGTAAGCGCTACGCTTGCAGTAGCCTTTGTTATGTCCATGTGAAAGAAAGCCATGCACATTTGTTTTTTAGCATGCGTTTCATGTGCATAGTTAAGCAACCTCTGACCGTTGAATACGCGATCTCACTCGTTTAACTACACAATTACCTCTCAGGTACATGCAAGCTGTTGTAGATGAAATTGTCGTCGGAAATTCTGATCCGCAGAAGGTAAATAAAACTCTTGTCTAGTAAATTCTGTCAAATAATAGGTCATGGCATTGCTCCTTTCTCTGAAAAAAAAAAAAATCTTGTCATTTTTTGCTTTTATTTTCATTATCTGATATCTTATTGCTTGTGGTAGCATCCAAGATACTGGAGCTTGGCCAAGTTGTTGAAAGAATTTATGGCTATTTCAGGGAACCAACTGGATGGTAAGCTTGGTTCTTCGTTTTCCATTTATGAGCATAACTATATACTGCTTCGTGAGAACAAAACACCGTGAAATCTAACAAGAAGCACTACCAGAGTCATTTTCTGGGATCACAGAAGGAACCATGTTACAGTCCCTTGAAAAACTGCATGAGACAAGTTCAATAGATATGGAAGATTTCTACCTTCCACACCTGCCAAAACCTCCAAATGTTTTCAGGGGAATTCGCAGAAAGAATTCTTCACTAAGACGTTGGCTCGATATTTGCTCCGATGATTTGACCAGGTGAGCGCTAAAGTTATTAATAGTCTTTGTGCATGTTGTGCGGACGTGCGTCCCATTGAGAACGAACTTGAGTTTTACTCTATCTTCTGTAGGAGTGGGAGGTACCGAACATCAATTAATCTTCTCCGGAAGTTCCTCGGTGATTATCTGATTGCTTCGTACTTGAATGTTGTTCAAGAATCTGGCTTTGATGACGGATACGTCAAAGAAATAGAGGTAGTACATGTTTGTTTTTTTTTGTCTCAGCGTGTACACACCCATGTGGTTGACACTACAACGTCTGATCGATTTTGCCTTTTTGGAAAATAGAGAGCAGTTCTTTTAAAGACGTTGGATTGCTTCTGGAGAGACCATCTCGTGAACATGAATAAACTAAGCTCAGCGGTAACCACCGTGATCCTTATCTGTGTTTTGTTTGTTTTCTTTTCGCCCTCTGCCTGTCTGTCTGATACTCAAGTTAAACCTCAATGTCGTCGATAGGTGAATGTCAGAAGTTTTGCGCATAGAAACCCTCTCGAAGAATATAAAATCGATGGATGTCGGTTTTTCATCTCAATGCTAAGTGCAACCAGAAGGCTAACCATAGAATCAATCTTGCAGTACTGGTCATCGCCGATGGAATCCCAAGAACTATTCTTATAATAATAATAATAAGTCTCCTTCGATTCAAGTTAAGGTACCACATTCTCTAGTCTCTCTACTACCTTAAAAGAATTGAATGGTAGAAAATCAGGCAAGGTCCCTTTTATAGCTCAAGTTCTTTTGAATTGAACGTAATGTGACGAGGATGCTAAAAACCATGAATTTATCAGTTTCTTCAGTTCCCATGTTTCAGAGATGAGAGAACACCGATGATGTTCATGTCTTCTTCTTCACTCACGACAATAAGGAATTTTCTCGCAGGTGCTAAACCGGACGAAATTTCACATTGGTACAAAAGTCGATAGTCAGTTCTGTCTTTGTAAAAATATCGGTTTAACTAAAACAAAATTGGAAAACCAAACCGAATTCTAAACGTAAAAAGGTTACAGAGCGGCGTACCGGGTTTGAGATGCCTACTCTGTTTTCTTGATGAGGAATTTTTATTTTTTTTTTCACATTTATTGTTGTCCCCTAAAAATTATTTCTTCAGAGGGAAAAATTAGTGTAGAATATTATGTTTATTGTCGATTATTATGTTGTAAAATTGATTATCAGAAGATATATTTATTATTCGCGAAATTACAATATGATGCGTATAAGAAAAAGTTGCAAAGGAAATGTTAACATAGCTTATAAACATAAAAGCAATCTTTGGACTTGATTATATACGATGCAATAATGCATTGGGAAGCTGGTGACCTCTGCTTTGAATATACATGACTTTGACTAAAATTAGATAAAATTAAAATCTCTTAATTCATATAACAACTGGAGGCCTTTTTAAGCAAAGATGAATGACGTCGTTAATTAGAAAACAGATATAACTGTAGATAAGCTAATATACTCCGTGATCATTTTGTTTTCTGAGGGAAAAAATTTTGACAAAAGGAAAACATTTTTCTCAAGTAAATTTATTATTATGGTTTTCCTGGTGAAGATTGTAGTGAATTATAGAGATTATGAATATGTACAGTAACTAGGGAGGGCTGAAACAAACAGACCTGTAACCCTGCGCGTTTATGACTTTTATGTATGTGTCGATGAATCAATCATCAAAGAGCCTTCTGATCCAGACGCTCGTTCCAGTTTAAGCAACGGATTAAGCTTCTAAACCAATCACCGGTTTGATCAGATTTGTTGACCGTTGGGAGTGGGTGTTGGCTCATGTATATTCTCACCGAATCTCCCCTTGAAAGTTGTTGCCTTCTCTTTCCATCAAACGATACCCATGCATTGCTTCGAGCATCATCTGGAATCTGTTTTTTTTTTTTTGTTTTAGACAGGATATTTGTCAGCATTTCAAACAGCTAACCTGTTTGCATCATGTGGTGTGGTCCTCCACTCATGAGCTTAGAGCTCTTCTTGGGTGGTTTTAACTACTCAACAGGAAACGAAAAGGGTGCTGTTCTACATAATATTTGACCAAGTACTGAGCTGAGTTTGTGTTTAAAGTCTTTTTACCTTTAATTCGAGTTTTGCAGAATCTGGAAGTATAACCGGTCTGAACGAGAGGGAATGTGGGCAGATTGGAGTGAACAGCATGCAAGGAACGTTTGGATGCACCTGCGGTTTTGAGTTTTATAAAATGTCATATTGGAAAATAAAAATGCTTGTATTATCAACGGCGTGATAGTTCTACGAGATGCCTTTTTGAGATGTTTGATGCAGATTATTTTCGGTGGAAGTAACTCTTAAGTTGAAAAGCTTACCATGGACCCTCCTGCTGCTGTAGAATAAGCAGTACTTCCTGTAGGAGTGGCTACTATAACTCCATCACCTTGTACCTATATTAGAATTTTCGTCAGCACAACTAAAATTTACCGATGCAGGGGAATTTTTGCAGTTTGCACTGAGATATTCTCACTTCCTTAAATATTTAGCAGATTTTGCATCTCTGGTAAGAAAATATATACGAATTGGGTACAGCAAACCTTGGTGATAAGACGGTCGTGCTCATAACATTCGATCTTAGAAAGGTATGGGTTGGATCCTCGATCAACAACAATCTCGTTCAGAACATCAAACACTTTACCAGGCATTGCTTTGCCTTTACGATAGATTTCGCAACAAAGACGCATTCGAAGAGTTATATAAACCCCATCTAGCGTGTTATTCCCATGGATGACCCGTTTGAGGTCTTGCCTGAAGTCCTCGAACTAAATGAAAGAAAATGTAAAAAGGTTGTCAAAATAAAATGATATTAATGGAACATGTCCAAAGGCTTACTGGATGTGAAGTGAGAAATCCAAGGGACCCCAGATTAAATGAAACAACAGGAGGGACAGCTCCTTTGAACAAGTTTGATGCATGTAATATCACCCCATCACCTCCCAAGCATGCCACAAAATCAACCCTTTCATGGAGATCGCTGACATTCAAACAAAAGCAAAACAAAGTTGATCATAATTGAGGACGTTGTTGATTAGTCTAGCTTATGTCCACTTAACTTTTTCTTGTACCTTGTGTCCTGAATGTAAAAGGTCTGGACAAAGCCAAACCCTGGAATCCTGGCAAATACATCATGCACCTCAGGTTCAACCAGAACATTCATCTTCTCTTGGTGATACAAGAAAGACGCAGCCTGAAACCAAATTCGAAAGAACAACAATTTTTCACGGGTTTCCTATTATATAATCTTCTAGATTTGAAAAGCAAAGCGTTTACCTCTTTAGCTTCCTCCATCAGTTCTAGCCCAAGCTTCTTCAGCAGTAAGACAGTTTTTGGGGTAGTTTTCCAAAGAAGCATTTGTTGTTGAGTACTCGGATGTGTGAAGGCTAGCGAGGATTCTGTAACCTTTTCCCTTGTACAAGAGACTCCATCAGTTCGGACTAAGAACATCTCTGCTTTCTTTCTCGACTGCACCCTTACTACACCAGTGGCAGATGCACACATATTTCCCTCAATAGCTCCAGCTTCATCATCACTGGAATCCGACGAAGAACCACTATTGTTTCTCTGAGAATCTCGAACAGGTTGGGAAACTACACTGCGACTTAAGTTATCACTTGGAGGCACAACAATAGGCTCTGCAGAGAAGCCATTTCCCCTGTTACCCGATGTACTTGTATTCGTGTTATCAGAAGCATGCACATTTCCATTCGAAAACTTCCCGTTGACCAAATCTAAACTTTGCGACCTAGCAGGTAGAAGAGTCCCATTGGAGTTTCCTGACTCGGCAAGTCCTCTTACTGGATTTTTATCAGCAATCTGATATCCGTTTGTCACTCCAGTATATGAAACTTGCGGAGTTGGCACTATTCCCAGTTTTTTGGACTGATTGCTAAGATAACCAGCAGGAGCAATACCTTTGCTCCTCAGGAATCTAGACATTTCTTTTCTTGAAAAAATATTTCCCGGTGGAACTTGAGCTTTAAGAGGATCACTCACCATATTAAATTCTGATGCAGATGTATCTCCCTCATTGCTTCCAGATTCTTGTCTCTGGTTTGAAGCAGATGTACTATCAATCTCACTGATTTCAGAGACTTTATCAGTATGCTTATCAGACACACCCTTACCAGATACAACAACATTCAATCCAAGCTTAGTTTCAGAAACCTCCCGACGCTTTAACTCTTCTGAAGCTGGAATTTCTTTCGTCACCGGACGTGTCATGTACTGCTTCCACCTGGAAACCATCGCAGAAGTTCTCCAAACACCTTCTTTACTGTGGACGTATATCGGCTTTTTGATGCTGTCTGATACAATAGAAGCAAAGAGCTCGACCTGCTGGGCTAAAGGAGCCATCCTGACTTCAAAAGGAATTTTCACCACTGTAACTTTCCCAAAGGAAATTGCATCATCAAGTGCCGCCTGATAGAATGTATCCTTCACGTTTTCAGCTCTCAGGTCAACAATCGTTTTAAATCCTTTTTCGATAAACCACTTCAATCCTTCTTCTGTTACCTGTCCTCCCCTCCAAAATGCAATCTCAGACTCGTAGGAATCAACATCTTCTTTCATATCTGACGAGTAAATCGGGTCCCAGTTCGCAAAAAGTGTTTGGCAAGGATAATTATCATTGCGTGGAAAACCTGCGTCGTAACAGACATTATTAAGCTTCTGAAATTTCCTCCAGACAATTACACTTCTTTCATCGTCGGGAGTCAGATAATTCTCGAGGGCGATGTGTAAGCTTTCACAACACCGTTTCATTTCACCCCTGAAAATGGCAAGTGGTGGAAGTGTGTCCTCCGCAACCCCTACATCATCCAGACTGAATGAATTCATAGAAGATGACCTCCCCGAGAGAATATCTTTTCTTCCTTTGTTTAAAAGAGATAATATACAACCAAGCACAGATACTATTTTGTCATCCAATAATGGTTTTTCCTCAGGTGAAAAATCATACGGTACACGACATTCACCAGTCAGAGGGTTGCACAACGTCTCCATCAAAGCTCCATGTAGTCGCTCAGCTGATCTAAAAATTCTACAATATGCCTCAACCTCAGCAATATCCCCTGGAACTGGACCGATCCAAGGCAAGTTTGATGTATCGCGGGATTTCACAGCCTTAAGGATCCAAGTGAATGAAGTTAGTCGACCAGTTCATAACAAAGAACAAACTCCAGAGTTAAAAAACTAAAGAAACAAACAATCTAGCTAAGAACTCGTACAGTGTCAGTTCAATTGGATAAACATGTGAAACCAGCTAAAAAAGAATACGCAACTCTGATCAGCAAATGATTCGTATAAAGTTATGGAAAGATTCGAATTATCTAAAAAATAAAAAAAAAAAATAAAAAAAACATAAAAAAAGAAAAAATTGCATAGATCCATCTACGCAGAAGATGAATATAGAATTCTAACCAGCAAAACAAAACGAAAGCATAGACGGAAGGAAAGATTCATCGAACATGAAGTGATGAAAATAAGGAAGGAAGTCGGAGAGAAGCAAATAACCTGAGAATCCAATCCTAAATCCGGAGAAAAGGCCTCAGAGAGCTCCGCCCTGATCACAAATCTCAGGCGGCGTTTAAAAGGGACCTCGTTTCTCCGAAATCCGAACCCGAACGGGAGTAATCGTCCATCAGAACCCAAATCAACGGAGCAGTGGAGGCGGGGAGAGATTCCGGTGGCCGGAGAAAGCCGACTCATGAGGAAGTGAGGTACGTGGCAAGGGCAGAAGCATAGGAACATGGGAGAAACTAGTAGTGTAGACGCAATAACGACGAGAAAGCCGCTTCACCGTAGTGGCGGAGAATGTTGATATTTTCAGATCAAGTTTTGGAGTTTTGCAGGAATTTGGTGGACCTCGTGGTTTCGTCCTCTTCATGGCCGAAGGGGGTTTCAATTAAAAAAAAAAAAAAAAAAACCTGTGATTCTTCCGGTGACTCGATTGACACTCGAAACAGAGAGTGGACTCCACGCGCCAATGTGATTCTTCTACTTTTCTTTCTTAAGGTTTGTATTTTATTTTATGGCCAGAAAGATAAGGGATGAGATTTTTATTTTCTTTATATGTTTGTAGTGACAATGAAGAGTGTAATTTTGAGAGTTGTTTCAAAGCAACTCTCCTCCTCTTTCACATTTCATGACATAATCGAAATCTTCTTGTTTTTGGTGACAAATCTAAAGTATTCACATTTCTCTCTTTAGCACAATAAAGCTATCTTATTTTTCAGTTTCAATTTATATCTCAATAAGGGCTCTTATGAGCTTGAATCTATTGTTGTTTTGAATCTGTTGAAAAGGTATCAGAGCACAGGGAATAATGATGGGGATATTTGGTTATATTTGGTTCATAGGTTTTCTACGTTTCAACTTACCTTGTCTTAAGTTCCATCATTGTTTTTTGTGCTCTGATACCATAAAATATCTCCATCATTGTATTCCTTGCTCTAATACCATGAAAGCAGATTCAAAATAACAATATATTCAAGCTCATAAGAGCCTTATTGGTATAGAAATTGAAACTGAAAAATAAGATAGCTCATTGAACTTTATTGTACTAAAGAGAGAAATGTAAATACCTTTAGATTTGTCCCATGAAGGGCATTCCGGTCCAAATCTCGGGTTAGATAATTACGACCGGAAAGATTTATCATGCATGGCATCATCGCCACCGATCTGGGATCTAATCTCAAGACAATCTCGTCGACAAGATCCAAAGGTAAGCCATTCATAATGAGAGTTGACAATTTCCCTACTTCTGTAACCTGTTTTGCTTGTTGCATGATGCGATTGTTTTTGTCTTCTTTCAATGATTTACTCATGCATGAGGTTGTTTTTATGGACAACAAATTCTAGCATTACACCAAAGAAAGAAGAAGAAAAAGAGAGTAACAAATCAATCTATTTCATTAAAGGCCAATCCTACCATTATAAAAATGAAAACAAAAATAAATTACTAATTTTAGTTTAAATAAAAATTTACTGTATTTTGGAATATAATTTTAGAAATTTTAATTGTATTTCATGAAATCATTGAAATTCAGAATATTTTATTTTGCTTTAGATTGCAAAATAATTTATTAATTATTAATTTGAACAAATTCTCAACAACAAAAAAACACAATTTCCAATAATAATATATTTTTTTAATTTCAAAATTTATTAATAAAATAACAATTTAATGGTTAAATTCTATAAAACTCATAATTGAACAACACTCCCAAAATCTTCAACATGGGAACATGCATGACACGTCAGGCTTTAGAATTAGGTTACGGTAAAACTTAGTAAATATTAGAATTCTCAACTGGTGATCAAAGGAATGAGGAGAGATAATGAATTCCTCTCATTACTTAAAAATTTTACCATTTTTATGTAATATTTGTTATTTATTATTCCTTCTCATTCCTTATTATATAAGAAATTATAAAAAAAAAGTATTCTTTGTAAAAATTGGGAGGAACAAAAAAATTATATTCATTTCCTTATATGTATTTCATTCTCATTCGTTCTATTTATGTTGTTCCTTTTATTCTATTCATTTTCATTCCTATTCTTTTTTTTAGCGGTTACCAGTTCTATCATTAAATGTAGTTGGTTTAATTTGTTGTATTGTATATATAGTTGGGTTAATTATTCCTTTTTTAAGTATTTGAAAGGGAAATTTTTTTCTACTTTGTGCTTAATTTTTTGTGTTGTTGTAGAGAAGATCCTTGATTTATAACAAAATTTAAAAAATTTCCTTTTCACTTTCCCACCTGATATTCTATCCAATTTTGGTGATTTGCGTAGATAATCACGAGAGCCATGCTTACCTTTATAACAAAAAAACATTTGCCTAAGGTCACTTATTAAATATTAATTTTGAAGGTCACATTCTACAAACATTTTGAAGGTCACATTCTACAAATATTTTAAATATTATGTATTTCTTTTTTTCAGTTTTTCATTCGAAATTAAAAATTTACATTCTCAATTGTTTCTTTATTTTCTTTTTCAGTTTTATTTACTAAATATAAAAATATATTTATACTTCTTTTTTTGCTAATATTTTGTTTATACATGTTTAAATCTAATTGGTATAAGTTTTTTACACGTGTCAAAATCTAATCGATAGACTTGACACGTGTCGCGATCATGTTAATAACTAATTTTGAAGCATCAAGTTTTATACAATAAAAAATTCTCTTTTAATGATTAATATTTGATTGTATATTTTTTAATTAAAGTTAATTTTATTTATTTTTGCTTTTATTTTCCTTTTAAAAATAATGTTATATCCTTTTATTTTATTTTATTTTGTTTTGATGAAAAAATATATTTGATTATTTACTAAAAGAAAATAAAGTTTAGTTATTTTACTTTTTAAGTTCTGTTATTTTTAAGATTAGTATTTGATTAGTATTACTAATGTTTTTCTTACTAATATATTTTAATCGTGACACATGTCAAAATTTAATTGATTAATTTGACTTGTGTGATGATTATGTTAATTACTAAATTTACAGTTCAAGCTTTATATAATAAGATATGATTTGTAAGTCAATAATACGAGTCGCAAAAGTAATTGTACGGAAATTAGTTTGTGTTCATCAGTCTTTTACTAGAAATGGCAATATATATAATTAAAGAATGAGGGTTTGGTAAATTGTTTCATGTCAACATCTATCTAACATCTATCTATCTCGTGCTTATGACTCACCTAAAGACAAATACTTAAGATAAAACTAAAGGTATTAATATGGTACATGGGACTATGAGAGTAAATAAATTGTGCAGGCCAAAACTGATTTCATCTGCCCAGTTTCAACAGTGTTTATTATGAAATAAAATATATTCGCATGCTTTTCAAAATTTCAACCGCCTTCTTTACTTGGTATTAATTCATTAATTTCATTGAACCATCGTGGTCAACTACGATGACTTATTGTGCATGTGAAATAATTTACTGACAAAGGGATAAATAGAAGGTTTTGGTGTCGCAAGTGTAAGACCGAGTCTTTCCATTAATTTAACCTAACTTTTGTGATTTGCCTATGTCGTTGGTGAAAATAATTTAATTGATGTACATGTGGAATTTAAGAATCATCATCGTACTAATTAAGGGTTTATCTCCCCCTAATACCCTCAAACGCAGTTTTTGTGGGTGGTAGCGGTTGTTGGCGTTTGACAACAATCACTCAAATGCTTTCTACTACTTCGAACTGCTTTTTATCGCTCAAAATCAAAAGCTCATTCCAGCTAGCGTTAGCGGTTGCGGGTGGATAATTAAAAAATTAAAAATAAAAAAACACAAAATTTATTTAAAATGAAGATATAAATAATTTTAAAAAATTTGAATATTATAATCTATCTATATATATAAAATAAGCTTTCCTCTCTTCTCCTTCCGCCACGTCACCCGCCAGCTCAGCATGCACAAAGAACTAAAGCCCATTTGTTGATCCACCATCTGGGCCGCATCTATATAATTTTCTTACTTCTTTATTGGGTCGCAAGTCATTTGTTTATTTGTGAAAAAGCCCATTTGAGTAAGCCAACTAACCTAAATGGCGTGGTCACTCCATCTTTTTCTTCCATCAAAATTAACGACGCCGGAAACCTCCATGGAAGCACTTTCCCGTGATCTCCATACAAGCCTTTCTCCCAAATTCTAAATTTCAAATTCATAATCTCAAATACCTTCAATCTCAAATATCTGGAAACATGTTCGATTACTGATTCGTTTAATTGACAGACATCGCACCAAACGTCTCACCTCCTACGTAACGGCAAGGTATTACTACCTACAAATTACTACACCTCCACTACTTGACCATTAATTTCAATTTCAATTAATTACTTCTACTATATATAGATGGTGCTCTCCAATACCAATCTCTCATCTCATTCATCACATTCTGCAAACATTTATAAATCACCCAAAGATGGAAGGGCCATACGTGGGGTTCTCTCAGCTCAAGACTGGACGTGGTTTCCAGCGTGTTGTCGCCAGGTTACTCCGTTCCTGGTCGGCTCGGAACGTGAAAAAGGGCGGAGAGCTAATGGGCGTCGACGTCCTCCTCATAGACGAATCAGTAAGCTATACTTTAAAAATAATATTGCTTCTAAATTGATGAATGCCCACATTCAAATCATCTTCCTCTGTTAGTCTACCCTTATGCAAAGATCCATACACGTACACCACCTTCCAAAATTTGAGCCACAGCTACATGACGGATCTATCTATGCTATCACGGGCTTTGAAGTCACAAGGAGTAACCACCGTTTCAAGCTCACAGACTTTCACCTATCCATCCGCTTCAACGAGGGGACTTCCTTTGTCAAACTTGAAGAGTCTTTCTGTAAAATACCGTCTGAACTCTTCCGCTTGCGCTCCCATGACCAACTCCTTGCCCTGGGGAACACCAACATTGAGCTCCCAGGTAAGCTTCCCTATCTTATCCACTGACTGCAACTTCCATGAACTAAATCAGTCTCTTATGCATCTTCCTCACTTTCATTGCAAAACAGACGTCATCGGCGAAGTTTGCACAACCAAAGCCTATCGCAACGAGGCCACATGTGCCTTGGAGAGGTTCTTGGTACACCTTAGTCTTGAAGGGTACGCATAGTTAACGGCCCTTAGATTGGGACACCAAATATCACCAAATAATTAATTACTTCTAACTACATCACTTCATTTCCTGCAGAGGTGAAAAGGTTCATCTCAGTGCTTTTGATGGGCACGCAAACTCGCTAAACCAGATTTTCAGCACAAGAGAAGCAGGGACCTGTGTCATGCTAGCCACTAATATCAACCCAAAATTCTTTGGAGGTAAAACAACACACCGCCCCACCTATGGTTCAACATTTTATTCTACAAACACTCACATCGGCACACTAAAATACGTTGCAAACTTTTCCCATTAGGAGAGCTATATTTGAATGCCACATCAGGTACCAAATTCTACTTTGATGGTGACGTGGATGCTACCAGGTCTTTCGTTCAACGGTTAAGCTCACACACTTTTCCCTTTTCCTTCTACATTTCACTATTATATTATTTCCTTTCCACACTGATTGCACTTACTTTTAAAAAAGATTGACCGGCACAAACAGCGACAATGGCAAAACGACAGCAAAATACCGCGGCGTCAAGAAGATCGAACATGTAACCATTGCTGACCTCGATGCCTTTTTAGCCACAGCAAACCTCGAGGTTCTCTAAACAGTCTCCTCATTGTATACACTTTTTCCTATCTCACACTCATATTACTTTACCACTTATTTAACCCATCCCCAAAATGTAGGACGCTGAATTCTTATGCAGTGCTACTGTTGTTGACATTCTCTCCACCAAAGGCTGGAGTTACATCTCTTGCTCCAAATGTGCTAAGAAAATGAGCAAAAGTGAGACATCGCTAGCATGCAACAACTGCTTCTCCTCAGATGCTGTAGGGGATGTCAAGTAAGTCACACGTCATAAGGCTTTTCCGAAAGTAACTTAGCGCATAATTTATTTTCCTATTGACATGGTCTAACGAACACAATAAAATATATCGCATTTTTCATTGTTGAATTTCAAAGTTTTGATTCAACTAAATAACGAACTTTTTGTTACTCTCAGATTCAGAGTACTACTACTCATAATAACTTCTTTTGAACTTGGAAAATATAGGGTGAATTGGAGAAATAGTAATTCTAAATATGGTGTATTGGAGACTTCGTTAGAACTTGGGAAATAGAGGGTTAATTGGGAAAGAAATATTATTCTAAAGATGGAGTATTGGAGACTTGATATAATCGATTTACTGGGTCTGTGATAAAGCTTATTTTGAGGATACTAATTTCTAAGTACTACCTAGGGTATAATTTCATTGCAGTATCGTGTGTATTCAAATTTATTGGTAAGTGTGAGTTGAGACAAAAGAGAAAACTAAGTTGGTTTGATTATAGTTTTTGGTATGAATATTCATAATTTAATCAAAATAAGCATTAGAGGACGATCACACACACACTTAACCACATCCATTTTTTAAATGTATATTGAACCTAAAATTCTCTTACTCATGTGACCAACAGATATCGTGTGGAAATGGTGGTTGACGATGGTAGTGGAAGTTCAGTTTTTGTAGCTTTTGACAAAGACATGGTCAAATTGACAAACATGCAGGCTGCTCAGCTTGCCACTGAGGTTGTAAGTACCTATTCCTAATTCGCATAATTAAATTTGAGTCGGTCATTCGTTTTATATATCTGTTAAAATCATTGTCCTCCTAAGATATACTAACGTCATGTGTCTCTCTAAATTGTTATCAGGAAGCCGCAGCTGCTGACCCAGAAAACAACACTATCATACCACAGCTAATCCAAGACATTGTTGGGAAGAAATATACATTCCACATCAAGCTCAAATCCTTCAATTTCACTACCCACCATCGGTCATTCACAGTTTCCCGCATCTTTGACAAACTCCAAGATGTCCCAAATCCAACATTTGTTGAAGAGGTTTTGGTCTCCCAAAAATAAAACTCCCATTGTTTAACTGCCCCGTCATTGTTCTCAACTTATTTTTCTGGCAGGCAACTGTGATTCTAGGAACACCAAACAATGCCAACACAGAAGCTTCATCATCAAACAAGGTCACCAACCCCAGCAGTGCCCCAGCAATCCCACACCCAGCGCAAAACAACCCACCTGCCTCCGGAGTCAATGCAAACAAGCACGACTCAACCAATCACATCGACAACCTCATCCGCAAGAAAGCGAGACGGAACTAGCCGCATACATTCACTTGAACCCGTAATAATTCAGCATCTCATATTCTCCTACGAAGTTTATTGCCTTGCATTTCTCTCCCTACGAGGAGATTTATTACGTTCAGTTTGTTAGCTACTCTCCCTACGACGAGATTCCTTTTTCGTTTGTCTTCTCTTGCATGCTTTTATAATATGAATCACGGTCTTTTTTTAAAGTTGTTGCTCTTAGTGAATTACACATATAAAAAAACTATAAAAACAGAGTTTGCAAAGGTTGTTAATGTTTTCCCTTTTCAACTAGAAGAGAAATCCACAGGAACAATAAATTTATGCAATAATTTGTAAAATAAATTTCCATTACAAAAGTCCAACACAAACGAAACGCACATGACTTTTGCTTTATGCAAAAAATGTATAACACGAATTCCACTCACTACAAATTACACTATCTGTAACAGTCCCTCAGAAATACACAACTGCTACAAATCAATTACCTACTCTGAAAGTGATATAAAAGTCGAAAGTAATGGCAACTCCTTTAAGGGTTCTGTAAGTTTTAGTTTCATTGTCTGCGGCAGAAAAAAAGATGAAACAAAAAGTTGAAATGAGTAAAGCTAAAATAAACGAAACTTCTAACGTTACAAAATCGATACACAATTAGAAAAACCAAACACTATCTGACGCCACTAATCATAAATACTAAGACGTTACCATATTAGTCGAAAACAAGACTCCACTAATGAATGACATTAATTACATAACGTTTCTAATCTTCCCAAACATTACGTAAGAACCACCACCTACATTTATACTTTACCCTCCTAAGAACAAAGTCTTACTTTCAAAGAATGACTGCCAAAAACAAAGAAAATGGAAAAACCAGACTCACTGGTGAGAGTAGTAGTATGTACGGTAATACAAACAAAACAAGAAAAAAACTCCACGATCAACTAGACAACACAAATTTCAAAAAAAATAAGTTTTATTTTTGCTTGCCATTATGTAAACTCAGCTCCGTACATATTACTAAAACAGTTACAAGTGTTAAAGATGATACAGGAAGACAACCGTGGTTGACAGAAAAATATTATAGCCAAACACTCCACGGCGAGCTCATCTCAGAAGAGAAAAAACAGAGACAAAGTAAGAACCACAATATCTCATATTCCATGATCATATAAACAACTGCACACATGTGTATCCAACTCTGTATGATCAACCTACAGAATTATGCGCAAGAGCTCGGCAATTAAGGCGCGCGATCAACTCTACCAGAAAGAAAGCTAACGCAGACAGAGGTCCAAATTTCAATCTCATCATACTCCAAATGCTACCAACTCTTCCTTCCTGCAACAACATATCATTATAAACAAAACTATAACGACAACACCTTAAAAATTATTTTTAAAAACAGGGAGACGACGACACACAACACCACCTACGCACGCCAAATGTATGTATTCATACTCTCATTACTTTACACACTTTCTCACTCACATATGCTGCATCCATTAATATCTACTAATATATGTTGCAACTTACAGTAACTGGAGGGGATGGCAACAGCAATGAAGGCGAGATTCTCAAGTGCCGTTTCTGCGATGCCTTAATATGGAAACCAGAAACCAAAAAGCAATTACTTTGTTGCCAGCAAGGCCGAGTGAGACTTCCCAAAGTGCAACCTACACCACCAGAACTTGACAAGTTGTACAACGAATGTCCAGATTTCCCCAGAAAAATACGAACCCTAAACTCACTTCTAGCATTCACATCAACGGGTGGTAAGGTGGATCATACAGTGACAGGCACGCAAGGACCATTCACTTACAGAATCCATGGCCAAAATCATCATAATATTGGGTCTCTGTTACCCATTGATGGTGAAGAGCCACATTTTCTGCAACTATACATTTTCGATACGGCAAATGAAATCGAGAATCGCTTGAAGACAATCACCAAATCAGCTAAATCCAAACGGGTTGATCAAGAAATGTTGGGCCTCCTCATTAAAATGTTGGACACAAATAACAGTCTTGCAAAGATTTTCAGGAGTGCAAGAGATCGACACGAAGATTCTAATGGTTCAGAATTCAATATCAGATTGATAAGTCAAAAACATCGGGGAAAACTATATGATTTACCAACCTCTGACGAAATCTCTGGATTGATAGTTGGGGATTTCTCAAATGCAAGCATAGGCCGCGATGTTGTCTTGCAATATAAGTCCTCCCACCTGCAAAGAATCAGTGATCTACACCCATTATTTATGAGCCTACAGTACCCCATACTCTTTCCATACGGTGAATATGGTTACCATGAACAAATACCATACCACACCGCTGAAGGGAGCCAGGTAAAGAGGGCATTCATGACAATGAGAGAATACTATTCTTACCAGATTCAAACTCGCTTGTCTGAAGGGCTGACAATTATTAAGGGAGGGAGATTACTTCAACAATACATTGTAGACGCATACACTGCCACTGAGCAAGAACGACTCCGATTTATCAGTCTGAATCAAAAAAAACTTCGAGCGGATCTATACAACAATGTCTACGATGCTGTGGGAAAAGGAGATACAGATGCTAAACATCTAGGGACGAGGATATTATTACCTTCGTCTTTCACAGCTGGTCCAAGATACATGATCGAGAAATATCACGACGCAATGGCTATATGTCGATGGTATGGAAATCCAGACCTTTTCATAACAATGACAGCAAATCCAAATTGGCCTGAAATTACAGAGCACCTTCAAGCATACACTAGAGAATCTTCAAACTCAAGGCCTGACCTTCAGTGTAGAGTCTTCAAGATGAAGCTGGAGCAAATGCTGGCAGATTTTAAGAAAGGACTTTTTTTCCCACCTCCTACTGCAGGTATGTAAAATACATTAAATCTTTAAAATTTGGGGAATTAATATACTATTACCATGGAAACTAAAGTCCTACTTACCCATGTACAGTCGTTTATACCATTGAATTCCAGAAGCGCGGACTGCCGCATGCGCACATTCTTCTGTGGCTAAGAGGAACAACAACAAACCCAGAACCAACATTGATCGACACGTTTATATCTGCAGAATTGCCAGACAAAGAACAAGACGAAGAAGGGTTCAACCTGGTAAAGCAACATATGATGCATGGGCCGTGTGGCGTGAGCAGACCTTACTCTCCATGCATAGAAAACGGAGAATGCAGTAAAAATTATCCTAGAGAATATATTGACACCACCACCATTGATAAGTCAGGGTTTGTTCTCTATAGGCGCCGAAGAGATGAATCTAATTTTGTAGTCAAAGGTGACACAAAATTAGATAACCGTCATGTAGTCCCACATAACCTGAAGTTATTGAAAAAGTACAAGGCACATATAAATGTGGAGTGGTGCTGCAAAACAAGTGCAATCAAATATCTATTCAAATACATAACGAAAGGTGTGGACAAGGCAACAGCTGTGATAGAGAAGACCAGTAAAGGGGGAAAAAAACAGGGTGATGGCAAAAACAAAGACCCTGAAGTTGTCAATGAGATCAGTGATTACCTTGAGTGTCGCTATGTCTCAGCATGTGAGGCAGCTTGGAGGATATTCTCTTTCCACATACATTACCATAAACCAGCAGTAATGAGGTTGGCAATCCATCTTCCTGGTCAACACAGACTGGTCTTTGAGCAAACAGAGAACTTGGAAGTCGTCATATCAAGAGACGGTGTGGAGAAAACCATGTTTACTGAATGGATGGCCACATGCGAGAACGACGTTGATGCCCGTAGGCATACGTATATTGAGTTCCCTAAATATTATGTGTGGAATAACTCAAACAAGACGTGGACCAAGAGGAAACAAGGAAGATCAATTGGGAGGGTGGTCAACATTCATCCTTCTGCAGGACAATTGTATTACCTGCACATTTTAGTCAATGTGATTAGAGGACCAAGAAACTATGAGGAGATCAAAACTGTGGCAGGAGTAATACATGCAACCTACAAAGAGGCATGTTATGCAAGAGGATTGCTCGACAACGACAAAGAGTGACATGATGCAATAGAAGAATCAGCTCAGTGGGCAACCGCACGACAATTGCGGTATCTTTTTGTGATGCTACTAATCTACTGTGAGGTGGCCAGACCGGTAAAACTTTGGGACCATTGCTGGAAATATCTGTCCGAAGATATTCTGCACAAAAAAAGAAAAGAATTTGGTATGAAGAACTTACACATAGAAGATAAACACCTGGAACAGTATACACTCATTGAAGTTGAAGAGCTACTAATGCATAATGAAAAATCTTTAGGAGATTTTGATGACATGCCAAAGCCTGACAAGGCAATTTTGAAGGACATCGCCAACACCGTGCTTACACAAGAGCTACAGTTTGATGTAGACAAACAGAGGGCAGAACACGATATGCTGTTTGGAAAAATGAATGAAGACCAAAAGAAAGTCTACATTGCTGTGATGGAATCAATAGAAAACAATTCAGGGAAACTCTTCTTTGTCAACGGTCCAGGCGGGACAGGTAAGACTTACCTATATAAAAAAATAATAGCCAAACTACGGTCTGCGAAAAGAGTGGTTATTCCCGTCGCATCAGCGGGAATCGCAGCGCTACTCTTACCGGGAGGGAGAACCGCTCACTCACGTTTTAAGATACAACTGGACATCACAAAGACCTCCACATGCGATATCAAGGCAAGTACAATATTGGCAGGGTTAATTACAAAAGCCGATTTGATTATATGGGACGAAGCACCACTTGCACATCGACACACATTTGAGGCATTAGATCGGACAGTCAGAGACCTCATGTCATTAGAAGATGAATCGGCCATGCAGAAACCTTTTGGAGGGAAAACTATGCTACTTGGTGGGGATTTCAGACAAATATTACCTGTGGTGCCGCAGGGGAGTCGTCAAGATACTGTTCAAGCGGCTATTTGCTGCTCTTATTTGTGGAAGTCATGTGAGGTTTTCATGTTAGCAATTAACATGAGACTGAGACCAAGCGATGCAGATTTTGCGGCATGGATTTTAGAAGTGGGCAATGGGACTGCAAAGAAATCATCATTCGATTCTGCGAACACTGACGTGGATCGAATAGCGGTGGAGAAAGACTTGCTACTACCTAATGCACCTGACCAACTACTGGAGATTACATCAGCGGCATATCCTGGATTTGCAGAGTCATTCACTAACAATGCTTAATTGACGGAAAGGGCAATTTTAACGCCGCGGAATGAAACAGTTCATCAAATCAATGCCTACCAACTATCAAAGGTGACGGGTGACGTGAGAGTTTAATTAAGCTCGGACACCGTTCAGAAAGAGGTCACACCTGGTGTTGATTGGACGGCACTATACACAGTGGAGTACTTAAACTCACTAGAGTTCCAAGGTCTACCAAATCATGAGTTATGTCTAAAAGTGGGAGTACCAGTGATGTTGCTACGCAACTTAAATCAGAAAAATAGTCTCTGCAACGGTACAAGGCTAATCGTCACTAAACTTGGGAGCAAGGTGATAGAGGGAGAGATCCTAACGGGCACCCATGTTGGTGAAAAGGTACTTATTCCAAGGATAGTTTTATCTCCTAACGATAACAAGCATCCATTCAAATTACGGCGAAGACAATTTCCATTAAGAGTATGCTATGAAATGACGATCAACAAGAGCCAAGGACAAAGCCTTAAAAATGTGGCATTATATTTACCTCAATCAGTATTCAGTCATGGGCAATTGTATGTCGCAATCTCCCGCGTCACTTCTCCGTCGGGCTTGAAGATCCTCGATGCGACATCAAACCTGCAGAATAACGAGGGTGTTGTCAATGTGGTCTACAAAGAGATATTCAAGAAACACAAAGCTTCTACAGGTAATATCGTCATCATTTCATACGTTTCGTTACTCAACCGATCTATGGTTCTATAAACATAGAGATAGACGAAAATTGACTAAACCAATGATGCATATTACTTGATGATGTGACTCAGTAAACATCGAAGAGGACAAAGCCACACAGAAGAACAAAGATTACATGGATATATTATCAGAGTAAACATTGGGGAAAATGGTACGTCGAAATTTAATTTAATAATATACATGTCAATTTTCCTTCTCAGTCGTAGCACTTACATTCAAAAACCGCATATATAATATTAACCTTCGGTTTCAGGAACATACAGGACTGCAAAGAAGAGGGTAACGAAATATACAAACGAATAAAGATGTAAAAGTATGGAAGTTGGGGAAAACAGCTACATTTTAAATTAGTTAATGCAAACGGTTGTAAAGTTATTCACCATAAAATCTAGACGGCTCTACAACGAACGACCACAAATAATAACAAAAAAAATCATCACCTGTGTTTCAAAGAAGGCATATGAAAAAGTAAAAACGAATTACTTTACGATATATGAACATCATTTGCCATCCAAAAAAAATTAAAAAAAAACAATAAACAAAGTAACCAAAAACAAATACAAAGAAAAAAAATCACAGAAATCAAGTCTAAGTAACTTTTAAATTGGGCCTACAAAAAAAACATTAGAAAAAGTAACGGAAATACACACAATTAATTAATGAATGACAAACAAAAACTAATTGCATTCACAATTATTAGAACAAACCCACTAATATGGTTTTACTAAATGGCCGCTCACATAATAATAAATGCAATAAAAAAACTTAGAGCTGGGCAATGAAAAGGTGTAACCTCCAATAGAACTCCACCTATAAAAACCAACAACATCAAGCACTCAAACCACTACAACAATATCAAACAAAGCACCAGCAAATGGCTCCAATAAAAACAGTATCATGCCTAGAAGCATTGCCACAAGATCTACTTGGTGACATTATATCACGAGTAGCTGAATCAAGCCGCAGCAATGTTCGTCAATGCATGCAAGCATCTCTGGGACTAGCAAAAGCAGCAGAAGACAGGAGAGTTCAGAAGAAGCTTAACATAAGACCTCTGGCCATGAATCCATTAGCCACACTACACCGCTATGAGAAACTCATGAAGAAATGCCTAGAGAGTGGTAACGCAGAATCCCACTACATACAAGACATTAAACAATACTTCTACTACAACAACATCAATGCGGGATTACAACATCTCCAGGCTGCAGCGAAAGGTTCGTACCATGAAGGAATTTATCTATATGGAATTATCATGCTATGCAGAGGTCAAACAGAAGAAGGCCAAAAAATTTTGGACCTTCTAGGGTGGCAGAAATGCAGAGCAAAAGCTGATCGCTGCTGGCGGAATATTAGAAGATCATTACATGTAATTCCAGTCATTAAGTGGCCAATCTACCGCACCAGCTTAAGGAACATCAAACCGTCAAGACAATGCAACTTAAATGACATGGACACAAGGTGCAAGAAATGCTACTACTACAAGCAGATGAAGAAATTCATAGCACTTCCCTAAACAGAGGCTGGAAATCAACAAAGCCGAATTTCAATATACATTGTTTCCATTTCTAAGCTAGATGGTTTAAAAATTTAAGATTTCGAAGCTTAAAATCTCTTTTCCTTTCTAAGATTGATTGTTTCCACTATATTTTAACTTTGTTCCCAAGAAATTATAAAAGAATATTCTATATTAGTTGGATCATTAATACTTATTTAAAATGTTAAAAAACAGAAATTGGGTTTAAAAAAAAATATAGAACGAAATTAAAATGACAAAGGACCAAAAAAAACATAAGGTGTAGACCGGAAAATAAAACTACAACGGGTGCTCATAGGTAAATACTGGCGACAACAAACACTGCAGTTAACTATGACCAAAAACTTTTTAAAAACAAAACCACCCATACAGGGGACCAATTAAAAGAAATCACAAGAAAGTTAATTTCAGAATACAAAACACAAGCAACAACAATGTAAAGCAATAATAACCACCAACATTTGTATTAAAAAGAGAAATAAAAAAACCCAACAAGCCTACCAATCAATCAGGTGCTAACGCATCATCATAAAAAATATAGATCTTCATACAGTGGAAAATAATGAAAATGCAAATTGAAGTATACAAACTTAAATATATAGTAATTTAAATTTACAATATCTTCCACATATATTAAGAGTAGGAAATAAATAAATAGGGTAAAAGGAGAAGGTAAAGATAACAAAAAAACAAAGATTTAAAAAGAAGGACAATACTATAATATAAAATAAGTTAAAAAAATTTTTTGGGAACACACTTAGGACAAATTGCAGAGTTAGTATCATATATTTCTTTCAAAACGACCACAAACAGGTTTAATGCGGCCACTAACAGCAATGAAGAGGTATAAATAAAATAAATAGCAATTACAATCAACAAAACGGAAGGAGAAAGACACCCAATATAAAGGCACGTAAGAGGTAATGAAAAAAACACAGGAAACAAAATTACCACTCAAAAATGGCGCAAACACAACCACTCACACAACTACAGGATCTACCAACCGATTTAATTGGAGAAATTATCTCACGAGTGGCAAGAAGTTCACGAACAGCCGTACGCAATGTCATGGCAGCATCACCAAAACTGGCGAACGCAGCAAACAACAAAGGTGTTTTCAAGAATATCAACCTAAGACCACTAGCCATGCATCCATTGGCAGCGATGAACAAATACAAAGACCTGATGGAGAAATGTCTTTCAAATGGTAACCCCGAGGCCCACTACATCAAAGGCATACAAGAGTATTTCCACAAAAACAACACATACACAGGATTACAACACCTACAAACTGCAGCAGAAGGAAGCTACGAGAACGGTATTTATCTTTACGGGATTATAATGTTATGCAGGGGAGAAATTGAAGAAGGACAAACTTACTTGGACAAGCTCGGCTGGAAACAGAGGAAAACAAAAGCAGATAAATGCTGGAGAAACATCAAGAGATCGTTGCATGGAGTGAGAGTGACAAGGCTGGCACGTTACCTCATCACCTTGAGGAGTGTAAAAGCAGCAATAGCTTGCAACCGCAGAGACATGGAGAACAGATGCGAAGGCTGCTACTACTACAAACAAATGGTGAAGTTTGTGTTCATCATTTAACATCACACAATAATAGCCATTCAAAGAATAAACAATCACTCAAAACTTTAAGGTCATAGTATTTTTAATGATTTCATATTCACGCTAAATTCGTTTTCGAGAAATAAATAAAAATACTCATTATGTTCAGCTTCAAATAGTTTCAATCCAAACATAGAATAACAGCCAACTACATTAGAAGGTAAGGAGAACCAAATATTGACAAAAATGAACAAGCAAATGCAATAAAACAAAGACACAGTACAAAATTGGCAAACGGCATTTAACAAAAAATAAACAAAGGGGAAAACACAAATAAACACGGAAAAATAAAACACGGATCGTCAAACCCGTTAACCAGTGGAGATAGAGGCCAAAGTCCAAAGTCCAGACCAAGTTTTATAAAAACAATCCAACAACAAACCTTGGTAAACCGAACCAAGAGAAGAGAAACCAAAGAGAACAGCAAACCAGGAGTGAGATTTGTCATTACAGAAGCCAAAGTAGGAGAGCTATAATTGATTCCAGGGTAACCTAATATAAAATACGCACATCCTCACTCATTTTATTTTTTCCCCCTTTGTTTGGTCATCTATAAAAAATTCAAATTTTGAGCCTAAGGGTTACAACGCAAAACCGAAAAGAATTGAAACCGTACAGAACACAAAGCCGATCGACGAGTTTACATAACGAAAGTGTCGGAGTCAAAAGCCTGAACAAATTAAGGGTAACACAAACAAATACAACCCGAATCAAACGAGAGAAAACTAAACTAAAAACACAACATATCTTACCCAAAATGCCCCACAAGTCCCCTTTTACAGAGTACTGAGAATTTCAATGGTGGAAGAGATCTAGACCTGAGGTTTAATTTCACAGATCTTGGAACTGGGAGATTGAAGAAGAATCAATAGAGTGAGGAGAGAGAGAGAGAGAGAGGGAGAGAGAGATAGAGACCTGTGAGTTAGGAAAGGAGAAGGAAAGAGAAGAAGAGCTTCGATTCCATAAGAATAGACGAGGAAGACGTAAGAGCTCATTCCCTTTGAGCTAGCCGCTTTGAAGAGAGTATTCATCCCGACGTCGGTAAACACAACCGCCACCATCGCCGTCATGAACCCGCCGTCTCTCTGACAGAATCTCCCAGCCATCGTTGCCCCTTCATTTGTTTCGAAATTTTTTTCTGAATCTTCAACTCTGTCCGTATGGGTTGACCAATCGTGAACTCTATTTTTCTAAGTAATTTCATTAACAAAATATATAAAAATAAAAAGTCTAATTGGAAATTGGTCTGCCTTTCAATTGTTTTGCTTATTAGTTAATTAGTAACCTCATTACAATTTATGATTACATAGATTTAACTGTCTAACTATGTAACAGACTACCATAATAAGTTAAAATAAATACTTTAGATTTATGTATGAAGATTATGAAATTGGGATTAGAGGAAACTTGATTCATAAAAACAAAGATCACATTTCGCTCCTAATATAAAATACATTCACATAAGAAAAATCAACATACATATATAAATATATATAAATAAATATATATATATAGGCAACTTATTCGCACTTCGTTCACTAACAGATCATCTCTACAAACCCAAAATAATGCAAAAAAAAAAATTACACCATTTATCTCATAAAAATTAGCCCATAAACAACCCAAATAAATTCAAACACAACTTCAGACTCAACGTCTTCCAAAACTGCAAAGGAAACTGCACCCCCACAAGTTCAAATATATGTGGCAGCATCATATCTACCGCCAAAAGACCTTGAAATCCAAAGAAATAAAACATACAAAGTTGAGTTTCGTCTCATATGCAAACAAGCTCCAACCATGGTTGTACATAAAAAAAAAACAAAAAAAATACATCCAAAAAATAAATAAAAAAACCTCCCGCGCGAAGCGCGGAGAATCCACTAGTTCTTAAAAAAAAAAAAGAAGAGAAAATTTGGGGGAAAGACAGTTTTTTCAAACATGCTCGGCCTTTAAAAGGCCCAATTAAATATAGGTCAACTTATTTGCATTAAGCCCATTATGATTTTTAACTTTCCATTTATTCATCCATCAGAAAAATGGAAATTACAGATGTCTACTCATACGTCGTCGTTTCCGTATCTTTGTAATTTCCAATTTTTGTTTCTCCTCTTGTAAACAAAAAAATCGAGACTTTGATTTGGTTTTTCCTTTTCTTGTCAAGAGACTTCTTGATTTCGCTAATCTCTGGAATAAAAAGACAGACGAGGCAAAGAAGAAGCGAGAAGATATTGACAATGGCGTACGTTAGCATGGGTGAAGCTCATCGGCGAATCACTGAGTACCTAAACCGCTTCTGCGACTCCGTTTCGTACCAAGACTCTTCTACACTTTGTCGTCTCCTCTCCTTCTCTTCCACTTCTGCACCTCTTCTCTCACTCGCCGACGCACTCAACGTCTTCCAGGTGCATAAAATTCTCTGATTTGTATGAAATTTGTCTGTTTGATCCAGACCCATGTCGTAAATTAGCAGCTTCGAAACAGTAGGTTCAGTTTGTGGCTTTTTGTTTGTAAAAGTTTGTGGCTTTTAGGTTCAGTTTTCAATCCAGGATGCTTCCGATATGTTCTAATTAGGCACTACTGCTTCACCAATGAGTGTTAATTTTGAATTTAGGGCTCGAAACAGTAGGAGTATGTTCCTGCGATAGAGCATGATCTATGTGTTGGTAAAGTTTGTGGCTTTCAGGTTCATTGTTTGTAGTCGAGGATATCTAGAGTATGATATTCCAATTGGGTCCTCCTACTTACCAGTGAATGAATTTTGAATTTAGGGCTTGAAACTGTTGTTGTTGTAGGTAACACTCTCTGTCTATGCTGAGTTTATTGAGTATGATTTTTAAATTAGGGCTTGAAACTGTCTGATTAAATTAGGATTGAGTAATCTGGCGGAGTCGTCCTTAGTTTGCAGGATGTCTGAGAATGTTCATTGACAAGTTAGCTAGACTCTTATGATGAAGAGCTTCGAAAGACTGAGTCCAGCGAATTTTACTCTTTGTATGATGCAGGATGCTAGCAGTTTGATAAGACAATCTGATAAATTCTCTGAATACGGCGAGATTCTAACTCATTTGTTTCGTTCTCTACAAAGTTACCGGGTTGGGAATCTGGTCGAAGCATACCTTGCTTTCGAGAAATTCGCCAAGTAATGTTTCTTGTTCCTCTCTGCTCCATTGATGTGTTTAATTTGATTTCAGGTTGTTACCTGTTGTAGAATGGATAAGCTACTTTTTTTTGTGTGTGTGTGTTCACAATGTCTGATATTTGGTGGATTCTATATGTGTGCAGCGCTTTTGTTCAGGAGTTTCGTAATTGGGAATCTGCTTGGGCATTGGAAGCTCTGTATGTAGTTTGTTATGAAGTTCGAGTTCTTGCTGAAAAGGTACTCATTCACTTTTATACCACTCATCCAAAATCTTAGATTTGTTTAGATTCATATCTCTTGCGTTTTGAGGTTCTGAGAGCATGATTGGTTCGCAATGGAAATGCAGGCTGATAAAGAATTGACCTCTAACGGAAAATCGCCCGAGAAATTGAAAGCGGCTGGATCTCTTCTCATGAAAGTTTTTGGAGTTCTTGCTGTAAGCTGCCTTTGTCTATCTTATCTTCAGGAAAACTCCCTTTGGTAATTTTACTTTTGTCTTGAGTTCCTTTTTTTGGCTCCTTATCTAGTTTTAAACTGTAGGGTAAAGGTCCAAAACGAGTGGGAGCATTATATGTGACTTGCCAATTGTTCAAGACCTACTTCAAGGTGAAATGGTTAACATTCATTCGTATATTATTATATGTAGTATGATCAACCATTGATTAGAGTACTAAACATGTGTCTCTAAATTATCTGTTTCAGCTTGGAACTGTCAATCTTTGTCGAAGTGTAATAAGAAGTATTGAGACTGCTCGGATATTTGACTTTGAGGAATTTCCAAGAAGAGACAAGGTCTAGTGCAATTCTCTGCAACCAGTTTTAGTTCTTGACCTCCTGATTCGGTAACGTTTATCTGATGTTTTTTCGTTTACAAACACCGCAGGTGACATACATGTATTATACCGGAAGATTAGAAGTCTTCAACGAGAATTTTCCTGCTGTGAGTCACCAATAGATTTTCTGGTTCAATCAACAACGTTCATTTTGTAGCATTTATAAAAATATTGATAGTGTTCGATCTTGCAGGCTGACACAAAGCTATCATATGCATTGCAATATTGCAACCCCAAGAAAGAACGGAATATAAGGTATGATTGTGGTTTACTCTGTGATTACATTACTCTTGCAGTGCGTTGCTTAATGAGCTTATGTGGCTTATGTGGATCAGGATGATATTGAAGTATTTGATACCTGTAAAACTTTCGATAGGAATCATACCAAGAGATGAGCTCTTGCGAAAGCATAATCTTCATGAGGTAACAGCTTTACTTTTATTTTACTAAAATTCTCCTTAATTATATGTCAAACTTATTTTGCATCTGCGAGTGATAATATCTTATCTCTGTTAATCCAATTTCTCTATGTCTCCAGTACATAAACATTGTGCAGGCTCTGAGAAAGGGTGATCTCAGGCTTCTCCGACATGCTCTTCAAGAACATGAAGATCGGTATGACATCTGACTGTACTTATCTACATCTTAATAAGACATTGTGTTAGACTAGTGCATGAGCATCTTAATTAGCTTAGTTGGCTTGTAGTGGATTGTAGCTGTGTTGACACTCAGCAATGACCGGCTAGTTATAGAGCTAATAGGTTAAAAGAAAGTTGTGGCAATTAGGTCGAGAGCAGAGATGCTCTCGTTAGTCAAGTCGCTCTATGATGTTTACTTGTTCGATGAATTGAATTATATCGCTGAACAACTTAATATCAATCAGGTTCTTGAGGTCCGGTGTGTATCTGGTCTTGGAAAAGCTGGAGCTCCAAGTCTACCAGAGACTCATGAAGAAAATGTAAGAAGTAGTTAATATAACACAAGCTATATATCCATTGAACATTCTCAGATTACATTAGTTTCATATCTCTTTAACAATGTTTCAGATATATCAGCCAGAAGCTGAGTGATCCAGCGAGAGCTCACCAGCTGAAGCTTGAAGTGATTGCCAAAACACTTAGATGGCTAGAGATGGACATGGATCTTGACGAGGTTTCTTCTATGTTCCCTCCATTCGTCTACTGTTTAACTAGTAGAATGAATTCTGTAAACTCACTAACCAGTTCTGAAAAATATTTTTGCAGGTGGAATGTATAATGACGATCTTGATATACAAGAACCTAGTGAAAGGTTATTTGGCTCACAAGAGCAAAGTGGTAGTTCTAAGCAAGCAAGATCCTTTCCCTAAACTCAACGGGAAGCCTGTTGGCTCATAGATATATACATATATATTCACATCCAGACCCTGCAAATTGCGGGTTATCCTTGTTGTTGTATCAAGAAACCCTGTTTAAACTCATTATTTACTTCAAATTTTTTTTTTGTAGTAGTCTGATAGATTTCATTTGGCATAAGGACTGGTTGAAAAGTAATAAGAACATTCAGATTATTTTACAGGCTTGAGGCCTTGAGCCTTTTCTCTTTTTCTATCTCTACAATTTCACGAGTTGTTGTGCCTTTAAAATTTTCTGACTTTTGTCACAATTGAAATCAATCAACCAATGATGAAACATTGACAGTTATGAACAATAATAGATAATCATGGAGAAGAGAATATTTTTCAAAATTTACTATGACATTTTGTCACAATAGAAACCAATCAACTCATGATGAAAACTTCAAAGTTGTGAAAGAGTATAGTTCTTGAAACTTGCCATCAATAAAACGAAAAAGTTCAAAGGACAAACAAAGAGAGAGAGAGAGGACAATACAAAACTCAAGAGACTCGTAGTTGTTGAGATTGGATTATTCGGAAATAGCTTGCGATATTATGACTATGTTTGAAAATAGGAGTTGTTCTTTCGCACGGATTTTGTTTTTGTGTTTATAGCTAGATCTCCATGTGAATTCACCTATGACTATGTTTGAAAATAGGAGTTGTTTTTTTCGCACGGATTTTGTTTTTGTGTTTATAGCTAGATCTCCATGTGAATTCACCTATGTTAAAAACCTTCAACAAGAAAAGGGCTGCTCTCTCCAAAACATAAACACCAAATTCTCTTTTAGAAGAGAAGTTTCCTTCATGTTCTCCTTTTGTACTAAGTCAACTTATCTTTAAACCCATCACATGCTAGCCTCAATTTCTCCTCAAAGCTATCAGTGAGATTCACCAGCTCTTTAGATCTTTCTTCTTCTCTTTCATTAGAGGAATGAAATCGCTTCCTACAACAAAAAGCCCAAACATGGCAGCTACAGAGAGCGTAGATGCTATCTTCGATGCAGAGAGAGCAGCCTTCTTCTTGTTGAAAGATTTCACATGTGTGAATTCACATGCCTTCTTGCTGCTCAGGAGTCTCTTCATGATTGTAGCTTTCTTTCAGCTTCTTGAAAATCCTTTCCGAGCCGATAACCACCAGGTGCTTTCTCAATGATTCTATGGGAGAATCACAGATGCTTGGCTTGTTAGGCTTCCATTTGGAAAATCTTGGAAGCCTGCCGAAGGATATCTATGCAAAAATAAGGACAGTTAAAAATTGAGATTGAAATATAGATATAAACACCGACACTTCTTGTCTGAATAATAAAAAAAAAATGGAAGTAAAAGAATTAATATCTTTTACCATCCCACCCACACAAGAAACAATAATTGTCAAGAGCATAAGATGCGAGTGAAAAAGAATGAAATAAAATCTGTAGGATAGGCTGAATTATATATATGTAAGTACCTTATCTTTGTTTTCAGTTTACTTTCAAAATCTCAACCGGCTGATCAAATCACAATATATTGACATCATAAGACAAGAAATGGTTTTTTTTTTTTCACGAATTTTGTTTTTGTGATTATGTTAGATCTCCATGTGAATTCACATATGTGAAAACCTTACAACAAGAAAAGTATGCTCTCTCCAAAACAGAAACACATGTTCTTCTTCTCCGAAACAAAAACTCTCTCCAAAACAGAAACACCTGTTATGATTTGGATTTTATTCTTTGATTTTTTTTTTGCCTCACTCATATATATTACTCCCTCCGTTTTTTAAGTGTCGTTCTAAACTTATTTTTTGTTTACAAATAATTGTCGTTTTCGGATTTCAATGAAAATTTATGATAAATTTTCTAATTTTATCCCTACCTTTTTATCTTATTAATTATTCTTATCAAACAAAATGATGTTTTAATGATGGGTAAAACAAAAAAAAAATAATGTTTTCTTAATCTGTGTGACATATCCTAAAACAACACTTAATAAAAAACGAAGGAAGTATTACTATTTCCATTTATAGTTTGAATCAAAGATTCAAAGTTTTTCGTAATAGTATAATTCCGAAAAAATCGAAACCGTACCATAGCAAGCCGAACCAAGTTACATATGAGTTTTGTATGGTTTTAATTTTTGTAAAACCGAAAAAACCGAAAACCAAACCATACCAAACCGAAATATATATGGTTTGAATTTTTATAAAACCGATAAACCGTAAAACCGGAAAAACCGAAGCGAAACCAAGTCGAAAACCGAAGTGCCCACAATAAAATCATTGTCATGCAAAAGATGTGAGAATGATATAAAATCCGTAGGATAGGATGAATTAATTAATGTGATCGGTTAGTAAAGGAAGATACACTTTGAAGCTACGAGTAATATAGTAGTAACTACAGAAAACTGTGGAGTTCATCATTGTATGATGCTTCCAGGGTGATTTTTCGTAGTGGATTTCATCAAGTTTTTGATTTACCTTCAGATAGATAGAACCTGAAATAGTAAAAAAGATTGGGCTAGATTTTAGAAACGCAGGAAACTAAAAATATGCAAGGGCTCAGACATATAGTCGACGAGAAGCACAATATAAACTTCTTTTTTTTACCACCTGATCGATTTTATCTATACATATATAGTTCCCATAGTTCATTACCCTACTAGGTAATTTTTCATTTCTTGACAGTACTACCGATGGAGAAGATAATATTTTTAATATAAACCAATCAACGGCGGATGAAAACTTCAAAGTTGTGAAACACAATAGTTATTGAAACTTGTCAAACAAATAAGTTCAATAGACGAAGAGAGAAAGACTCGATCTTTTCAGGCAGCGAGATCAGGAAGTGTGTTCTGAATGTTGTAAGGCATCAAGATGTTGAAACCATCAGCAGCAGTTGAGATGATCATCCCTGGAATCTGGTTGTGCCAGTGAAGTTCCTTCAAGTCCTTTTGTCCCTGGTGAACGAAGAGAAGCTGAGGAGGCAGGTCTTGAGGTGTGTTGACTTGTTCCTTGGTCTGCGCTTTGAACTCTGCTTCCTCTTCCTCATCCTTCTCCAAGGATAAATCCCATATCCTGCAGCAGATACAACAGATTGCCAAAACCCATTAGACAGATTTTCAGTTTTCTTTATAGGGATAATAATCCATGTTTTATGTATATATAAAGCTTTGTGGCTCACGTCAGCTGGTTATCGCCGGACGAGACTGCAAGTGTCGAGGCTTCATGAGCGCTCCACTCAATAGACGTGATAGGATGCTTATGGTACTCAAAATGTGCTACCACAGCATCTCCGTCCTAGTTCAAGATTCAAATGATATCACATTAGAATCTTGTTAAGATAATATTGATATGGAAATTATAAAGCTACTACGGTTATAAAGCTTTGGTCTTTAAAAGCACCTTGATCAGTCTAAGATCACGGATAGAGAATGTCCCGTCATCACTCCCTGAGGCCAACATGCAACTAGCCAGCCTTCATGAAAGAGTAAATACAAAGAATGAGCCATTTGCGAGTAACACAAAACCAAGAAGAATTGAGTTACACATCAAAGTGGCGGAAGAACCTGTTCCATGAGATGACATTCACATCTGCCTTATGTGCCTTGAAAGCTAATGCAGGCGACTTACCAACTCGGACATCCCAAACTGCAACAGTCCCATCCACAGAACACGACGCAAACACGTTAGCTTCAGCTGGACTCCACTGGAACAAAAAAAAAAAAGAATGTTCAGCCAAAAGAAGAAACTAGCAGTAGACACACGATTTAGCTGCAAAGTGACAATTTACTTGTAGATCTTCAACACTTGCAGTGTGTCCGGCGAACGGAATAGGATCAACAGTCCATGAACCAGAAGCTGGCTCCCACAAATGAATCCTACTATCGCAGTCCCCTAACCCGTGGAGAAAATAATAAACACACATTGACTATGTTGAATGAAAAGCATGTAACTGTTTGAGTATAGTAGAAATTTCTGAGATAACTATACCAGAAAGAAGTCTTCCAACAGTCACAGGACTCCAATCTATAGCATAGCCTTCGTTTTTGTGGCCAGAAAAGTTAGCTAAGGGTGCTTGGTTAAGAACCGGCGAAGTTGCATCTTTGCCTTCTGTTTCTGACTCCGCTAAAGCATTAAGATGAGAGCTAAAGTCCCACACCTGCCCACGAATACAGAAACACAAACCAGTTTCTAAGGGACACATGCAAGCAGACAAAAAAAATATCTCTTCATGGTTTTTGTTTCTTATTGCCAAATGGTAAACTAATATATCCGGTTTCAGAAACAGTAAGGACATTATCTTACCTGTACATGACCAGAATCTGCCCAAGAGACGCAGATATGAGAATTTTGTGGCATTGCACGTATACGGTTAACACATCCATGGTGAGCAACCCTGCGAACCTGTATATCGAAAATTTTAAAACAAAAAAAAAAACAAAAAGAAAAAAATAAAAATAAAAAAAAAAAAAGATGAATAACATCATAGTTCCGAAAGAATCGAGAATTACCTGAATAATTGGAGTACTGGAAACTTCATCTTCGCTTTCCTCATCGCTATCACTGTTATCATCCTCATCCTCCATATCATCATCATTCACTACCGTCTTGGGCACTACATCGCGTCTCTTACCAGATACGTTGCTGATTTTAAACATTCCGATGGAGTTATACGGTGATTTCTCAGCCTAAAAGGTAGGGGAAAGAAAGTATACACAAAATTACGAGAGATTCTAGAAGCAAAAACACACTTGAAGATATAAAGGTACGAGACTTACCTGAGTCCCAGCCACCATGTACAATGTGTGAGGAAACTCAGTTCGGTTCAAACCCAACTTATCGCCCAAAATGTCAAAACTGGACAAAAGAAAAGATAAATCCATCAAATCACTCACCAAACTCACACTAAATTTCGCAGCTTTATGAATGAGATGGTAAGATAATGTAATTGCAAATACATTTGTTTCATAGGCAGAGAAGAAGCTTTCTCATCAAAAAAATTTCCAGGTAACAGATAAAATAATCTCTAATAAAAGCCTAAGAGTATCACGATTTTAGCTAACATCCTCTAAATTACCTCAAACAGGGCCAACCAACATGGAACCCATGAAGGGAATTGTAAGCAGAAGGGTCGCACTGAAGCTCTTCTCCGTCTTCGAGCTTATCGACACCTGGCTGCCAAACCCTAGTTGGCATCGATGGTATCGAGGAAGAAGACGCATCTCCCTTCTTCTGTCAATTTCAACATCCAAATTCACGATACTAGGTCTTGATTTGAATATAAAAAAAAATCAGATTGAAAATTGAACAAGAGCAAGTTTGGGATTGAAAATTCAAACCTTGTTCTTCCTCTTCGCCTTCTTACGGTTTACGGCGGGACACATTTTGCCTCCTACTGATTCTAACTATTCGAAGCTTTTGATCGACTTTTGTGAAATAAGAACGATGAGGTTCTTCATTTTCGCTAGGGTTTAAGCGATTTATACCTAATCAAATAGTTCTCTTTTTTTTGCATAAATACCCTCTGTTTGTTTAAAATTAATATATATTCCTCGATATTTTGAAATACGAAGAAATCACCCCAAATTTTTATAACAGATCACATCCAAACTGTTCATTAAACTATTCATTGATTAGAGTCAACAATCAAAGTAGCAATAAGGCAATGAAACAAGTATTCGTTGATTAGAGTCAACAATCAAAGTAGTAAAAAGGCAATGATGATCCTTTGGTGTACCAATAAAAAAACCAAGTACACACACTAGTTTTTCTGATTCTACTTGGAGAAGAATTTGTCCCAATCACGAAGCGAAGAGTCAACAGAATCATCAGGGAGAAATTTGGGAATCCTCTCGGCGCGAATGAACTGTTTCAAGATAGCTTTCTCTTCATCGATTCGTTTCTTCTCCTTCCTGTCTTTTGGTTCTATCTTCCTCTTCTCTTCCAAGATCCACTTGAAGAGCTCCCTTTGCT
The DNA here is from genome assembly GCA_020283515.1 of Alliaria petiolata. Lineage (NCBI taxonomy): Eukaryota > Viridiplantae > Streptophyta > Magnoliopsida > Brassicales > Brassicaceae > Alliaria > Alliaria petiolata. The sequence goes on along the minus strand of JAHZTW010000001.1, from coordinate 448,040,769 downwards.
CGTCTTCTGGAATCGGTTTCCTTGCTACTGTAACAGGCTCGGTTGCCACAGTCTGAAACACCAACTGATCAGCTGCATCTGTAAACTCAAGCAGAGGATCCGGTTTAGGGATCGGTTTGGCTTCTTCCTTCTCCGGTATTGCTGCTGTTTCTTGTTTCTTAGCCTTGTCAGTTTCTGAAACCTCGCTGTTTTCTCCACCTTTCTTCTCGACCTCGGCGTTAACAACACCCTTTCTCGCACCTTTGCCCTTTTTAACTACCATTTTCTCCCCAGCCTCAATGTCCTTTTCTCGTTTTTTAGCAAATATATAAGCTGCAGAAACACATCATAAAATTAGCAAACACCGAAGTGAAATGTCATCAATGCTATAGCAACTTCAAGCTGCTTATAATGCCAGAAAATCAAGTATTGTTTTCATTCAGACCAAGCTAATAGTACAGCCAGCGAAGTATATAACCAATAGGAACCATAACGTACCCGATATGGGTTTAGTGAGGGTATGCTAAAGAAACCTAATGTGGTTTAGGTAATACGCTGAAAATGTGAGCACAATACAATAAGACGAACCAGAAAAATTACAAGAAGGTATGTGCATTCTCTCTATAAGTTCAATGTATTTTCATATCTCTCAGAACATCACCAATGAGTATGGCGAATCAAACTCTCTTAAAAGCAGATACTAGTAATGCCATGGCATAATCAGTTTTGTTTCAGAATCAAAGCAAGCACAAAGGTTCGGAATGATCAATTTCTATATTTGATGATTGCAAGAAAGAAATCGTCTCGTTTCTTGATACATCAGTAAAAAGATGTGAAAGAAATTTTCTCAGCTAGGCATTTCATCAAACACATTATGCACGTAAAACTGAAAAAAACACCAAAAGTATCGAAGACTAACCTGCAAGACCGAGATTGAAGATCAACATGGTTCGCCAGCCGACTGTAGCCAGTCTCGGGACGGCTTTCTGTGGAGGTTGGGATCCAGAGGGAGATGGGTCCATCGATCCCGATGGAAATATCGCGAAACCCGACTTGGATCTTCCGTATTATACAGCTTTCTCGAGAAATTAAAGTTTCGTCAGAAAGAAAATGTAGGTTTCAAACGCTAATTTGATGAAATCCCACGATTCTTCGCCTTGTGATTTGATTTTTGCTTCTTTGCCAAGCAAATTTTGATTCTCCTGGCTCTCTATGTACTTTTTTTTTGGGAACAAAGTTTTTCGCTTCGATCTTCTTCGAGACTCTGACTGATCTTGACGGTATGGTTTGCGTTTGGGTCTTGAAAGTCTCTAACTCATCAAGAGGTTCTGCAACTCTGATTTTATACCCGGTTTGGTTCGGTCTGGCTTGTGTTCAATGCAATGAAAACTAAAACCAATTTACATGTAGAGTTGGTTTGAGTCGGTTCACATTTGAGTTGAACAAAATAGCATTTTAAGAGTCTTTAGAGGAAACAGGATCAAGAAACAAAACCAATGTATCCTAAACGATTTGGAAAGGTCCTAAAGCTACGAATATCTCAAAAGACAAGCCATCCTTTTGAAAACCAAGATTCCTCGCTAAACCGACAACTAAACCGCATTAGTTTTGTTTTTTTAACCATAGGGGGGCGATAGATAGCTAGACAATGGTATTTTTATTTCTCTGCTCTCAAGGCTTGGAGGCACATGTCATAACATGCGACTTGAACTTCTCCAACTCTACCAGGACTTCATCTTCTGGTCTGTAAATCAAGTCACTCATCCGCCATATCTACCAAAGAAGAAGAAAGTATAAACAACATTTTACGTTTTATTCGACAAAATTGCTCATCCGAGTACCAAGAAAGGCGTTTATAGGTTACCTGCAATGTTCCACCTCCACCAGTAGTCTCACAGTCATCAGAAACACTGACAATAGTCCAAGGGTCCGACGCATTCCAGTGGAAATCAACAACCTTGTCCCTATGAAAGCATTGTATAATAAGTGAACTTAGAAGCAAGTAAATGAGAAAGCAATCAAGAAAATTCGGATTAAGTATTCAAGAACCTGTGACCAGCATGCTGGAAGAAGAGCCCAGCGGGGCTTTTAGCTGCACGATCAGACTTCTTACTCACCTGATGGACGTCGATTAAACAAAACCAAACATGAGTACAATGAATAAGTTTCAGTGATGATACGAAGAGTGATTTATGTACACACCCTTTCATAATCCCAGATGTTCAAGAGACCATCTTCTGCAGAACTCCCAAAAACCGACGACTTATCAGGAGACCACTGAATTGATTAACAAGATGGTATCAGTAAGTTAATCAGGTACGAGTAATATGATGAAAAAGAACGGAATAGTGTTGTTGAAACCTGAACACAAAGAACAGCAGCTTTGTGACCCTCAAATTTGTAAATAGGCGTACCAACTCCATTTGAGGTCAGGTTCCTACGATCATACAACCGGACAGTGTTGTCTGCAGACCTGAAACATTCAACTATATCTAATTAGTACACATATGCATACTCTAAAAAAAAATTTAATTAGATGCTAACTGTGCCTAAATCATCTGTTTGTGGCACATGTATATATCTATTTCCCCATACCCTGTGAGGATCAGATTGTCGTCATGCGGATTCCAATCGACACAATGAAGATCAGCATCATGCGCTTTTTCAACCTGGTAAACACACAAAAAAAAACAAGATAAAAGATAATAGAATGCAAAACTTCAAAAAAGTTGATAGGATTAAGAAGATACAGTACCTTCGTAACAGGGCTAGTGCCAGTTCTTGCATCCCATAGTATAAGGCAAGAATCGTCACCAACACTGCAGAATTCTTGTGCACTTCACCACATAAAAATTCACAGGAAGCATCATCAGAAAAGCATGAAAAATTCTGCATTTTGCATGAAAAAAAACACGAGATAAAAAAAGGAGACTGTTTTAAGAAGTTACCTAGTCGGGCTGAATGCCACATCTTCAACCGTATCGTCATGGCCATGATATACACCTCGCGGGCCAACAGTGGGACTCTCAGTCTTATCACCACCTTCACCAGTCTGTTTGATGATAGATCCAGATGATTTGGAATCTGTACCAACTGTTGTGATGTGGTCCTGGATACTCCACAGAACAACTGACTTGTCCTTGCCTAAGAGAAGAACCATTGAATGAGATACTGGCAATCCACATGATCGGACAATACAAATCACAGAAACACAAACCTCCGGAGAGGACAAAGGGTTCGGTTGGGCACATTGCAAGAGCAAATTCAGCATTATCTTGGTGTCCAGTTAGTATCTGCAAGAAAAATGGTTCAGATGATGAAGACAAGTAGCACTATTTAACAAAATAGATATGTCATTTCCAACGATGAGATTAAGACAAACAAGAATGAAGCAGAAGCAATGATTTGCAACAACACATCTCAGGAGTGGACATACCAGGTCCGGACGGGAATTGGCAGCTCCAAGCACAGCATGACGGTTTGGTTGAGTTTCAACATCCCAAATGAGAACCTGGAATCAACATATTGTATTCAGATAACTGAAACTGGAAAATACGTCCAAAACAAAGGATGGTCTTTGACTGCCACATAAAGAGATATGAAACCGACATATTTCAAGTTGCTATGACCATAACAAAATAGAAGTAGCACTTACATCAGGACTGTCGGTGTGAGTAGCAACAATCTTACTGTTTTGTGGGAGTTCCCTGATTCTGTTAACCTGCAATTGCAAATTAGTGATAAATACAGGTCAGAACAGGGTTTTACTTACATCAAAGTGCCAAACAAGTAAATTCATGCACTGATTCAAACAGTCGTGCGGATACAAATATTGCACCAAATAGAACTAGAAGCAACAATGTTGATAGAGTGGGCAGAATTCATACCTCTCCAGGGTGAATGATGGTCTTGTACTTCTTCACAAATGGCGAACGTGCTTCTTCATTGAACTGAAACACACATTTGCAGAAGACAGTAAATAAGTGTCACACGACAGGAAATGCACTGTAGTGGGGATCATGATAAAGGAAAAGGCACAAGATTAATAGCAAAACCACTAATTACCTGAGATATGTGCTCTGCCGCAGCGACCCTTGGCTTAACAACTTCGCAATTCGCTATGACTAGAGTATTGGGCACACTGCCATCAGTCTGGTGACACAACCAAGAAAAATACAAAATGTGATGAGACACATACAAATATTCTGAGATCATGAGACAACTTTCTGAAATGATATAGCGAGTAAGATACACGAGGAAGTGAAAAACGAACTTGTTCTGAGAGGTAAAGACGCTGGCGATTCTTGTATGTTGCTTGTTCGAGTTGAGGACCCCATCTGTGAAAACCAAACAACAAATCCACCAAATGGAACCTCTTAGCACAAGAAGTAATGAATTCATCAAATATGATTACAGCTAAAACATTTGAAAACAAGAAAAAAACTGACGTTTCCTCAAAATTGATAGTAGCCTAAGAGTTACTTGATTAATTTGGAACCATCAAAGTAACACAAACAAAACACCAAAACCTTCTTAATCCTTTGTGTTTGTCAAGGCTTATCAAATTCCAGAGGATCGTGTAAAATTGATGAATCGAACATCAGATATAGCAACGCTTGAAGACAGAGGCACATCCAAAACGCTAAACACCAAACCCTAACTAGAACATTCGCAAAAACTCGCTAAAACCCAGAAATCGAAAAATATATGTCTATATCTCCGCATTTTGCCTAATTTAACCGGAAATGCAGTTCAATCCAAACACCAGGATGTTTCAAAGCTTCTCACACAAAATCTAATTGAAAAAAAAATCAAAGCCGAAGATACGATTAACCGAAACCCTAGAAAGTAGAGAAAAGTAAGAAAGAGGACCTGCAAGAGAGTGAAGGCCAGACGAGGTTATGGTTGGCGAGCCAGTCGTAGAGAATGGGGACGAGACCTTTCCACTGAGAGTACTTCTCGTCGACACTCGGCTGCTGCGTTTTCTTCCCGCTTTCCTTCATTTTCCCGCCGCTGCTTCCGCTCTGTTGCTGCGACGCCGGCGTCTGAGAATCGTCCTTGCTCTTAGGTTTCCGGCCTCTCTTCTTCGGCGCCGGAGTCACGGTTCCTCCGCTCGGTGTCGTCCCTTGAGGAGACGCTGCTGCTGCTTCGTCGCTCTCCATTTTTCTCTCTCTCTCTCTCCTCTTTTTGTCTTTTTATTGATTTACTCTCTTCGGTGACAAATACCGTATCTCTCTCTCTCCACTGCTTTACAAACAAAACCACCGTCGTTTCCCCTTTTTATTCAGTAATATTGGGATATTTTATTAAATAAATAAAAAAATTCCCAAAAATTAAATATTCTAGTCTTCAGATTCCAACTCAATTTGATTAAAAGTAAAATTTTGAAAATCGGAAAAAGGAAAAGGGAAGAAGAGCAATGCAAATATATATTCGTATTTGGACGATTAAAAGAGTCTAATTAAAATGATTGTCACTCTTCCAAGTAAATAATGATGATTACATAAACAAAAATTATAAATCATAAGTCTTCCCAAAAGATAATAATGATTACTGCGGCAATGAACAAAACCAAAGAAGAAGCAGACGAAGAAGAGTAAGAGGAAGAAGACGAAGAATCAACAATCTGAACAGGGAAATTGCATTGCCCCTGAGATATGTTCTGTGTGGTAATGGTGGCCAAGCCTTGGAAGATACAAGCCTCCTCATCTTGATTCTTCACCTGAAAGTACATGTTAAACGCATACGAAGCGTTCCCGTTCGCATCAAGACCATTGCAAGAAGATCCGTAACCGAGAGCCGTGCAATCCGAGTAAGTGCAGGCGAAATCTATGTTTTTAGCGAGTTTCGTCAGATCTTTGGCTTCTGGGTTAAAACTACACCACTTGTTTTGCAGATACGTCACGTTCTGCGCGCCAACCAACATCTTGTTCTGTCCTTGACCCGAGAGATCAATAGGAAACTTCGGTTGCCCGTCGAATTTGAATATCCCCCAATGTCGTTCAAAGTCTCCAGGTGCTATGCTTTTGGCATCCTCATCGAGTAATCCGAACAAGTATACCTCAATGTAGGTAGGTCTCAATGGTGTACCTCTGTTTGTTCCAAGCCTCGGCAAAAGCCCGTTGTAGAATCTGTAAGCATCACCTGCGAAGAAAAAACACAAAATCAAAAGCTGCATCTACTGAGAAATGTTATTTTGGAAGATGATGATGATATCTAATACCGGTGTTTGCGTGTTTGTCACCCTCTGTTGGCCATCCGACTTCTCCGACGATGATAGGCATATCTCCATGACCAACAGCTTTCAAAGCCGACACCAAAGTGTCGAAATTGGCGTCGAAGACGTTGGTGTAAGCGACGCCGTTGTCATCTACGGGTTGAGCTCCGTCGAAGAAGGCGTAGTTGAGTGGGAAATCGTCGTTACCGTAGAGACTCAGGAAAGGGTAGATGTTGATCGTGATGGGGGCGTTGTTCTTGCCAAGAAAGTCGACGATCTGAGTCATCTGAGCGATGATGTCAAGACGGAATCTTCCTGCAGATGGCACGGGGTTGCTCGCTGGCGAATCGTAGACGTCCGCGTTTAAAGGAACCGTAGCTTTGACGGAGTTTCCTAGCCCGGCTTCGTTTAATGCGTTCTGGATGTTTTGGAGTGCAGGGAACGTGAGGTTAATGAATGATCCGTTGTATGATTTGAGGAATGGCTCGTTCCCAACAGCTACAAACCTGAAACACAAGCATAACTCATCATGTGTTACAACTGAAAATTTCCAACCTTTTTTTAAAAAACTAAACAGTCAAGGGTTTATGAGGTTTTGAGCAAACAAATATACAACATTAGAACCAATCTTTAACGCATCCAGCAGAGAGATTAGCTGAACATGTTTTGCATTTGACAGTGTTGTTACAAGATTTACTTTTTTTTTTCAGAGATTTGATTTCACAATTAGACAACACATTCATATATGAACATTTTGTCTATTATTCTGTAATAAACATAACTCAACATGTTTTGCAATCGAGCAAACAGATATACAGCAATGGAACCAATCTGTAACAATCTAAATGGAGAAAGAAGAGGGAGAAGGCAGAAACTAACGTGATATTGACACCGCCATTGAAGTTATAGCGAGTGACATTCTTGCGAACCCATTCCTTGGCTCGGTCGTAGCTTCCCATGACCTTAAGCTGATCATTGGGAATAGCGACCATCACTTGGAGACCCGAGCCAGCGAGTGCGCTCATGGTGGTCTCGTCAGCGTCGAAAAGCTTAACCTTGTTGATGTTATTGTCCTTTAGCATCTGAACCACTGTCTTTGGTGGCAGCTTGTGTGTTGCCATTGTTCCCCAGTTCACACCTAGCCCATCGACCACAAGACCCAGAGGACCTGTTAGGATTGCAAATCCGAGGACGACGAGGAGGGCCAACAGATTCACCATCCTGAGAAACAAAGGCAACGGCAAGCGTGAAATACTAAAGATACAAGTAGTATCTCCAAAACGCTCTCAAGTTGGTGTTGACCATAACAAGGATAGAAAAAGCAACACTGTTGGTGTGAGTAGCAACAATCTTACTATGTAGTAGGAGTTCACAGCGATGCAGATACAATTAATGCACCAGATTGTAGAATTCACACCTCTCAAGGGTGAATGATGGCCTTGTACTTCTTCACTGAACTGAGAACACACGCAGAAGATAGTAGATAAGCATCGCGAAATGACAAAGTCCATTTTTTGAGAAAATGAGACAATTTTCTTAAATGTTATCGCAAACAAGATACAGGAGAAAGCAGAAACCTACCTACTTGTTCTGAGATGTACAGAGACACTGGCGATTCTGTGGAACCTATCTGTTAAAATCAAACAACAATTCACCAAATGGTAACTCTTAGCACAAGAACTAAAGACAAATACGGCTAAAACATGAGGAAGAACTGAAATTTCATCAAAAAAAAAAATCACTTGAAATCAACAGACAGAACACCAACGCATTATTAAACCATTTGTGTCAAATTCATAAATCAAACATCGGGATAATGTCTAAAAAGGAAATAATCACATCATTTTCCTAAATTAAGCAGACAATATCTAAGAATGAAATAATATCCAAAACGCTAAAAACCAAACCATGACTAGAACATTCCACTTAAAACCCAGGAATCGAAAAAAACTATCAGCATTTCCTAAATTAAGCGGAAATGCAATTCAATCCAATTCAATTCACACGAAAGGTAACCCAAAGAATCAGAAAGAAGAATATAACTCTCTGGACCTGTAAGAGAGTGATGATGTTAGGGTTGGCGAGCCAGTCGTGGTGATTGGTGACGATACGCTTTTCTCATTCTTTTTATTCAGTAAAAAGTTAAGCAGGCCTAATAAATTATATAAATAACAAAAGTAAGATATCTGAAAAAAATAACGGATGAAAAGTTTTTTTTTTTTTTTGTCGACAACGGATGAAAAGTTGAAAATCAACATAAATTTTAATTAGATAACATAGAATAAATAATAAATGACACTTGTTGAGTCAAGATTCTCCCCCGAACACCTTTGGTAATGGTGTTAAAATTTTGAGATTTTTTCTAGACAAATTCTAAAATACATTAGTGCTGTTCGTTTGGGAGATGCAGGTACCTGTGACTACGGCTGCGGCATAAAGTTTTGTTCGTTTTGTTGCCGCAGGCACCTACGTCTAAACGCAGCGTCAACAGCAGGTACCTGCGTTCGACATTTTTAGACGCCAAAAAAATTTGGCGGTGCGATTCATGCCGCTGTCGCAACCGCAGCTCTACCGCTGTCGCAGTCGCAGCCGCCTGCATCTACCAAACGAACAAGGCTATTATATATATATTTGGTACGTAGCACTTCCTCTGTGATCAGTACAAAATTTAGTAACAAACAAAACTTATAAAGCTAAGATAATAAAGATGATACACAATACTTGTCTACAGCATCTTCTATATAAAAAAAATGCCAAAAATGGTTCAAAAATCATAGCTATGAAACATGTAAATTCAATACTTTTTTTGTATTCGTTTTACTCTAATGCGAATTGTTAGCACATGTTCACTTCCGAATGACAAAACCCAATACTGTACTTTAGAAGAATCTCTTAAATATGATATTATGATACCCAATACTTCAGATAAATAAATTTTTAATATCAACTTACATTTAAATAATAAAAACAAATAATAAAAACAAAGTTTCAAAGTTTCAAAGTTTTCTTTTATGATCACTATACTGCACGCACAATTAAATCATAAACAATTATCAATAAAAAACAATCTAGATTCTTAATTTGTGCTCAATGGTATTTCAATTTCCACTTATATAATAAGATATTGAGTAATAATTATTTATTAAAAGGATGATATATATATTATAGGACATACATATACTCAATCACTGATTTAAAGGTATAAATCTAATTGCCTTTTTCTTTTTTTATCTTTAATCTTCTTCTTCAACTCGTTGAGATAGGCTTCATGTATTCGAACCTCCCACATGAGCATTTGCAGCATTCCGAATCCACCTCGAACAGGATCGTGTGTCCATGCGACACCTTCAGTGAGTATGGAAGATGCCAACGCAGATTTTTGTTCCCTAGGAGCAAGTTTCATCATTCTTATAATCTTTGGCGTACCAAATAATTCATTAGCACTTTCGTACTCGCCTAACCTATAAAAAAAATAGATTTAAAAATAAATTAACACCAATAACTAATTTTGATGGTTAATTATAAGAAACAGCATAGCGAGAGAAATTAGTTAACAAAAAATATATATAAGAAAATAAGTACAATTCATAAGGAAAATATGGAGCAAATTCGCAATTTCTGCTGCATCTTCTGTTTCTCGTGGTGCAAACTGCACAAGGCCTACGTTTAGTCTTGGCTACTCGGGCTGTCATCACAATTTTTTTGTTTTGAAATAAAAATCTGTAAATTAAGTAATTGAAAGATAAATAAAAAAACACTATGATGAAATATTTATAGGTAAAATTCTGCAAAATAAAATCAAATGAAATTTATTATATATCTAAATATGACTATGTGCATTAAAAATGTTTTTTGTGTGGATAATAACTCAAATTTTATTCTAATTTTATATAGATATTGCAGTATTTATAATATAATTAAAATCAAACTATTTTTAGTCACATATATAATTAGCAAATCTTTTATATTTTAATTGACAAATTTAAATCCAAAGAAATCTTTAGTTTGATTATATTTACATCTCATGCCATCTGAAAATGTTGGCAAACCGCCAAATCCTATTGTTGGCGTAAATTATTAAGGAACTTGAAAGTAAATAATTTGATTATTTCACTTTTATTTATCAATAAAGTTTTTATTTTCTTGCAAAAAAATATATATCCTTTCCTATTATTATTTTTGTTTTTTTTTGTTTTCTTTTCTTAAACTTTCTATTATTATTTTTGTTTCAGTGCTAAGTTGAATATTGTCATGTCAACCCAGTATATCCACTGACAAGTTACTGAGTTAGGATTGAATCAACCTAGCGCTTTCATTTTCTTTTACCACACAATTCATATTCAGTTAAATGCATTTTCCCATTATTGAAAGAGACAATTGGCGATTTAACGCGGAATCTCTAATTTTCTTGGTGCGATTGGTGTTGTTTTGATGAAAGTATATGGAATAAACCCAAAAAAAAAAGACTAGGTTTTGTTTTGTTAAGAAGATACACATGTGTGTGTATCTATATATTTTATAAATTAGTTTTATTAACCAATCCTTAGGAAATGAGTTTAGGGTTTAGATTTTAAAGTATAAAAAGAGTTTAAAGATTTAAATTGTAGGGTTTAGGGATAGATTTAAAAATTAGATGTAAAAAATAAATCTTCATCTCAAACGAAAAAGATTAATAGTATTTTTAGAGGATTAACATATGAAAAATTATATCAATATATAAAAGTTTACACTAATCAGTTTGGGTTTACCAATCCTTAGGGAGGGGGTTTAGGGTTTAGATTTTATGATTTAGGATTTGGGATTTGAGGTTTGGGGTTTAGGATTAAGTTATAATTTTTTTACACTTACCATTTTGGGTTCACCAATCCTTAAGAAAGGTTTAAAGTTTAGATTTTAGAGTTTAGGATTTAGAATTTGGGGTTTAGGGTTTAGAAATTCGAATTTTTCATATGGGTTGGTTTAGGATATTAATGTATGTGTCTATAAATTTTACTAAATTTATGGTAATTATAACATGTACATATTGTTACTCGTTGACATATTATATTATTACCGAAAGCATTAAGTCTTACTAAACATTTAAATCAAATTCAGTAATATTTTTTAAAAACTAGCCTCCATATATTAAGTTAACGTAAATGTCATAACAAATCAGGAAATAATTTTAATAACGTAAATGTCATTAAAAAATTACCTTACACCCAATCTCTGTAGATATCACCTCGAATCCAGTAATACAATTGACGTAAGCTTTATTGCCGTAAAGGATAGAATGGTCCGAAAGCGTTAGTTTCTTAACTCATTATGGAAGAGCGTTATTTAACATATATATAAATACGTTACTTTTGCAAGACTCCCTTATTGAAATTTGAAAACTATACGATCTTGAAGAAGAGAATGACCCTTGCGTCATTAATCTTACATTATTCCTTTAATTGCGCAAAGCCATCCTTCTCTATGTGTATACAAATCTTATATTATTCCTTTAATTGCACGTCATGATGATTATAAGAAGAAGAGAGTTTAACTAATTTCATTTAGCTAATTAGTTGTTCATTGATAATAATGCATTACAAAAAAATCACAAATATGAAGAAAACATGTGCCACGGTCATAGCAGCCAGCGCTTTAAGGTTCAGTTATGATCAAGTCAAGTTTCTTTTCAGACCAAGCTAGCAAAACTGTTCAACCATGGTGCTTATTAGACGACGGTACCACTTATCGCAAGGTGAATATTCATTTTAATACTTAAAAAAAAATGAACCATTTACCTATTCAACATTCAAAAAGTCCAAAATTGGTTGAGACATCCTATAACTTTATCTATCTTCTATTCTCCCACATCCCCCACCCATCATCCTTGAGAATTGGGTTCCTATTTTATTTTTTCTAAACAAATAAAATGACCTAGTAATCTTAACTTAATAATTGAAATTAAGCCGGAAATAACTTAATAATTGAAATTACGCTAAACATAGTCCTTGTGCAGTTTACATCACCAAAAACAAAAATTACGCCAGAAATAACTTCTTTTTTTTCGTCGAAATATGTTGGTTTATATAGAATTAATAAAGTCAGAATACAGAGTTTCAGTTATCCAATCTGGTGGATAGTTACAATTTGAGAAAAAAAACAGAATTAGGAGGACCATGTTTAGCTAACAAATGAGCTGCACGGTTACATTACGCCAGAAATAACTAATCTTAGTAGTAGTGGTTAACTGGTTATTATAATAAACAGTATATATAAAAAAAAAAAATAAACAGTATAGTAAAAAAAAAAGTCAAATATTCGGGTTGAAAAATTGGAAGCAAATTCGCGATTTATGGCGCTGTTTTCGTTTTATGTGGTGCAAACTGCACGAGAACCACGTTTAGAGTTGGTTACTACGACTTTCATGCATCACTTATTTTGTTAAGAAAAATTTGACAATAATAATTCAAAAACTTAATAAATGAAAAATGAACAAAAACATATTAGCAAAGAAGTATTTATAGAAAAAAATCTGGAAAATAAAGTCAAAAAGTCACCAAATATAAAAATGTGCCTATTACTGATTTTGTTTTTTTATTGTTTTAAAAATAACTCGAGGTTTTATTTGACTTCAAAATTTAATGTTATATATAATTATAGCAATTTATATATTATTTGTAAGTCAAATTGAATCTCGAGTTATTTCTAAATTTTTTTTGACACATATCAATTCATTAATTAGATTTTGATATGTGTAAAAAATACTTTTTCAAACGAGATTGAAACATGTGTTAGTCAAACGATTATATTATTTTTCGACACGTCTCAAAAATATCTTAATCATTATTATTAGTTTGATTTTATCACACGTTTACACATTAAATGTGTAGGTTCATCTATTTATATTATTTTCAAAACATTAACTAATTTATTTGTCTATATTTATTTACTTTTTATTTTGATTTATCATATTTTTAGTTTCTCTAAAAAAGAATGGGTTGTTACGTTTACACAATAAATGTGTAGGTTCATCTATATATATTATTTTCAAAACATTAACTAATTTATTTGTCTATATTAATTGACTTTTTATTTTGATTTCTCGTATTTTTAGTTTCTCTAAAAAAGAATGCGTTGTTTAGATAATACTATTAATAGTAAGAGTGAATTTGAGGAGGTACCTAAGCAAAACAAAACAAACTAATATAGCAAGTCTATTACCGTATATAGGAGAGCTGAGGTAGTCTCTAAGTAATCGAATGTGCCACATGAGTGTTGTTGGCAGCATTCCGAATCCGCAAAATGCCAACAAACTATTTTTGTTTTTTCAACAAAAAGACTTTTTAATTAAATACTACAACGAACCATAACCCTAGCTACTATTACAGATTGATCCTCGTTTAACACACCCCCAAACAACTCAAGACGACTAACTCGCGGATGAAAATAGAAAGAGAGAAAGAGAAAAAAGAGAAAGTTTTACTCGCAACCCTACGTCTCACTCTGAGGAGAATGACGTCATCTTCACCGATTGAAAGCAATACGTGGAGAAAGCAACCGAAGTCTTCTTTCGGAAGATCATGCATGTATGTGTGCATGTCATATTGTCATGGCTCGCTCAAATTAATTCGAAGATGAGAAAGACTCTTTTGATGATTTGGTATAAAATAGGCTCCAATTCCAAATCTATCTATAGGCTAAAAGCCTCACACTCTCTACATTTTGGAATCAAACCACATAATCTGAGGAAAGCCCTTGTCCTTGATTTTTAGGTTCACAACCATACATGGTTCTCTTCAGAATAAAAATAGTCTAATTAGAGACATTTTAATTTCCATGAATGGGTTTGTAAAACCTATATTGTGAGAGTTGAGAGTTGAGAGTTGAGACGTAGGGTTGCTTATAACCAGATTTAAACAAATATGTATTTGGTAAAATATACAACCCAAATTTATCCGCTTTATTCTCTCTACTAATTCACATTCCCGTATATATAGTGACATCCACAGAGTCTGCAAATTCCAATAACATTTGTAGATTCCATATCTCTGTTTCCATGGTCAATCATCTGACTTACCATCAGGATTGGTAGGTTTAATCCTGTATACTTGGGTATATATAGTTTTGGCTTGTGGAAAAGCTCCGGTTCGTCGCAGTCACTAAGGATCTATCTCCATCAGCTCCTGCATAAGAGCTTTGAGCTGTGCAATTTGCGTTCTTGCATGTTACAACCATCAGATATTGTTTAGTGAAGGGTTATGTCCGTTCTTTGTGGTCCATTAATAGTCAAACCAGAAACTTGATCAAACTATGATCATGACCATTAATGGACCAGCTACCAAATTGTTCAAACTATGACCATTACTGGTCAAACCAGAAACTTGTTCCCATTCAAGTGGACGGTTGAGATCATCGGTTTCCATAGCCACGAGGAGTCGTCTCTCAATTTCATGAATTTGGTTTTTTGTGTTTGAGCGTGTAAACTATTCAAGAACCGCGTTTTCAGCATTGGCTCCATTACAAACCCAAAAAAAACTATTATTGGTTTTCTTTTTTTTTAGTTTTTGGTAAATTAAACAAAGTGAAAAGGGAGTAAAAAACGTTTTTGGTATCATACGGAGCTGAAGACATTCCCATCTGATGGGGCTGTTGAGAGGGTTTATGGGCCGGATATAAGTCAATTGCAGGGACACCTTTGAAAAGTTAAGTGTTCATCTAAACTGAAACATTTTTTATGGTAGATACTACCGAGCTGCATTTCGATTATGGAAGGATTTCATAGCAGATAAATCATTTGTGACCGTCAATGTGGAAGATGTGGAGCGCAAAGAGAGATGATAAACATTGCACATTGTAATGGCATCTCTCACATGATGACAATATGACAAATTATCATTAGATATTATAGTATATCTTGAAAGCACGCAATGATAATTCTTTTTCGAATATAAATCAGGATCCAAGAGAAGTGCTCAGGTTAGCGTACGGAGAAGCTATGGCTTGTCAACTGGCACAAGTTGACGAGACAGTGATTATCTCACAACCAGATACCCAGATAGTAGCCATTTGGATCGGACGAGTTATGTTGTCAAGTGGATGGAACATGGAAGGAAACATCAGCCAATGCTGGTTTGAGGTGGTATTGCCCTGGTTTTGGAACATAAGAGATTCTAATGGGGGCACAGAATGTAAGATGAAGTATATCTCCTTTACACGCTGAGTTTGAAGCATTGATATGGGTTATGCATTATATGTTCGACGCTAGATGATTGACGGTGGCTTTCATCACAGACTGTTCCAGATCGGTGATGATGGTTTCTAAACCAGAGGAATGACCAACTTTTACACTACATCTGAAGGAATACTAGAGAAATAGAACCGCGTTTTCAGCATTGGCTCCATTACAAACCCAAAAAAAACTATTATTGGTTTTCTTTTTTTTTAGTTTTTGGTAAATTAAACAAAGTGAAAAGGGAGTAAAAAACGTTTTTGGTATCATACGGAGCTGAAGACATTCCCATCTGATGGGGCTGTTGAGAGGGTTTATGGGCCGGATATAAGTCAATTGCAGGGACACCTTTGAAAAGTTAAGTGTTCATCTAAACTGAAACATTTTTTATGGTAGATACTACCGAGCTGCATTTCGATTATGGAAGGATTTCATAGCAGATAAATCATTTGTGACCGTCAATGTGGAAGATGTGGAGCGCAAAGAGAGATGATAAACATTGCACATTGTAATGGCATCTCTCACATGATGACAATATGACAAATTATCATTAGATATTATAGTATATCTTGAAAGCACGCAATGATAATTCTTTTTCGAATATAAATCAGGATCCAAGAGAAGTGCTCAGGTTAGCGTACGGAGAAGCTATGGCTTGTCAACTGGCACAAGTTGACGAGACAGTGATTATCTCACAACCAGATACCCAGATAGTAGCCATTTGGATCGGACGAGTTATGTTGTCAAGTGGATGGAACATGGAAGGAAACATCAGCCAATGCTGGTTTGAGGTGGTATTGCCCTGGTTTTGGAACATAAGAGATTCTAATGGGGGCACAGAATGTAAGATGAAGTATATCTCCTTTACACGCTGAGTTTGAAGCATTGATATGGGTTATGCATTATATGTTCGACGCTAGATGATTGACGGTGGCTTTCATCACAGACTGTTCCAGATCGGTGATGATGGTTTCTAAACCAGAGGAATGACCAACTTTTACACTACATCTGAAGGAATACTAGAGAAATAGAACCGCGTTTTCAGCATTGGCTCCATTACAAACCCAAAAAAAACTATTATTGGTTTTCTTTTTTTTTAGTTTTTGGTAAATTAAACAAAGTGAAAAGGGAGTAAAAAACGTTTTTGGTATCATACGGAGCTGAAGACATTCCCATCTGATGGGGCTGTTGAGAGGGTTTATGGGCCGGATATAAGTCAATTGCAGGGACACCTTTGAAAAGTTAAGTGTTCATCTAAACTGAAACATTTTTTATGGTAGATACTACCGAGCTGCATTTCGATTATGGAAGGATTTCATAGCAGATAAATCATTTGTGACCGTCAATGTGGAAGATGTGGAGCGCAAAGAGAGATGATAAACATTGCACATTGTAATGGCATCTCTCACATGATGACAATATGACAAATTATCATTAGATATTATAGTATATCTTGAAAGCACGCAATGATAATTCTTTTTCGAATATAAATCAGGATCCAAGAGAAGTGCTCAGGTTAGCGTACGGAGAAGCTATGGCTTGTCAACTGGCACAAGTTGACGAGACAGTGATTATCTCACAACCAGATACCCAGATAGTAGCCATTTGGATCGGACGAGTTATGTTGTCAAGTGGATGGAACATGGAAGGAAACATCAGCCAATGCTGGTTTGAGGTGGTATTGCCCTGGTTTTGGAACATAAGAGATTCTAATGGGGGCACAGAATGTAAGATGAAGTATATCTCCTTTACACGCTGAGTTTGAAGCATTGATATGGGTTATGCATTATATGTTCGACGCTAGATGATTGACGGTGGCTTTCATCACAGACTGTTCCAGATCGGTGATGATGGTTTCTAAACCAGAGGAATGACCAACTTTTACACTACATCTGAAGGAATACTAGAGAAATAGAACCGCGTTTTCAGCATTGGCTCCATTACAAACCCAAAAAAAACTATTATTGGTTTTCTTTTTTTTTAGTTTTTGGTAAATTAAACAAAGTGAAAAGGGAGTAAAAAACGTTTTTGGTATCATACGGAGCTGAAGACATTCCCATCTGATGGGGCTGTTGAGAGGGTTTATGGGCCGGATATAAGTCAATTGCAGGGACACCTTTGAAAAGTTAAGTGTTCATCTAAACTGAAACATTTTTTATGGTAGATACTACCGAGCTGCATTTCGATTATGGAAGGATTTCATAGCAGATAAATCATTTGTGACCGTCAATGTGGAAGATGTGGAGCGCAAAGAGAGATGATAAACATTGCACATTGTAATGGCATCTCTCACATGATGACAATATGACAAATTATCATTAGATATTATAGTATATCTTGAAAGCACGCAATGATAATTCTTTTTCGAATATAAATCAGGATCCAAGAGAAGTGCTCAGGTTAGCGTACGGAGAAGCTATGGCTTGTCAACTGGCACAAGTTGACGAGACAGTGATTATCTCACAACCAGATACCCAGATAGTAGCCATTTGGATCGGACGAGTTATGTTGTCAAGTGGATGGAACATGGAAGGAAACATCAGCCAATGCTGGTTTGAGGTGGTATTGCCCTGGTTTTGGAACATAAGAGATTCTAATGGGGGCACAGAATGTAAGATGAAGTATATCTCCTTTACACGCTGAGTTTGAAGCATTGATATGGGTTATGCATTATATGTTCGACGCTAGATGATTGACGGTGGCTTTCATCACAGACTGTTCCAGATCGGTGAGGATGGTTTCTAAACCAGAGGAATGACCAACTTTTACACTACATCTGAAGGAATACTAGAGAAGTAGAAAGGAGTTCAACTTTTTTTCTATCTCGCACATCCCGCGCGCATAGAATATGAAGGCGGACAAGTTGGCACAAAATGCTCGCGACTACCTTTACTATTTACATTATGTAAACTCAGTTACACCGACTTGTTTTTGAACCGTATAAGGAACTGAGGGTGCATGTTGACAAAAAAAAAGTTATACAATAATATTAAAAAAAAAAAAATTATAGATTTTTATACGGGAAAATACAGTAAAAAAAAAGTTACTATGTATCCAATTGTGCCTATATCTGTTTTGCTAATAATAAATTTCGTTTGACTTCAAAATTTAATGTTATATATAATTGATGTCAAAAAAATACATTGCCATATTTAGTCTTCGTCTGGTTGATACTACACTTGTATATAAATCACATGATAACTAATCCCTTCCTTACAATTCTCTCATTTTCCAATAAGAGAAAGAGAGAGAGAGAGAAATGGCTAATCTTCGTCTAATAAGCACTCTAATCACAGTTTATATTTACTTACTTCCGGGCATCACCATATCGTCAGAGATCCCTAACGTTGTTTTACCCAAATCCCTAAACCTCACCCTCATCACCGATCCTTCCACCATCTCCGCCGCCTCTCACGATTACGGAAACATCACCACCGTAACTCCCGGCGGCGTTCTCTGCCCTTCCTCCTCCGCTGAGATATCCCGTCTCCTCCGTTACGCCGCCAATGGAGACAGGAAATTCCAAGTGGCGGCTCGGGGGAAAGGCCACTCCTTAGACGGCCAAGCCTCCGTCTCCGGCGGAGTAATCATCAACATGACGTGTCTCGCTGGCGTGGTGGTCTCAGAAGACAAGAAGTATGCAGACGTGGCGGCGGGGACGTTATGGGTGGATGTGCTGAAGGAAACGGCGGAGAAAGGTGTTTCGCCGGTTTCTTGGACGGATTATTTGCATATTAGCGTCGGAGGAACGCTGTCGAACGCCGGAATCGGCGGTCAAGTGTTTAGAAACGGTCCTCAGATCAGTAACGTTCTTGAGTTGGACGTTATAACTGGTACGCAAAGGCATGCAATACAAATTTCAATATATTATATATTTTTATAAGTTTTTTGGTGTGGTATCTTTCATGTTTTTATAGTTCTACTACATATCTTTGCGCCACACGCAATTGAATCTTCGAAAAATAAATGCGTAACGCATCTGTATAGACTGATTTGGTCATCACAATTCACAATTAGTAGTATATGCGTGTGTATATGTGTAATTTTTCTAATGTTCATGCATGACGCATGTAAATGGAACTTTTTGCCATTCAAAGATTTTTCTCCAACTATGATTTTTTTTCCTATTATCTTCTAATTATTCAAACATCATCGTTACGTCAGGTTTTTATGATTTAAAAAAAGAAAAAATCTAGGCAGCATTGGTTTTGGTTTCTATACATATTTGATATACTTAATCAAGCATATTAATATTTAGGCATGTTACATATTTTCGTAGTTTTTCTTATGTCCTACATATGTAAATGTCCCAAGTACACAATTACAATAATTCTTTCACCTAAATATTTTTTTTATGTATATTAAGTTGTGCTTAATTATTATTACGGATGTGTGTGGTATATTTTCAGGAAAAGGTGAAATGTTAGTATGCTCGCCACAGCTAAACCCAGAATTGTTCTATGGAGTTTTAGGAGGTTTGGGTCAATTTGGAATAATAACGAGAGCCAGAATTGTTTTGAACCATGCACCTAAAAGGGTACGTATCATCAAATCTCACCTTTTGATTCTGTTGTTTTGTCTATTAAAATCTATGCATTTCCTTTTTCGGCCGCTGACCTGGCTAATTTTGGAAAGTTATATATTTGACTAGTCTTTGGGTATCAACTGTAAATTTGTTCACCGTATTTGAATGGAATCGGACAGGCTGTGAATAATTATGGATATATATTGCGGTAGATATATATTGCGGTAGATATAATTGGTTACATATTGGATAATATTATCGTGATTCTACGAAAAGAGAGTTAGAGACGTATGGATCACACTAATTCACAACTCTCGAAAATTTCTTAGATCGATGGTAGCCCAAAACTATAATTAGGTATAATCATATGATTGATTTGGTACGAATTTGGAATCTAGTCAAAGGCTTAATTTGAACAAAATCTATGCGTTGAATGAAAAATTGATATGGCTTATATTTTATTATAATTTATAATCCTAGGACTTGTTTTTTTTTTTTGGGTTCAAATCCTAGGACTTGTTATTGTCCAATCTTGTCGTATGCTTGCAAATCTAACTGATGTAAATAAATAATCTTCTTTTATTGTAGTCAAGCTCTTTAGTTAGGAAATTAATCCATTTATGTATATTTTGTATTCTATTGGTGAGTTTGTTGACTAGTTGGAATCTTACAACGACGGTAAACACAACAATTGGTTATGATCATGTTTAAAGAATTTACAAAGATGATTATTATTATTTTGGTCATAATATGCGATGACGTACGTTCTGTCTTATGCTACGTATATGGTTGTATGATTTGAAAAAAAAAAATAGTGGTTACTTATGGAACGAAAATTTGAAATAATGGTATATTCACTCAAAGTACTTCAAATATGTGAAAATAATATGTTTTTCTTTATATATGTGTTAGTGTTAATTAGAAGGGAACTTTTCAAATGAAATGGTGTAGGTGAAATGGTTTCAAATGCTGTACAGTGACTTCACAGCTTTTACAAAGGACCAAGAACGTTTGATATCAATGGCCAATGATATTGGAGTTGACTATTTAGAAGGTCAACTAATGATGTCGAACGGCATCGTAGACACCTCTTTTTTCCCACCGTCCGATCAATCTAAAGTCGCTGATTTAGTGAAGAACCACGGTATCATCTATGTTCTCGAAGTAGCCAAGTATTATGATGATCCCACGCTTCCCATCATTGGCCAGGTACTACACATTTACATATGCATACACACACTATATATATGGTCGCTTCTAACATGTATCACCATCATTTACACCACAATTTGACATTCATCATCATCATTTTGGTTTATAGGTAAGAAATTCGGGTTCATTGGATCTTAGTCTTCTCATTGAAATGTATATATGCCATTTTAGTTGTTATATTCTAACATTTGTAGGAACTTATACGTATACATAAACGCATATATAGCCAAATTCACATATGTTTTTTTGTATACAACTATGGCTTGTAACACATCATCGTTGCAACGCATACACATATCGCTCATAATTCAGACCAATCAAAATTTGTTTGTTTTGTAGGTGATTGACAAGTTAACTAAAACCCTAAATTACCTGCCCGGGTTCATAGCAATGCACGACGTGACCTACATCGATTTCTTGGACCGTGTACGAAACGAAGAAGAGAGACTCAGATCTTTGGGTTTATGGGAAGTTCCTCATCCATGGCTTAACCTCTATGTCCCTAAAACTCAGATTCTCGATTTCCATAACGGTGTTATCAAAAACATTCTTCTCAAGCAGAAATCGGCTTCTGGACTTGCTCTGATCTATCCCACAAACCGAAATAAGTAAGCTTTCTATTTGTATTATCTTCAGGAACAAGTAACTAGATTTATTCGATAATAATGATTTCGTTTGTTATTGTCAGATGGGACAATCGTATGTCGGCAATGATACCAGATGAAGATGTTATCTATATAATCGGACTACTACAATCAGCAAACCTACAAAATTTGCCAGAAGTCGAAAGCGTTAACGAGAAGATAATTACGTTATGCAAGGAGTCAGGTATTAAAATTAAGCAGTATCTAATGCATTACACCCGAAAAGAAGATTGGATTGAGCATTTTGGATCGAAATGGAATGATTTTTCGAAGAGGAAAGATTTGTTTGATCCCAAGAAATTGTTATCACCAGGGCAAGATATATTTTGATCAACTTAAATGTAACCGGAATAAGTAAAGAATTAAGACTTAAGATAAACCCTTTAGCAAAAAATAAAAATAAAAATTAAGACTCAAGATTAACCAGATTTAGTAAAGAATTATTAGGTAGTGTAGACTACATCGAAACATTTTTATTCTGTTAAAGCATTAAGGCTTGAGAGATCAACCGGAATAAATAAGGTAAAATATTGTTTCTGTTTTGCTAACTGTCAAAAGAAACAAAACATAAAAAACAGAGAGTCCCAATTGGACATGCTTATTACCAAAACTCATTAAGAAGTTTCACCCATACTTCTTATTGAGTTTAGGGAATTTCAATACCTGGCGTAGATAGATGTTTGCTGGCGTTAGGTGCTCGTAATAAGGTTGTGTTTGTGAACGGATCGTATCCTGAGTTAGATGGATCTTGGTCTCGCTGTAATAATATCGTTTGTACATGGATCTTGATACTACTGCTAGACAAATGTGGTTGGACATTCATGATCAGTTTAAGCAGAGTGATGGACCGTGAGATTAAACAAGAAATCTTCTCTCAAGTGTTAGTGAATACTATACTATTACACTTTTAGTCTTAGTCTTAGTCTTAGTCTAAGAGTAAGAGTAAGAGTAAGTTATTTTCATGTTTCTTGGATAGGTCAGCTCAAAATCAAGTGCATATGCTTAAAAGGATAACTAAACTCTTAGTCTCTGCTGTTCAAAGCCACCGGTCTAGTCTCGTTGAACTTCACCCACATTCCCATGCTCACATATTCCATCTTGAATAACTGCGATAACCAACAACTACCATCACCATATATATCAACAGATGCTTAAATCTATTGGTATGCCACGTCGTATTCCAGATTATCCAGATGCTTACTAATAACAATCTGAATAAATGTCAGTTGCATTTCAATAAGTTGCTTCTTTTCAAAACTGTTATTTGTATTTTTTTATAAATTCTAATTTTAATCCAATAAATATTATTTGTGGTTGCGTCTTTTCACTTGTGAAAAATACTTCTTTTCACTTATGACTTTTTAATCCAATAAATTCACTATTTTCACTTATAATTATCTCAAATGAGAGACTTTGATATGGGTCTAAATATGGGGAAATCATTGGAATTAGGAAGTTTTTCCAAACAACCATCTACAAGTAAGAGTTTGTCATTAATATATATCAACTCTATAAAAACATAAAAATAATAATTTCTTTTTAGATCGATGTTTAGCAAAAATGTTTATTAAACTAATGTATCTTTTTTGCTTATTTTTTGCTTTTGTTTTGCTTATTTTTATCGAGATACGAGTAGATGAATATTATTTCCATTTGAAAAAGGTCTAAGAGAGTTCATATCAATGAGAGAATATCACATGTAAAAATTCAATCATATTGTTAAAAGTGAAAAATTGTTTCATCAATTTATTGTTAATGTTTATATATCGTTAGAATCATATTATTTCTAATAGATAAGATCAAATCAAACAACAATAAAAGTCGATATATATAATAATAATGTTGTTATTGGAGTTAATATATATGTATAAACTACTAATAAATCTTAAAGATAAAAATATTCATTAAAAACGAGTTACCGCGCGAACGTGCATGTTTTGTACCTGGTTCCATGAAAAAGAAAATATTTATTTTCATGTTTCTTGGATAGGTCACCTCAAAATCAAGTGTATGTGCTTAAAAGGATAACTTACTCTTAGTCTCAATGTTCCTCACACTACAAACTAGAAAGTAAAACTTCACTAACCTCCGGATTGATCATCAGCTCCCTGAACAATAGGGTTCCCGTCAATATGAATCTTGGATGACTAAAAGAGGCATAATAGCCCGCAAATTCCGTAATACAAAACCCAAGTCCACTTTGGAGCAGTTTCTCCGAGAGCTGAAATTAGTTTCTCTTCAGGGTATTGAATCCACATCGTCGTGGACACAGATAGCAGACAATATCCAATCCCATACAAGTCGTCAGAGCCAACTAATTTCGTTACGGATACTAGAGATAGATAGCTAGCGAGTATAAACGCTATGACATATAAATCTGAATTGTGGGGTTTCTCTATATCCGCGCTCAAGTCAACAAATGCCTTCACTAACAGCAATGAATCTTATGACCTTAAACGCAATATAAACAGCGAAAAAGTCCCTAACATAAGTCTCCTTAATCTTCCCAACTCTGTCAAATCTTTTACAAAAGAGGATAGATACCACCAAAGCAGCTACTACTAAAATTGCCTTTACCCAATCATGAAGACAGATGAATGCCAAAGCGATGATAGCAACCATAGCCTGCGCACACATAATCGTTGGGCTATACGCACTACCCACTTTTGTTAACGATCGTTGCAGTTTGGGCTCCATTGTCTCAAGAAGCCATAGAGGGTTTTCGCCATGTGCATCATCAGTGCATGTGCAGTCCTTATACTTTGATCACGAATTACATAACGAATTTGAGAAAATAGCAATTAAGTAGAAAATTAACAAAATTGAGCAAAAAATAAGTAAATTATAAGCAGAATATAAGAAAAAATAAGCAAAAAAAAGGATAATAATAAATCTTAAAAAATTATTACGTAGACGAAAACCAAGACAACCCATTCACTTACATGTTCCGTCCTTCAACATTATCATTCCCATCAACAGCCACCCTCATTAGCATGTGTTGAGGCTTTTATGAAATTTGGTTTTATGTATGAAAAATGTATTTAATTGAATCAAATGTGTTAAGAATTTCTAATCCTCCTGTTACTTTTTTGCTTGTCTGACTATGAAGAAAAACTATTACTCTCTCCATTTCATATTAGTTATATTTTTGAAAAAAATCACACAAATTAAAATTATTTTTTTTTTATGTTTTACCCTTAATTAATACAGTATTTTGTTTCATATAAATTAGGGGTAATTTTCCAGTTCGAATAAACTAAAAAAGTAAGGATAAAACTGAAAAAATTTATCATACATCTTTATTACAAAATATGAAACAAAATTTTAATTTTAAAAGGATAAGTAATATGAAAGGGATAGAGTATTTGAAATGAAATGAAATAAAATTGATATTGGAGAAAAAAAATGTTCTGCTTTTTCTTAACATTAAAATTCCCCATAAAACTACAAAAATTTCTCACCCACAGCAAATGGGTTTATATGTAAACGTGATTAACTCACACCTAAATTACATGAGGAGAGAGGGAAACCGAATCCAAACCGCATTAAACCGAAAAAGTACACCAAAAGAAGAATATTATACTAAACCGGAGAGGGTCTGATCATGCTTCAACCACCGCAGCAGCAGCAACAACTACAGCTGGTGCTTCATCATCTGTGTTCTCAGATGAAACCACAACTCGACCAGAATCTTCTTCTTCCTCCTCAGATTCAGATTCTTTATCTGCAGCTTCATCGGCGATGAGCTTGTCTTTGAGCTTGTTCATGAGCTCTTCTTGAACCGGTTCATTCTGTCTCAGGAACCTCTTCAAAGCCTCTTTTCCATGGTAGTTCTTCCCGTTTAGATTGTAGAACGTTCCGTTTTTGGCAATGAACTTGTGCTTTATGCTCAGTTCGATTATCTCCGTGACCTTGCAGATTCCTTTCCCGAACTCGAGCTCAAACTGTGCTGTTCTGAATGGCGGTGCGAGTTTGTTCTTCACAATCTTAACAGATACTTGACTTCCCGTTGTCTGCAATAGCATACAATGTCAGGTTTCAAACACTAGCAAATGCAGTTTATTCACCATTCTTATTCAATCTCAGGATCAGTATTTGTTCAAAAATATGGAGGCAGCCAAATTTTTTTTGAAATTACCTCTTCGCCTTTCTTGATAAGACCGATTCGCCTAATATTCAGACGCATGGAAGCATAAAACTTCAAGGCATTTCCACCACAAGTAACTTCTGTCGGACCCCCGAATCCGCCAAATGTCGATAGTTTTGCTCTCACCTGAAAGAAAGATACACTCACATAAGAGAATTTACATTCCACAAAATCAGGAACTTTTCTACAAATCTCAACTACCAGAGTTCCATACCTGATTTATAAAGATCAGAAGTGTTTGCGATAACGATAAAGAGTGGCTCAGTTTACGCAAAGCCTGGCTCATCAGTCTTGCTTGCATAGCCATATGAGCATCACCCATCTCCCCCTCAAGTTCTCCTTTAGGTACAAGAGCAGCCACCTGTAAAAGCAAAATCACATGAAACCGTGAGGAGAGAAATATAGAGCCCCGGACCAAAATCCTCGTTCCATTTATTCATCACATATGAATCACCTTACTTACACTGTCAACTACAATAACATCAACTGAACCACTTCGGATTAAAGTGTCCACAAGACTAAGGGCCTGTTCACCACAATCAGGCTGTGATAGAAGCAGATTTTCTGTATTTACACCGATTGCCTTAGCAAGTGACGAGTCAAGAGCATGCTCAGCATCGACAAAGACACAGGTTCCTGTACGCAAAGAACGTTTTTTTAGAATACTCACAACCAAATACAATATAGTTCTGTAAACAACATAGCCGAAGAGTTAAAGAAACATGTAATAACCTCCTTGTTTCTGTGCTTCCGCAATTACATGAAGAGCAAGTGTTGTTTTTCCTGATGCTTCAGGACCATATATCTCCACAACACGTCCCTATCAATAAGAAGAACAATAAGAATCTACCCAAAGCTGAGACCAATATCACAGGAATCTTCAAAGAGACACATAAACTTCTACTGTTCTAGATGGACCTCAAGGATATTTGAATTCAATGAACAAAGCTAACCATCGAAAATGAACACCAGAGTAATATCACGAAAAGATATGTATACCTTAGGAAGGCCACCGACTCCCAACGCTACATCGAGGGCAAAAGATCCGGTAGAGTAAACCGGAACATCTCTAGGAGAAACAGCACGACCGAGCCACATGATGGACCCTTTGCCAAATGAACTGGTTATCTGATCAAGCGCTTGCTGAAGAGCAATCTCCTTTTTCGACATACCTTCCTCAGATGATCCATTTCCATCAGACTTGGACTTCTTTTTAGCTTCAAAGGAAAAACAATCGCAGAGTAAATAGCAAATACCTTAACTGTAAGAAAGACAATGAGCCGAGCAATCAGAAAAGGGATATGGCTTCATCAAAATCCTGAACCAATTTCAGTAAACCCGTTCAACAGACACAAAGGTGAAAGCTTTCATTAACCTTTGGCAGCAAAACCTCGGAGCTGAAACGATGTGCCAACCACACCTCTACTAAATACCTGTAAAAACGATGGAATCCTTCTCAAATAAAACAATAAGGGCGCGGATTCAAGCAATAAGCAGATTTGACAACAAAGAGACAACATTTGGGATTTTCTTAATACAAAATTTCACTTTAATCATACACTTAAATAAGCCATGGAAACGGCAGTAACAGAGTGTTCTACTTCTCGCAATACCCAAGTGAGAAATAAGATAAATACCTCAGACGAGAACAGAGAGCGTCTCAGTGAAGAAGCGTTTCGGAGAATCCCCGCCATAGATATGCACTAAAGCTTCTTTTTGCACTCTTTAGCGACAGGTAGACAGAAAACTCGAGTAAATAAAGATGGAAAATTCGAGACTACCCAGAAGACAGACTCATGCGAACACTATTTCGAACTGGAGAAGAAGAAGAGAAACGCAACGCAGAGAAGAACTGCAAAGCCAGGAGTGTTTAGGGTTTTAGGTTTTCGTTTCCCTCCCAATCTATTTTTTTTTTTTCCTCTTTTTTGGGTTCTTTTGATCGGTTTTTTCTTCCAAGGCCCCCCACCGAGGTTTTTGTCCTCTGTCTTCAGAGGGAAGTATAAACCGGCTCATTTGTTTAAACCGATAAATTAGATTGATCGGTTTAAGTAAATTTACGGTTAAGCAATCTGGGTTTAGTATTACCCGGCTATTTTTTTAAGAGAAATACTTTAAAATACCATTAAATAAGTTTTTGTTCCAAAAATAGCATCATTAAGTTTTTTTTTTCCGAACATACCATAAAATAATATTTTACTAAAAATAGTATAAACTTTTAAAATGATTTTTAAGGGTTTATAATTTAAATATTTGAGTTTGAGTATAGTATTTTGGGTTTAGGGTATAGTTTTTAGGATTTACAGTTTAAATTTGAGAATTTAGGGTTTAGTTTGAGGGTTTAGGATTTAGTTTTAGTTTTGTGCTATTTTTAGAAAATTATCATTTTGTAGTATGTTTGAAAAAAAAAACTTTATGATGGTATTTTTTAATTAGACGTATTATCCAGCCATTTACGAATACAAAATTATGTATAAATGAGTCTGAAAAAAGAAACCAATATTCCTATTTAGCATAGGTTGCTTTTTTTCTTAGAGTCTTTGCTTAGGAAATAATAACAGAAGATGATGATCAAAACCTGAATTTTGGAAAATGAAGTTGGTTACCATAGTTGCTTTTATAACCGGTTATATCCCATACGGAACCAAACCAACTCATGGTAGAGAATAATAAATGGGATAAAAACACTGTAAAGGTACAAAATAGTTGTTTTTATAGTAAAAAAAATAATTTAAAAAGAAGAAATTAATGTTTTTTCAATCAAAATTTATTGTTAATAAGTAATTTAATTAAAATATATGAAATTAAGTTAGTGTCTGAAAAATAACCTATCATATACTTTAATGGAATTATTATTCTCGCCCTATTCATAGACGTTGGGGCCGATTATTCTTATTTCGATGTTCCTTCGACGACCACGTACATTCAAATTTCAACATGCTCATGTTGCTCCGTATTTCGGTCATGTCTTTTGAACTTGATCTTAAGATCCGAACACAAAGATTTTGTCGGATCAACACTAATGGCGGAAACTCTTGCCCCTTCTTTTGGTGCTCAGACAAACTCGAGATTCAGGCATCCTTCACCTCCAAATATTTTCGGACACTAATGTCCTTGTTAATGCCCTGTGATCAGGGACAGATTTGAACGAGATTGCAGGTCTTCTCCACGACATCAGAAACCTTACTACTCTCTTCTCTTCTCTATCTTTTAAGTTCATTTCTCGATCTGCAAATGGTGTTGCAGACGGGTTAAAAAAATTGGATCTTGCAAAACGTTGCCAGTTGGGCCCGACTGTTTAAGTTTCAATGAAGAAAAGTTACTTGAAAAAAAAAAATATTACACTAGATGGTTATTCACGCAATGCATGAATAATATATTAAATGAATATATAAAGAGTTTTACTAATTACAGTTATGGTATAATGATATTGATGAGAATATGAATAAAGTTCTAAAATGACAATAAAATAATAGCATAAATAAAACATATGAGAAAGCAAATCAAATAAAATCTCAATTTAATAGTAATTAATTAAAAATTTAGTAAAATTAATTGAATCTTTTTTTGTTCAAACATTTGATTTTATATCTCTTAAACGTGGTTACATCCTACAGCAATGATCCAACACAAACATGTTGAATCCAACAATACATAAACCAGAATAAAGCTAAAGCATAAAAGAAAAAGCACATTGATAAATTCAGTACAACACAAAGTTGAAACTTCCTTTGAGATAGATAGGAAGGCAGGAAAATGACCCGAAAACATGTTCAGATAACATAAGTTCTTGCCCGAAGCCGGATTCAGCATTAATCCAAATGCCAAAGAAATAACACACAAATACATGTCCACAAGGCTTTGAAGTGTTGAATTTTGGAGAGAGGCAGACTTGACATCAGATTTCTTTAATCCCAAGACTATAGAATGGTCAAGACACGCTCGCAAGGCTAGAGCCAAGGCCATTGAGGCAGAGTCCTACTGTCCCTTCACCGGCGAGGAGTATGACAAACAGCTCTGGAAGATTGAAGCTTTTGGAGGGGGTTATGGCCATATGAGGCAGAAAAATGAAGAATGAATCTAGTAAAATTAATTAAAAATTTAGTAAAATTAATTGGATCTATATTCATTAAAATTAAAAGAGAATGATACAACATCAAAAAGATTTGGAAAACATGTAGGGGCCTCCCAAATATTCGAGTTTTGTGGATACTTTAAAATATTAATTTAGTAAAATTATTTGACTT
Source organism: Alliaria petiolata (assembly GCA_020283515.1). Lineage (NCBI taxonomy): Eukaryota > Viridiplantae > Streptophyta > Magnoliopsida > Brassicales > Brassicaceae > Alliaria > Alliaria petiolata. The sequence goes on along the minus strand of JAHZTW010000001.1, from coordinate 448,010,599 downwards.
TATTCATTAAAATTAAAAAAGCACGACACCTCTCAATTTTTTTGAAAATTACGTAGCAACTGACAACTTTCTCAAAACTTGAGTTTTGTGGAACCTTAAAAAGCACCAACTACTGTCTTGCTGGATTAGAACTCGAGTTTCTCAAATCTTGAGTTTTGTGGAACCTTAAAACTTGAGTTTTCTCTTAGTCTGTCTTCACCATTCTCTCTCCCTCTCTCTCTCTCTCTCCAATTTCACAATGACTAATACGAAGAGTATTCGTATAATCATTGGAATTATTGGTAAGATCTGCGTCTCTCACTTTTACAATCGATATGTTTTTCTTTGTACGTATAGTCGTGTACTTATCTATAGGTGTGTGTAATGCGGATCACTTTATAAAGTGTTCGTTACAATCAGTGGGTTAGAATGGTAACCCATAAACCTCTTAGTAAAACTTATACCGTTTTAATAGTTACCAATCACAAAAGCTGTACAGAAAGCGTTACCAACAGTATTACACTCAGCTTTTTTGTACCGCTTTTGTTTACAGCTCGTTTTTACAGCTTTTAACTATTTTATAAGCACTTATCTACTTCAGCTTACAGTTAAAATATCCAGCTTACCGCTGAAAATCTACGATTACCAATCTGACCCAATGTTTATCCTAATTAATCTTGATCGGTCTTTATATTTTTTTGGCAAACATATAGATTTAATTAGCTCAATTTCGACATAGCTATGTTAGTGACAAATTTTCTCTGCCATGATGCAGGAAATGTTCTATCATCTTTGATCACCCTCTCACAAACGTAATTATCCTTTATCTTCTTTCTCTTTTTTTTTCTTTCACGATTTCGTTTTGAGTGTATGATTATGTTTATATCTATTATACAACGAACGTTGAATTTTTTGAATAATTGTCTTCTTCTCTAGTTTGTCACTAACATAATCTGTATATATAAATATATATATATATAGGCCAGGCCAATGATTGTTAATAACTTAATAATGCATGTTTTCTAATGAATTATTTGTCACATTTATATGAGGATGATTGTAGTAAAAGAGTTATAAACATTTTGCAATCTATATGGATACAGGCCAAAGTTTATACAAATATACAAGAAGAAATCAGCGGAGGGATTTAAACCCTACATTCATCTAATAATGTTGGTGAAATGTAGTTTTTGGGTTGTGTATGGTCTCTCTTCTATTTACAAGGACAGTTTTCTCGTCAGCACCAGTAATGGCGTCGGTTTCGTAATTGAATGTATCTACTTGGTTATCTTTTACATCTACTGTGAAGAATCATGTGTATGTGTCCATCTTTTTATGCTTAAATTTTGTAATTTATATTGTATAATATTGATTTTAATGATGTTGATCTTTATGTGCAGAGGAATAGTATTTGTAAGTGGTTTTGGGTTGAGTTTTGTTTACTTGGTTGGTTTATTGGGAGTACTATTTGGGCTGGAAACCTCCTCGCTGGTCTTGTTTGTATCGTTTCCAACAGTGCTATGTATCTGTATACAGCTTTTGTAAGCTTTCTCTCTCTCTGATTGATGGATAAGTAAATTAACTTACTAATAAATAATGGGTTTTGACTAATTTTTTTTTTTTATGCATGAAATGAAACAACAGGGAATTATTTTTGCAAAAGTACAACAGGAAGTTTTTTTGGAGACCAGAGACCGTAAATTTTGGATCGTTAGTCTCATCAACGCTGGAATTTGGATTGCTTATTCTTCGATCTACAAAATTGACCGCTTTGTTCTTGTAAGGCTTTCTTTTTAGTTCCTTAAAAAACTTAATTATTTCTATTGATTAATTTTTGTTAATAAAATTGAATTTGATTTGTAACATTTTTTGTGTGTGTGTGTTTATGGGACAGGTAAGCAGTGCTTTAGAGGCGTTTTTGTGTTGTGTTCTATTGTCGTGTGATTCTAACATCCCTAGCAGTTCACCAAACTGTTAACGACGTTGTTGTGTGAAAAGTTTGGTGTTCGATCCTACTACATGTGTGTAGGTTGTTTTAATTACTTTCGTTTGGAGATAATCTAAATAACAGACTTATTATGTATTCCACCAAATATTTTGAGTGATTTGAATTTCAATGTGTTTTTAGATAAGTTTGCAAATTTTAAGTAAACTTTAAAGAAATTGTAAGTGGAAGCCCCCTTAGTTCAATAGTTGACTAAACAGTTCATTAATGCTTTTACACCAGAAGATCTGAGTTTTCATTAATGCTTTTACACCAGGAGATCTGGGTTTCGATTCCCAGAAGATGCGATTTCAATCCAAGTTATTGGAAGAGGCATATCAGCTAAGGAAATTTTACAGAACGGTGTAAGAAGAGCTATTCGTGGTGGATCTGCATATGTATTGGATTTTTGTAAAATAGATAAATTTTCTGTTAAAAATTTCAGACGACAAAAAAAAAAATTGTAATGATTTGTTATTAAATTCTCTGCAATCTCACTTATAAACTATATAACCAGTCCAAAACATAACCACAAAAAAAAAACTTCGTCTTTCTTTATCTTGTTGCCTCCATTGCTTACGAATTTACGATGGTGTTATAAGTTTTTTTTTCTTCTATCATCTTAGTCACATGAAATCTAATCAGATCATTTTCATATGTTGACGAAAATGTTTTGTAACAGGTTTAAATCGTAACGGCGGTTGAATCTAGTTAAACATGAAATCTAATCAGATCATTTTCATATGTTGACGAAAATGTTTTGTAACAGGTTTAAATCGTAACGGCGGTTGAATCTAGTTAAACATGAAATCTCGTGAACATTATTTACAACTTTTAGCAAGATCTTGCATAACAAATTAAATTGATAACAGAGAATTTGTCTGAATGTAGTAGACACATGTTAAGCAAATGTGATATTAGTTACTGTTAATACGATCAATTAAACTAGCAAAGCTGCTTATGAAAATTACTCTCAAAATTTTGACCACAACGACAAAATACTATTGCTCAAACCAGTTCATGAGGAACACATTACAAATGAAAAATGGAAAATGAAAAATAAGACACAAACCAAACCAAAGAACCAATTTTTTTTTAGCAAACCACCACCCAAAACTTGATATATAATCATATAAACCGGACCATGACTCGTGCAAATTAAGAAACACAAAGACCCTTCTTCTTCTTCTTCTTACTTCTTCATAAATAAGCCAAGCTTCTTCGCCGGAGGAGAAGATTCCTCACTGCTGCTTACACTCCGGTGGCCTCTCCCCTTGTTGACCTTCCGCAAGTTGACTTCTTCCAGACTTCTGTTCACAGAAAAAAAAGAGCTCAGGTTAGGACAGCCGTTGAATAATCAACAAGAAAGAGATCCTACGGTCGAGATAGATTGCGTTATTGTTAAACCTTGTGCCCAGATGATGACTGCAACCAAAAAACAAAGAGAAACCACCAAAATCAGTTTCCGATGTTTTAGTTGTATATAGGAAACAGAAGGTAAAACCGTTTTAACCACATAGTACCTTCTTTCTGTTCTTCTTTCCTTGCTCTGCTTCTTCATCCTCGTCATCATCCTCATCATCATCCTCGTCCTCCTCATCATCTTCCTCGTCCTCCTCATCATCATCTTCATCAATCTCATCATCGTCGTCATCCATCTCAAGGTCATCTGCCTCAACAGCTTCACCAGTGAACCATGACACAGCATGCGAGATGATTTTGTCTTTAATGGTTGATCTACATGATAAACAGTGGACACATTCAGATCCTAGAACTGAATTAGAAAGCAAAGAGAACTGAACATGAGATAGAAAGGTACAAACCCGATGTCATAGTCATGCTCCATTTGGCCTTGGAGATCATCAGCCTGTGCAAGAATAGATGACACGATCAACGATTAATGCATTCTTAAGTATTTAATATAAAATCAAACCGCTTTTGGGGATGGCCATACCATGTCATCATCAAGATCCTCCTCATCGTCAGGAACTTGAGGTGGACTGAAGAAGTTGAAGAAACTCTCACAGTCCTCAGTCTTAGTGATCGGCTTTGTGTTTTTGGATCCCTTCTTTGGCTTCTTTTTAAGGATCTTCTGAGTCAAGCATTTTCCAGGATACCACTCAATCTCCGTCCTGAAAAATAGTGAACGATCAATAAGACTTCTGGTCTTAAGAAACAAAAACATCAAAATACATTATAGAGCAAAAGATCATACCCAATGGCCTTCTCGAGGATAGGCTCATCTTCATCAATCATGTGATATGTCTTGGTCAAGACAGTGTTCTTGAAGTAAGGGTTCTGATCAAAGAAAAACTCAAGCTTGAACCCTTTTGGTTCTTCAACCCTATTCCACTTGATATCCTTAAGATACTTAAGAGCACCTTCATCTCGCTCAGTTATCTAGAATCATTGGGAAAAAAAACATCAAGATAAAGAGAGTCGCCTTTCCATTATAAAAAAAAAAAAAAGAGTATCGTAATAACAAACCTCCTCAGCGGTAATTTCATTGTTCTTCAATGCAATAAGCCAGAAATCCGGTACTCCTTTCTCTGCAGAAAAAAAAAAGTTTTTCATATCAGTTGAAACATGATTTCACCATCATAGGAGACTTTAGTGTAAGTAAAGCCTGATAACACACCTTCAGCAGCTTTATCTTCTCCCTGTTCTGTTTTCACTTCTTCCGGTGCACCTTCAACTTCAACCACACCGTTCACAATCTCATATCGCTGCATGTGATCGATACGTTAGGAAAGCAGAAAACCATCAAGATCATCAAACAACAGAGAGAAGTCTTATTAAACGTTTATTAGCCATGATACGTTGGGAAAGCAGAAAACCATCAATTTCAGTTATAATCACGTAGGATATGAGATGAAGTAAAAAAAACACACCACTATTGATCTAAGTAGCAACAGAGAGAAGTCCCATTAAACTTTTATATGTATCAAGAATAATAATCTAATACTACGAAGCTTAAAGATCACAGACCCAGAGATCATTTTCATACCTTGGTATACAAAGGCTGATACAACTTTTGGTATTTAGCCTCTAGAGCTGCTCTCTCCTCGAAGAATTTTGCTTCCATTTCATCATGTTGGTTCTGCAGTGTAAATTTAAAAAGGAATCAGATCAAATTTACGTCATCAGAGCACAACAGCCAACCAAAATGCAAAATCCAAGATCACAGATTAAAAAACTAGGTCCAAAATCATCTAGCTGAAAATTCACTCGCCTGAATCTCTCTCAGAACCTCGACACGCTTCCTGACCGTCGGACTCAAGTTCTCAAGGACATCCGAGTGTTGTCCAGCCAAATTCTGCAACTTGTTCTGCACAAACACACAAAATCAGCAAAGCACAGCACAAACACACACAATAACAATCGATTAAAGATGCACAGACAATCCTCAAACCAAAGTCCGTTGATCTAAACCATCCCAAGTCAAATCAATTCTCACAAAAAACAGCAAAGCACAAATCATTACTACAGGTCTACAAAATTTCAAAAGGAAAATAACAAAAAACTTAAGATGCAGAGACAATCCTTCAAACGAAAGTCCATTGCTCTAGATCATCTTGGTGAAATCAATTTTCAAATAACTCAGAACCAATAAAGAGAAAACAAACCCTAATGTACTCAAATCGTCTAGTGGAAACTCACCTTGAGAGCATTAACAAGCCCCGCACGATCCTCCTCGTTAAGAGCTACAAAGCAAACCACAAAAGAGAAGCCTCTTCAATAAATCTAGAAAGAAGGAAAAAAACAAAACAAAAAAAAGAATCCGGCCTCGTTCTAGAGAGAGATACGATAGAATTATACCGGCGGTGAGATCGGTCATGTTAAGGTTGTCCTTGTCGTTGCTCATCTTGCAAGAGAAGAATCTGGCGGAGGAAGAGGAAGATAAGAAACCTTAAAAACCCTAGATTTTGGGGACAGTAGAGAGAAAAATAAATAAAATAAATAAAGAAAAGGGGCCTTCGATGAAATGACCAGACCGAAATAACTGGGCACTTTATAAGACCCACCTAAGCGGCAATATCTTTTTTTTTCCTTCTTTGTAATATTCTTTTCGTAATTTGGTTATTTGAAAAAGTAAAGCCGTGGAATGCCCCCAAGGCCCAAAACTCAAAAGTTTTAAAAAATACAATGAATTGATTACTTAAAACTGATTTTTATTTAATTTAATCATTGTGTTCAAATTTTTTGCCAAAATATTGTGTTTTCCAATTAATTAATTTCTAAAATCTTACTTAATATATGTTGTTATTTAAATATTGATTTCATATATAAATTGTCTGGGCAATGTTTTCAATATTTTTATCTACTTATTGCTTTTGAGATTTCTTGAGAATAAATCATCAAACGTAATTGAAATAGACTAACATATATAAAAATTATGACTAAGATCACTTGAGATATCATTGTGTTTTTTGGAGATTTTTTTTTAATGCTTAAATCAGCAAATACATTTATTATGTATGGTTAAAATTATAATGTGTCCACGTTTTTTGAAATATGAGAAAAATCTATGAAAATTGATTAAAAAAACAAAATCCTTGTAAATAAATAGATTAAAAAAACAAGAGAATAAGAGAGCAGTTGGATTGATTTGGTCTTGAGATCATCGTTGTTGTATTTGAGATAGACCTCCATCAACTTTACAGCCAAAGCATTTGTTATGTAATCTTTATATCGAACATGAAAGAGCAATCAAGAACCTAAGAACTTTACCCCCATCAACAATGTAAAACCATATATAAGAAATTCTTCAACCCTTTTGTTATGTAATCTTTCTACCGAACATGAAAGAGCATTCAAGAACCAAGAACATATATCAACATGTGTCTATAACGTCACTAGTTCTAGATCTAGTGGCAACCTTACAATAAATGCACAGGCTCACATAAACCAAAAATTTTATAGTTAGATGCTACATTTTGTAGTTAGATGCTACATCTCGATGTAGCATTGGACGCTTGTTTGTTTTTTATTCTGATTTTTACATTTAGATATTGCATCTGAAAGTTAGTTTGTACGTTTCTGATTTTAGAATAGCATCGAGATGCAACTAATTGAAAACTACTAAAAAGAACATCATTTTGTTTGAAAAGAAATTAATAACTATCACACTTTAGATATATTTAAAATTACATTTCAATAATTTCTTAATCTATATTTTAGCTATTTGTAAATAATTTAATATAATTTTTTATAAAAATACTAGAAATTATATTTTATAAATTTTTATTTTAATAATCTTATAAAAATTTTATATATTTTTTTAAATACACTAATAAATTTTTAACATACGAAAATAAAATACTAAAAATTTAAAGAAAAAATGCAGTTTTGCGGTTTTATGATTTTGATGGAAAAATAAGGTTTTATTGTTTTGGCAAGAAACCGCGATTTTGTGGTTTTAACAAAAATACGATTTTGTGGCTTTTGCGGAAAATGCGATTATGCGGTTTTGGCAAAAAAATGCAATTTTGTGATTCTGATGGAAAACAAGATTTTGCGGTTTTTGCGGAAAAATGTGATTTGCGGTTTTGGTGGGAAAACACAATTTTACGGTTTTGGCGGGAAAACATGATTTTACAATTTTGGGCGGAAAAAGTAATTTTGCTGTTTTGCAGGAAAATGTGATTTTGCGATTTTGACGGGAAAACGCGATTTTGCAGTTTTGGCAGGAAAATACGATTTTGTTGCTTTGGCGGAAAAATGTGATTTTACGTTTTTGGGAAAAAAGTGATTTTACAATTTTGGCGGGAAAATGTGATTTTGCAGTTCTGACGGAAAACACGATTTTCCGGTTTTGATGGAAAATTGCAATTTTTCCAAAAAAAACAATAGTTTAATAATAAACATAAAATATTTGTATGTAATAATAATAATATACATAACTTTAGTTAGGACTCTATCATAAAGGCTATTTTAGTCTTTTGGTTTTTGATCTGTATCCAAACTCTACATTTTATAGCATTTTAAATATCCAGATTTTCTAGATTTTGCATTCAGATGTAGCATCCGAATACTAATTCTAAATGTTCAAACGAACAATATTTGAGCATTTTCATCTAGATGTAACATATGAATGCAAAAACGAACATGGCGATAGATGCATTCACAAGCTAATTCAAGAACCTAGTTTACTAAAATCAGATTTTCTAACTGATTAAGATTACATGTGAAAATTTCAACCAAAAAAAAACCACTAAGCTTTTTCTTTTAAGCTGTTAATTCATCCTCTTTTATTTTGATTGCTGCGTTGATTGAAACCTATAACACACTTTGATTTTAGTTGCAATGTTTGTCTCTGCTTTTGATCGTCCCATTTGTTATTCGATTGATTATTTATCAGGATAAAGTTCTCGTGCCAAAAAAGATGAGGAGAAAGTCGACGGGATTCAGGTGGGAGGAAAGCTTAAGACGACAAAAGAAACAAGCGGTCCGGTATGTTTGTCTCTGCTTTTAATTTCTCAGGCTGAATGTCTCGTGGGTCTACCAAAAAAATTTGAGGGGAAAGTCGATCGAGGAAAGCTTAAGATGACTGAAGCAACAAGTGGTCCGGTATGACACTGGATCTATCAAAAACTCAGATTTTTTAGATTTTGCATCGAGATGGAACATCTGAATACTGATTCTAAAATGTTCAAACGAACAATATTTGAACATTTGCATCTAGATGCAACATATGAATGGAAAAACGAACAGGATTATAGATGCATTAATAAGCTAATTCAAAAACCTAGTTTACTAAAATCAGATTTTCTAACCGATTAAGATTACATGTGAAAATTTCAACAGCAAAAAAAACCACTAAGCTTTCTCTTTTAAGTTGTTTATTCACTCTCTTTGATTCTGATTGATGCGTTTGATTGAAACCAATAACACCAATCAATCACAGGTTGTAGTTTCCTATTACCATCTAAATTTGGAGATAAAAACAATTATCGGGCTAGTGTAACCACCAAGACCTATTAATGAAGAGTTGTTCTGTTATTTAACAAGAACTCATTGATTTAAAGACCAGACCATTCATGGGCGTGTAGGACACACATATACAAGAACATGTTGTTGGATCAAAAAAAAAAATCAAAAATGTCAAGTCAAGTTCCCAGAAATTTAGCTACCACCAAAATTCGCTTATTCTAACGCCATACCATAAGATTAGTGATGTCATAAAAAAACAAAACAATAAAGTTTAGTGAAAAGTGAAAACCAAATCGAACCGAACCAGAAAAGGAACTTAAAATAACCCGAACCGATCGTAACTAAACAATCGAATGTCCACCCGAACCGACCCGAGAAGGAGGAAGAGAAGAGAAAGGGGAAAGAAATTACAAAGACCACAGGCCAAAGCGACACCCGCAGGTTTTTTTTCCTTGCTTCTTCTTCTTCTTCTTGGTTAACCAAAACTCCATCGAATCTCTCTAAATTCCTCACCTACTCACTTCCAATCTCTGCAGAAATTCGCCTCCTCTTCTCCGCGAAACCCTAGTTCCTCAGCGTTTTCGGAACAGAGGGTTTTACAGTTTGTCGGTGTTGATCGTCGATGGAATCTCGTATTGGGAGCAAGTTCCGGCTTGGCCGAAAAATTGGGAGCGGCTCGTTCGGAGAGATTTACCTTGGTTCGTTCCTCTCTACGTTTAATCAAAAAAAAAAAACATTTGCTTTGATGTGTTTGCCGTGTGACTAGGTCAATTAGCTATGTTAGAATCTCTTCTGTTTAACTGTTTCTTGTATTTGGATTAAGTTGAAAGCTCTCGCTTTTCAGTTTCGATGACTAAGTTTGAACTTTGGGACTCTTGTGATTGCAGGAACTGATGTTCAGGCTAACGAAGAGGTCGCTATTAAGCTTGTGAGTGTTTCAAACTTTGGTTGAAATCGAAGTCCAAGAGTCCCGATTTCCAAATTCACAACATGGGTTGGATTATTAAAAACCTGATTTTTACTGTGTGTGTTAATTGTGCAGGAAAGTGTGAAGACGGCGCATCCACAGTTGTCGTATGAGTCGAGGTTATACAGGGTTCTACAGGGTGGAAGTATGAATAATGTTTTACCGAACCCGTGTCTCTCGCTTTGTCTCTGAGTTCTCATCGGATTATAGTTGTTCATCTCTGTGCTGTGTGATGACGAATGCAGCTGGGATTCCAAACATGAAATGGTATGGCGTGGAAGGGGACTACAATGTCTTGGTGATGGATTTGCTTGGTCCGAGCCTTGAAGATCTGTTTAGCTATTGCAACAGGAAATTTACTCTGAAGACAGTTCTCATGCTTGCTGATCAAATGGTATCATCATCATTTCGGATTGATTGCATTTGCCACCATTGTTTAATGCAACTGTCAATGCGGGTGTTTAAAAGAGTAACATTTTACACATTTTACAGATTAATCGTCTCGAGTTCATCCATTCTAAGTCGTATCTTCATCGTGATATAAAGCCGGATAATTTTCTCATGGGTTTGGGAAGGCGAGCGAATCAGGTTATCTATCTTTCTTCTTCATAGACTACTACTCAGTTCGAATTTGTCGTGGTCTCAGCTCTGACTTCGGGATCTTGTATGACTATTTTGGTTTTCTTTCTATAGGTCTATATCATAGACTTTGGCTTGGCTAAGAAATATAGAGACAGTTCAACTCACCGACATATCCCATACAGGTTTTCATATCAGAGATTCATTATTTTCAGCAAATTGGATGTGAGATTCAGATTTTTTTTTTCTGACTCTGAGTTTGTTATTATATATTCAGGGAGAATAAAAGTCTAATTGGGACTCCGAGGTATGCCAGCTTGAACACTCACCTAGGGATCGGTATACTCCATTGCCTTTCTATAAGCCTTCCTGAATAATCGCAGATCTTGTTCTCTCTTTCACGGGATACTTTTTCTTGTTTCAATCTTCTGTTCATCTTGTACTTGATAGAGCAAAGTCGGAGGGATGATATAGAATCACTTGGCTATATACTCATGTACTTCCTCATGGGAAGGTGAGAGTCATTTTGAGTAACCGTTCTTTCTATCCCGCTTCTTATCTCCCAATCCATCTCTTACTCTATTTTCTTGTAGTCTCCCATGGCAGGGACTGAAAGCTGGGAACAAGAAACAGAAATACGATAAGATTAGTGAAAAGAAGGTTTCTACTTCCATCGAAGTAAGTTCTTCTCATATAAGTGCACTTTCAGAAACTTAAAAAAAAACAAAAAAAAAAAAATTAAAAAAAAGTGTATTTTCAGGCGTTATGCAGAGGTCATCCAACAGAGTTTGCATCCTACTTTCATTACTGCCGCTCACTTAGGTTAGATGATAAGCCAGACTATGCATATTTGAAGAGACTATTCCGCAACCTTTTCATTCGTGAAGGTCATTCATCTTCTCTCTCCCTCTTCCTCTCAGGCTACTAAAATCATACAGAAGCTCCTATTAACACCAAGTCACCAACTGAATCCCCCACTATTTTGTATTTCTTGTTCGTTCCCCAGGTTTTCAGTTTGATTTTGTGTTTGACTGGACGGTATTCAAGTATCAGCAATCACAATCTGGAAACCCTTCACCTCGTGCCAATGTACTATACTCTTGATACTTTTAATTTTTCATCCCGTTCATGATACATATACACAGATGAACAATGCAAGATTTTTTGATGTTTCTTTTGTTAGGATGGTGGTGTTGGAACTAGTTCTGGATTAAACCCTGCGGCAGGCAATGCAGAGAAGCGTCCAGGTATAGATATTTTCTTATGCTTATCATTCTTCCTTGAGCAAATGCAAGCCACATAGTTGTGTATATATCTATACTCAGGGCACGTTTGTCTGCCATAGATTTCACAAATCAGAGAACAAAACCGGATTTTACCCTGAAGCAGAAGACCAAGAACGTAAAAGAATCTGCAATTGCAAAGGACATGCTGGTAAGTTTTGTTCATGCTTCTTTTCTTCTTGCGTACCTCTTTCTTTTCGAATCAGGACAATTCGTTATTCTGTGATCCAATGATTTTACAGATACCTGGATCCTTCCACTTGGATCGATCAGAAGGATCATCATCAAGACGAGTTGTGGACTCGAGTAGTCGTGAACCATTCAGCGCCGGGAGTGACAATGCAAACTATGAATCCGCACTCAAAGGCATCGATGGCTTGAGGATCAATAACAGTGGAGGGGGTGAGACTGCACCATCGCCACAATCAAATGGAGACGATAATACTACTACTAATCGTGTAGAAGCCAAAGCAAAGCTCTCAGACTGATTCGTACATGAAGCTTTAAAACAAAACCGGTATTCACTTTTGTTGCTTGCCTCAACCTTCTAGAGAAGTTTGAAGGTTGTCTATGATTCTTCTGAAGAAAGGATTTTATTTTTACAGTTAGATATTTGATATAAGAAAGAGAGAGAGAGAGAGAGAGAGAGAGAGAGAGAGAGAGAGAGAGAGAGATTTATTTATACCAAAGTTCTGAAATATGGTTCTTCAGATGTTCATCTGCCTCCTCAATTGTATAGAGAGGGAGAACCTTTGGAATTTCGAAAATCATTCTCTCTGATAACCTTTGAGCCCGATTAGTTGGTTTCATGGAAGGATTTTTTTATGGTAAATGAAAATTTTGCAGAATGGAATAAATAGCATGGAATAAAGAAATTGATGTATCAAACAAATAAAATTACGTAAATATATATAAGCTGGAAGGTGGAAAAGAGATATATTAATATTATTATGTCTTCATCTATCGCATAACCAAAAAAAAAAACAGTAATTGGTGAGAAACAGATCACGTATTTGCTCGGGATATGAAAACGTAATGAAGATTGTAGAAGTACTTTGTTAGCATCTCTTGATTATTTTTCAGAGTTGTGTTTGGAAGAACTCCAAAATTATCTAATCATTCCGTTTCCGTTATTACGTATAGACGTATACCGAACCAAACCCTAATACTTAATTTTTTTAAAAGATTATGATGAAGAGAATTTATTTTCATTGGTCATGAACAATGATTGATATATATGTTTGATGAACTATGGAGGAAAATAAATCGCATTCAAACACCAATTAGTGGACGCTATTGTAAGGTAATTAATGATGTAAAACGTTAGAACGCTGGAGTAATGAGAAGTATTGCAAAACACTAGGTGAGTATCCGGAAATTGAATATTGAGTAAAGCAAAGTCATTTAGTGGATAGAGATAGATGGATCCTAGGGTTTTGAGAGGAGAGCGTGACGCCACCATGACCGACATCGGAGAGAAGGAGCAACCACCGGGAGATCCACCAGATTCAACGAAATCGTGGGCGAGCAGAGTGAGGAAGACGAGTGGAGGGGGTATGCCAGTGCCTGAGAGTTTGTTGGATGATGAGTTTATTGCGACAAGAATGAGTGTGGAATTCCCAAACGGGGAGGATGGAAAGGCAGTTATTACAATAGAGAGAGAGGTGCTTGAGGCGATGAACGGGATGTGGAAGCAATGTATGATTGTAAAAGTGCTGGGGAGGAACGTGACTATACCAGCCTTGAGTAGGAAGCTAAGGGAGTTGTGGAATCCTAAAGGAGCGATGCACGTGATGGATCTACCTCGCCAATTCTTCATGGTTCGATTCGAGTTGGAAGATGAATATTTGGCGGCACTGACACAAGGCCCGTGGAGAGCTTTTGAAAGTTACCTTATGGTGCAAGCATGGTCTCCCAAATTTGATCCACTAAGAGATGAGATCGTAACTACTCCGGTGTGGGTCCGTTTGACGAATATCCCAGTGAATTTTTATCACAAAGCTATTCTGATGGGGATAGCTCGGGGAATTGGGAATCCAGTTCGTGTTGATTTAACAACCCTGAACTTTGAGCGGACGAGGTTTGCTAGAGTGTGTGTGGAAGTGAACTTGGCAAAGCCTCTAAAAGGGACGGTGTTAATCAATGACGACCGATATTTTGTGTCATACGAAGGTCTCACGAACATATGTTCAGCCTGTGGAATGTACGGTCACCTGGTACACTCATGTGCTAAAGGAACTTTGGAGAAAGGGTTGGTTCAGGAACAACAACCTAGGACCGAGACTCCACGAGATCACATGCAATCAGATGATGGTTTCACGACAGTTCGTAGGGCACGGAGAGGAAGGGAAGCGCCGACGAGCCAAGTGGTGTTTGTTGCCGGAGGATCGAGTGGAGAATCTGAACGCAACCTTCGGGACATCACGCAAACTAAAGATCTCGAGAATATTACGATATCAAATCGATTCGGTGAATTGGAGGTAGATACGAATCCGGTTGTTTCAGGGAAAGTAACAGATTCGGTTGAGGAAAATAAGGAAAATGAGGATATTGCGGGGAATAGGCAAGAAGGAAAGAGTTTTACTCAAGTAAAACAGAAGCTTATCTTAGGCGGGATGGACAAAAATCGAAGTGGAGGCAGAAGTGGGCTTTATGACAAAAGGGCTGGAGTTAAGAAGCCCATGGATACAAGTCGTCAGAAGCCCAAACAATATGTCAACAAACCCATGAGGGGGCTTGTGTTCGGACCGACGAGAGGAGAGTTTATTCTATCGGAGTCAGGCAAGAGACTTAGGGTGGAGAGAGAAAGTACCGGCAGACCTGGTGGGGTCTTCTCTGGGACTGATATCGGAAATGAGGGATTGGCGGAACCGGTACGCGCTCGCGAGAAGGAGTTGGGGCAGGGTTTGCAGCTTCGGGATGAGGAGATGGAAAGTCCCTTGGACGTTTTGAACAAAGAAGGCAAACAGATGATAATTCTACACTTGTAATGGGTGGGGAGGATGCGAGACGGTCGGAGATCGCATGACACGAGACCCCGGTAATTCTGTTGATACAAATTGCTAAGCTTATGATGAATTGCTTATTCTGTAATTGTCGGGGGGCAAATAAACCCAACTTTCGAAGGTCCATTCGATATTTATTGAAGAGATTCAAGACGGATATTCTTGCACTATTTGAAACTCACGCGGGTGGGGATCGAGCAAATCGGATATGCCAGGGGTTGGGTTTTGATAAATCCTTTCGGGTGGATGCAGTTGGCCAAAGTGGTGGGTTGTGGCTTTTCTGGAGGTCAGAAGTTGGAGATTTGAGCATCATCGAGGCTTCAAATCAGTTTATACATGCCAAGGTGGTGACTGGCTCATACATCACTCACCTTATTGTTGTTTATGCAGCTCCAACGGTGAGCCGTAGGAGTGGTTTGTGGGAGGATCTAAAAAGGGTAATCAGAAGTGTTGGAGACCCCTTGATAGTTGGAGGTGACTTTAACACAATTGTCCGACTAGATGAGAGGACAGGTGGCAACGGGAGGCTCTCACCAGATTCTTTAGGATTCGGAGAATGGATGAGTGAATTAGCATTGATTGACATGGGGTTTAAAGGAAGCAAATTCACGTGGAAGCGAGGCCGTGTAGAGAGTACCTACATAGCTAAGAGGCTGGATAGGGTGTTATGCTGCGCGCAGATGAGGTTAAAATGGCAAGAAGCATTGGTTACACACTTACCCTTCCTGTCATCAGACCATACTCCTTTGTATGTGCAGCTCCAACCTGAAATAGAGCGTAATCCTCGGAGACGTCCTTTTCGCTTTGAGGCTGCGTGGTTGAAGCACAGTGGCTTTAAAGAGATGCTCTCATCATCGTGGAATGGGAATCTGACCACATCGGAGGCTCTGAAGGAGTTGCAAGTTAAATTAAAAAAGTGGAACAAGGAAGTTTTTGGCGATGTGCAGAGGAGGAAGGAGACTTTGTTGAAAGACATTAAGGCAGTGCAGGAGGAACTAGACGTTCATCAAACTGATGAGCTCTTAGTCAGAGAGGCTGGACTGATGAAAGACTTTGATATCGTGCTAGAGCAGGAAGAAGTTCTCTGGTACCAAAAGTCGAGAGAGAAGTGGATAGTGCTTGGAGACAGGAACACTAACTACTATCACACATCCACCATTGTCAGAAGAAGGCGAAACAGAATTGAAATTCACAAGGATGATGCAAATAGATGGGTATCAGAACCTCAGGAGTTGGAGGCATTAGCTGTGGAATATTACAGGCGACTGTACTCCATGGACGATGTTGCGCCTATAGTGGATAATTTACCCTCAGAGGGCTTTGCTAATTTTACTAGTGAGGAGTTAGCAGGATTGAACAAGCCGTTTTCAGCTCAAGAAGTAGAGGATTCGATTCGTTCTATGGGTAAGTACAAAGCCCCGGGACCAGACGGCTTTCAACCAGTCTTTTATCAAGATTGTTGGGACACTGTGGGAAGTTCAGTAACTCGGTTTGTGTTAGATTTCTTTGGCTCTGGTATCCTACCAAGAGAAGCGAATGATGCGCTGGTGGTCTTAATTGCAAAGGTACTAAAGCCGGAGAAGATTATGCAGTTCAGGCTGATTAGCTTATGTAATGTGTTGTTTAAAATAATTACGAAAGCTATGGTGATACGAATGAAGCAGTTAATGCCTAATCTCATAGGTCCATCTCAAGCGAGCTTTATCCCGGGGAGGCTTGCCACAGATAACATTGTAATAGTGCAGGAAGCGGTGCATTCAATGAGAAGGAAAAAAGGGAGGAAAGGATGGATGCTACTGAAATTGGATTTGGAAAAAGCGTACGATCGAATTCGTTGGGATTTTCTTGAGGATACGTTAAGGTCAGCAAGGTTCCTCGAGGCTTGGATCGGCTGGATCATGCAATGTGTCACCAATCCATCGATGAGCGTGTTGTTGAATGGGGAGAAAACGGAATCATTCAAGCCTCAACGAGGTTTAAGACAAGGGGATCCACTGTCTCCATACTTGTTTGTCCTGTGTTTGGAGAGATTGTGTCACCAAATTGAATTATCTATTGCGCGGAACGAATGTAAGCCGATCAGTTTATCTCGCGGTGGACCTAAAATCTCTCACGTATGTTTTGCAGATGATTTAATCTTGTTTGCAGAAGCATCAGTAACTCAGATCAGAGTGATAAGAGGAGTTCTGGAGAGATTTTGTGTTGCATCAGGACAGAAGGTTAGTCTAGAAAAATCTAAAATATTCTTCTCCGAAAATGTGAGTCAGGATTTGGGAAAGCTGATCAGTGATGCAAGTGGTATTCAGTCAACTAGAGAGTTGGGGAAGTATCTCGGTATGCCAGTGCTACAGAAGAGGATCAATAAAGAAACTTTTGGGGATATTTTAGAGAAGATTTCCTCAAGACTAGAAGGGTGGAAGGGAAGATTCCTGAGTCTTGCAGGCAGAATAACGCTTACAAAGTCAGTTTTATCTTCGATCCCTGTCCATACTATGAGTACAATCTCCTTACCAACGTCAATCCTCAAAAAACTGGACAAAATCTCGAGGTCATTCATCTGGGGAAGTACTACATAACAGAGGAAGCAGCATCTGGTTTCTTGGAAAAACGTATGTAGACCGAAGGAAGAAGGAGGGTTAGGAATTCGCCTAGCACAAGACATGAATAAGGCGTTGCTTGCAAAACTGGGGTGGAGGGTCTTACATGACAAGTTGAGCTTATGGGCAGTGATGCTAAGAAGCAAATATCGAGTTAAAGATGGACATGATGCATCTTGGATGATGGCTAAGGGTACTTGGTCGTCGACATGGCGTAGTGTGGGAAGGGGAATAAGAGAGGTAGTGGTACCAGGGATGAGTTGGATACTTGGAGATGGCCGTCAAATCCGATTCTGGAGAGATAAGTGGATCCTGAATGTACCACTCGGAGAAGTAGCGTTGCAAGACATACCAATGGAGATGGTAGATCTTAGGGCCAAAGACTTATGGAGGAATGGCTCTGGTTGGCAACTCTCGAACCTAGAGCAATATCTTTCGATTAACACTAGACTACGACTATCCGCTGTGGTCTTGGATGATATCACAGGAGCAAAGGATAGAGTATCCTGGGGAGAGAGAGTAAAGATGGCATATTTACAGTCAAATCTGCATATAAATTCCTGTGTCGAGATCAGTCCCCAAGACCGAATATGTCACGATTGTTCAGGCTAGTGTGGAGTGTGATTGCGCCTGAGAGAGTAAAGGTATTTCTATGGCTAGTTACTCACCAGGTGATTATGACAAACTTGGAGAGACAGAGGAGACACCTAAGCGATACAAGTACTTGCCATGTTTGTAAAGGAGCTGCAGAATCTATCATGCACGTGTTGCGAGACTGTCTGGCAATGGAGGGCATCTAGATTCGGTTGGTTCCCAGGGGAAAGAGAGGACGGTTTTTCACACAATCCTTATTGGAATGGCTATATACAAATCTGTCTCAGAAAGAAGAATTACAAGATACAACCTAGGCAACTTTGTTTGCCATAGCTTTATGGTGGGGTTGGAAGTGGCGTTGCGGGAATGTGTTTGGTGAGACAAGGAAGTGTCGTGATCGCGTACGTTTTGTTAGAGAAATGGCAAATGAGATATCGCAGGCGCAAGCCCTTTTAGGAGGAAATGGGCAAGTACGGGAGAGAGTAGAAAGACACATTTCATGGATTCCGCCAACAGACGATTGGGTGAAGCTTAATACCGATGGAGCTTCACACGGCAATCCTGGTCTGGCTACGGCAGGAGGAGTGTTGAGAGATGAACGGGGGAACTGGTGTGGCGGTTTCTCTCTAAACATTGGGATATGCTCAGCTCCTTTAGCAGAATTGTGGGGTCTGTACTATGACCTTTACATAGCTTGGGATCGTCAAGTGTCGAGGTTGGAGATAGAGGTGGATTCTGAGATAGTGGTGGGCTTCTTAACGAAGGGGATCAATGAATCGCACCCGCTATCGTTCCTAGCACGGCTGTGCTATGGCTTTCTATCAAGGAACTGGATAGTCCGGATAACTCATGTTTACAGGAAAGCTAATCGTCTTGCGGATAGATTAGCTAACCATGCTTTCTCCTTACCTTTAGGCTTCCATTTCTTTACAATGGCCCCTGATAGTGTTGTTTCGATCTTGTCGGAGGATGCCTCAGGTTCTACACAGGCACGACTTGTACTTTTGTAGTTTCCCTTTCTTTTTAATTTGAATAAAACAAAGAGACATTGTCTCCTGAATTCAACCAAAAAAAATGAGAAGTATTGCAAATTAAAAAAAAAATGTAAGAAGTTTGTATAACATTCATGTCCTAACTAATTATGTAACGTGTCGTTAATACTTAATACCAAATTAATTTAGAATATGTAAGAAAATCGTATAATAACCACTCTACTCATCTCATTTTCAAACTATAAGAATCCTCGTTAATATCGTAGAGCATATCTATTTATTGTTCTTACATAAAATCACTATGACAAACTAAGAAATTTGAACACACGCACACACGCACACACAAACAAAAAAATAATGATAAAAAGATAGTAGAAACTAAATCGAATTTAAAACACAAGATTATCATCTTAAATAAGCACATAAGCTTAATTGCGTAGTTTGTTGCATCTATCTTTGATCCACTTGAAGCTTTTCCTCAAAGAACCTTTAAGCTTACCTTCAACGGTAAAAGCTCTGTAACTCACAACTCTCTTCTTCCTCTGTAAATCTGGATCCACGAATCCCCACGAAGACGATGAAGAAGAGGAAGATCTTCCTTTCTTCGGATTCGGGTTTTCTTCGGGTATCCGGGTCGGGTAATCGGTGTAGGAAGTGCTGTAAGACCTGAGATCTTGCATACCTGTCTCTTATACACATCTAGATGTGTATAAGAGTCCTCTGTAAATCTGGATCCACGAATCCCCACGAAGACGATGAAGAAGAGGAAGATCTTCCTTTCTTCGGATTCGGGTTTTCTTCGGGTATCCGGGTCGGGTAATCGGTGTAGGAAGTGCTGTAAGACCTGAGATCTTGCATACCGTTACCACCGTTAACGCCGAATGAACCTGGACAGTCGGATCTTGGGTCTGATGTTCTTCCGTCACCGTACGATCTGGATCTGAAGTCTTCCATTTTGGGACTCGGACGAAGAAGTGATTGATGGTGTTTTGTAATAAAAGTCGATGAATGGCTTTTGTTTTTGTTTCTTTCTTTTACGAGAAGGTAAGAATCTTTTGTTTCATTTACATATTTTTATATTACTTTATAAGAATTTGGTAGGGAGTATTATTTTCCTATATTTTTATATTTAATAGTACTATGTAGTACTCCTACTATTGTTTGTTTTTCTATTTTATTTATTGGTATGAGAAACGTCATTAATGAATAAGAATTCAGTTGCACTGCATGTGAAATTTATTCAATAATCAGAGATTTTACGAATTATTTTATATTTATTTCCAAAACATAATTATTCTGGATTTCTTCTGGTAATTCATCAAATGTCTCCAAAAGTGTCTTCAGAAACAATAATTCAGTTGAATTACATGTATTTGTTTTATAGAAAATTAAAGTAATGTAATTTCAAGATAGACTTTATTTAAAATTTGGAGTAATACTCCACTTTGTTTTTGTCAACAAGTAGTTTAGTTACTAGTTAGAGACTGCCAAGTCAACATGAGGCGCTGAGTCAGATGCAGCTGTCGCCGAGTCGGTGGAACGTAAAAATTAATTACTGTACTTCAGTTCCAACTGAATTTCTCTGTTTGACCAATATTTCCACGTGCCCCCTTTTTAACTTTTTCTTTTCTTCATTTGATATAATTTATTTTGTTTTGAGTTAATTTGTTTTTATATACATTTCTATACTAGTCAATGATTTGTTAAAAATCTCAAGACAAGGTTAATTTGGTACTCTTAAAAGATGTATTACCAGTTTACCACATATTTTCTTTTGTGGATTTTGGATTCAATGTACAGTAATTTTTTTTATAAATTAGTAATATTGAGACCATGAAGTTTTATAAAAAATTATTAATTTATAAATATATTATTTAGTTGAAAAACTAATTTTGAAACTGACAAAAATATTAATTTAGCAAAATATTAATGAATCAAATATTGATTTACCGTGGTTCTACTGTAATTTGATATAGAGAAGAAAGTCGTTAGCTACAGTTCCAAGTCCCTCTCAACAGTTAACACTTCCTATTCTAATTTAATATCTTGTCTCCTTAAATACATGTTACCATTTAAATAAGAGAACCCTTTAAATAAATACGCGAAAAATAAAATAAATACGCAGCCACTAATGGGACCACCAATCAACTTGATTTGTTTTCATACAATCCCCATGCATTTATCACATTTTGTCCTTTTCTTATTCAAAAAAATCTACAAAAAGTTTTCACTTGATTTGGTCCAACAGTGAAACCTAAAAACACACACCTTTTTACCCTTGTTTCCAAAAAACAGAAAAAGAAAAGAAAACCATTTATTTATTTTCATTTTTCTCAGTATTTGGCAACTGTCGCAGTCAAAATTATTACATGTTTGATTTTTGGGGGTTGTTAAAGACAAGAAAGAAAGCAGATCAAGATCAAGTGACAGGCAAAGAGAAACAGAACTCAAAAGGATTCGTCTCTTCTACGTCTTTTAAGTTTTAACACTACCAAAACTTTTGCAGATACACACTCTACTTTTCTTTCCTTCTTCAATTGACAATTGCTAAAAGGAAACTTTTTTTTTTTTTGGGGTTTTAGCATCAGAACAGACTATGGCGTAAGAAAGTGGTTTGAGTCAGGGTTTTTTTAGGCCATCGATCCTTTGCGGTTCATCAAGTCGTGGTAATAAAGAAGCACACACATCGGTTGTCCGAAAATGCAGAAGGTGAACCAGAAGATCATGTTTCCCACCTAAAATGATCACATTCCAAAACAGATTTATCTTTTTTTTAGTTTCAACAAAAAATTAAACATGTAAGTGGCTATCATCAGAAAAAGTGTTATTCGGTCTTTCTGAGTTTAGAGAGCATACCATGGAGCCAAACCTTTCTTGTAGATAGTTTGTGATAAAGACCAAAGGCACCTACTCAAAAACACATCGGGTGGTCAGAAAATTAGAGACGGCAAGGAACTGCGAAAGGTTTTGTGATTTTTTTTTACCTGAAACATAATCCCCATAAAAGCCCATAGCTTGAAGAGACGGCAAGGAACTGCGATGCATAACTGTTAAGGAAATTTGTAAACATGAGATTGTGCTTAAGAACAATGCTTCGAAATATTAGAGACAGGGCAATGCAGAAGATATATGCACCTCATGAAAGACTGCAGAGACTAAGAAAGCAATGATAATAGCGGGTACCTGAGAAAACAAAATGACTTAGAGGGTTCAAGCTATAAAGCACAGAAAGATCATACCCAAATCACTATTATACAATATCTTACTCACTTTTGGTATCTTGCAGCGCAGGCACGGAAAGTATACATGTCGAACCATCCATTTATGAACAGGCTGTTAGAAAACAAAACAAGAACTCCATTAGCTCTCTTCTTATATAGGTTTTGTATAGAAAAGAAGGCGATGTTTTTAGGAAGAGAGCCATACCATATTCCACATTCTCCAATACTGATAAAGGAAGACAGTGAATAAATGAATTTTGGTTAGTTAAGTGACCCAAAAACAACGATAAGATATCACAATCATATGTTTTTTGAGTAAGACGAGGTTAATAACAACTCACGTCTCCCACGCTTTTTGCATTCCACCAATCTTTGTAGAATTCACGATCCCCGAAGCAGAGGAGCTCTGCCAATATGTTTAACCTGTGGACAAGAACAATGCAAAGAGATTTGTGTTCAGTAACTGAAATTACATCTCTGACTATGAGACGCTAAAATTCTCAATGTCTTGATGAGACAGCCTTTTTCTGTTGTTCGTCTCTGGAAATTATATCGAAAGAGAAGGGCTAATCACGACATACCAAAGGTGGAAGAAGCAGTAGAACATGCAGAGCCACACGTATAAATTTGGAACTGAAAGCTTCAACACTCTTTCAATAGCATATAGAAGATCCCCTTTCAAAGGATGCTTTGAGTTCCTAACAATAGGATTTATATACTGCCAAAGAAGTAACAAAATAACATGAAGTCAAGTGGGTGACGATGCAGAAATGATGATTTTCACAAGGAAAAAGTAAAAAGCAAGATGTTGAAAACGCACTTGCTCTATTATAAATCCCATGAATCCAGTGAATATGACCAGTTTTGCAAATTGACGAGCCACCCAACCCTTCCGGATAGAAGGAGAACGTGGGTAGCTCGGCTGGGAAAAAGCAAGGACGCAAGGTTTAGACAAGAAGCTTTTGTAAGTTTTAAGAATGTTTGATGCTATTAGCAGAAGACGCATCTCATTACCTGATAACACAATGTGGGAGCAACCATGAAATATGCCAAGCTCTTCAAGCTAACATAGTAGGAGACTTCAGGATTGGCCTAAAGTTTATAACAATATCTGGTTAAAATAGTAACACAATGCAAGTGACTAATATATATTTGATATTTCTTTTGATTCTTCTACCTTATCAGCTGAATTAGCTAGGCTTCTTATGTCGTAGTTAGTATGAGCATAAGAAACCAACTTTAGCCACACAATGCAAGTGAGGAGCATCAATGTGACACCTGAAAAGAAAGCGGAATCACACCTGTCCATTTTCAAGACCATCGAGTTAGCCAACTAAACTTAAAAAAAAGAGTATCACAAGCTGAGATCAGAAACACCTTCTAGCTTAATTCACACCTTAGGGTGACGTAAACTGGATACAAGACCTCTGTCATGGTGATAAGTATATGAAGAATGATGACAACCTTCAGTATTATCAAGAAAGAAAGTTATAACTTCTTCAGGACACAACAACAAATTTGTCTTCAGTAAACAAATCCAGTAATAGCTAGTCAGCAGTTTACTCACAGGTTCAGATATGCATTTCTGAAGTACCATTTTCTCGACGGTAAAGGCAGCCAGAGGAAAGATCGAAAGGGAGAGACTGCAACAGAAGAATTAAAGAAAAAAATCAGAATCACTAAATTCATCATTATATGTATTAAGAATGTAACATTGTGAAAAGAAAAGAAAAAAGTATTTTACCAACACATGAAAAGCGGCCAATCTCGCAGCGATGTTGAACTAAACCAGAAATCAGTTCTGATCAACCAACCGTACTACAGGAACGATGGCAACAACAAAGGTAAGGCCTCTGATAAAGTTCTCAGCTCAAGAAAAGTTTGCAAAACCATTTTCAATTTTCAAGCAATAGGAGAAAGAAAGTAACTAACCTTCATCAGATTTTCGATGATGAGTCTACTGTTTACAGCAATGAGAACTACTACACACAGGTTGAATAATCCGGCATGGCTCTGCCATGGAAGACAACACAAACTCAAGTCAAATTAAATGAGGAAATTGATCGCTAAAAGCTAAGAGAAAGAGCAAGTTGAGATATGAAACTCAATTTAAAATTCTCCTCGAACATTTAACAGTATCAAGCACCAAATTCGGAGATTGTTTAAGAGTGGAGAATCTGAGATTACCTGTTTGAAGATTGCGTCGGAGCTGAGTGGACTCTCCCTCACCCTCCGATGAGCTGGAACCGACGGCCGATACGTATACCTTATATCGGCGTCTCCTCTTGCTTCTCCGCCGCCGCCGCCTCCTCCTCCACCAGTTTCTCTAATTTCGGTATCTCCGCCGTTATCTCCTGCCAAATTCGCTGTTCCCCGGGCGTCGTCGACAGCTGAATCAATCCGATCCCTCACGTCGGACGGAGCTCCAACACCATCCGACGGGAAAGCATCGGTACCGGATGCGGAATCAGAAAGAAGTCCGTTGGAATCCGATCTTGATTTCCGTCGGCGAAGAGTATCGAGATCCACAAACTCTCCGCCACCGTTCTCCGTCGGCATAGTGACGCCTCCAGAATCCAAAATCGCCATCCCAAAGCGCTCAACAGAACAGCTTCAAAGAGTAGGTGCTAAGAACGAAAGAAGAAGAAGAAGACGGAGACAGAGGAAAATCGAAAAGCATGCAGGGGTGAAAAGATGCCGTAGAGAATCAGAATCTAATCGAGAGGAAAGTGGAATTTGGGAAGATTGTAGAAAAACGGAAATTGCACGAGGAGGCTAAGAAATGGGTTGATCGTGTCTCCTTCCTAGATAGAGAAGCAAAGTTTTGAATGAGAAAAAGATTCACGAGAGAGAGAAGCGAGGAAGATGACAAACAATGGTGACGGAAGATTAATTGAAAAGCGGTGGGGATATTTATTTTGACTTCTCTTATTTATTTTATTTATATTTTTGGGCTCACCTTCGTTGGGCTTCACTCATGGCTTGCAAGGCCTTGCCAAGCAATATCTTCATTCACAAGTAAACACAATCTAGCATAAACCTATCCTTCTTAAAAACCTTCGCAAATTTAGGTAAAATTTAGCAATAAGTGCTACGATACTTAGAATATATTGTCAATATTACGTAATGGCAACCAAATCCGACAGAAAAATAGGGTTTTTTCTTTCTTTCTATAGAAACTCCTCGCTCTAATCGAAAGGGACACTACTATTTATTTAACAAGACTAATGCATAAGAATTAGGTAAGTTAATATTTTCCTGTTAATAAAACCGACTGGTTGTTTTCACTACCATGCATGCATGCGAAATTTTACTGTTATATATATACAAAAGGAATATTAAAATTTGCAATAAATAAAACCAAATGTCAATGGAACGAACGGGAATAATGGGTCGAGCGAGAGACTGTTACTGTCAGTGAAAACAATGGCATGCATTGGTGTGTTCATATTCTTTTAGGCATAAACTTGTAAGTTTGGCCCCTCCTCCTTCCCATGCTTTTTTTATTCGAATTTTTAAAATAGTTTTTTTGAAGAAGATAAGATTAATTATTATTAAAGTAATTATTAACCATTTATTAATTGTCTACATGACCTTTTTCTGTTGATATTTTGTCTTACAAATAAAGACTAAAATATCCATTCACGAGATTAGACTAAACCGGCTCAATGACCTTGAATCCAAAAAAGTTTCAAATTCGACAGCAACCACTGAACCACCAACTGGTTCCACCAAATCGAATAGTTATTTGGTCTATATATAGTTAAATCAAACCAAACCGGACCAAAACACTACTGTTCCCATAACTATCTCATAACGGAAACTTGAACTTTTCTTCAAGAGCAAGAAACTAGGAAAATTAAATTTATTATTAACTTCTCATAATGATAAGAATAACACAAAGCTTTTGCATCGGATTTTGATACATCATTATATAAAATAGAAAACATCAAAACAAAAACAAATAAAAATATATCACTGGATTAATATTTTAGTATGTATATAATACATTTATACTAAAAATGAAACTGTCAACACATCTCAAACTTTTACATCCACAAATACATTTTGTACAGAAAAAGAACTAAACATCAGAAAAAGTAAAAATTCACATACTAGAATCTAATTTTTTTAAATACATTTTATAAGTATTTTATCAATGGTTAATACTTATATTTTATGTCACATTTCATCATACTCCGCAATAATTGAATGTCAACGGGAGTTAATTAAAACTCCATACCCATGTACGAGATCAGACTAAACCGACCCAATGACCTTGAATCCGAAAGAGTTTCAAATTCGACAACAACCACTGAACTGAACCACCAATTGGTTCCAGAACCGAACCGAACAATTATTGGTCCTATAGTCAAATTAAGTCGAACGAGACCAAAACACTAATGTTCCCATAATTATCTCAGAACATTTTGGTGAAATCAAAGCCGAACCGGACCAAAATATTATTGTTTCCATAATTATCTTAGAACATTTTTTGTGAAACGGAAACTTGACTGAGATTAAGAACCTAAGAGAAAAAAACAAGTTACTAACTTCTACAATGATAGTGAAAGCCTTCTGGGTCCCGTGGTTGACCAAAAATTAATTAATGCTTCAACTTAAAGATGTAATTATACTCATAATTTGTAAAAGAAAACAATATTTCAGATGATACGACAAGCTTTTGCGTCGGATATTGAATACATCTTTGGTAGTAACGAGTTTCACAAGGAGCTGCTACGGAATGTGCAGAGATGGCTTCCAAATTGAGAGATGACATCAACAAGGCCTCCATAACCTCCCACAGCAACTACCTGTAACAAATTCACATAACATAGCTTTATCTCTGGATATAGCTAGCGACTGTTGAGGATTGGTAATCAATTTCAAGAAGCAGGCAGATCAAATAAACGATTTCAATACTGATAGTAGATAAACTAATTATGATTAAAAAAAAAAAAAAACTCTAGAGCGATAAGCAAATACGTGTATAGGACAAGGGGAGAAAAGAAGAACGTGTAGGGAAAGGGATCAGAAACATACTCCTGCTGGGTGCAAGGAAATGGAGAATACTGAACTCGGAGCACACTGTATTTGAGAAAGCAAAGCTCCATTTAAGTCGAAACGCCTTAGAAGCGGTTCTGCTCCTACAGTCAAAATCTGATAGTGGGGGATACTTTGTTAGATAAAAAAACAACGTTTAAAAAAGAAATGCTCAACGTTTGATACTACCTACATAAACCCATTAAGCTTTGGTAAACAAACTACTGCTCCCTAGTCTTTAAATTACACTGTTCAGATTCCAATCTAATCTTGTTCTGCTTACCTGTTTTTTGTCAAACATCACATCCTGTACATGTGCAGGGGAGTATATTGTTGATACGCATTCCGAGGCAGGAAGATTCCATAAAGCTAGATTTTTACCCTGTCCACAAACCTGAAAAAGGAGAAAACCATAGCAATAACAGCAAAAGCCCGTTCTTTAAGCTTCTGCGTAATCCACTGGAGGCAACAACCCCTTAAATGAAATAGCAGGTCGCGGAAGTATAATGAGATTATCCATTTACTATTTCTTACCAACCAGCTTTCACTTCCATCGAGAGCCATAGAACTAATGCGAAAGCGTGGCCTTTTATCCTGGGAACCAATTACTTTGATGCATTTCCCTGTTCTGCAATCTGGTTGACAAAACAGAAGGGAAGCCCTTGAGCGTACAAAGCTTAGCCTAGACAATTAAAAGTATACTACATGAACAGGAACCTAAAACTAGACATGGCCGAAACTAAGTTATGTAATCACCACAATGAATTATCATAAATTCTTGAGAAGCATTGGATCTCAAGTCCCAACATGAAGATCTCAAGTCTCAAATGATCTCGAACGTTCTATAACCACAGATGAGCCAAACATAAGACTAGACAATTAACAGCAGCAAGAAAAATGGGCGTGAGCAAGATACCCCAGATCCTTGCAGTCCCATCCTCTGAACCCGTCAATATCTGGAGCAAAAGGTTGAATACGATCAGACAAAAGTCCAAATACGAATATGAAAGGTGCAGTTCTAATATTTAAGGAAACACCATTACCTGATTTGCAGAGCTACGAGAAACTACACAGTGCAAATAGTCTGAATGCCCCTTGAAGGTCATTTTGATTTCACCACTCTCCTAAAAATGTTGGATACACAAATGAGATTCTAGGAACTTTAGAAATCAAGTCTCTAGTAATACATCAATACAACTCCCCACGATAAGATACATACCACGTCCCAACAGTACGCGGAAGAATCACCAGCAGCCGTAAATACACTTCCTGACTATCATAAACGAAAAACAACGAGGGAGTGGGGAACAGTTAATCTGTAACCAAACAATGAGATATAACTTGGACAATTCAGGGGAACAAAAACAACAATACATCGAGTGTAATTACCCAAATAGAATCAAATTCCAACCTGAGTGTCAACAGAAATGGCGTTTATCTCGGGCATCGGTGAAAGAGCACCCCAAGGACCTCTGTGAGAAAAGAAAAAGAATGGTGAATAGAGTCTCACCAGCATCGAAATTTCACGCCTTTACACTCTCGTAAATATAGCATTTTGCACTAACAAGACTCACTTGTGTTGTGGATTAGCCAATTCAAGCAATGGCTTCGCATGATTCTCTGTCGATCATAGAAAAATCTCATCATCTTCAAACTCGAAAAAAGCACCAGAACAACGAAAATGGTACACAGTACACACCTTGAGACGCCTCTGATTCAGAAAATTCTTTCCATTTCCATCCACGAACTCTGCCATCATCACCACAACTACAGAAAACCACACCGAAATATCTAATTCCTTCAAATCAACCTCTGATTTCTGTATTCGAGCTTTGAAATTACCATTTCTCAATCAACGAAGGGTGGTTTTGAAATCTACCTGAGGAGCAAAGCATCTTCGTCTTCGCCATAGAACTTGACATCATAAGCGGGTCCGTCGTGTGCCCTAACCACTCCCTCAGGTTCAGCCACCATAACGTCCTGCCCTTTCGAGTACCCAAACGCCGCCGATTGGGACACAAGCGAGTTCAGGGAATGGAAAGCTAGGGTTCCATCGCTGGAAGCGACAACAAAGGCGTCCGGATTAGGATTTCTCGCCGGAGGAGCCCAGGCGGTTCGAAACACGGTACGCGCCTGTACTTCTCGTTCCTTCAGAATTGCTTCTCTATACTCATCCTCATTCCAATTTGTAGCGTCTCCGTACATTTTCTTCAACTACTTTGCAACTTCGGTGTTACTTTGCAGAACGCCGGCGATAACAGCTCCAGTGGTTGGAGAAGATGACGAAGGATAGAAATCCCTAAACCGGCCGAGTAGTAATTCTGTTAATTATACTCTTAGTCCCTAAGTTAGTTTTATATTTAATATTTCGTCAGNGAGAGAGTAAAGATGGCATATTTACAGTCAAATCTGCATATAAATTCCTGTGTCGAGATCAGTCCCCAAGACCGAATATGTCACGATTGTTCAGGCTAGTGTGGAGTGTGATTGCGCCTGAGAGAGTAAGGGTATTTCTATGGCTAGTTACTCACCAGGTGATTATGACGAACTTGGAGAGACAGAGGAGACACTTAAGCGATACAAGTACTTGCCATGTTTGTAAAGGAGCTACAGAATCTATCATGCACGTGTTGCGAGACTGTCCGGCAATGGAGGGCATCTGGATTCGGTTGGTTCCCAGGGGAAAGAGAGGACGGTTTTTCACACAATCCTTATTGGAATGGCTATATACAAATCTGTCTCAGAAAGAAGAATTACAAGATACAACCTGGGCAACTTTGTTTGCCATAGCTTTATGGTGGGGTTGGAAGTGGCGTTGCGGGAATGTGTTTGGTGAGACAAGGAAGTGTCGTGATCGCGTACGTTTTGTTAGAGAAATGGCCAATGAGATATCGCAGGCGCAAGCCCTTTTAGGAGGAAATGGGCAAGTACGGGAGAGAGTAGAAAGACACATTTCATGGATTCCGCCAACAGACGATTGGGTGAAGCTTAATACCGATGGAGCTTCACACGGCAATCCTGGTCTGGCTACGGCAGGAGGAGTGTTGAGAGATGAACGGGGGAGCTGGTGTGGCGGTTTCTCTCTAAACATTGGGATATGCTCAGCTCCTTTAGCAGAATTGTGGGGTCTGTACTATGACCTTTACATAGCTTGGGATCGTCAAGTGTCGAGGTTGGAGATAGAGGTGGATTCTGAGATAGTGGTGGGCTTCTTAACGAAGGGGATCAATGAATCGCACCCGCTATCGTTCCTAGCACGGCTGTGCTATGGCTTTCTATCAAGGAACTGGATAGTCCGGATAACTCATGTTTACAGGAAAGCTAATCGTCTTGCGGATAGATTAGCTAACCATGCTTTCTCCTTACCTTTAGGCTTCCATTTCTTTACAATGGCCCCTGATAGTGTTGTTTCGATCTTGTCGGAGGATGCCTCAGGTTCTACACAGGCACGACTTGTACTTTTGTAGTTTCCCTTTCTTTTTAATTTGAATAAAACAAAGAGACATTGTCTCCTGAATTCAACCAAAAAAAATGAGAAGTATTGCAAATTAAAAAAAAAATGTAAGAAGTTTGTATAACATTCATGTCCTAACTAATTATGTAACGTGTCGTTAATACTTAATACCAAATTAATTTAGAATATGTAAGAAAATCGTATAATAACCACTCTACTCATCTCATTTTCAAACTATAAGAATCCTCGTTAATATCGTAGAGCATATCTATTTATTGTTCTTACATAAAATCACTATGACAAACTAAGAAATTTGAACACACGCACACACGCACACACAAACAAAAAAATAATGATAAAAAGATAGTAGAAACTAAATCGAATTTAAAACACAAGATTATCATCTTAAATAAGCACATAAGCTTAATTGCGTAGTTTGTTGCATCTATCTTTGATCCACTTGAAGCTTTTCCTCAAAGAACCTTTAAGCTTACCTTCAACGGTAAAAGCTCTGTAACTCACAACTCTCTTCTTCCTCTGTAAATCTGGATCCACGAATCCCCACGAAGACGATGAAGAAGAGGAAGATCTTCCTTTCTTCGGATTCGGGTTTTCTTCGGGTATCCGGGTCGGGTAATCGGTGTAGGAAGTGCTGTAAGACCTGAGATCTTGCATACCGTTACCACCGTTAACGCCGAATGAACCTGGACAGTCGGATCTTGGGTCTGATGTTCTTCCGTCACCGTACGATCTGGATCTGAAGTCTTCCATTTTGGGACTCGGACGAAGAAGTGATTGATGGTGTTTTGTAATAAAAGTCGATGAATGGCTTTTGTTTTTGTTTCTTTCTTTTACGAGAAGGTAAGAATCTTTTGTTTCATTTACATATTTTTATATTACTTTATAAGAATTTGGTAGGGAGTATTATTTTCCTATATTTTTATATTTAATAGTACTATGTAGTACTCCTACTATTGTTTGTTTTTCTATTTTATTTATTGGTATGAGAAACGTCATTAATGAATAAGAATTCAGTTGCACTGCATGTGAAATTTATTCAATAATCAGAGATTTTACGAATTATTTTATATTTATTTCCAAAACATAATTATTCTGGATTTCTTCTGGTAATTCATCAAATGTCTCCAAAAGTGTCTTCAGAAACAATAATTCAGTTGAATTACATGTATTTGTTTTATAGAAAATTAAAGTAATGTAATTTCAAGATAGACTTTATTTAAAATTTGGAGTAATACTCCACTTTGTTTTTGTCAACAAGTAGTTTAGTTACTAGTTAGAGACTGCCAAGTCAACATGAGGCGCTGAGTCAGATGCAGCTGTCGCCGAGTCGGTGGAACGTAAAAATTAATTACTGTACTTCAGTTCCAACTGAATTTCTCTGTTTGACCAATATTTCCACGTGCCCCCTTTTTAACTTTTTCTTTTCTTCATTTGATATAATTTATTTTGTTTTGAGTTAATTTGTTTTTATATACATTTCTATACTAGTCAATGATTTGTTAAAAATCTCAAGACAAGGTTAATTTGGTACTCTTAAAAGATGTATTACCAGTTTACCACATATTTTCTTTTGTGGATTTTGGATTCAATGTACAGTAATTTTTTTTATAAATTAGTAATATTGAGACCATGAAGTTTTATAAAAAATTATTAATTTATAAATATATTATTTAGTTGAAAAACTAATTTTGAAACTGACAAAAATATTAATTTAGCAAAATATTAATGAATCAAATATTGATTTACCGTGGTTCTACTGTAATTTGATATAGAGAAGAAAGTCGTTAGCTACAGTTCCAAGTCCCTCTCAACAGTTAACACTTCCTATTCTAATTTAATATCTTGTCTCCTTAAATACATGTTACCATTTAAATAAGAGAACCCTTTAAATAAATACGCGAAAAATAAAATAAATACGCAGCCACTAATGGGACCACCAATCAACTTGATTTGTTTTCATACAATCCCCATGCATTTATCACATTTTGTCCTTTTCTTATTCAAAAAAATCTACAAAAAGTTTTCACTTGATTTGGTCCAACAGTGAAACCTAAAAACACACACCTTTTTACCCTTGTTTCCAAAAAACAGAAAAAGAAAAGAAAACCATTTATTTATTTTCATTTTTCTCAGTATTTGGCAACTGTCGCAGTCAAAATTATTACATGTTTGATTTTTGGGGGTTGTTAAAGACAAGAAAGAAAGCAGATCAAGATCAAGTGACAGGCAAAGAGAAACAGAACTCAAAAGGATTCGTCTCTTCTACGTCTTTTAAGTTTTAACACTACCAAAACTTTTGCAGATACACACTCTACTTTTCTTTCCTTCTTCAATTGACAATTGCTAAAAGGAAACTTTTTTTTTTTTTTGGGGTTTTAGCATCAGAACAGACTATGGCGTAAGAAAGTGGTTTGAGTCAGGGTTTTTTTAGGCCATCGATCCTTTGCGGTTCATCAAGTCGTGGTAATAAAGAAGCACACACATCGGTTGTCCGAAAATGCAGAAGGTGAACCAGAAGATCATGTTTCCCACCTAAAATGATCACATTCCAAAACAGATTTATCTTTTTTTTAGTTTCAACAAAAAATTAAACATGTAAGTGGCTATCATCAGAAAAAGTGTTATTCGGTCTTTCTGAGTTTAGAGAGCATACCATGGAGCCAAACCTTTCTTGTAGATAGTTTGTGATAAAGACCAAAGGCACCTACTCAAAAACACATCGGGTGGTCAGAAAATTAGAGACGGCAAGGAACTGCGAAAGGTTTTGTGATTTTTTTTTACCTGAAACATAATCCCCATAAAAGCCCATAGCTTGAAGAGACGGCAAGGAACTGCGATGCATAACTGTTAAGGAAATTTGTAAACATGAGATTGTGCTTAAGAACAATGCTTCGAAATATTAGAGACAGGGCAATGCAGAAGATATATGCACCTCATGAAAGACTGCAGAGACTAAGAAAGCAATGATAATAGCGGGTACCTGAGAAAACAAAATGACTTAGAGGGTTCAAGCTATAAAGCACAGAAAGATCATACCCAAATCACTATTATACAATATCTTACTCACTTTTGGTATCTTGCAGCGCAGGCACGGAAAGTATACATGTCGAACCATCCATTTATGAACAGGCTGTTAGAAAACAAAACAAGAACTCCATTAGCTCTCTTCTTATATAGGTTTTGTATAGAAAAGAAGGCGATGTTTTTAGGAAGAGAGCCATACCA
This sequence comes from Alliaria petiolata, assembly GCA_020283515.1. Lineage (NCBI taxonomy): Eukaryota > Viridiplantae > Streptophyta > Magnoliopsida > Brassicales > Brassicaceae > Alliaria > Alliaria petiolata. The sequence goes on along the minus strand of JAHZTW010000001.1, from coordinate 447,976,722 downwards.
TATTCCACATTCTCCAATACTGATAAAGGAAGACAGTGAATAAATGAATTTTGGTTAGTTAAGTGACCCAAAAACAACGATAAGATATCACAATCATATGTTTTTTGAGTAAGACGAGGTTAATAACAACTCACGTCTCCCACGCTTTTTGCATTCCACCAATCTTTGTAGAATTCACGATCCCCGAAGCAGAGGAGCTCTGCCAATATGTTTAACCTGTGGACAAGAACAATGCAAAGAGATTTGTGTTCAGTAACTGAATTTACATCTCTGACTATGAGACGCTGAAATTATCAATTTCTTGATGAGACAGCCTTTTTCTGTTGTTCGTCTCTGGAAATTAATTTGAAAGAGAAGGGACCACGACATACCAAAGGTGGAAGAAGCAGTAGAACATGCAGAGCCACACGTATAAATTTGGAACTGAAAGCTTCAACACTCTTTCAATAGCATATAGAAGATCCCCTTTCAAAGGATGCTTTGAGTTCCTAACAATAGGATTTATATACTGCCAAAGAAGTAACAAAATAACATGAAATCAAGTGGGTGACGAAGCAGAAATGATGATTTTCACAAGGAAAAGTAAAAAGCAAGATGTTGAAAACGCACTTGCTCTATTATAAATCCCATGAATCCAGTGAATATGACCAGTTTTGCAAATTGACGAGCCACCCAACCCTTCCGGATAGAAGGAGAACGTGGGTAGCTCGGCTGGGAAAAAGCAAGGACGCAAGGTTTAGACAAGAAGCTTTTGTAAGTTTTAAGAATGTTTGATGCTATTAGCAGAAGACGCATCTCATTACCTGATAACACAATGTGGGAGCAACCATGAAATATGCCAAGCTCTTCAAGCTAACATAGTAGGAGACTTCAGGATTGGCCTAAAGTTTATAACAATATCTGGTTAAAATAGTAACACAATGCAAGTGACTAATATATATTTGATATTTCTTTTGATTCTTCTACCTTATCAGCTGAATTAGCTAGGCTTCTTATGTCGTAGTTAGTATGAGCATAAGAAACCAACTTTAGCCACACAATGCAAGTGAGGAGCATCAATGTGACACCTGAAAAGAAAGCGGAATCACACCTGTCCATTTTCAAGACCATCGAGTTAGCCAACTAAACTTAAAAAAAAGAGTATCACAAGCTGAGATCAGAAACACCTTCTAGCTTAATTCACACCTTAGGGTGACGTAAACTGGATACAAGACCTCTGTCATGGTGATAAGTATATGAAGAATGATGACAACCTTCAGTATTATCAAGAAAGAAAGTTATAACTTCTTCAGGACACAACAACAAATTTGTCTTCAGTAAACAAATCCAGTAATAGCTAGTCAGCAGTTTACTCACAGGTTCAGATATGCATTTCTGAAGTACCATTTTCTCGACGGTAAAGGCAGCCAGAGGAAAGATCGAAAGGGAGAGACTGCAACAGAAGAATTAAAGAAAAAAATCAGAATCACTAAATTCATCATTATATGTATTAAGAATGTAACATTGTGAAAAGAAAAGAAAAAAGTATTTTACCAACACATGAAAAGCGGCCAATCTCGCAGCGATGTTGAACTAAACCAGAAATCAGTTCTGATCAACCAACCGTACTACAGGAACGATGGCAACAACAAAGGTAAGGCCTCTGATAAAGTTCTCAGCTCAAGAAAAGTTTGCAAAACCATTTTCAATTTTCAAGCAATAGGAGAAAGAAAGTAACTAACCTTCATCAGATTTTCGATGATGAGTCTACTGTTTACAGCAATGAGAACTACTACACACAGGTTGAATAATCCGGCATGGCTCTGCCATGGAAGACAACACAAACTCAAGTCAAATTAAATGAGGAAATTGATCGCTAAAAGCTAAGAGAAAGAGCAAGTTGAGATATGAAACTCAATTTAAAATTCTCCTCGAACATTTAACAGTATCAAGCACCAAATTCGGAGATTGTTTAAGAGTGGAGAATCTGAGATTACCTGTTTGAAGATTGCGTCGGAGCTGAGTGGACTCTCCCTCACCCTCCGATGAGCTGGAACCGACGGCCGATACGTATACCTTATATCGGCGTCTCCTCTTGCTTCTCCGCCGCCGCCGCCTCCTCCTCCACCAGTTTCTCTAATTTCGGTATCTCCGCCGTTATCTCCTGCCAAATTCGCTGTTCCCCGGGCGTCGTCGACAGCTGAATCAATCCGATCCCTCACGTCGGACGGAGCTCCAACACCATCCGACGGGAAAGCATCGGTACCGGATGCGGAATCAGAAAGAAGTCCGTTGGAATCCGATCTTGATTTCCGTCGGCGAAGAGTATCGAGATCCACAAACTCTCCGCCACCGTTCTCCGTCGGCATAGTGACGCCTCCAGAATCCAAAATCGCCATCCCAAAGCGCTCAACAGAACAGCTTCAAAGAGTAGGTGCTAAGAACGAAAGAAGAAGAAGAAGACGGAGACAGAGGAAAATCGAAAAGCATGCAGGGGTGAAAAGATGCCGTAGAGAATCAGAATCTAATCGAGAGGAAAGTGGAATTTGGGAAGATTGTAGAAAAACGGAAATTGCACGAGGAGGCTAAGAAATGGGTTGATCGTGTCTCCTTCCTAGATAGAGAAGCAAAGTTTTGAATGAGAAAAAGATTCACGAGAGAGAGAAGCGAGGAAGATGACAAACAATGGTGACGGAAGATTAATTGAAAAGCGGTGGGGATATTTATTTTGACTTCTCTTATTTATTTTATTTATATTTTTGGGCTCACCTTCGTTGGGCTTCACTCATGGCTTGCAAGGCCTTGCCAAGCAATATCTTCATTCACAAGTAAACACAATCTAGCATAAACCTATCCTTCTTAAAAACCTTCGCAAATTTAGGTAAAATTTAGCAATAAGTGCTACGATACTTAGAATATATTGTCAATATTACGTAATGGCAACCAAATCCGACAGAAAAATAGGGTTTTTTCTTTCTTTCTATAGAAACTCCTCGCTCTAATCGAAAGGGACACTACTATTTATTTAACAAGACTAATGCATAAGAATTAGGTAAGTTAATATTTTCCTGTTAATAAAACCGACTGGTTGTTTTCACTACCATGCATGCATGCGAAATTTTACTGTTATATATATACAAAAGGAATATTAAAATTTGCAATAAATAAAACCAAATGTCAATGGAACGAACGGGAATAATGGGTCGAGCGAGAGACTGTTACTGTCAGTGAAAACAATGGCATGCATTGGTGTGTTCATATTCTTTTAGGCATAAACTTGTAAGTTTGGCCCCTCCTCCTTCCCATGCTTTTTTTATTCGAATTTTTAAAATAGTTTTTTTGAAGAAGATAAGATTAATTATTATTAAAGTAATTATTAACCATTTATTAATTGTCTACATGACCTTTTTCTGTTGATATTTTGTCTTACAAATAAAGACTAAAATATCCATTCACGAGATTAGACTAAACCGGCTCAATGACCTTGAATCCAAAAAAGTTTCAAATTCGACAGCAACCACTGAACCACCAACTGGTTCCACCAAATCGAATAGTTATTTGGTCTATATATAGTTAAATCAAACCAAACCGGACCAAAACACTACTGTTCCCATAACTATCTCATAACGGAAACTTGAACTTTTCTTCAAGAGCAAGAAACTAGGAAAATTAAATTTATTATTAACTTCTCATAATGATAAGAATAACACAAAGCTTTTGCATCGGATTTTGATACATCATTATATAAAATAGAAAACATCAAAACAAAAACAAATAAAAATATATCACTGGATTAATATTTTAGTATGTATATAATACATTTATACTAAAAATGAAACTGTCAACACATCTCAAACTTTTACATCCACAAATACATTTTGTACAGAAAAAGAACTAAACATCAGAAAAAGTAAAAATTCACATACTAGAATCTAATTTTTTTAAATACATTTTATAAGTATTTTATCAATGGTTAATACTTATATTTTATGTCACATTTCATCATACTCCGCAATAATTGAATGTCAACGGGAGTTAATTAAAACTCCATACCCATGTACGAGATCAGACTAAACCGACCCAATGACCTTGAATCCGAAAGAGTTTCAAATTCGACAACAACCACTGAACTGAACCACCAATTGGTTCCAGAACCGAACCGAACAATTATTGGTCCTATAGTCAAATTAAGTCGAACGAGACCAAAACACTAATGTTCCCATAATTATCTCAGAACATTTTGGTGAAATCAAAGCCGAACCGGACCAAAATATTATTGTTTCCATAATTATCTTAGAACATTTTTTGTGAAACGGAAACTTGACTGAGATTAAGAACCTAAGAGAAAAAAACAAGTTACTAACTTCTACAATGATAGTGAAAGCCTTCTGGGTCCCGTGGTTGACCAAAAATTAATTAATGCTTCAACTTAAAGATGTAATTATACTCATAATTTGTAAAAGAAAACAATATTTCAGATGATACGACAAGCTTTTGCGTCGGATATTGAATACATCTTTGGTAGTAACGAGTTTCACAAGGAGCTGCTACGGAATGTGCAGAGATGGCTTCCAAATTGAGAGATGACATCAACAAGGCCTCCATAACCTCCCACAGCAACTACCTGTAACAAATTCACATAACATAGCTTTATCTCTGGATATAGCTAGCGACTGTTGAGGATTGGTAATCAATTTCAAGAAGCAGGCAGATCAAATAAACGATTTCAATACTGATAGTAGATAAACTAATTATGATTAAAAAAAAAAAAAAACTCTAGAGCGATAAGCAAATACGTGTATAGGACAAGGGGAGAAAAGAAGAACGTGTAGGGAAAGGGATCAGAAACATACTCCTGCTGGGTGCAAGGAAATGGAGAATACTGAACTCGGAGCACACTGTATTTGAGAAAGCAAAGCTCCATTTAAGTCGAAACGCCTTAGAAGCGGTTCTGCTCCTACAGTCAAAATCTGATAGTGGGGGATACTTTGTTAGATAAAAAAACAACGTTTAAAAAAGAAATGCTCAACGTTTGATACTACCTACATAAACCCATTAAGCTTTGGTAAACAAACTACTGCTCCCTAGTCTTTAAATTACACTGTTCAGATTCCAATCTAATCTTGTTCTGCTTACCTGTTTTTTGTCAAACATCACATCCTGTACATGTGCAGGGGAGTATATTGTTGATACGCATTCCGAGGCAGGAAGATTCCATAAAGCTAGATTTTTACCCTGTCCACAAACCTGAAAAAGGAGAAAACCATAGCAATAACAGCAAAAGCCCGTTCTTTAAGCTTCTGCGTAATCCACTGGAGGCAACAACCCCTTAAATGAAATAGCAGGTCGCGGAAGTATAATGAGATTATCCATTTACTATTTCTTACCAACCAGCTTTCACTTCCATCGAGAGCCATAGAACTAATGCGAAAGCGTGGCCTTTTATCCTGGGAACCAATTACTTTGATGCATTTCCCTGTTCTGCAATCTGGTTGACAAAACAGAAGGGAAGCCCTTGAGCGTACAAAGCTTAGCCTAGACAATTAAAAGTATACTACATGAACAGGAACCTAAAACTAGACATGGCCGAAACTAAGTTATGTAATCACCACAATGAATTATCATAAATTCTTGAGAAGCATTGGATCTCAAGTCCCAACATGAAGATCTCAAGTCTCAAATGATCTCGAACGTTCTATAACCACAGATGAGCCAAACATAAGACTAGACAATTAACAGCAGCAAGAAAAATGGGCGTGAGCAAGATACCCCAGATCCTTGCAGTCCCATCCTCTGAACCCGTCAATATCTGGAGCAAAAGGTTGAATACGATCAGACAAAAGTCCAAATACGAATATGAAAGGTGCAGTTCTAATATTTAAGGAAACACCATTACCTGATTTGCAGAGCTACGAGAAACTACACAGTGCAAATAGTCTGAATGCCCCTTGAAGGTCATTTTGATTTCACCACTCTCCTAAAAATGTTGGATACACAAATGAGATTCTAGGAACTTTAGAAATCAAGTCTCTAGTAATACATCAATACAACTCCCCACGATAAGATACATACCACGTCCCAACAGTACGCGGAAGAATCACCAGCAGCCGTAAATACACTTCCTGACTATCATAAACGAAAAACAACGAGGGAGTGGGGAACAGTTAATCTGTAACCAAACAATGAGATATAACTTGGACAATTCAAGGGAACAAAAACAACTATACATCGAGTGTAATTACCCAAATAGAATCAAATTCCAACCTGAGTGTCAACAGAAATGGCGTTTATCTCAGGCATCGGTGAAAGAGCACCCCAAGGACCTCTATGAGAAAAGAAAAAGAATGGTGAATAGAGAGTCTCACCAGCATCGAAATTTCACACCTTTACACTCTCGTAAATATAGCATTTTGCACGAACAAGACTCACTTGTGTTGTGGATTAGTCAATTCAAGCAATGGCTTCGCATGATTCTCTGTAGGTCATAGAAAAATCTCACAATCTCCAAATTCGAAAAAAGCACCAGAACAACGAAAATGGTACACAGTACACAGTACACACCTTGAGACGCCTCTGATTCAGAAAATTCTTTCCATTTCCATCCACGAACTCTGCCATCATCACCACAACTACAGAAAACCACACCGAAATAGCCCAATTCCTTCAAATCAACCTCTGATTTCTGAATTTGAGCTTTGAAATTACAATTTCTCAATCAACGAAGGGTGATTTTGAAATCTACCTGAGGAGCAAAGCATATTCGTCTTCGCCATAGAACTTGACATCATAAGCGGGTCCGTCGTGTGCCCTAACCACTCCCTCAGGTTCAGCCACCATAACGTCCTGACCTTTCGAGTACCCAAACGCCGCCGATTGGGACACAAGCGAGTTCAGCGAATGGAAAGCTAGGGTTCCATCGCTGGAAGCGACAACAAAGGCGTCCGGATTAGGATTTCTCGCTGGAGGAGCCCAGGCGGTTCGAAACACTGTTCGCGTCTGTACTTCTCGTTCCTTCAGAATTGCTTCTCTATACTCATCCTCATTCCAATTTGTAGCGTCTCCGTACATTTTCTTCAACTACTTTGCAACTTCGGTGTTACTTTGCAGAACGCCGGCGATAACAGCTCCAGTGGTTGGAGAAGATGACGAAGGAAAGAAATCCCTAAACCGGCCGAGTAGTAATTCTGTTAATTATACTCTTAGTCCCTAAGTTAGTTTTATATTTAATATTTCGTCAGCTAGGTTTCTTGGTGTACAATAAACTCCTCATGACTCAACATCACTTGGTACATCTACTTATCTCAATATGCAACATGCGTGGATTATATGGACTATGGAGTTTAGACTAATTGTTTTTGAAGGAGATTGCAAAGTATTCATCGATACTAAATGGAACGACAACAGATTATAAAACAGATAAATCTATCACGATATCATTTTTTGGAGCAAAAAATTCACAAGAGGTATCTTTTGTTTTATGTGAAGATCAAACAATGTCCCAGCTCATACTTTCGCTAGGCATGCAAAGTCCAAAGAATTTAATCTTTGAGCCTTCAAACAATGTCCCAGCTCATACTTTCGCTAATTTTGTTGGGCTAATAGCCCTGTTCGTTTGCTAGTCGCTGCCGCAAGTGATGCGGCAACAAACGAAGACAAAAAAAAAAAGCACAAGTGGCCGCTAAAAATGGACGTTTCTGTTGTTGAGGATGGCCGCCGATGTTGTTTCTGAGATGCTGGGTTTTCAGGCGGCAACTTTAAGATGAGGCGATCACTGCTGCGATTCATTTTTTTCCCCCACCAACGCCTCCAACTTTGTCTTTTAATTAGTTGATTGTTATGATAACTGTCGTTTTACTCTGTCGCATCGCTTGCCGCAGCGATTAGCAAACAAACAGGGCTAATGAGTATTTAAGTAAACTTTTTCAATATATGAAAGTATTTTCGCCCAACAAAAACAAAGAAAAGAGAAAGTAACCTTATGAAAAAGCTTAAATGATTTGTGTTTAAGGATGAGTTTTTGAAGATGTGCTTTATGAGATTGAAATTCAGTGATGTAATAATTATAATATTGGGTTTGTTGCGTTTGATTTTAGACTACTAGCCAATTTACGAAAACGTGTTTGAGTAATTAATTCTCTCGGAAAATCAAACTGATAGTTGTCATGGTTTAGGTTCATATCAACCATGCATGTAAGTATATATTATCAAGAAATTAATGTCACTCGTCGTCGAATCTACTTCATTCCTTGTATGGATGCGGCAAATGCCAAAAGCATAACTTTTGAACCTCTCGCGCGCAGCTCCATTCTTGTCATCAACCATCTCTAAATTGACTATAGTAACGGTTTTTGCTTCGGACCACGTCATCGTTGGAGCAGCCTATAGTACATACGTCAACAAGCATCGCAAATATAAAAACCTAAATAATATTTTATATGGAGTTATTGATGACGGTGACAGACGGCGAATAAAGTTTACGTTGGCGATGAATGCTTGGCGTTTCGAGAAACGTAGTAATAAAGGGGGACCGCTTTATGTATGTTCGCGTGCATCAAACACATGAACAATGGAATGTGAATTGGGGCTGTCTCTTATACACATCTAGATGTGTATAAGAGACAGTATATATATAGTTAATTGTTTTTTCCACGTTGTTGTTGTTGTCAAATGTATAGTTAATTGTATAAGTCATAAGTGATTGTTTAGGCAATAACCAAATAGCTAGTTTATTCGTTAATTATAAGTGGGATATCTTTCTCTCAAAAAACTTAATTTGAGTAGCGATTGTGAGACTAAATTGTAAGAGCATGTGCATTGGAGACATTAAGAGATCTAATAACATTATTTTAATATTAAATCTTAAGATTAGAGATCCAAAACTAATAAAAAGTGTCTAATATAGGATCTATTTTTGAGCTTTAGACATGTATGCATAACTAAAGTGTCTTAAAATATTAAACTTATTTAAATTTAATCAAAAAAATAACTTTTAGACAAGACTCCAATGCACATGCTCTAACACTCCAATTCGATACGTCCTTTGGTTAATTAGTATGTAAACTAAAAAAGAAAAGCTGAAGCTTATTTTTAACAGCTAAAATTTTGGACGTTCACATCATAAAACCATCTTATTATGGAGTGTCTAATTCGGTTACAATTTCGTAACCATTTTGTTGTTTTTAATAACAAATTTGCGACTCTTCTTACTGTGTTGTATAGGGTTTCTATTTTTCATATAACATGTTTTAGAGCAGAACAGATCGAGCCTCTCTCTCGTTTTATATCAATTAAGAATATTTTATCTTTTTAAAATTTTTTAATAATTATGTACATGTGTATAATAATATTGAAAAAGAGAATCTCAAATTGACAAGAAGTAAGGGTTTAATCCGTTGGAATATTTCTAGAAAATAAACGAGGCTAGTGGATGATGATGCATGCATGCATTGTCATACACCCTCAGTAATCCTTATATATAAACCCATAGATCAGACACAATTGTTTCATATCACCATATGATAGAGAGCAAAGTAAACTTAGGGAGCAAGGGCGAAGATGAAGATACTATAGCTAATTATTAAAGGAGGTAAGTGAATAACAATAAGGAAGGCGACAGAAGAGAGTGAGCACACATGCCCTTTTCTAGCATGCTCATGCTCGAAAGCTCTGCGTGCTCACCCTCTTCTTGTCTCCCTCTTTCTCTCTATATCTCTCTATATATATATGTGCATATCAGTATTTGACTATTTGTATAGATATCTATATATATATATATATATGCATCATGCATGGCATCATGGGTTATTTAGAAACGTCTATATATCGATTGAGAGATCCACATCATCAGTGTCTTCACCATTCATATTTTGTGTTCATTAATGTTTTACGGCTTACATATATACACACATCACTTGTTGTACTCAATGATAGCAACAACAACAAAAACAATTATGTCATAATTCGCTATATATTCATTGTAAATGGACAAAATAGCTATCGAGAAGCTCAGTTGAAAAAGAAAGAAAAAAAAAGCTATCGAAAAGCTCTTTTGTGACGGAGTCGGATCTATAGTTCATGGCATAACAAATAGTAATTTTAAAAATAAATTCAGAAACACTAAATCAATATAAAATAAGGCTAGTTTTAGAGTTTGTTTGTACAAATGATGAGTTTTTGAGTTAGAAAAAGGAGCACGAGACAAGGCAGGCTTCTCATGAGAAGGAGAAGATTATGGACAATGGAACTAACTGAAGGAGCAAGAGACAACAAAATTTCAGATAGATGTTATATTGAAGAACTCCATAGATATTTTTTTAATTGTTGAGAATCAGAAGCCACACAGATTATGTATATCCCTTGCTCTGTCACGTGCTTTGTATCCATTTAATATCTATAAACGTACAATAGTGTGTTGAACTATGGATTGTATATCTTGGTATCTTTCCATGCATGATCCATATACATGCGTTATTTAAAACTTTTTTTCATATAAGAAAAACTAAAAGATTTTCCAAAACATTATCTAATTCTGTTATTTGGCCAGAAATAAATATATGAATTCAATGAAGACTAAAACGGTCTGATTATGCCCCTCAGAAACGTTAGTATGAACTTTTCTACAATCGAGAATTTCCCATGATCCATATCCAAACGACCATATATATATATATATATATATATATATATATATCTTAAGCAAGTTTTTCCATCTATGGTTTCCTTAATTTCTTATGGAAATCTACATGTTTCAGTCATCTTAAATTTTTAATTACTTCATGTAGGAGCTTAGTGTTACCTTTGTAAACGTTGTCTCCATTTCGATTGATTTATTAATACACATAAAAATTAATAATAGAAAGATCACATAGATGAAACAAATTGATGGTAGTTTGGTATTTTTTTGTTTTCTTGGTTGATGTTAGAAAATATATGTCATGTGCTTATGTGCATAATGTTGGATCTAGAAGACTAGAACTCACATGACGGCTACATGTCATATACTTCTACACTTTGATTTGGCTCCAGTTAAATATAAATAACACACATATATAAAAATATATATATACACGCAAAAACAGCTCCGATTAAATAAAAAAATACTATATGATATCGTTTTCTTGACATCTATTTTTTTTTTTAAACTCTGTTTACATTTGCCTTAAATTTATTTAGCATTTATTAAACAAATTTCTAATAACTTTTTTTCCCTGGTTAACGGTTAATTATATTGCAAAAAAATTAAAAATTTACAGAGGAGAGTTTGACCTTTTTGGTCGAGTTACAAAAAAATGAGAAATTGATGAGGAGTTATTTTTATAGAACAGATACAAGGAGAGGGACAGGTAGATAAAAAAAAAAGTGGAATCAAATGATCAGTTATGTCATTTGTGGCTTCTCCTTCTCGTGTATGTAAAATCGATTTAAGTCTGCTGTAAATGGCTGGTCTATATTATTGGACTAATCATCTATATTTGTGTGTCTATTGCAGGCTTAACTAATAAAGTCAGAGAGTCGACAATGATTAAATTTAATCAGTTTAAATATGTCGTTCTCGTAAACGACCAGTTAATTATCATTATTTTAATACTAATTATTCGGGTATATCCTCATTTGTGCTCGGCAGAAATTCACAAAAAGAAGGGAAAAAAGAAAGATAAATCGCAAACATTTCCACTCAGCCAAATCAAAAACCGGATTGATAATAAATTTGCATATATGTACCATGTTTAGACGATCAGATCCTAAACAACTATTAAAATTTGCAAGTTACCGTACGTGACCATTAAAACCACATCGATTAAAATACTGAAATTCTTACATTTTGGTAACCCTAAAAAAGATTGAATAATTATTTGTCACCTAAAAACGGTTATTTAATCTAGTGATTGTCACTAGCTAAAAGCTACAATGTCATTAAAAAAACCAGATCAATATATGTAGTTTGTTTTTTTTCTCAAAAAAGTGTATGAATTATATGTATAAAAGCTCATAACATCAATCTCTATATTAGGCTTTGAATTGTTTGAGAAAATAACAATATACAAAATTTGTATAGTTGCCACTTGCGACCACTTCAAGAGTAATTCAGTAGCTTAACTAAGTTATGTTTTGAAAAATTTAGCTCAAAACAATACAAATTAATAATTGTATTGTTGAACAAAAAAAAAAAAATTGTATCCAGAATACACAACTGACATGAGAAAAAAAACATCTCTACCTAAACCCTTACCCTAAAAATAATATATAGAGAAGACTTCGGATAAAAAAAGTGCACGCTAATAATAAATAACTAAATTGGCCGTCCAGAAGTTTTCGAATTTGAAAAAGTATTAAATGAATAATTAAACCTTTGAAGGCCATCTCCATGACTCCATCCCATCGATTACTTCCTCTGTTTGTCTTAATATTTCTATAATTTATTTTACAATAAACTATATATATATTCAGGACTGCAAGATCCGAATCGATGATTACCAGAAAATCCCAACATAGACCAAACTATCTTTTGTTTGTTCCGTTAAAAAAAAAAGTCAATAGGCAAATTAAACAATATCTAACCTATGAGTCTACTTCAATCTCTTTTTTTTTCTGTAAAAATTTATACACAGAAACATTTGTAGAACCGACTATCCTGAGGTACCATTTCGATCAGCAAATATTATCAGACGATGACTACAATCACTTAATTTTTTATTCAATGATTCTAAATATTTCAATCTCATATATAGACTATAGTTATAGATCGAGTCATAACAATACATGCGGAAGCAGCGCAACAACAAATTTAACTCTGAATTATGTGATATTAAGTGTTGGGATATCAATCCAAGTTACACATCAGAAATTTAGACAGTAATTGTCTAATATATAATTAATGTAGAATTCTGATTAGTATGAGACTTTTTGAAAGGAAGGATTTGCCATCAAAAAGCAAAACGGACAATATCATACTAATAGAGAGTTTGACATGAGCTTTTAAACCCAACATTAAGACTATGATCGGTAAGAATTGTAGAAATTTTCTATATAGTTTCTAAAACACGTCTACATCAATTCTTTTCCAATCAAGTTTTAAAATGTGTATATGATGAGTCCATCCAAAACTCAGACCCATTTATACTTGAGAAGTATATATTTTTGTTTGTTCATGTTTTTCCTCAAACAGTTATTCTACGATTTTAAACGCCACCAAAAAAAATTAATTGAAAAAAATGCAAGCCAAAAATATTTATAAAATAAAATGTACGGCTATGTCCCAACCAATCAGGTACTACAACTATTCCAGATAGATTAGCTCAGCTCATTATCATATATGTATGTTTTTTTATTTATTAATACTTTTCGTATATATATATAGATATCAATACAATATAGTCGTGATCAGACAAGACTGCAACAGCATTTCCCTAACCGAATTTTAAGAAAGAAAATCGTATCAGTCACCAAAATTTTTTTATATATTTGGGGTTACTTGAGCCATACGTAAGTGAATTGATTTAGATGGTGGTAATGTTGACGCAAAAGGGTCGAGAAATGAGCGGCGGTGGTGGTGGTGGTCCAAAGGCGGAGGAAGGTGAGTTGTTTGTGGCGGTGGCCGTAAAGGGTATCATCGGAGATAAATTGGGCGGCACAGGAAGCCGCCGCGCCGTACGGTGGGCCGTCGATAATCTCTTACCTAAGGCTGATCGGTTTGTGATGATTCATGTCATTCCCACGATCACTACTATTCCTACCCCAAGTAAGTCTCTCAATCAAGACATTTCACATTTTTCTTGCTTTTGTTTTTTATTTTATTTCAGCATGAATTAAATGAAAAATATACATAAGCCAAAAGACAAAAGTAAATAAGCAAAAATGTGTTTTTTTTTTGTTTCACACCAAAAACAAAACATTGTTATCAAAACGATTGTTGTTTTGAAAATAATTAAAATGTGTTGTATTCATTCAAATGATTTGAGTTTTATATAATTTCGGATGAAATTCAAATCACTTAATTTTGATCAAATGATTTGAGTCATCAAATAATTCTACTCAAATCAAACGATTGTTCTTAATATCAGATCATAACAATCTCTAAAAAAAATCACTGAATTTTGGAGATTTTTTATTAATAAAATTCATTATTTGATAACATTAGAATTGTCATTTAATTTTGACACAAATACTTATTGCATATTAATATACATTCTTGAATCAAACTTTGATATTTGATTGTTATAATTTTGATCGTGGGTCGACTAGTAATTTGACGACATTTTTTTTTTTTTGAGATTAATGTTTATGAGAATGGTTGTTGTTGCAGCCGGAGAGAGATTACCGGTGGAGGAAGTGGAGGAGAGATTGGTGGAAATGTACGTGAGAGACGTGAAACAAGAATTTGAAACAGTCTTTGCTCCCTTCTTGAAAATGTGCAAGACTAGTAGTAGCACCAAGGTTGGTTCCTTAATTATTTTATTTCAGTACACAAATTTACAAATCTTGAGAAGCTTTAGAGTCAAACTGTAGATTCCCTATATAACCTTCAGTGTGATCAGGTGGAGACTCTGTTGCTAGAGTACGATGATCCAGCAAAAGCTCTTCTAAGATTCATATACAAATCAGGAGTTAACAGTTTGGTTATGGGATCATTCACTTCAAACATATTCACACGGTATATAAATAAATAAATAGCTAAGTTTGGTTTAGTTTTCCTTAAATAACACGGTTATATTTACACTAACCGGCTGGTTTACTTCGGTTTAGGAGAACAAAAGGTCCAGGAGTACCATTGACTGTCTTAAGATACGCTCCAGAAACATGTGAAGTATACATTGTGTGTAGAGACAGAATCACTACAAAATCTATGGATCCATTAATAAATGCAGGTAAAAACAATACTATATATATCTTTTTTTTATATTCAACATGCGGTAGTTTTACTTTAGAAACTTCTTCTCTTTAACCGTGTTTAAACGACTAATTATCAGCACCGTGCACAAGTCCAAACGCAGCCGCGACCGCCCGCGGTTTCCTGAAAGACGGGGCGGCTAGCTTCCACACTGTACAGTCACAAACGTTATCTGATCCTCGACAATCCATAGGTAAATTTATATACTACAAAAGAGACTCATAGGATATAAAATGATGTGGTTTAATTATATATAGAGTCAAAAATTTCAAATTACTACAAAAGAAAAATCTCAGTTCTAACTTTTTTAGTTTTTTCTGAACTTTAATCTCAGTTCCTTCTAACTAACTTGTATAAATACAAAAAGTCATTTGCGTAAAATATTTCAATTACTGATGTTTTGTATCTTGTGTTATTTTTTTAATTTGCTTACAAAAAAAAACCAAAATTTTCGAACAGTTTTTGTTTTCAACATAACTAAGAACACTACTAGTAAATTTTCCATTTACAACTTCAACGTAAATTTCGAAACATTGCATAATCTGTTGTTTCTATAGGTGACTAAAAATCGATCTTCTTCTTGTTCTTCCTCTCGCAAATTCACAAAATATGTCAAAGTCGAAGTTGAAAGTTGCAACGAACATGCATCAATCGTAGATTCATAATCAAATATACAAAATGATAATGCATACATGATACATGTATAACCTATTATCATGATCTCTATGAAAGCCTGAGATTTTTTTCTCTTTTTTTGGGTGTTGAAGAGGCAGGAACGAGGAGATCAGCATCGGCTAGAGAGCTGAGATTAGAGACATTAAGCCTCGCTTATAGTAAACCCGAAACGCCTCAAAGTAGTGAGGCTTCTAGTGCAACAGTACCAGAGATTATAAGGCGGCGTGGAGGATCAGATATTCCACAGCTAAATTACTCAGATTTTGATCAAACAACCGAACACCAGTCGAATCTTGAAAACATCATCAGCGAACAAAGAGACTCTGATTCGCCACCCGCAACATCTAGAAAATCCAAGAAGGTACTTAACTATCATTTAGCTCAATGATGAGACTAGTACGAAGCTAGAATTGAAGATTCATCAGTGTTGTTTGACAGGTCGAGATTGAAGCAGAAGTCGAGCGTTTGAAGAAGGAGTTACAAAGTACGGTCGTTAAATATAAACAAGCTTGTGAAGAGCTTTTCTCCACACAAAACAAGGTACATATATATATGATGATTGTCTTAAAACTTAAATCCTTAAACAAGCCTTGAGAAAAGTTAAATTTCTAACACGTCGTCAATATATATTTTCACCAAATCGCCTATAATTTTTTTTTATTTGGGACATTTTGAAATGGTGAATCATATTGCTTGCTTGTTCTTTAAGTAAAGTGTTTCTTTTGGGGGGTTTCTGCTAGGTTCAGGTGCTGTCGTCAGAATGTTTGAGAGACACAAGAAGAATGAACAATGCTGTGGAGGAAGAAGAGTTGCAGAGGAAAACGGCAGCGCTGGAGAAAGAGCGGCACGTGAAGGCAGTCAAAGAAGTAGAAGCCGCAAAAGCGTTGCTTGCGAGAGAGTTTTGTCAGCGACAGATCGCAGAAGTGAATGCTTTAAGGATTTACTTGGAGAAGAAGAAAGTGATCGATCAGCTTTTAGGAACCGAT
>JAHZTW010000001.1:447910424-447959838 GCA_020283515.1 Alliaria petiolata | reverse complement strand
ACCATATATTGTTAATGTTGTGTTAAGAAGGTGTGCTTTAAAGGTAAAGTGTCGAGATGATTATTAGTGAAGTTTCACCTAATCATGCCTTACAAAGTGACGACAAAGAGAAAAGATATCTGTAAAAGATAAGTTCGCTTTTGTTTTCTTTAGAAAATAGAAACATAAAAATTCAGACCATACAAGATCTTGAAAAATATGTTAACACTTGATTGTATCTTTATGGGCACACTCATAATCTCTTTCGGTCCGGAATCAACATTTGATTGTATCTTGTAAACGTAAATCTTCACGTTTCAGCGGAGATTCAAACTCGGAAATTATATCTTACTAACCAAGTGAATTATCAATGTTTTGTGAAAATAATAGGTGAACATAATACATTCAGAGTTTCAGACCTAACATATGATGATTTTTCGAGTGTTATATATCATGTGTAAAAGGTATATTCTTTTCATGTTCTTGGACATATCTTTTGAAAATTTATTGGACTTGTCTAGAAACGAATCCTTATTTGTCATGATTTTCGAATCAAAGATGCTTTTATATTTAAATAATCTCTTTAACACGGTAATTCCTCACTTAAAGTTTGTAATCATATAAAGAAAGTTTGCTTGCTTTGTCTTTGATCAATGTATATTTTTCGTCCAATTACTACAAAAAAGTTGACAAAAAAGAAAAAAATAGAGCTTGTAACACCAAAATTTTCCAGCACCATCACCATCACCAATTAAACGCCATTCAAACTTTAGGAATATAAAAATAAAAAGGAAGAAAACGAATACTTCGTTTGCAGAATTTAAATTTAAAATATCTATGTGGATATACCATTTACCTATATTCGTACACATGAATCTAATCTACCTAATTCAATTAATAAATCACATCAAGAACAAAAGAAAAGAAAAGTAGTTGAGTTGAATGATAGCTCAAAATTAAAGACAACTTTCACATTTGCACTTCAATCATTCTTTTGCATATTCTACTTTGTAAAGCTGCTCTTCCTCTTCGATTTCCCTTTATAGAAAAAGAAAATATATCTTTTACTCTGTTTTTTGTTTCGTTTTTTTTCAATTAAAAAAATCATAAAAATCTAAGAAAATTTTGATCCAATTCATTTTAAAACTTCAAAATTTTGCTTGTTGGTTTATTTTCCAACCCTTAAGTTTTTTCAATTAAATAAAGTTTATGTCGTCGTTATGATAACCATCAACGAGGTCAATAGAGGAAGTGGTGACTTTATCACCTAAAATGCTTCTTTTTTATAAACAAAACGCATATGTTTGTTTTAGGCTATTTTTCTATCCCATGGCCCGAATTTTTCTTGAGGTTTTTTTTCTCATGATTTTGGTTCATCCGAAGAAGACGATGGTCAATGTGGCCTTCATCATCCTCATAAAAACAAGGGAAGACGAGTTATTTCTCCACGATAACTATTATATAGCACCAGACAGGGGCGGATCCAGAATTATTTTTAGTATGGGGCACAATTTTTTTCAAATTAAATATTAAACTTCAACTCATAATATATATTCAAAATTTTAAATAATCAAAACCTATGATAACACAAAATCGAGAAAAACAAAAAAATTAGACAAATATGATAATCCTCTCTAAGTTATAACAAAAAAATAACAAATATCCTTTCAATTTTCTAAATAGATTTTAGATTTTTGGACTTTTTCATCTTTTACATTTGATTTTGTGGGTTTTTAAAATATTTATAGTAAATTCATGAGCACAAATTATGATATTTAAATAAAGTAATGTTAATCACTCAAAGAAAAGAAGAATTAGCTTGTGGCACGTGCTATGTTTTTTTCAACGTACAACTTACCGATAAAAATTATGTATCGTTTTTTTATTATCGATCGGACCCATTATTTGCTTAGTTCGGATAGTGCATGTCAGCATGTATTTGGATAATTTGATAAAGTACCTATATATTTTTCTTTTTTTTTGAATATATGATATATATTAATTTATTTGTTAGTTAGTTTAGAAAAATATCTAAAAAAATACATTGATAAAGTACCTATATATGGCTATAATTGTTAATCAGTTAATGCTTAAATGAAAATATATTTAGGGACATTATATTATAGATAGATTGAGTCTCTCTAATACTATAAAAGCCTGGCATGATAATAAAGTTTTTTTTCTAATTTGTCAAAGATTACATACAATCCAGTTATAGTACTCCACGTGTTGCGTCCCGGTTTGTAGAATTTTCTTTATCTTTCTTTTTTCCCGAATATAGCAAAAATAGAAAACCAAAATTTCCAGGTAACTTGTACATTGTAATAGATCGATGGAAGAGAGACTTGCTTTCGTTCTCGCAAGCATAATATTTTCACAATCCATGGAGGGAGAATTGCGAAAGATTCTCTGCATTTAGAGAGAGAGAGACAGAGAGAGAGACAGAGAGAGAGAGAGAGATAGAGAGAAAGGAATTGTTTTTTTTTTTCTTGTGAGAGGAAAAAAACATGGAGAACTGTGAAACGGATCAAGGCGAGGAGGAGGAGATGGTGGTGGCGAAGATGACGTCAGCTCCGACGTCGGGGGCTGAGCAGAATTTGGAAGATGAAGGGCTGGTTTCAAATTCGACATTGGAGAAAGTTGCTGCAGCGAAGAAGTATATTGAGGATCATTACAATAGGCGCATGAGACACATCCAACAACGTAAAGAAAGGTAATTTTTGTGGAAGCACATCATCTGTTTGTTAATATTCCTAAGAGAATAATGTAAAGTGGTGTTTTGCGCAGAATTTTCACGAAATGTCTCGCTCGTTTAGCATCTGTTATCTGAATGGTGTTGTTTTTAAGGAGCTGTAATGTTTTGTTAAATGAAAATTGGTATTGTTTTCGTTTCTTTCAAATTTGCAGGCGTTTCGTGCTAGAACAAAAGATAGCATCTTTAGATGTATCAGAGAAAGAACAACTCGAGTTGCTGGAGGATTTGCAGAGAAAAGAGACAGAGTATACTAGATTAATGAGGAACAGGCTTTGCGTTGATGATTTTGATCTTCTGAGTATTATTGGTAGAGGGGCTTTCGGTGAGGTTAGTCTTTTTGGGTTTATGTATCTACGATGATGTACGCAATTAAATGCACTTTAGTTATTTGTAATTGTGGTATCTTTCTTAGGTAAGACTATGCCGTGAGAAAAAGACAGGCAACATTTATGCGATGAAGAAGCTGAAGAAGTCTGAAATGCTTAGTAGGGGGCAAGTGAGTCTTACAATGACCTCAATCTCTTTATTTTACATTTATGCATAAAAAGTTGGGATGTTGAGTCTTCAGATACCATTTTGGTTGATCGTTCTAAATAGGTTGAACATGTTAGAGCTGAGAGGAACTTGCTAGCAGAAGTTGCTAGTGACTGTATTGTCAAGCTTTATTATTCGTTCCAAGATCCAGAATATTTGTACCTTATCATGGAGTATTTGTCTGGTGGTGATGTGATGACTTTGCTTATGAGGGAAGAGACTTTGACTGAGACCGTGGCTCGGTTTTACATTGCACAAAGTGTTTTGGCTATTGAGTCGATACATAAGCATAATTATGTTCACAGGTTGGTCTAAAAAATTTTCAGGGCTCATTAAGATGAATGCAGCGTTAAATTGTATATATATGTATATATACTGAAGGTAGATCTTTTGCAGGGATATAAAACCAGACAATCTTCTGTTGGACAAGAATGGTCATATGAAGCTGTCAGATTTTGGTCTTTGTAAGCCTCTCGATTGTAGAAATATTTCGGCTATGAACGTAAATGAACCTTTGAATGATGAGAATACAAATGAATCAATCGATGGTGATGAGAACTGCTCGATAGGACGCCGTGGAAGGCGTTGGAACAGCCCATTGGAACAGCTGCAGCATTGGCAGATGAACAGAAGAAAACTGGTATAGAACAAAACTCTGTTTTAAGCCTTTTTTTTTAATGATAGTAGTCTTTTATTCATATCACATTTGGGGTGTACTTTAAACTGCTCCTTTGGACATATGTCCCCTGGATTTTGCGTGCTCTTGTTTTGAAACAGGCATATTCAACTGTTGGTACCCCTGATTATATCGCACCTGAAGTGTTGCTGAAGAAAGGATATGGTGTAGAGTGTGACTGGTGGGTCACCGAAAATCTCTTTAGATTATTCTCCATAGAACTCTGCTTTCATGATCAGCTTGTTATCTTTTCTTGCTGGTTCATAGTTAAGGAGCATCTACTAGTTGATCGACACATATCTTTTTACTTTCATCGGCTCATACGCATTCATGTAAGTGCAGGTGGTCGTTGGGAGCCATCATGTATGAGATGCTCGTTGGTTATCCCCCATTTTACTCCGATGACCCCGTAACAACATGTAGAAAGGTCTCTTTGCTACTAAATTACAGTAGTTTTCACTTTGTTCTTTTATCTCTGTGCATTATCCAAATTTTTTGCTTGATGGATTTTAGATTGTGAGCTGGAGAACTCATTTGGTATTCCCCGAGGACGCAAGGTTGACGCCTGAGGCACGAAACCTCATTTGTAGCTTGCTTTGTGATTCTGAACACAGGCTTGGTTCTCATGGAGCTGGAGCCGAGCAAATCAAAGTATGTAAATATAATAACAAACATTGTTTACTCTCTCCTCTTGTCTTTCTCTTTGTCTGTTTTGACAAAACAAGAGACATATCTAGGCTCATCCTTGGTTCAAAGATGTGGAATGGGAAAAACTCTATGAGATGGATGCAGCTTTTAAGCCAGTGGTCAGTGGAGAACTTGACACCCAGAACTTTA
Source organism: Alliaria petiolata (assembly GCA_020283515.1). NCBI lineage: Eukaryota > Viridiplantae > Streptophyta > Magnoliopsida > Brassicales > Brassicaceae > Alliaria > Alliaria petiolata. The sequence goes on along the minus strand of JAHZTW010000001.1, from coordinate 447,955,057 downwards.
TGAAATTCGACGAGGTAAAAATCCGCCATCGATCAAAAAGTTTCTATCCTCTTTTTTTTCAGTGGCTGCATCACTATCATCTTCTGATTCTTTCCTTTAGGTGGATTGTCCAAAACCAACAAGAACAGGATCTGGACCGTCATGGAAGGTACCACAGTTAACGTTTTTGCTTATTCCGAGGCTCTTGCTCTCTACTTATCTCGATTGTACCGGACCTCTGTATTTGCTCGTAGGTGAGCATAACCCCACAAAATATCAACTTTGTGGGATATACATACAGAAACTTCGACGCTGTCCGTGGCTCTCGCCGTTCTTTAGGTGGAAACAACTGTTTTGCTCTTCTTCTCTGTTTTCTGATTTAAAAGCCATTTCTCTTCCGCATTTAGAGCTAAGTTTCTCATAGTTTCTTGAATATGTGAATGCAGATATCAAAGGAAGCATTTCGCCACCACGCTCATCAACTGACTCCACCCGAAGTAAGCCTTAATAATAAAAATTTAAAAAATTTACATTACAACAACAATAAAAAAAAATAAAAATGCTTCGAAAAGCTTTTAATTTTTCATTTCAATTCTCAGGTGACTCTGCAATTGATTACACAAAACTCTCTACCGATGATGCTTGACAACAATGGCTCAATCCAAGTCATCGTCTTCTTCTTCAAAGCAATCCTCTGCAACTTTTTTTTTTCTTGATCCATGAAACTTTGGTCTCAATGTAGTGATGTACAGCCATAATTGCTTTCAGCTGCTATTTTTGCCTCTCTTTTTTTTTTTTCTTTTTTCCTGGCGATTTATGTATCTGCCCAGAATCGGCGTTCATGTATTTTTCTTGTACGGCCTTTTTCTTGTGGCAGTTTCCTGCCGTTATTTTCCCGCCATTGTTGTTTACTTAGTTATTAAACTTATTATTGTTAGCAACCATATCCAAAAACCTGTTTTGATTTTGCGGCTATTTGATCATCTTCTTTTCTGTTTTTGTTTGTAAATATTGTTTATGCTCTTATTAACAAAAGTACCAATTCATTTAAAATCTGATTAGGAAAAGTAGGTAAAAAAACTTAATACATTTACATTCTATACAAAAAAAAACCCACCAAAAGATTATCAGACTTAGCCTTACTCTATATGAAAAAGTTTATTTTTATTTTTAGCTTTTTTACCAAATTGGAATGTTTAAACACCGTTTGTTTGAATACTAGTTAACTTGAATATAACAAGTAATAAATTAGTAGCCAAATTATGCGTTTTACTGATACATAAAATGAATGGAATGTGAAAAACTTGGGTACCATTTATCATCATCTATGTATTATCTTGATAATTTTACTAGCTTGTAGTTAGCAAGCAAATCCAAAACTAATTAGCTAAATTATTTTTAATTTGTCATATGCCAAAAGATTTATTTCATCTCAAACACTAATTACTTAAAATATATTTTACCAACTTACCCTTACTTCGCCTTGAAGGGGCAATGTATTCCTCAGGGGTTACACGATGGGTAAATTCGTCATTTCCACAGTCCTAGTTTCATCGCCGATCAAAAACAGCAACGAAACGAAGCCTTGCTTCCGCTTCGATCCCGTCCTCTCATGGCTGTTGCACGAACGTTGCTGGATTTCGATTTCGAGCTCTTTACGTACTCGCCGAAGCGTTCTAATCCTCGAAATCTTTGATTTCGGGAACGAGTTTTGTTCTGCGGATTTTTGTTTTTTTTTCTCCTCCTTTGCCGCGGTTTTTGATTCGAGGTACGGGGTTTCGTTTCAATTTTCACATCTTTCAACTTTGATCCGGATTATAGGGTTTAATTTCTGGTAAATTATTTGTTGATTACGCTGCTTATTGAAGATTTTTTTTTACTTCACTTCTTCAATTTCTAATGTTTGATTCAGTTCTTTCCCCTAGGGTTTATAATTAGAAGTAAACTGGGATTATTCTAGTTCGAAATTTCATGGTTCAATTTTAATTCTTTGGGGCTTTTGTGGTAGTGAAGTTAGATTATGGTGAAAGCATCAATCTTTGGAGATGATCAGTTCAAATTTGTACTTAAGCCTGGGAAAAGAATTGTGCTAAATTGGGGAATCTATTTTCATAATTAATTACTGGACAATGCAGATTAGCTGTGATGAAGGCAAATCTAAGGAATTATCCTTTTCAATTTTTTTCTCTGGGTTTAATCATAAGTGTATTTCACTGGTTATGTCCTGGAGAGCATCTCTGTTATTGCTTAGTTCACTATCAAATATTAGTAGAGGTTTTCATTTTTACTTGTAAGATTGCTAATCTGGTCAGTTAATGTATTCATTATTGGTTTTAGTTCTTAACTTGGGATAGATTAGTTTCAGTATTGAGGACAAGATTTTCTTTGCTATTATGGATATGAGCATTGTTCTGGCTAAAGTTCATAATGAATATATGCTTACGAAGCTAAATATGTGCAATGACTGCATGAAGAAACCAAATTCATTTGAAACCACATATAGATTCTTCTTGTGTTTGTATATAGGGTCTAGATATTGTAGTTTTTTTCTCTCTACTTTTGTCCTTTTTTTAAGAGTTGGACTGTGTAAATCAATTGTTTCACTTTACTCTCTTGATTATTTTCATGCTTAAGTTCTACATGAAACATTTTGGGATTTGTTTGTCTTCCAAGTAACGGTACAAATTCTCATGGCAAAGACTTATGGCGTTTTCTGATGTTTTTGTTCCATCTTTCACATTTGCAGGTGCACCTTAAAACAATTATTTGAGAGCTGCATAGTTTGCATTTATGTGCTACAGCCTGTCATACTCCACTGTGTATTTAGTGTTTATAATAAAACATAAGACTTTCGAGAGCTGAGGGAATGTCAGCACCTGGGAAGTTTGATTATTCTTCCGGTGTGCTAGATAGGCCTCTATACAGATCTAACTTTGCTGCACAGATGGAAAGATCAAGTAGCTTTCGTGAGTCCATGGAGCATCCTGTCCCATCTCATCCAAACATGTTGAGGGGCACTTCACCATTGGCACAAACCGATGTTACGAATTTCTTTCAGTGTTTGCGTTTTGATCCTAAGGTGGTTGCCGCGGATCACAGGTCTATTCGTCAAGGCGACTTTAAGCGGCATGTGAATATTGCTCTTGGAATACAAGGAGATGAGTCTCCTAGTGTAGCATTGAGAGGGAAGTTAATTGCATCTCCTATACCAGAAGAGATCAAAAGACTTAAGAATGGTCTGCGCGAAAACAATGTCAAGGCCAGGTAGTTTAACTACCACAAGTTTGTTAGTTGTGTTTGAAGTACTCTTTTGGCTCATTTACTCTCTTTTTTTGGTCGCAGGGAGCGAGTTAAAATTTTCAACGAAGCTTCTTCTGTATTTAACAAGTTTTTCCCAAGTGTGCCTACAAAGAAGAGATCACGACCAGAAGGGTTTTCTGGTGAGCGCTCTGGTGATCGCTTGGCGTTAGGACCAGGCCTAGGTAAAATGGGAATTCAAGGTCAGACCCTGGCTGGTGGTTTTGAGCTTGACCAGCAAAAGTTGGATGAACGACCTAAAAGTGGTGTTCCAAATAAGCGAACACGTACTTCCATGGTAATTCCAGAACTTTTTTTACATAACTTCCTCTAATGTATGAAGTTGTTTGAGTTGATATCTAATGCACTTTTCTGTTCGCATTTCATTGCATGCTTCTGATTACTGGAAAGGTGGATTTTTTTAACAAGTTATTGGTGAAAAGAATGGACACTGGTCACAACTTGTAGTGTTGGATATGATATAGCTTCGTCACTTAAAGCAATTTGCTACCAAAAGTAGTAATTTTTATTTATTTCGAATTGCTTGCAAATTGAAGTGTTATATATAGAGGGATGTTATATCATTGCAGTGTTCTTATATTTAGTAGGTTCTCACATATCACAATACTGTTATGACCTGAATATATTTGATACTATGGAACTAACTGTTTTTCCAATTTTGATAAAACTTCATAGAAATTTGCATGTGATAGTATTTTCTAATTTCTTTTTTTCGATAACCAGTAAGTGCGTCATTATTGCATCCGAAAGCCTTAATCTCTTTATTTTGTGGTTCAGATGGATGTTCGAAGCAATTCTATTGTTCGACAATCAGCTGCTGCAGACAGAGATAAAGAAGTAATGCGGCTGGCAAATCATAATGCAGTTCAGGGTGAAGATCGAACTTCAATTGGTATTGATGGTTGGGAAAAGTCAAAGATGAAGAAAAGACGTTCCTGTAATAAAACAGACTGTCATCCTAACCTGGCTTCAAGTAAATTGGTTGATGGTTATCGAGACTTGAAGCAGAGCACACAACAGAAGTCAATGGGTGACTCACGGTCGAGATTGAATGGTGACTCGAACATGTTAAGGTATGACCTGTTGTATGTACACGATAGCTTTTTGGTGCAGTCAACATTCGATGTCCAATGCTGATATTTACTATCCTTTTTATTTTATCGATTGTTGCCATGTTCTTAGAGGTATGTTCTCCGAATGACTTTGCTCAGGTGTACTTAGCTAGCAAACTTTCTTTTGAAGGTCTCCTATTTGCACTACTTTGCATTTACATTTACGTTTGGAGTTTATTAGGAAAAAAAGCGTAAGTGAAATGCCACGACCTTCAGTTAATTGCTCTTCACTCGCTCTTTATTTACATGATTTTACTGGTGATTTGTTGATTCAAGAAATGATCTTGATTCAGTTGATTATTTAATCCATTGAAGTGGGGTAGATTATGCTTTCAAGGGTTCAGAATATGCTGGGATCCTTTCACTTGATCTATTTGATCACTTTGTTGTGTGTTCACGTCTTTTTTATTTTCTCACCTCCTGTCGATCAATTGGATTCTGTTTACTTTTATGGATATTTTATAGGTTAAAATTTCCTGTTTGAATTATATTTGTAGGCAAGCGGCTGGTAATGGAGCTGCTGGTTATGGTAGATCTGATAACTTCTCTCAGCAGACGAGCTTGGCTGGGCATTCCCCACTGCCAAGGGTCGATTCTGATCATAATTCTTTGTACATTGAGAAGAGAGAACGCTCCATTGGATCAGATAAGGAAAGGGTGAATCTCAGGGCTGTCAACAAGTATGTGTTATTATTAGTAATCACACATTTTGAATTTTTCAATCAAACACATCCATTAATAAAATGCACCTTGGTTATAAGATTTTAGTTTACCATATCATCTTCCTGATGTTTTAGCCACTGTTGTTTCTGATTATTGTTCTAAGAACTTATTACTCTGTTAGATTCTTTGAAGGTCCAATATTCACGATGAATTCAATCCTTCAAGTCTGGATTCAAACACAAAAACAAATGCTTCAGTTCGCGGGCCTAGATCGGGATCAGGGCTACCTCCGAAATTGTCTCCAGGACCCTATAACACTCCATCCCCGAGTGACTGGGATATCTCTGGCTGTACAAATAAGCCTTCACCATTGTCTGGGGTTACACATCGCAAGCGTATGACATCAAATCGGTCTTCATCACCACCTGTCACTCAATGGGCCAGTCAAAGACCACAAAAGATATCCCGTATAGCAAGGACGAATTTAGTCCCAATTGTTTCTGATAAGGACGAAGTTCCCTACTCAGATAATATATCAGATGCTGGTTGTAGTGAAAGTGGGTTTGGATGTCATAAACGCTCGCCAGCTGCTTCTCCTCAATTGAAACTAAAAGGTGAAAGCAGCTTCTCAGCAGCAGCTTTATCAGAAAGTGAAGAATCTGGCCCCCCTGAGATCAAGTCTAAAGACAAGGGGAAACAGTCTGATGAGGTTGATGGGAAAGCTGCACAGAATATTCCTAAAGTGTCCATCCCTTCTTTACAATCAAGAAAAAGCAACAAGCGTGCTTCTGGTGAAGAGATTGGGGATGGTGTGAGAAGACAAGGAAGGACGGGCCGTGGCTTTTCTTCCACAAGGTCTCTCAACCCAATGGGAGTAGAGAAACTTAGGAATGTTGGAACAGCAAAACAGCTTCGCGGTGCAAGGCCTATTTTTGACAAGAGTGAAAGGTAGAGATCATTCTTGTTTTCCGCGTAGTCTCTAATTTTCTTTCTTGTGTGATTAAAGTTTTTTGGACTCCACGGTGTTTATCTCATAGATCTCTTCGTAAATTCTTTGCAGTAAAGTGGGACGTCCACCCACTAGGAAACTATCTGATCGCAAAGCTTACAAACGTCAGAGAGCAACAGCAACAAATGCTTCAACACTAGATTTTCATGGTAAAACAAGTTCAGTTTAATAAGAGTTTGCAATTTTGGCTGGATTTATTTTTGTTTTATTCCTTTATATATGGATTGGTTACGTTTTTTAGCTGATTCAGATGATGGCCATGAGGAGCTTCAAGCGGCTGTCAACTCAGCCTTAAATTTTGGTAAAATACTGTTTCATCATTCACTTTTATGTTGTGTAGCCAATTTTTGTTTCTGGATTTAATTATCTGCTTACTGGTGCAGCTCAGAATTTCCCCAACTCTTTCTGGAAGCAAATGGACCGCTACTTTTGCTTTATATCTGATGATCATATCAATTTCATGAAACACCAGGTGATACCTTTTACTTCATTTTCAGATCTCATAGTTAAGAATTTGACAGATATTTTACTTATTGGCTAGTTGGCTAGGAATGTCCTACAAGGAAAATTAGGGTTTGGATTTATATTTGGATAAGAGTCGCAATAGTTTCACTATGCATTGTTCCCTAGGTATCTATCTGCACCCCACTAATGAAAAGGTAAAGGAAAACGAGAAAATCCGAAAGAAGTAGAATAATCGTGTCAAGTGTCTGTCAGATTTGTTATCATACACATTTTAGATAGTCAATAACGAACTGCCTTTTTCCCCCTCTTTCAGGGAGAACTCTCTTCCATGGGTCCTTCATCCGTGCCGACATCCTGTGACTTTGATAGCCGTGATTTATTTCCTGAGGAACTTGCAACTAGCAGGGTGGACTCCAAGGCTTCTCCACTTTACCAGAGATTGCTTTCAGCTTTGATTTCTGAGGACTCGATGAGTGTAAATGAAGATTTACAAGTTGATGGATTTGGGGCCATGCATGGTCTTGACGATGACTCAGAATTGAGTGTTCTGAATAGTATGGTGGAGTTCAATGGGTTTAGAAACAATGAAAGGCTGGAACTTGATGAATCAGAAGATGATGGGTCTGCAATTCTGTTCAAGGGTGTTAAGTCAGCCCACCAATGCAATGGCAAATTTTCAGATCATTCACCCAATGACTTCTTAGACATTCAGTTTGATAAATTGGGGATAGATGAAAAGATTTATCTGGAAGCTCAGTCTATTGGAATATCCCTAGAGCCAATGGTATACAGTCTACTATCTTAGTTATTTAAAAACTTGTTACTGCTATGTACTTTTTGCTCTTACTGCTGAAGTTTCTTGCAACTTGATATGCTGTTCTTGTGTTTTATCACAGCCTAGTATCTCAAGCGTGGAGGATGAAGGAATTGTTGACGAAATTAAAAAGTTGGAGGAGGCTATCTGCAAGGAGGTCTCTTTCTCATCAAATACTATATTGATCTATTATGGTTTTCTCGTCTCTCTTGCGGGTTATTAAGTACTTTATGTGGATTCTGACGTTTCTTAAGCAACCCTTGTAAAAGGACAAAAAACGATATTTGTGTGTCCCATGTTTACTTTCTCCAGAGAAAAAACACCGTTTGATGGTCTCTATGCTATTTTTCCAGGGCTCCAAGAAGAAAGAGATGGTGGATAGGCTACTAAAGCCTGCCATAGAAATGAAAGAAATTCAGGAGAAGTATGAAACTTCCCTTACTCCGCTTTTAGCCTTAGTGGATCTGGATTATGATCTGATGGTTCTGATTCGCATTTCTTTCCTTTACATAGGGAGTTTGATCAGCTTGGTTATGATAAACTCATCGAAATGGCATATGAAAAAAGCAAGGTAAACTAATTGTCCCAAAATTGGTTCCTATTCAGCTTTTTTTTTTCTTGCTTTCCTAGCCGTTGCCAATTCACTTAGCTACTTAACTCCAAGGTTATTGGTTGATAACTCTGTCTCGTTTCGTTTACAGGCAAGTCGGCGTCATCACACCGTTGGTGGAAAGAATTCTACTAACAAGATATCAAAGCAGGCTGCATTGGCTTTTGTTAGAAGGACGCTTGAACGATGCCATCAATTCGAAGAAACGGGCAAAAGCTGCTTCAGTGAGCCTGAAATTAAGGATATGTTCATTGCCAGGATGGCAACAGCCGAAGATACTCTTGCGGACAAGGAGTATAATCCGTCGACTTCAAGTACGATCTATTTCCTAAATAAATATGAATAAAGAAGTTTCAAAACATATTCGCTCTGCTAATTTGTACCCCTCTTTTTTTTGTTCTTTTTCTTTGACAGCTTTCATTGGCTCACAGCCAAGCTCTTCGTTGGCACGCATTGGGCAGAACTTGGGGAACTATGCCAATTGTTCTGATGCTCTACCATCTGAAAATGGTTTACTAGAGCAAACGACAGGGAGAGAAGATACATCATGGTCCAATAGGGTCAAGAAGAGAGAGTTGCTACTTGATGATGTTGGTGTTGGGACACAACTCTCAAGTAGTACAAAGGGAAAGAGAAGTGAGAGGGACAGAGATGGGAAAGGGCAGGCTTCATCTAGAAGCGGAAACAATAAGATCGGCCGGCCTTCCCTGTCCAATGCCAAGGGTGAAAGAAAACCGAAAGCAAAACCGAAGCAGAAAACAAATCAGACATCCTCATCTCTTAGGATCCCGGAGCAACCCAGAGCATCATTACCCAAATCGAATGAAGGAAACAGCGAGTATGATAACTTGGAGGCACTGGAGGAGACAGAGCCAATTCTCGACTTTTCTCAGCTGCAAATACCAGATGGCTTAGGAGGTCCAGATGACTTTGATGCGCAACCAGGTGATATTAGCTCATGGTTTAACATGGATGATGAAGAAGATTTCGATATCCTGGAGCTTGGAATACCAATGGATGATCTCTCAGGACTGAACATAAAGTTATGAGGTCACCTCTCTCTCTCTCACTCTCACTCTCACTCTATCTATATCTGTATAGTCTTGTTGGTTATACTAGTTAACAACAACAAAAAAAGCCTAAGGTAGAAGAAAAGTTTTGCTTACTTGAACGAATAACCAAGTTACTGGGGAATGGGTTATTCGGATGTTAGCTCCAGAAAATTAGGTCACATAGATTCTTTTTTTTTTTCATCATCTTCTTCTTCTAGGGCTTCCTTTTTTTTTGTCGTCTTCTTATTATAACTCCGATTTCTCGGGTGTGACTCTTTTGTACTTTCTTGATGGATGCTGGATTTGGATCCAGCGGGTAAGGGGTAGGTTGGTAGTTAAACTTCCGGCTGTATAAAGCTTGTGGCAGAAAGAAACAAAGGGAAAAAGAGTTATGATGGGGATGTTGTAGTGATATATATATACACAGATAAAATGGAGGGTCTTCTTCTTCTTTGAGCGTTGTTTTTTTGGTAGTTTTCATAACTTCAGAACCACCATTAGCTGTTTGTACATATACATTTTATGTTCCTCAATAAAATTCAGTTTTTCCTTCCGTTAACATGTCACTGTATATAATACTCTTTAGTCTTTTACCATTATACGCGTGTGTGTTTGTTTGTTTAAGGAAGCTAGAAACAGAAACATTCAGAGGCAGTAAATAATACCATAGTTCAATGAGAATCCAAATTTGGTACAGACGACGGTAATGGCAAAAATGTGACGGGCAAAATCCGATTTTGAGTCGGGACAAGTTAGTGTTGCTTGTCTCAAGAATTCGATTCAATCTTTAGCCACAAGTTTCACGTACTTGCCATCAATTGTGAATCTGGAGCTCGAGTTCACCTGCAAGAAAGAAGACAACCGAGGAGACTGCTTAATGTGAAAGATCTTTCAAAAAAGGGAGAAGAGATTGTTTGTATCTTATCTAGGCAGAGTGAGATTAACTGACCTTTAACTCTAGCTCCGCACTGACGTCGGATTTGTCTCGAGTTATGCCTGAATCCGCAAGAGATTCCAGAACGAGCTTCTTCAGTTTCTTCATCTTCAGAGTTTTATCTTCGCTCTGTATCAAATACGAATTCACAGACGTGTTACATTATGTAGTCGCCAATTGCATTGGATATTGCAAGTTGATAATATACGTACAGATTTCAAAGCCGAGGTGATCAGCTTCTTCCAATTGATTTTCTTCTCATGGTCTTGCTTCTTCGCTTTCTTTACCTCACCTCCTTTTGATTCCTCGGCTTGAACTACCTCTCCCTTGCTAGTTTCGTCCAAAGTCTCTAGCTTTCTCTTCTTCTCAGCATGGGAGTCTCCATTCTCAACAACCGTGGAGTCAGGTAAATCTACTTTCTCCTGTTCGGTATCACCATTAGAAGCATTCTCTGTACTTGTATCCACCGTGGATTGTTGCTGTTTAGCATGGAAGCCTTTTGCTTTTGCTCGGTGTTTCTTCCCATCGGCATGGGCAAGCAAAGTCTGCTGGCTTGTAGCCTTTGTGTTACACAAACTGCAACCAAATAGATAAAAAATACTCAAAACCATGTCCTCATAAAATCTCTAACCACAAGACAACACACGCAAGCAACAATACATACATTTGAAACAAAAAGTCTTAACATTGGCTCTATCAATCCAAAGAAAAAAGCACCAAAGCAGAGAACTGAAGGAAGGTCGAAAGAAGTGAATACCTACAAAACCATGGATACCGATTTGATAAGCCGACATTTATATCAAAATCTGGCTGTTGCTTCGAGTTGTCCTTTGGCTTTGCAGGTGTGCCATTAGATGGCTTTGACTGACCTTTTGGACCATATTTCTCCTAAATACAGAAATAAAAAAAAAACACAAAAACATTCAAGAACACATAAAACAATTCTTCAGTCTCTTATTCCAAGACATAGCCAAAAACCTAAAAAATCTAAGCCAATCTGTTCTGTAGAAGATTGATGGAAATGATTAATTGCTTACAGCTTCGGTAATGCACTGGTTATGTCCTTGAACGCTATCTTTCCCAAACATTTCTCCACAGTCGAGGCAAGATAACTATTTGATTGGCAACACAAAATCGAAGAAATTGAACAGAAGAACCACCACAGAGATTCGATTTTAAAAGGAGAAACCAAAAGAAATTGAATCGAGACCTTTGTGGCACTGCACATCCTGAAGTGAGGCGGGAGCTTTGGCTTCTTCAGACTCGCTCCACAGTCCTCGCATTGAAACCAAACCATCGTCTTCCTCTTCCGATTACCGTCGTGAAATTAGGAGAAAAAAATTAAAAAAAAAAAAAAAAATAAAGGAAAATAGAAAAGGGAAAGGATTAAAAAAAAACTAGGGTTTAAAAACATTGTTGACTGAAGAAGGATTGTTTATGGAAGTATCAAACAACGCGCTGTTTTCGAACACTAAAAACGACATGGTTTCTTAGTTTCGACGGCCTGATTTTTCTTCAGAATTTAGGCAGATTTAATTTTGGTCTAACCGAACCAATGCCGAATTTACCATACCAAACTGAACTTCCAAATTCAATCAAAATTTTACATGTTATTGGTTCTTGTATTTTAATTGATTTGGAAATCCAAACCAAATCCAGTGTTATTGGTTCTATGATTTTAAAATTCATATTAAAATCCAGTGTTATTGGTTCTATGATTTTAAAATATATAGTGAAATCTAGTGTTATTGGTTCTATGATTTTAAAATCCAAGTATTATAAAGATTTGAGTTTTTATTGGATTTGAATGGATTTAGAAGTATTTTCATGACTAAAATACAAATACCCAAATCCAAGATTTAACCTTGTTATTTGGTTGGATTTGAGTATTTTCTAAATCCAAAGAGGATTTCAAAATCCATTAAAATATAAGAACCAATAACCCCACCTTAATCAAAATATATTCTTCAGAGTTCAGACAGATTTCCCTAATTTTTTCGGGTAAGTGAATTTGAATTTAAAATATAATAATTTTTAATTATTTTAATATCAAATTTTTATTAAATTTTTATTAATCAACGGGATTAATAAAATAATATTTAGTTTTGTTTAAATGAAGTTGAATTTATTTTAATATAGTAGGAAAAAGTTTAAAATTGTATAATATTAAAACAATTAGAAAGATAAATGAAGAGATATCATAAATAAATTATGAAAATAATATCTGAAATAAATAATAATGTGATTTGAAAATTAAAAGCACTAACATACTTTATGTCTTTAGAGACATTTATTTTTGGATTTAATGAAAGTGGCAGCCAAGGAATATATTTTCGTCGATTTGTTTTCCTAAACTTATTTTGTTACTTAATGAAATTGTTCATAATTAAGTCACTTAATAATAATAATAATTTTGTTGGCCATTATTTCATATTTTTGGAATAAATAGTAGGTTTATATTATTCTATTGTTTATTACTAATGATGCATAATATTTTTTATATAAATTTCTGGTTATATCAAAAAAGATTTAAAGGATAAATTTATTCTATTTTTTATTACTAATGATGCATAATAATTCTTATATATATATATATACTGTATAACCTCTATAAATTAATACTCAATAAATTAATAATCACTATAAATTAATAAATTTTGCCGGTCTCAAGTCGGGCCAGTGTAAAAATTAGCAAATTTCGATAAAATAATAAGATAATAATTTTTTTGAAACTCCTATGTACAAATATGGTCCCAATAATTATATAAATTAATAATTATACATTTAGGTATATATAAATAATGTAATATAGTAAAATATGATTATATTGTTGTTTCAAGTTTATAAATGTTGTTTGCCTTGTCTTTCAAATTTATTGATATGATATTTTTTGAATGAATTTTACATTGTTGAAATTTTTTTTTTGTATTTTGATGAACATTAAGAAATCGAACCGAAAAATATCTCTATAAATTAATATTTTATTAATTTATCGATAAATTAATAATTTATCGATTAATTAATAACTCTATAAATTAATAAAATTTCGAAGTCCCAACATTATTAATTTATAGAGGTTTTACTGTATATATATATATATATATTGTAGAATTATATCAAAAAACTGAAAGTGGATAAGGGCATATAATGTAAATAGTTTATAATTTTAATATTTAAAGTAATTTATAGATATATAAAAGAAACTGATTGAAAAACATATGAAATGTCTTAGTGAAAGTGGTTGTGTACTTATTATGTTGTCTTCGATGTCTAAGTTCAATTCCCCAAAAACGAAAATAGTATTTTTTTGATTAGTTTTAATTTTAATTAATTTTATTAAATGATATGTCAGAATGAATGTGGTGGTGACACATCAGCAAAATGACACCATTGTAAATAAAAGGGTTTGTAAGAATGTTTCTCTCCCTGAACTACCTCCCCGTTCCATGTTTCATCGAAAGTCTCTAGCCTTCTCTTTTTGCCAGCCTTTGAATATCCATTCGCAACACCTGAGGAAACATGCAAGTCTACTTTCTTCTGCTCCGAATCGCCATTAGAAGCATTATCAATTGTATCCTTCTTATCCATCGTGGAATTTTCTGATTGTTGTAGTTGATTATTGAACCATTCAACATTTTCTCGGTGTTTCTTGCCATTGGCATGGGAAAGCAAACATTGCTGGCTGGTAGCCTTCATGTTACACAGGCTGGCACAAATAGATAGATATATTCAAAGCAAGTCCTCTTAAAATCTCACCACGAGAGAGAACTGTTAAGAACGAACACAGAATCTTCTATATTTACCATAGTACAGAATCAAAGAGAAGTCCATGAAACCATACCGAATAACCACTAACTTAGGGCTATACTACCTGCCTAAAGACCTCCAAAACAACCAAATATATGACTCCCCTTTATAGTTGCAACTAACTTACTCAGGTGGCATGTATAGTTGGTGACCACTCTTACTAAGAATACACACAAACAAGGCACTTGCAAATGCAATACATTTTAAATAAAGTTTCCATAAGCTTTTTACCACTTCCAAAGATAGATAGATAAGGTTTCTTCTAGAACGACATTATTATACTCCTAAACAATGTAGACCAGCCTCAGTTAATTCATAATTATTGATATTTCTCTCCACTAACATATCACTAATTTCACCTCGAAAACAAGTATCCATTTCTCAGTTGACATTGAAAATGGCAGTGTAAAGGTGAAAAATGTGAAGAATCTTATTACCTACAAAACCATGGATGACGATCGGATAACCCCACATTTACATCGAAGTTGATCTGTTGTTTTGAGTTGTCCTTCTGTCCTGCCATGGAATTTTCTGATTGTCTTTTCTGTTGTTCAGCATCAAACCGTTTGACATTTGCTTGGTGTTTATTCCCAATGGCATGTGATAGCAAATTCTGCTGGCAGGTAGCCTTTACGTTACACAAGCTCGAACCAAATAGATAACATTCAACGCATGTCCTCATAAAATGTCACCACAAGAGAACACACACACAAAAAAACAATACCTTTTGAACAGCGTCTCAATTAGTTTCATCAAAATCCAAAAAAAAAATAGATAAGGTTTCTTATAGATCCACTGTATTGAACTCGTAGACCAACCACGACCTTTTTAGAGTATTTAACTTGTTATAGAAAATGGAATGAAAGGTGAAAGATATGAATACCTACAAAACCATGGATATTTGTTTGATAACCCGACATTCATATCGAAATCGAGCTGTTGTGTTGAGTTTCCGTTCGGATTTTCGGGCGAGCCATTATATGGTTTTGACTGCCCCTTTGGACCATATTTCTCCTAAATTACAGAAAACAGAAAAGACATTCAAGATACATAAACAAATTCTTCAATCTCCTCAACAAAAATATATAACGAAACCTCACAATTGAATCGTTACGATAAATAATTGTGAAACTTTATTGGTTAGAAGTTTGAAATAGTTGAATTTTCAAATCTTTATGAAATTTGATTTTATGGTTTAACATTTATATGGCATGTGGAGAATCATTTTACAATTGATTATTTATCGTAACGATTCATTGATTACACATGCTTGTATATACATTATTTAAAAAATATATTATTTACATTGGTAATATAAATAGTAAAATAAAATAAAAATAAAAATTTCCTAAGCATGGCCATCATCAATTTTATATTTACTGTTTTATGACATTTATCAATTTTTAAATGAATGAGTACATTTCATAATATCAATTATCGAAAAGATAATGGTTAAACCCGTTATTACTGTTTTAATTTAAAAATATTTATAAATATGGATATCTATTAAAATCACATATATCGAAGTATTTTTTATTGTAACCTAAATTATAGTTTTAATTTGTTATAATTTTTATTTTATTTTTATTAAAATCACACATATCAAAGTCTTTTTTATTGTAAACATATTTTCTGCCTAATCAAAAAAAAGTATTGTGTATATCATAAATTATGTATAAATTATATTTCATTAAATAATATTTTTTAAAAACTATTTGTTATTCATTTTTAAGAAATGTATTGTGTAATATGAAGTATATCATAAATCATCACATAACCTAAAATTCGATTTTAAATAATTCAAAGATTAAAACATAATTTTCTTGTTATATTAAAAGTAATAAATGGATAAAAGCATACAATGTAATTAATCTAATCAAAAAAAAGAAATTTATATTAAAATAATGGGAGAATAAGTGTGGTCGTGACACATCAGCAAAATGACACCACTATAAATATTTCAAAAAATAAACCTACTCTCTAAAAATGTTTCTCAATTAATATATAGGGGATTAACAAAAAAACAAATCACAAATTCAAAATAAAGATACATAGTTTTGATACACACATCGTATGGGTAAAATCTAGCACTCCTTTCAAAATTAGTTTTATATTTTTTTAAATTAGACTTTTCTCTATTTCAAAATTTTGGATGATCTCTTGGTTCTTTTTTTTGTTATCTTTAGTAAAACATTAAATACAAATATACATATTACAATTAGACATCGCTTAAGTTTTCCAAGTAGCTTGTAAATCCAATAACACAAAACAGTGGTTGTGTCCAATGCAAAAACGAAAAAGAAAAACTTAATGGATTTTTGATCATTAATAGTAGAAAAAAATTTATGTTAAAATGAGATAAAAATCAAATAATTGAACATTCGTATTCACTAAATAGTGGTGTCTCTATGACACTTAAAACGGCTCAAACCTTGCTAATAAATATTTACTATAATAGTTTGTTTGCCTTTGATTTTTTTTAATTATGTATTTACGCATAACCAAAATTTAGGTTTACAAATTCTATTATTCCTTTTGTCAAAAAAAATATTATTCTTTTATAATTATTTGTAGATTGTTAATCAAAAAATAATTACAACACATATATATTCCAAAAGGTTAAACACGTTATAATGTAAATGTAACAATAATATACCTCAACTAGTTAATTTATTTGAATGAAAATTTAGTACGACAGAAAACACCATAAAATTATATATATTTTTGGTCAACACATATAAATTAACTAAAACGAGTCACAAATTCAAACTAAAGATACGTAGTTTTGATACACACATCGTATGTGTAAAATCTAGCACTGATTTCAAAATTAGTTTTATATTTTTTTTAAATTAGACTTTTCTCTATTTCAAAATATTGGATGATCTCTTGCTTCTTTTTTTTTGTTATCTTTAGTAAAACATTAATTACAAATATAAATATTACAATTAGACATCGCTAAAGTTTTCCAAGTAGCTTGTAAATCCTGAAATATTGATACAAAACATTGTTTGTGTCCAATACTAAAACGAGAAAGAAAAACTTGGATTTTTATCATTAATAGTAAAAACAAATATTATGTTAAAATGAGATAAAAATCCAACATTCGTATTCACTAAATGGGAGTGCATATGAAAATTATGAATTCTTATTTTTTCCATTTATATCATGAAAATACATAGAATTATCTTGAAAAAAAATCAATAGTCAAACATGTATGTTTACTCTTTACATCTTTGTTATGAATGATCTATTTCAAGCTAATTGCAAATATATTCTAAATATGAAAATATGTTTAAAGTTAGTTGGGGAGAATTGTAATGACCCGGCCCCGGCCCATTTGAATAACTTTAAATGAATTGATTTGGCTACCTATGTCATAAAAGTGCATTTATCTTTTCCGGTCACTTACCCCGAGAGAACTCCAGAGTTAAGCGTCATTAGGCTGGAGTAGGACTAGAATGGGTGATCTTTCGAGAAGTCCTTTGCGGAACCGTGTGAGTGAGGCCAAAACACGGGTAAATGTTACGTGGTGATTGCATGGTCCGTAAATAAGTCGTTCGGGCCACCGAGAAAAATAACGCACCCACCATCGTAAATGAGCGGGGGTCCACTGCCCGAGAGAGTTGTGGGGATTCGCTGAGACATTCAATCAAAAAACTAAATATTTGAACACATAAATCTCAAGGAAAGAAGAACTATATAAATCTCAAGGAAACCAAAACAAAACACCAAGATCTTAGCAAGGAAACATTTTTATAAATCAAACACGTGTGCACGTCGAAGTTGGATGATTCAATAGGTGTTATTAATATTATTTTACTTAATAAGATTTATAAATTTATAAACAAAAATAGGTGAAAAACAAATTAAATTATAAATTCTTTTATATAAAAGAAAATTACTAAATCTATTATAGTTTTGACAACTGAAAAAAATTATTAGTTAAACAAAAAAATTAAACCAAACAATTAATACAGATCTGTGCGTAGCGCATATTAAAAATCTAGTATACATATTACAATAAGACATCGCTTAAGTTTCCCAAATAGCTTGTAAATCCTGATTTATTGACACAAAACAGTGGTTGTGTCCAATGCTAAAACGAGAAAGAAAAACGTAATGAATATTTATCATTAATAGTAAAAAAACTAATTATGTTAAAATGAGATAAAAATACAATAATTGAAACATTCTTTTTCACTAAATGGGATTGCACTTGACAATTAAGAATTCTAATTTTTTTTCCATTTATATCATGAAAATACATATAAATTATCTTGAGAAAAATCAATAGTCAAGCATGTTTACTCTTTAAATCTTTGTTATGAATGATCTATTTCAAGGTAATTGCAAATATATTCTAAATATGAAAATATGTTCTACAAAAAATGGAGTTGTTGTGACTAAGTATTGATACATAAATTATTCGTCCTAAATCAGCGAGATTTTAGATACGATATCGTGACCAAATTTTTGTGCCACAAATAAGTCGTAACCAGGGTTATTACTTGTGAGGAAATGATAACTATGTAAATTCGTCGCAACGATGTGACATTTTTGTCACCAAAACCTTTATTTTCTTACGATCGTATTGTAACCGTTCTCAAATTGTCACAAATACATAACAAATTTTTATTGTTACGAATTGTTTTTTATCGTGACACAATTTTTCGTGACAATAAAACCATTTTCTTGTAGTAACATTGAAAAAGATTCTAATAGTAATTTACAAAGTCAATCAAAAACTTTTTCAAAATTTTAAAATGATGAACAAACACAACTAATTTTCATTAAATCATAAGCATAATATGAAGCACAAGCAACATATTAAGAAAGGTCATGAAGAATAAAAAGTCAAAGTTTCTAATGATTAGACAAAATAATATAACATGTTTTTTTTTAATTTTTCATGAACTTTATTATCATTAATATGAATGATAAAAGTCATAAAACAACTTTTGATAAACTGTGATTAAAACAGTAAATATAAAATTGATGATTGCCATGCTTAGGAAATTTTTAGTTTTATTTTATTTTACTATTTATATTATCAATGTAAATAAATCTATTTTTTAAATAATTTTATAGAAGAATGTGTAATCAATAAATCGTTACGATAAATAATAAATAACCATAAAATCAAATTTTATAAAGATTTGAAAAGTCAACTATTTCAAACTTCTAACCAATAAAGTAACGCGATTAATTTGCAAGAAATCTTAATCACAATATGTAGATGAAACAAATGGACGACAAATGGCCAAAACAATTGTCAAAGCATTATTTTTTGTGTTTATTACATAATCATCTAGTTGAAAGTATCTGAATCATAAATACTATTATAAAATAATATAAATTATTGTTGTTACAAAAAAAAATTGATTAATATAGTGACATTCTTTGCTTAAGTAATAATAGTAAAATAATAGATATATATATCAATTAGACTTCACTCAAGTTTCCCAAGTAGCTTGTAAATCCTGAAATATTGACACAAAACAGTGGTTGTGTCCAATGCTAAAACGAGAAAGAAAAACTTAATAGATTTTTATCATTAATAGTAAAAAAATAATTATGTTAAAATGAGATAAAAATCCACTAATTGAACAGTCATATTCACTAAATAGGACTGCACATGAAAAAATATGAATTCTTATTTTTTTCCATTTATATCATGAAAATACATAGAAACTATCTTGAAAAAAATCAATAGTCAAACAATATTACTCTTTAAATCTTTGTTATGAATGATCTATTTCAAACTAATTGCAATATTTTCTAAATATGAAAATATGTTCTACAAAAAATGGAGTTATTGTGACTATATTTTGATACATAAATTATTCGTTCTAAATCAGCGATATTTTAGATACGATATCGTGACTAAATTTTTGTGTCACAAATAAGTCGTAACCAGGGTTATTACTTGTGATAAAATGGTAACTATGTAAATTCGTCGCAACGATGTGACTTTTTTTTCACCAAAACCTTTATTTACTTACGATTGATTGTAACCGTTCTCAAATTGTCACAAATACATAACAATGTTTTTATTGTTACGAAATTTTTTTTATCGTGACACAATTTTTCGTCACAGTAAAACCATTTTCTTGTAGTAACATTGAAAAAGATTCTAATAGTAATTTACAAAGTCAATCAACAACTTTTTAAAAATTTGAAAATGATGAACAAATACTACTAATTTTCATTAAATCATAAGCATAATATGAAGCAAACATATTAAGAAAGGTCATGAAGAATAAAAAGACAAAGTTTCTAATGATTAGACAAAACAATATAACATGTTTTTTTATTAATTTTTCATGAACTTTATTATCTTTAATATGATTGATAATTGTCATAAAACAACTTTTGATAAACTGTGATTAAAACAGTAAATATAAAATTGATGATTGCCATGCTTAGGAAAATTTTATTTTTATTTTATTTTACTATTTATATTACCAATGTAAATAAATCTATTTTTTTTAATAATTTCTATACAAGCATGTGTAATCAATGAATTGTTACGATAAATAATCAATTGTGAAATGATTCCCCACATGCCATATAAATGTTAAACCATAAAATCAAATTTCATAAAGATTTGTAAAGTCAACTATTTCAAACTTCTAACCAATAAAGTAACGCAATTAATTTGTAAGAAATCTTAATCACAATATGTAGATGAAACAAATGGACAACAAATGGCCAAAACAATTGTCAAAGCATTATATTTTGTGGTTATTACATAATCATCTAGTTGAAAGTATATGAATCATAAATATTATTATAAAATAATAGAAATTATTGTTGTTACAAAAAAATTTGATTAATAAAAAATTTGATTAACTGCCTATTCCTATTAATTTGCATGAAACCTTAATCATAAGACGATAAAAAAAAGGCATAGGAAAAAAAATCCCAAAACAATCTTTTGTAACACCAAGTACAACCATGCAACAATCCCTTGTGATATTTTTGAGCTGTAAATGCTTCACTGCCTCTGCACAATTCGGAATTTTCATCGTGTCTCTCATACAAGACATTGGATTTGGCAGAATCCCTTTCTCTGACACTGGAGCAAGCGCAAGATCTTTATTACCTTCTGTATTTTGAGAAATCGATAGCAACACTATCATCACTATTGAGATGCACACACACAATCTTTGCTTGTTTCCACTCATTTTCCGAGTTTATAGAATTTGTATTTAAATTTGTGATTACTATGGTGACATTCTTCATAGTATTTATAAACCGTGTATGATTATTACTATTTTAATGGATGATATATATTGCATTTTCCATCGATTGTGTACATGCATGTGTCAGGTGTCCTAGAATATCTTGCCTTTAGGAGTAAAACATTACATGTACAACATCGATTAGATATAGTAAGTTTAAGCATATTTCAAACAAATCGAATAATTTTTTTTCATGATTGTATTTTAACCTCTTTTCTTTTCAGGAAATCATTTGTTTTTTAAATTTCTCGAGCAACTAAAAGTCTAAAAGTATTTTCTTCATTTTACAAAAATATGGGTTTAACATTACTTCTTTTCATAAAAAATCAAAATTATATATTAAAAAAAAATAATAAACAATAATTTAATATAAGTATTAAAAAGAATTTTCGAAGCAATGAAATGCCCTTTATAAAAAAAAAAAAAAAAAAAATGTTTTAACATA
This sequence comes from Alliaria petiolata, assembly GCA_020283515.1. Lineage (NCBI taxonomy): Eukaryota > Viridiplantae > Streptophyta > Magnoliopsida > Brassicales > Brassicaceae > Alliaria > Alliaria petiolata. The sequence goes on along the minus strand of JAHZTW010000001.1, from coordinate 447,933,602 downwards.
GACCAAATATATACTATTATTGGATGCATCAATATTTTTAATATTATAAAATTTACATGGCGGTTACATATTTAGAAAATAAAGTAGTGCTCACTAATGATGGAAGCATGGGCAATAGATGTTTTATTATATATATACCATGATATAAAACCATCAGTAGAATTTGCCAATAATATGAAACTTTCACGAATCATGTATGAGTATATACTGCTTATTGGATTTTATTTTTTTTGTAATTTAGAGGGCAAGTCTACTCCGAAATTAACAAACACTTGAATGTTCGGCAAACACGGCGAAATAGTGTTTTTCAAATACTCTCTGATGATAAAGTTAGAATATATTTATATATATAAAGACACATGGTATGGCTAGGAATAATAAAAAATAAAAAATGATGGACTAAGTGACAATTGATTCAAAAAAGAGATGAATCCATAGTATTTCTAATAAGACACTTTAGTGGAAGAGAATATGAAAAATAGTAAATTTTAATTTTTTTCATTTGTTTACATTTCATTAAACAGTAAATATAAAATTTTCATTTTTAGTATACGTGTTGTTTCAGTATACTAAAAATCTTATCTTAAAACGATAAGGATATGAATTGAAACAAAATTGTTAAAATATACAAGCCCAAGCCTATCGGCCAAAAATATCCCCAAAATTTAGCCCATGGATTAAATACATAACATACATCAAATCAGTGTATCATAGTTACACTTGAGCCAACCTTGCAACGGACCACGCCAAGTTGCTCCTCTACTACGTCTCGTTCGCAGGTTAACGTAGGGTGTGTATCCTCTTTTTGCTCTGCTACTCTTCATTCCTTAAATGATTCTTCTTCAGTCGTTATGTTTCGTTCGATTTTGTTCATTCGGTAATATAAGCCATTGTCTTATTAGTTTGTCTTTTTTTTTTGAAGTTGTAATTTAATGTTTATTGTTTTTTTGGATTTTAGATGTTTATGTGAGTCCATCGTTCCATTTTATAAATTAGAACTATTTCTAGGCTTTCCTCACTATCTTCTTTTTGGTTAAAATATAGTACTACTCTCTTTGTTTTAAGACTTCTTTTGTTCTACAAAGATGAATCTTTTCAATTTTCTATGTAAGAATAAAATGTTTTTTTTTAAAATAAATTTATCTATACCACCATTATTCAAACTCGAAGGAAAGAAAACAACACATTTTGGCATCTGGGATTAATTTCGAAATTGGGAATTTTTTACTATTGCTCTAATGTGTTAAAACGAAATTTCATTCCATCTACAAAAACTAGTTGTTTAGCATTTCATGACTTTTCTACAGAAATAAAAAAATGTTAATACCTCATGTATTCTATACTCTTACCATTCTGGTTATTTCCTCGTTCTACTACTATTCACTAAACACACCAATCATTACCTGTGATTAGTATTAGTTTAGTCTATTTTGTAACAAGGATGAGAAGTGGTATCATAGAGAATGAGATATCAAAAAGAGATACATATCAAACATGGATCATTCATTCAAGTCATGTAAAACTCACACTAAAAGAGTAGAAGTCACTGCTTTTAAGCAATATAAAACCTGCCCTCAGAAACAACAACAGCCTATACACATTGAGTAAGAGGGAAGAGACCAAGATTCACAAGGGGGTTAAACGGATGGTATGTTTGAGAAGGAGAAACCTGTGTATCCTTTGTAAGCGTAATATGCAATCCGTGTATAGTAAAACCCTGGGATAAACAGAAGACACCCGAGTACAATGAAGAAAATCCCTGTTTCACCACCAACAATATCAGACAACAACAACAACAACAAAAGAAAGAGACAATGAGAAAGAACCCAAGAACAAGTTTGCATAGAAACGATCAGTTATTGAAGTGACAATGAGAAGCAAGGGATTGTTTCTTGCAATGGTAAAGGAAAATAGTCTATTTTACTATACAAAAGAATCTGATACAGATGCTTTGTTTAACATAGCAGCGAAGAGATGTCTAAAATGCATCAATAAGAAGTTTCAGGCAAGCAGAGAAGATCACACTATATATTGCAAAACACACAGGTTTTAGAAAATATTCATATATATAAACACATTTCTTAACTGGAAACAATCAAGATGAGATCAGAGGAATACAATTTACTGATTCCGACTAAAATTTGACAAGAAGAAAAGCTTAGGATCATCATATAAAACTTCTCTTCTCTCTAAAGCTAACTAAGCAGTGGGCGTTTATCAGAGAGCAACCATATATCATGTTTCACTAGAAACAAAGATCAAAAGCAAGTCCAACTAAAAAGCCTAAATCAGTTAAATCATTGAAATCCTGAAACAGTTTCCTCAATATCCACAGAATTTTCTCAAGATATTCCCAAAATCTCCCAAACTAGGTTTCTTCAGGAAACGAACAAGCCTATAAATTAATCAAACAAGAAGCAGGACTGAGAAATCACCCAGATTATCAAGTATATCCTCAATAACGTCTGGAAACGAGCTAATGACGAGCTAAGTGAATCGTGCAAGCGAGAATTAGTAACAATTTAATAAGGAATCGTACCATGGCCTCGATCACCGCCAACTCTGTTGTACGCCATGAAGAAACCGGAAACAATTCCTAGGGTTCCGAACACGAGGAGAGCCACCGCGAGTGAGATCTCCTTCACCGGCGGTCGATTACTGACGGTGTACGAAGTCCCAATCATTAGGTCCTCGTCCGATATCGAGAACGCGTGGTCGACGTAAGCCATTGAATAGCTACTTCCGAATCAAGTTCGCCGGAAAATGATGTCAATTTTAAGGTTTTGTCTCGTGAAAAAAGCTGAAGATCGCAAGCTCGAAGACGAAATCAAACTCTTTTTGCTTCCTTTAGGAAGTTAATGCGGAGGATGACGGAGATTGATTGTTTCTCGCTAAAGCAACCAAATCTTGCCGGGTTTGTCATCTAAACGAGAACTACGTGTCGTTTAACTTCTGCCTTGAAAGTTGAAACGGCAGAACGTCCGAAGTAAGAAATTTAAAGAGGATTATTATGAAAATAAGCCACTTTGATTCACTCTTGTTACACAATTTGGTCTATTTTGTAACAAGTATGAAGTGGTAATATATACATATCTCCAAGACTAATGATCTAACATTGAAATAGAGAAATCAAAAGAGATACATATAAAAACATGAATCATTCAAGTCATGTAAATTCACACAAGAGAGAAGTCATTGCTACATTGAGTAAGACCAAGATTAATCAAAGCTTAAACGGATGGTATGTTTGAGAACTGAGAAGGAGAAGCTTTTGAGATTGATAAATGGTTTAGTAAAAGAATCTTGAAAGCAAAGAGATTCAAGATTGCTACTAAATGGTTTAGTAAAAGAATCTTGAAAGCAAAGAGATTCAAGATTGCTACTAAATGGTTTAGTAAAAGAATCTTGAAAGCAAAGAGATTCAAGATTGCTACTAAATGGTTTAGTAAAAGAATCTTGAAAGCAAAGAGATTCAAGATTGCTACTAAATGGTTTAGTAAAAGAATCTTGAAAGCAAAGAGATTCAAGATTGCTACTAAATGGTTTAGTAAAAGAATCTTGAAAGCAAAGAGATTCAAGATTGCTACTAAATGGTTTAGTAAAAGAATCTTGAAAGCAAAGAGATTCAAGATTGCTACTAAATGGTTTAGTAAAAGAATCTTGAAAGCAAAGAGATTCAAGATTGCTACTAAATGGTTTAGTAAAAGAATCTTGAAAGCAAAGAGATTCAAGATTGCTACTAAATGGTTTAGTAAAAGAATCTTGAAAGCAAAGAGATTCAAGATTGCTACTAAATGGTTTAGTAAAAGAATCTTGAAAGCAAAGAGATTCAAGATTGCTACTAAATGGTTTAGTAAAAGAATCTTGAAAGCAAAGAGATTCAAGATTGCTACTAAATGTTTTAGTAAAAGAATCTTGAAAGCAAAGAGATTCAAGATTGCTACTAAATGGTTTAGTAAAAGAATCTTGAAAGCAAAGAGATTCAAGATTGCTACTAAATGTTCCCAATATCTAAGGAAAAGTTAAAAAAAAGCTGTTCAACTAAGGATTGACCAAAGCTTGGATCTGCTCCAATGTCTTCCCTTTGGTCTCAGGCACCACGGCGATGACAAAGACGATGGCCAGCGCGTTGATCACCGCGTAAATGATGAAAGTTCCACAAGAGCTCCATGACATGAGGAAGTTGAAAGTGTAGGAAACGGCCCACGCTCCAAACCAGTTCACAAGCGTCGCCATGCCTCCTGCTACTCCTTTTATGTTTATGGGAAATATCTGCAAGTTCGAATCTGTTTAGTATAAAGTACTTTTGTTTTCTTGCTAAGGATGTGATTTGTATTTACCTCAGACATGACGACCCATGGCATTGCTCCCATTCCTGCTGAAAACGATCCTATGTACACCTGCTCTCACACCAAATATATGATGACCTTAACAAAATCTATTGGGTTTGGTGAAATTACTGTAACAATCATTTTTACTTACCAATATACCAACAACAGCAAGAACTGGGACTGCTTCGTGTGCCATGTCGTGAGCCTTGAGATAGAATGAGACCGCTGCTATCAAACAGCCTATCACTAACCCCGTTGCAGAAACCTGCCACCACCAACTCCTTCGAGTTAAGTTACAATCATGTTGTGCCTAAGAATCTTGTTTTTTCTTTTATTTACCAGTAGCAATGGCTTTCTTCCGGCTCTGTCAACAATTGGTGCATTAAGCGCAGTGATTACCACCTGGTTGTGAACAAAACAAAGATCGAGATTAACAAGAACGCAAGCATTCTATGGGACTGGACTCGTATTCTTTAGATAAACAAGCTTGAACCTGAAGAACAGCATATGTTATCATCCCAACTCTTGTGGGGAAACCTGACACAAAGATTGCAGATTAAGATATAAGCGAAGGTGTATGGTATATAATTCAAGAATCTCTCTATTGTTAAAGAACCTGCTTGCTCAAATATAGAGCTTGTGTAGAAACAGATCCCGTTGATTCCTCCAAACTGCTGAAACACCATCAACCCGAATGCTATCTGCTCCAACAAAGCATGCAGTTCGTTACATATTCAGCGTGACCACAAAATATTTAAAAAAATGGTGTTACAACTTACAAGAACAGAGCGCATGTATCTCCTCTGAAACAAATCAAGCATCTTGGCTTTCGGAAGCCTCTCCAGAGTTTCGATATAATCCTGTCAAGAACGATCGAGATATGTTTTCAGATCAAGAGATGGTTTCTTGATTCAGAAGAATAAGTTGCAAGATTCAAAAAACCTGAATCTCTGCTGCCTCCTGCGATATATCAGCCTTCTTCCCACGGAGCTTCCTCAATGCAGCTTCAAACTCTGCATCACGCCCCATCTTTGCCTAGAAACACATGTACCATTAAACTACGTACCAAGAAAGGGATACATGAGCTTCCGTGGTGCTTCTTCTTGGTCTTACCAGCCATCTCGGAGACTCAGGGATACAAAAGAGGCCAAGAAAGGAGATAGCGCATGGGATGATTCCTGAAGCCAATGCACCATTTCAGATAAACAGATCTGACTTCAAACGAGTCTCATTTAGAGTAGATAGATTCCTAACCTATTAGTGCTAAGACTCTCCACGTCACTACCGTGCCTATAATGAAGGAAACCGACACTCCAGTGCAGATCAGAATCTGTGGCTCAAGAGGAGGATTCGAAATTCAGAAAATTCTCTAACACAAAATTAGGGAGACAAAAGATCTCCATGGCTGTTCTTTACCTGGTTTAGTGTGGTTAGAGCCCCTCTGAAGGTTTTAGGTGCAATTTCTGCTATAAAGATTGGTACCTACCATCAACATATCCATTCACAGAGTGTTACTCTGTATACATGGACTGGGAGATGTTAGAACAGAGAATAAATCAACTCGATGAGCTCACCACATAGGAGAATGCACCCATTCCGTATCCCGTTGCAAGTCTTCCGAGATCCAGAGCCACTACTCCCTTTGATTAGGACACCATTTGACACAAAGAGAGATACATTAGGCAAACATTTGAGACCAGTGTAGTCTATTTTGGTTTAGGATCCTGAGTAAGACCTTGGCAAAGAAGATTGCTAGCCACCCGACGAGACAGAACGCAGAAGAAACTCTCATCGCCTGGATACAACAAATCCACGAGTAGTAGTAACTAGTCATATATAGTCTCACAAAAGACAAACCAAGATGGAAAGCTTCAAAATCTTCCTGACCCCTTTTCTTCCAATTAAATCAGCTATAGGACCGCTTGTGATAGCGCCAATCATTGCACCAAAAGTCAGTAAAGAGCCGAAGAGTGAAAACTGCAGAATCCGAGGTAGTGGTAAGCAAAACTTCAATGGCAATATGATCATCAATTGAAGGATTGTGTTTACCTCAGCTATAGTCAGAGAAAGATCATTCCTAATCGCAGCCTGAGCAGGTGATGAGTATCCGGCCTGCATCAAAACCCATTTTTTCAATAACAGAGTCAAGAGTAAAAGCTGGTGACTTTCCTAAATTCACTTACACAAGAACCAAACGCAAAAGAACCACAAACTGCGACAAATGTGCTCAGATAAACCATCCACGGCTGATCCGGTTTTGATTCAGCCATATCTCTGTGAACCAATGGTTCCCTGACTTCTCTGTTGCCATCGCTTTCCTTTGACACCTTCATGTTTATATCTTACTTCTGGGATCTTTCGTCTTCCACAACCACCTCAAAACCGCAAAGAGACGAAGCCTGAAGCAAAAGTTGAGTAAGAAGGCAGAAATGTACAAAAGAGCAATCTGGAAAAAGCGGAGGACGAGAATAAAAGATGACAACTTTTTTTATATAGGTAACAATGGCCCTTTAGGCAAGAAAGCTTTGTGGGATTTATTACCAAAAAGATGAAAGCTGTTTTTATGTCTTTTTCTCCATCAAATTTCAGAGCAGCCCCTGGAAAAATTGGGTTTCCAGTTTGTGATGATAACAATTTTCCCCAGATTGTGATGATAACCATCAGATTAGTTTCCACTTTCCACGCTAAATGACAACGTTGAGCCACTTGAGTGGGGTTCAAACAAAACTGAGGTATATATAATAACACTATTATCCATAAACGAATATTCTGCGTAAAACATCTTGTGTAAGTAAGATGTAGTAAGAAAACTCACTTATGAAAAAGATGTGTAAGTAAAACTGAATACGCAAATGTATTCACACACATGTGCTTAATGGCTGGCGTGACGTGGATTTGACAGGGACAGACACTGAGACACGTGATGTCTTTGGCCGCTTGTCAAGAACTTGATCTCAGTTTCTGGGATTCCTATGAATCCATATAATTATCCAATAAAAATAGAAAAATTGACGCAAACTCATTTGGAAAAGATCTATCTTTTTTTCCGGATTCTTGTTAACATCAGAGTTCGTCTGTGGCTACTAACTCGTTCTTTCAGAAAAAGATTTGCAGAAAATCAAAGCAAAAACAGATTAGAAGAATTCAAGAATTCAAGTTAACCCACCAAAATGTGATTGCGACGTTGATTCTAACACTAGTGGAGAGGATCAATGAAAGTGTTGGTTAATTATACGAGTTTGGCGACTTATCTCATGGACCTCCGTATCTCTCGTGTCTTTTTTTTTCTTTTCCAACAAGCTTTTGTCTCGTCCTTCTCTCTAATGATATTTTCCACACATCTGTATGTATATTATAAAAATTTAGGGGCATTTAAAAAGTTAAAGAAAATAGATAATTATAAAAAAAAATTGTTGGGCTCTGTTCATTTGCACAGTTTCCATAAGTCAATTAACTTTGATTAACCAAATTGAATATAGTGTATGATGTTTTTTGGACGTCAAATACAGTGTGGTTTTAGAAATATAAAATTTCCTTTCAATATCTTCGCAATGGTTAGTTGAACACCCAAATCGTCAACTGCAAAATTTCTCTAAAAAATTCAGATACAAATTTCTTCACTTGTCCAAAGTGAGAGTCACTATAAAAAGGTTGTATAAGAATTAAGACTAAGTAAAACACTGATGCAAATCCTTATAACGTTTGAGCACAATGGAGACATTATTGTTGTTAGAAAGTGTTGGAGGAATCTGAAGCAACTCTTCAAACCACTCTGGAGGAATCTTGAGGTCGTAGATATATTCCATAAACCTTACGACCAACGTTTCTAGTGTCTTTCCGTTCCTCAGCACCATTTCCATGAACGAAGCCACAGCTTTGGACGTAGCATCCTTACAACGAACTAAGAACCTATAAAACTCATCTGTGGTAGGAAACACCTCGTATTTTGATCTCCAACGTTGATCCGGATGCAAGCCTTGTGAATCCAAATAGCTCTCAATATACCTATCCTGTAGGGCATAAAAAGTGTTAATTACTTCAAAGCATACTACCACAGGTGGTTTTTTTTACAAAACATCAATCCCTATGTGTTGTTTAGCCCACCAAAAAGTGAAAGACATGGTTAGAATACTTATTAATATACAAGAACACAAAAGAGGTTTTCTGGTGAAAATACCTCTATATTGCTCGACTCTGTTGCGGTTGCTATAAGCTTCTTTAATGCAGGTGAATTTTGTAGTAACCTTGCTATACCAGGAACAACAGATCTTGCAAACATGGTTTCAAGAGTCAATGTTTTGACCTTGAGCGTTGGGAAAGGAACACCGCAGAGCTCAGCGAGAGACAGAATCTAACAAAACGATGAAAAGGTCATGTAACATATAATCCCTTACAGAACCAAAAAAAAAACTAATATGTTTAAGCCCTTAATTAGAGAATGAAAGAATGGTAACATATATATATACCTGAAGAAGGGGTCCCCCAAAAGTAAGTCTCTCTACGTTTTGCAATTTTGGTAGCATCTTAAGCACCATGGTCTGAAGAAAACCAGCGTTTTGAAGAATACCAGGCTTGAAAGGATTGTTGCTGTCAACGTGAATGTCAAGGTCAGCTTCGGCCAAAGAGGAGACATCGACTAAAGTAGATGGTTCCTCATCAGAGCATGCCAGCCTCAAACTCAAATAATGGATCTGCGGGGCTACAATCTGGGTTGGCCCTCGATCCCTATAGAAATTATCAATCTCCAATCTCCTCAAACTCGGTGATTTACTCAGATCAAGACGCTCAACACGGCATACAACCAATCTCAAGGTTTCAAGAACTGGAGAGCCAGAGAGAATATTAGCAATAGATTCATCATAGAGACTACAATCCCACAATGTCAACTTCCTTAGGGATTTCCAAGACACGGTGCATCTGGGAATCATATCAAAAGACACAAAGAGTTGCTCTAATGAGGAACTACGATAGAAGGAATCTGGGCAACTATAAGTCTGGAACGACAAAAACAGCTTCTCCACATTACGGGAGATAGCGAACTCGATCCACCTATCAATCTGTGGTTGATCATGGACACATTGGTTTATGCCAAGATCGAACCTCATGATTTTCGGAGCTCTGTAGGATTTTAGGGTTTGGTCTATTTTTTGAGCCGTCAGTTTTCGGCCACAGCCATAAAAGTCGAGACAAGGTGTCTCGCACCAGACATGCCTCCATCGTCTGGACAAGAGGGATGTTCTGATCGCCAAATCGGTGGAAAGAAAGGAGAGGATATGGTGGAGGATCTCATCTGGCATAGAGCTAATGATATCAATTCCACCGTTGACTGAAGGATCCATTATTGCTCGTTTGGATTTGCGGCGCCTTGGCTTTCTACGACGTTTTCGTCAGTGACGCCGTCTCTGTCGCGTATCCACCATAAGCAATAATAACTATGAGTTGCAAATTATGTTTTTAGGGTTTCCTTTCTGTTTCTAACTTTCTATCAACGTAACGCACAATTTGGATCTTTTTATTTCCCTGGTTACGTAATCTTATTTTATTTTATTTTATTTTAAACTAGATTAGGCCAATACACGGGGTTTATAAGTTAACGTTTACAATTTGTTGAAAAATAAAAACGAAAAATTTGAAAATAAATTTGGATTACCTACTGATAGAGAAGCAACCAATATATTTTTTTTATTAATTGAAAAATTAATTTTAATATTTTATTATTTCTGGATGAATATAAATAAATTTAATCTTTTAATCATTTTTATTATTTTGTTCTGAATTGACATAAAAAAAATTAATTTATACTTTTGTCATTTTATATAATTAAAATATTACACATATCACGTCCTCTTAAAAACTAACTTTGAAACATTAAGGGTTTATACAATAATTTTTTTTTAAAAATTAATATTTAATTGTATATTTTTCTACATTGAAGTTAATTTTATTAATTTTTTACTTCTTGAGAAAAGAAAAAAAAATATATTTTCCTTATTTTTCTAGGATTCCTATGAATCCATAATTATCCAATAAAAATAGAAAATTCTTTTCCAAACTCATTTGGAAAAGATCTATCTTTTTTTCCGGATTCTTGTTAACATGAACATCACACTATTCGTATGTGACTATAGAGTTGCAGAAAATCAAAGCAAAAACAGATTAGAAGATTTAGTGGAGAGGATCAATGAAATTAAAGTGTTGGTTAATTTTGTATCTCTCGTGTCTTTTCTTTCTTTTCCAACAAGCTTTTGTCTGTGAAGGTTATGAATTCGTAATTCTTTATTATGACCATAAGGTCTCTTTATATAAGAGTTACATAAGGGTAGAAAAGGTAATATCCTTTTCCTACATGAATAAGGAAAACATCTAATAGACCGTCTTAAGGTATTGGGCCTTCACGCCATTGGGCCTTTGTCTTCACGCCAATGGTCTGATGGACTGGGCCGGTTATGGAGATCGAACCTCAATGATTTATAACACTCCCCCTTGATTGACATAACCGGTCGTGACGAATGGATCATAGTAATACGCTTGGGGATGCTGCCTCATTAAAACCTTACCAAGGAAAACCCAGTGGGACAAAAACTAAGTGAAGGAAAAAGAGTACAGCAAGTATTACTCCCCCTTGTTTTAGACATCACTGAAGGTCCCTTAATCGGCGCATGCCGATCGGATACATGAGCTTCTTGAGCATGGAGGTTGGAGGTGACTTTGTGAATAGGTCGGCTGAGTTGTCACTTGAACGTACTTGGAGCACTTTGATTTCACCGGTCTTCTGTAGATCGTGAGTGAAAAAGAACTTCGGTAGAATGTGCTTCGTTCTGTCTCCTTTGATGTATCCATCCTTCAGTTGAGCTATGCATGCGGCATTTTCTCTGTACATGCTGGTCGGTTCTTCTTTCCCTTCTGTCATCCCACAATCTCGTCTAATGTGTTGAGTCATTAACCTCATCAATGAAAATGACCGTTGTGTGGATCCGAAAGGTAACCTGCATCAGCAAAACCAAACTAATCCTTCTTTGTTAAGGTTAGTATAAAAATATATCCATATCGAAATATGTGTTTAATCCCGTTCCAGTGTCTTTGGATCGGACAAGAACTGAATCTTGAAAGAGGAGGTTCACGTCAAAACATATGTCTGGTCTAGTATGACTAGCCAAGTACATTAACGCTCCTATAGCACTGAAATATGGCACTTCGGGATCAAGGACCTTTTCGTCCTTCTTTACTGGACCGAATGGATCGTTGTCGAGACCAAGGCTTCTCACCATCATTGGGCTAGTCAGTGGGTGAGCCTGGTTCATATTAAAATGCTTGAGTACCCTTTCTGTATATGCCATTTGATACACAAGGATTTCATTATTGACGTACTCAAGTTATATTCCCAAACAGGACTTAGTCTTTCATAAGTCTTTCATCTCAAAACTCTTTCTTGAGGTATTCAACTGTTTGAGATATTTCCTCAGAGGTTCCTATGATGTTCAGGTCGTCTACATACATCGCGATGATTACGAATCCCTGTCAAGTATTATGGGATCGTTTTATAGCCCTCTATCACGTGCGACCTGACTATTTAATCCATAGAGCGATTTATTCAGCTTAGTACAATGCTGGTCTCGAGAACTTCTTTCAGCTCTATCACATCTAAGATTTTCATATATATTTCTTTATCCAGTGGACCATAGGCTGCTTATATGTCCAGACATTATAAACTTTCAAGTTTATAGCAGCACCAACCACATATTCCTTAGTCCCTGTGAGTATCCTTGTGTAATCAAGCTATCTCGAAATGCTTGTAAAACATGAACACTTTAGGTCATGTGGTCTCACGATTTTCTTTTCTCACAGGACTTATTTATCCACTGGTTTAATATCATGAGGTGTCCGTGATATGGGACCAAAAACCTCTCTCTTCTTTAAAGAGTTTAACTCCACGTTTATAGCGTCTTTCCAGTTAATCCAATCTGGTCGCTGAGTGCACTCATATATTGACGTGAGTTTTGATCCTCGCATTTTTCTTTCAAGTGCTACTATATTGTACGCGCTTTATTATACATTTTGGTGTTAACACACTTATATAGTTCCTATATTGATCCAGACATGATATATGATCGATCTGAGATTTCATTATCCAGGACCTTTAATGCCTTGCAGCTTGGCGTCCCAAGCTACATGGAATGGTACCTTAGATGTTCAGCTGGCCAGCCTTTATATCTCAATGTCTGGTCTGGTTTCCTTAATAAACCCGGATATTATGCACCATTTTCCGCGGTTTCTTATCTTATGGAACTTATTGGTCTATCTTGTATAGACTCAGTAGCAACTTGATTGTGTCTCTATGACATCAATTTCGTGGTGCTTAAGCTGAGATGACTTAGTCATTCTTTTCGGGTTCATGTGTCTGGCATCTAATTATTTGGACGTCATTAAATCTTTTCTCTAGTCCGAGGATCATGCCAAAACACCGATGGTTTATACCATATCAATTCTCTTATCAGCTTATTACGTTTCTCCTTATAATGTTGGATATTCGTATTTACTTAAAACTCATGTAATCCGTGTTCCTTGGCCACTAAATATATCACCCATATTTGGCTCAAAGGTTTCTTTAAATTCGTAGGAGAAACGTTTCTTATCCAACATATATATATTCCCACTCTCCAATCTCCTTATGAGATTCCATCTTAGACGGCACATATGTATGTGGTGGTTTTATTCAAAAACTCTTAAGATGGTATATGTCTGGCTCATAACCCGTATTCAATATGAGATGGGAATATCTATGCTCACTCATATGGCCTGATGCATATTGATCTTATATACATGTAAAACTTGTGATGTCTCCAAGCTGATAAACTTTAGGCAATGCCTTTGTTTATAAAATTCAGCCAAGTCTTATTATGATCATCGAAATTGTAGTATAGTCATGGACCACGGGTTTGTCCTCACTTCCCCTCATGAATATACTATAGTTTCGTGATGCTTGGGACAATAAAACTAATGAGTTTCCCTTGTGTACATGTAACACAACGTGAGACTTTATGGGATAACTCTTTGTGCCATTTTATGATCAATCTATGCATCAAGTTTTGGACTTGGATGGCTAGTCCAGTCATGCCATATAGTGTAAATTTCGTGGGGTATACCAACTGTGGTTACCATGGCTTTTGCCTCTATCATACTGATCTTTGGCATAGACTAGATCAATAGAGTATAGTCTCAATCATTTTCTTTTGAGCCCATTGTTTCTATTTGGAAACCATTTTCATAACTCAATGGGCTTTATATGGGTGAGAGACTCATGCCCTTTAGGCGTATTATCTAAGCAAGGAATCTTGCAAATGCCATATTCCGTGATGACAATAAGCATACATGTGACCATCTTGTAGATGCGTCAATGAGGACCATAAAATATCGAAATGTCCCACAAGGTGGGTGTATTGGTCCGCATATGTCTCCTTGAATTCTTTGGGATTACTCTCCTTTCTTTCAAGGCGTGCCTATAAGTATTGGCAATCAATTTTCCCATCATATTCGACCCGGGATGTCCCAGCCGGTCGTGCCATAGGTTGAACCTATCCGTAAACTCTTGGTTTGCGGTGGCATTGGCCTCAATCATATTGACCTTAGTACAATATATGCCAGTGGCTATAGCAGGTATAGTCTCTAGGACTTTCTTATGGCCTTGGGCGTTTTTAACTATCTGAAGAAATTCTCTATTTCCTCCGCCCATTGTTTTCACATGAGGACCATTCATTCGAATGTCTTTAAAACTCAATAAGTTACGATTTGAGCTAGGTGAAAACAATGCATCCGAGATTTCTAGATGCGTGCCTTTTAGGTATTAAAACATTAGCCTGGCCGTGGCCTTCTATTAGGCTGGCCTGTCCTGCTATAGCACTTATGTTTGCCCTTTTAAGTATAAGATTTATGAAGTATCAATCAAGCAAACATAAAAGCAAACATAAAAGCAACAAAGCAAATAGAACTCTAAGTCTAGAAATCATTTTAGGAAATCGGATGTCTCATACTTAGTGAGATCATCATCATTTTCATGATCAAAATCGCCCTCATCATCATGCTCATGTTCATGCTGGATCATATTGGCCTCAGGATTCTTCCCTTTAACACTCTCTCTATAAAGTTCAATGAGATGTTTGGAAGTCCTGCATGTCTTGGCCCAATGATTATCCATCCCACACCGATGGCAAACGGACTTGGTCGGGCCGGACTTGTGTCCGGTTTGGTTCCCATGACCACGTCCTTGGTCACGTCCTGGACCGCGGTTAGAATTGGATCCGCGTCCATTTCCTCGACCATACGGGTGGTAGCGACCACGCCCTCGTCCTCTTCCATGTCCATGTCCTGGTCCGCGGTTAGAGTTGGATCCGCGACCATTATGCTTTTGGTATCTATGGACATAGTTTGCCTCGGTTTCTTTTGTTTCAGCGGCCACGTGGGCTTCAGGTATTGGGGTTGATCCAGCTGGTCTCATCTCGCTGTTGGCCAGAACAAGACTATTGTTTTGTTCTGCAAGCAACAAGCAAGCGATCAGATCTGAGTAAGTCGCGAAGCCTCTCTCGCGATATTGTTGCTGTAGCAACACATTACTCGAATGGAAGGTAGAGAAGGTCTTTTCCAACATATCCTTCTCAGTGATGGTCTCGCCACATAGTTTCAGCTTTGAAACTATCTTAAACAAAGTCGAGTTGTACTCCTCTACGGATTTAAAGTCCATGAACCTTAGGTTCAGCCAATCGAATCTGGCTTTCGGCAGTACAACCGTCTTTTGATGGGCGTACCTCTTATTCAATTCCTTCCATAGATCCAACGGATCTTCAATTGTAAGATACTGATCCTTGAGACTCTCAGTGAGGTGGTGGCGTATGATGAGAATCGCCTTGTATCTGTTTCTCACGGACTCATTGTTTCCGTCGACGATACATTCACCAATCTCTTTCGAGTTGAGCATGATCTTGGTGTCAAGCGCCCACTTTAAGTAGTTATCTCCGGAGAGATCAAGGGCTGCATAGTCTAAGTTGGCAACCTTAGACATCTGAAAATATGCACCAACTATCTCTTAGGGCTTTTAACAAAATCAAGACCTTAGAACAATGGTCGATTTAGGGCTTTTAAATAAAATCAAAACCTTAGCAAGATGGCTGATTTATATTTCCGATTTTATGCCATTAAGTTTCCAATTTAATCCTAACAAGGAATTCTATGTGATAAAGGAAACAAGAAAATCCAAATTCTAAATAAGGAAACTTCCTATGCGATTTTCTATGTGATCAAGCAAAAAGGAAATTTTCCAAATTCAATCCTAAAAGGAAAACTATGGTTTTCGGTTTCTACCAACAAAATTTTAATGGTCCGAAAATTCTTCATTCAATTCCTAGTTCAATTAGGATTCCTAATTCAATTAGGGTTTTATCTAAACAATAGAAAAACGTTTTAGGGTTTTCCTAATTGGAATAGGATTAGGGTTTTATGGAAAAAGGAAATTTTCTTCTTCTCTAGTTCTATCTAGGGTTTATGCGAATTTTAAACAATCAAACAATCAATCACATGAAACAATTTTTTTTTTTTTAGGGTTCATGTAAGTTTAATGTTCAATTCGGTTTTAGTAAATAATATGATCATGCGAATTCTAAACATTAAACATGAAGCTAAGAAATCATGCAAACAAGTTATTCAATCAATCCAAGTTTTAGGGTTTCATATTTTCTTAGATTCAATTCGGTTTATAGGTTTTCAAAGATCAAACAAGTTTAAACAATCAATCCGAATTTTAGGGTTTCATAAACATTAGGTCAGATTTCGGTTTTATGGTGTTCTTGAGTTTTAGGGTTTTAGAAATTTGTTTATACCTTTGAACCTTCTTTTGGGTTGAATGGAATGGACCGGGAGCTAATAGACCTCGGTAAACTCACGCCTGGATTGCTCGGAACTCGCGGCTACTCGTCGGATCAGCTACGCGGAACTCGCGGCTGCTGCGGGAAGAGGATCACGCGGCTACACGGGATCGTCGGGTAGGATCGCACGCGGCTAGGGTTTGCGCGGCTGGATCGTCGTGCTGCTTCTGCTCGGGATGAGATCGAGCTGCTGCGGTAAGGGATCACGCGGTTGGATCGCGATGATCTGCTGCAGAAGTTCGGGTCGAGCTGCTGCGAGCTGCGGGAGTTGCGCGGCTGTTCGGGAAGATGCAGCGTGAGGAACGCGTGGCAAGGAGAAGCTCGGATCGCGTGGATGCTCGGGCTAAGGATGCGCGGCAACACGGGATCGGGAAGCTGCGAGAGATGCGCGGCTAGGGTTTTCTCCGGGTAGGGGAAAACGCGCGGCTGAGGTGGAAGATCACGCGGCTAGGCGGAAGATCGAGCGGCTGCGGTTTCTCGGTGGCTAACGGCGGTTTAGGGTTTTTAGTAGCTAGGGTTTATCAGAGCAAGCTCGTGCTGATAACGTGTTGTGAAGGTTATGAATTCGTGATTCTTTATTATGACCATAAGGTCTCTTTATATAGGAGTTACATAAGGGTAGAAAAGGTAATATCCTTTTCCTACATGAATAAGAAAAACATCTAATAGACCGTCTTAAGGTATTGGGCCTTCACGCCATTAGGCCTTTGTCTTCACGCCAATGGTCTGATGGACTGGGCCGGTTATGGAGATCGAACCTCAATGATTTATAACATTGTCGTCCTTCTCTCTAATAATATTTTCCACACATCTGTAAGTATATTATAAAAATTTAGGGCCCTTGAAAACCTAAAGAAAATAGATAATTATAAAAAATATAGTTGGGCTCTGTTCATTTGCACAGTTTCCATAAACCAAATAACATTGATTAACCAAATTTAACTATAATAGTGTATAAAATAGTGTATGATTTTTTTTTTTGGACGTCAAATAGTGTTGTAGTTCCAGAAATATAAAATTTCCTTTCAATATCTTCGCACCCAAATCGTCAACCGTAAAATTTCTCTCAAAAATTCAGATACAAAATTTCTTCACTTCTCCAAAGTTGAGATTCACTATAAAAAGGTTGTATAAGAATTAAGAATAATCAATAAAATAACGAACGCCTGAGCACGATGGAGACATTATTGTTGTTAGAAAGTGTTGGAGGAATCTGAAGCAACTCTTCAAACCACTCTGGAGGAATCTTAAAGTCGTCGTAGCTAGATTCCTCAACCCTAACGACCAACGTCTCTAGTGTCTTTCCGTTCCTCAGCACCATTTCCATGAACGAAGGCACAACTTTGCACAAATCCTTACAAACAACAAACATCCCATAAGACTCAGCTGTGGTAGGAAACACCTCGTATTTTGATCTCCAACATTGATCCGGATGCAAGCCTTGTGAATCCAAATAGCTGTCTATATCAATATCCTGTAGGGCATAAAAAGTGTTACTACCACATGTGATTTTTTTTTACAAAACGTCAATCCCTATATATTGTTTAGCCCACCAAAAAGTGGAAGAACATAAAAGAGGTTTTCTGGTGAAAATACCTCTATATTGCTCAAGCCTGATGCGATCGCTATAAGGTTCTTTAATCGAGGTGAATTTTGTAGTAACCTTGCTATACCAGGAAAAACAGATCCTGCAAACAAGGTTTCTACAGTCAATGTTTGGACCTTGAGCGTTGGGAAAGGAACACCGCCGAGCTCAGCGAGAGACAGAATCTAACAAAACGGTGAAAAGGTCATGTAACATAAATCCCCTACAGAACCAAAAAAACATAACAAAAACTAATATGTGTAAACCCTTAATTAGAGAATGAAAGAATGGTAAACATATATAATACCTGAAGAAGGGGTCCCCCAAAAGTAAGTCTCTCTACGTTTTGCAATTTTGTTAGCATCTTAAGCACCATGGTCTGAAGAAAACCAGCCCTTTGAAGAAAACCAGGCTTGAAAGGATAAGGAGTTTCGTAGCTCTCCATGCGAATACCAAGGCTAGCTTCGGCCAAAGAGGAGACATCGACTAAAGTAGATGGTTCCTCACCAGAGCATTCCAACCTCAAACTCAAATAATGGATCTGCGGGGCTACAATCTGGGTTGGCCCTCGATCCCTATAGAAATTATTAATCTCCAATCTCCTCAAACTCGGTGATTTACTCAGATCAAGACGCTCAACACGACATCCAAGCAATCTCAAGGTTTCAAGAACTGGAGAACCAGAGAGAATATTAGCAATATATTCATCGTAGAGATTACAATCACACAATGTCAATTTCCTTAGGGATTTCCAAGACACGGTGCATCCGGGAATCATATCAAAAGACACTCTGAGTTTCTCTAATGAGGAACTACGATAGAAGGAATCTGGGAAACTATAAGTCTCGCTTATCCGGAAGTCCAGAAGCAGCTCCTCCACATTACGGGACATAGCGAACTCGATCCACCTATCAATCTGTGGTTTATCAGGGACACGTCGGTACATGCCAATATGGAAACTCATGATTTTCGGAGCCCTGTAGGAACTTAGGGTTTGTTCTATTTTTTCAGCCGTCGCTTCTCGTCTACAGCCACCATAAAAGTCGAGACAAGGTGTCTCGCACCAGACATGCCTCCATCGTCTGGACAAGAGGGATGTTCTGATCGCCCAATCTGTGAGAAGAAAGGAGAGGATATGGTGGAGGATCTCATCTGGCATAGAGCTGATGATATCAGTTCCACCATTGATTGAAGGATCTATTCCTATTTCTTCAGCCGTCGCTTCTCGTCTACAGTCATAAGAGTCGAGACAAGGTTTTGCTCGTTTGGTTTTGCGGCGGCTTGGCTTTCTATGACGTTTTCGTCGGTGGCGCCTATCCGCCATAACTATTGTAGAGATTTGATCCTTATTCTCCCTTGTATCCCTCTAATTCTATGAACTTTCTCTGTTTTCTCCTTACCCTAACTTCAAACCTCTTCTTCTTGATTCTGTGTTTATAAGAGACGACCAATTGCATTTGGGCTTGAACGCTTTCTAATTTCGGCCCACTTAACTATCACAGACTTGGCCCAACTTAAGCCCGAGTAGTTTTGATGAACGACACAAATTAACAACTCTGAGTTGCAAATAATGTTTTTACGTTTTTTTTTATCAACGTAAGACCAACCCAGATGGTAACCTTTAAGTGTCAAATGAAGGGTTCTTAAAAATAAAATTGAATAAAAAAATGGTTAAAGGTGTCTTATATTTTAGATCAGTGTTTAAATTAAAACTTTTTTCGGTTAAAAACGCACACGTGGCAAGTTGGGAGTGGACGATGGAGAATTATTAAAATATATTTTACTTTTTTACTTAAATTTATTTTAAATAAATATTTAAAAGTTGTTAACAAAAGTTTTTACTTAAATTTATTTTAACAGAAAATATATATATATCTTTTTATTATATAAAGTATGATGCGTCAAAGTTGCTATCATATGATCGCGACACGTGGCAAGTTAATCGATAAGATTTTGACATCTTTATATAATAATATTTGTCATGGATTTTAACTTATACAGTAGAAAATCTATAAATTAATAATGTTGAGATTCTGATATTTTATTAATTTATAGAGTTATTAATTTATCAGTTTTGAATAAAACAAAATATTTATTAATAAATAATTAAAAGTAATATTTTCTTTAAAGTTTATAATATTTTTCATTTTTCATTTACAAATTAGAGATAAATTGTAAAAATATTTCAATTTTAATAAATAAAAACAACAATATACTCATAATTTAGTAGATTATCATATTTATATATTTGTATAAGATTATTTTAATGATAATTATTAATTTATGATATTAATGAGACCATATATTTACATAGGTTTCTCAAAAAAAAATTATTATCTTATTGTCTTATCGATTTATGCTATATTTTGAACCGATGCAACTCAAAATCGGAAAATTTATTAATTTACAGAGTTTATTAATTTATCGAATATTAATTTATAAAGTTTCTACTGTATTTAAAAAAAATTTGATTTAGTTCTAGAGGGGGCGTCTTTGCACAATCTTATATAATAAAGTAAGATTTTTTTGAGAAGTGAATTTTGAAATGCTGACATGTGGCAGGTGATGTGTCACCTACATTTAGAGAAAAAAAACATAAATACATAAAAAAAATTGAATTGTGTAATTCATAATTGTAACATTTAATTCATCTCTTTATTTTGTTGTTCTTAATTTAATAATAGCTGCACTTCATTTTTAATAACCAAAATCTTATATAATAAAGTAAGGTTTTTTTTTGAGAAGTGAACTTTTAAATGCTGACATGTGGCAGGTGATGTGTCACCTACATAATTCATAATTGTAACATTTAATTCATCTCTTTATTTTGTTGTTCTTAATTTAATAATAGATGTACTTTATTTTTAATAACAAAAAACTATAATTAACTACATAACTATAGAAAAACAAATGTGATATATTATAACATATAATAAAAAAAATTCATCAGGAGCCCTGAAAATTTTGGGACGGGTTTCCCGTTCCCTCCTGTACTGTTCCAAATTTTTCGTCACATTCTCTATCCCGTTTAAAATAATTATACATTTGAAACCATTTATTTTATTAATACGGGTATGAGAAGGGAATGAGTATTAGATCGTGTACCCGAATTACCCGTTCAAAAATGAAAAACTTGAAAATAGATAATCTACAAGGACCAAAAAAATATCTTAACATTTAATTTTACATTCACAAATTTCATCACAAATATATTTCAGATTGGTTATACTATAAAATATAACATGTCCTTATTTATTGTCGAAAAGAAATTCTCATTCACTATAGATATTATTATTCCACCAATCTTTCAATACAAAGTTATAAAACTACATGATATTTACAAAATAAAAATTAATATTTATTTACAAATTTTTACTAATAAATATTATAAAATAAATTTTAAAAATTAAAACATTAATATTATCACAAATATTATTAGAGGGGGCGTCTTTGCACAATCTATTACTCTCCCTCTGTTTCACAAAGAGTGTCATTCTAACATTTTTCACACAAATTAAGAAAAATTTATAAATCTCTTTTATGTCCTTTATTAATACACTAAATCTGTTTCTCTCTCTAATTAATAGATTAAAATAGTAGGGATAAAACTGAAATTTAGTTTAAAAAATTGCATTGAAAACATAAAGTGACACTCTTTGTGAAACAAAAATCAAGAGTCAAAATGACACTCTTTGTGAAACGGAGGGAGTATATAAAGACTCAGTTGAGTGTCACCATAGCCTGACACGTCAGCACCTCCCTGTTTGACACATCAGCATACTTATTATTTATTTTATTTTTTCAAAACGTAATTAAATAAACGAAAGAAAGAATTTGAATCATTAAACAATTCACATTTCCTAGAAGAAGATCGAGAGTCAATTAACCTTCTCGCTAAATTCAAGAGGTTGGCCAATTTTGTCAGAGAAGAGAAACGAATTCTGGGTTTTAGAGGAAAGCTGGAGATACCGTAAGGAAAATCGCGAGAAGATTGGTGAGAAAAAAGGTTTTGGTGTTTCTCACAATGGATGGAAATCCAATCGGGGGATTCGTATGATGTTGATACAGAAAAAATTCGTATGATATAGTATTAATATATGAAGTTTGCTTGCAATTATTTGCAGGCGGCCCAAACTTGATGGTGATAATTGGTGGCAAGGTCATGCGGGTGCCTTCCTTAAGTTCATAGATTTTCCTGCTCATGTTCTTCGACGAGGTCGAATTTGTAGGGTAAGCTCTTTCCTATTTTCCAATACCAAAAGTGAAATAGATTCATAGAGTTAGGCTATAAATGTCACTTGGTGACCCTCGATTTACCTTTGTTACAAGATGAGATGTGTTCATAAATTGTCACAATACACGCTTTCCCTAAGCTATTATTACACAAATGGAATATGCAGAGTCAGGATCTATTGGGTTCCTGTCCTCATTAATCGGTGATGGATGCGAGTGTGATGGCTACAACATTCGCATTGTTGGGCATTCCTTAGGAGGTGCTATCGCCTCATTACTGGGGATTAGAGTAAGTTTTCTGTTACCAGAAGATTACATTATCGACTTTAATGGTGTGTAAGATTAAGTCACTAATTTTAGTCCATTGATGCAATTCTCAACAGCATTGTTCTAGATAACGAATTCTCGTCACGAATTTCATTTTCTAGATAACGAATTCTCATTCTCAATCCGCCGGCTCCAAGTAGCAGCAATCAAAGTACTGTCTCAAGACCCAAAAGCTGACACCGCATTCATTTTCAGACTCGCGCGCCGGTTTTTGTCTGCGAGCAAACGCCAACGACAAAACGTCATAGAAGAAACTTCCGGAGAAGCAATATCATCAATAATTGGTAGCAACTTTTTTATTTTTTTCCTCACTCTGATACTCTTTCTTTTAGTTTTCCATCAAGAATGATTAACTAAATAAGAAATAGTTGTTTCTTCTTTTATGTTACGTTTGTAAGTTGAAGATTCACGGGAAAGCCTACAACCACAAGATCAAATTTACCCAATCTGGGAAGAAGCTGAACCAGAAATGAGGCAAGATGACCAAGAGTTCATCAATCCGTTCCACGATATGGCCTCAGCGGATAATCTTGTGTCTCAGTTTATGGGAACAGTCCCAACAAGAGAAGATGATGATGAAGCTCCGGAGATGTTCTTACCCGGTTTAGTCATTCATATTGTTCCCGAAGGAAACAACATGAGCGTGCCGATATGGCGAGGATGGGAGATCTGTGATGTGACAGGTGGTTACAAAGCATATGTTGCAAACAGAGAGCTTCAAAGAAATTATGGTTTCTCCATCAATGTTCCTTGATCATCTTCCTTGGAGGTAACTTTTTTAATCCAAAAA
>JAHZTW010000001.1:447868920-447903920 GCA_020283515.1 Alliaria petiolata | reverse complement strand
CCCAAAGTGGCTAAAAGTTTAGGCTAAGAACAAAGAGAAAAAGACTTAGAATAAAAATTAGGTCTAAAGAGTATTTATAGGGGGACCCATGAAAATGAAGAAAAAGAGTTCGTCTGGGGTTGGATCGACGTGCTCGTCGATCTGTTTCGTCGATCCAACACCCAAAATAAAACGGATCGACGTGCTCGTCGATCCTCTTCGTCGATCCATCTCTTGGTCGTGGCTTCTGGTCCGGCGTGGTACGTCGATCTGGCTCGTCGATCCGTGCTCCTGGAAATTTGGATCGACGAGCCTACGTCGATCCATCTCATCGATCCGTGCTCCTGGACTTCTGGGTCGACGAGGCTACGTCGATCCATCTCATCGATCTGTGCTCCTGGAATTGTGGATCGACGAGCTTCACCGATCTATCTCGTCGATCTGCTGCCAGAAACCTTCTTCTTCATCCTTTTGTTGCTTCTTGTCCCTCCAAATGACATGCATCATTCTCCAAGTGCATCCTCAACTCCCAAGCGTCCTTTCCACCTAATAAGGTTCCAAAACATGCAAAGAACCATGTAAAACATGCAAGAACCATGCAAGAACACTCTAGGACTCTAAATGATCGAATGCAACACTATAATGCTATATTAGACTCTAAAATGATGATAAACCTACACTATATGGATGCTAGAATGATGCAAAATACAGACATATCAATGAGGGTGGGTGGGTGTGGCTGTGTGGTGTTGTTTGAGTAAAGGACTTGATTGTTCTCCTTATGTCCTTGAAAAAAATCAAATTCTTTGAACGAAAGAATCGAAAACTTAACTCTAAAGAAGAATGTTACGGTTTGAGCTTCCTTTGCTTCGGATGGGCTTGTGATGGTGATGAATGGTGATGGTGGATGGCGTTTTATGAGGATGATTGGCTCGCCTTTGATGTGAAGAACAGGTACTTCGGTTGTTGAGTACTTGGTTCAAATCCTTGACCTTTGATAAAACCTTCAAAGAGAGATGGAAAATCTTCTACACTTGCGTCTTGAAGATTGCATCACATCAGAAACTTGAGTTTGGGTCGATGTTGGCCTATCTGGTGATGTGTTCGGGATCCCGGAAGACAGGTGCTGCTAGTTCGAACTTCAATGCCATATGAAATTCTTACTTGGCTTAGGTAAAGGTCTTCGTCGCCGATGAGAGAAGTTAGTCTTTAGGAACTTTTTTCTTCGAGTTGTGGGTGAAGGAAGTTGCATCTTTTTCTTTTTGGAGCTTGCACAACGGTTCTAGAGAATGAAATTGTTGTACCTTTCTCCATCTTCGTGCATACAGGTCCGTTGAACGTCCGAGAAGAATTGAATGAGAGAGAGAGAGAGATGGATCATTGACTTGACTTGATTTGGATGGGTCTTGTCTCATCTCTCCATCTTTGATACAACAGCAACATGTCGCGGTTGTGGAAGTTGTCTTTGCGGTCTTAAGGAGGTGTACAAGCCTTAAAGCAAGAAGGAAACTTGCAGGGCTTGACAGGGGTTGAAGGAGGTTCGGTTCGGTGAAGTTTGGGGTGGAAAACGCAGCAGAAGAAGCACGACCGCGCAACGGGTGCTCGCAGCCAGGCTTATTTCCTCCGTGGCGTCGTGGTTCGTGGCGCGGCCCTAAGAGTTCGTCGCCTAGTGAGTGTACTTCGAATCTCATTCTTCAAGGAGTCCACGCCTAACTGCAAAATTAATGACGGTTAAAAAGCATCCTAAGACAAAGAGGGGGTTTGGGGATGTGTGTTTAGCGGATGGTTGATGCGGTAGGGTTTTGTTACTCCAAGTACACAGAGGGGGGTTTTGGGATGTGTGTTTAGTGGATGGTAAGATAGCTGCAAGTGCACAGCAATCACAGTAGTATATTAAGGGATCGAATCCACATATATTATTTTTCCGCGAAAGTTCTAGGATTTCTAACTTCTTTAAAACAAAATGAAAGGTTAGGGGTTTGTATGTTACCGTTTGCAGTATCGTTTTCAAGCAGCGAAAAGGGAATTAAATGGTTGTAAATTAATAGGTAAAAGGTGTTGGGTTCAGGGGTGTTCTCCGGGGTTCATGTATCGGATCTAACAAGCAATAGATTAGGTTTTAAACGACTTAGTTGGCTAGGTTCTTAAGCTGAAACGGTCGACTATCATTACCTCGTGCTCGCGAATCTAACCACCTACGTTTTCTTCGCTTTGCGAATATGAGCTATCATCCCACGTTGCAAATCAAACGCGCAAACATAACATTCAACTATTTGTAAACACTCGCGGTGCGCTCCGTCGATATGCCTAAGCAACCTACTGGTGCGATCCGCTCGTTAACCTCTAGATCCAGACAATAGACCACACGTTCGTGTATCTAATCGTCCTGGAATCAGTTGCTAATTGATCAGAAAAGCAAACATGCAATAAGAGCAATACATAAACGAAGATACCTAATAGAAACTTTATCTCTATCAACCTAGCAAAATCGACCCATGATTAAACCCCTTTGAAAACCCCCTTTAAACGCAACTAGATGACTACTCGTTCATGGGAACGATAGACATCCTTCGAGATATGAAAAGGTGCGAATTGTATTGAATAAGAAACGGAGTTAGAAAACTTCTCCAAAGGAAATCCAATTGAAGAGATCTTCTTAAAGTATTCAAAAGCAAAGAATCTAAGAACAATAGATGAAAAGAGAAGGAAAGAAAGGTGGCGTCTCTTCAAAGAATCCAATTGAAGAGATCTATCTCGAGGTCTTCGTCTCCGGGCACCGTCTCTCTCTCTCTCTCTCTCTCTCTCTCTCTCTCTCTCTCTCTCTCTCTCTCTCTCTCTTTCTCCGGTGGCGTGAAAAGTGTTTCCCCAAAAGCTCTTCTATAAAAAGTCCCCCTTTTGTGAAGCCCTCGTGGTCCTTTATATAGGCCTTCATGTCTTCATAAGTGGTATTTGCGTTTTAACCTCAGGAAAAATCAAATAAGTGCAAACGGGCTCGGGATGGGCCGAAGTGGCCTGGTCGCACGTGGGCCGGCCATTGGTCTTCTGAACATCCCTAGCGCGGCCAGCCTTCTTATGTGGATGTGTCTTACGGACCTTCTTACTTCCTTCATAACTTGAGATCCAACCGTGGGATTGAACTCAAACCACCTCGAGGTGAAAGACAGCTGAAGAGACTATCTTGTATCCAAATATGAGCTTGATCTTGTGGTGGGAATGTCATCGTTTGATGTTAAACTTATGTCCCGAACACTTGTCCTGAAAATTCCCGTTTTGCTCCAAAATGTATGCTTTTTATCCAATTTCCCTAAAATGACTCTTGAGACTAGGAAACGTGAAAATCACTTTAAAACCATTAAAAAATGGGTTAAAACACTTGTAAAGGATCTTGAAATGATAGGTTTTATGAGTAAAATATGAGTGTTATCAACTCCCCCAGACTTAAACCTTTGTTTGTCCTCAAACAGAACGCTGATAAAAGCTCGGAAAGAGGTTTGAAAATATGGGAACTAGCGAAAACTCAGTGACCGTCCTTCTAAACCATAAGTCATCAAACAAGCCTATTCAAGCTCAGTCTAGAAAATTCTCACTATAGTTCCTTCAACACTAGTCCCTTAGAAGCTTTCACTATCTAAATCCGAAGTTCCAGTCAACTAGCTCTCTAAGTAATATTAATATCGGCGTGGTCCTTGTCAAGGGAAGTAAAGCTAGGTTCAACGAGGTTAGATGCATAAAGGCCTTTATTGGTGAGGTTTAGAGTATTTCGGGTTACCGTATGGATCTCCGGAAGGTGCGAGATATTATGCAAAACAACATGAGAAGGTGAAACTGTTGGGATCCACGATTTCCAATCACTCTTCGCACGTACACATCTGCGAGCTCTCCTTGATATCGCCAAACCCCCAAACTTGGTTTCTTGCTTCGGGTTTATATTGAATGGCGTCTAAAACTTCTCAACATGTCAACCAGACTATGCCTTTTTGAGTGTTTCGATCTCTTAAGACTCTTATGCATTTTCTTCCCGTTTTTTTTTTTGTTTTTTGTAACTCTAATCTTTTACGGATAAGTACCATCATCATTCTAAGAAATTCAGGTCCTCTATCTGAGATTTTTTTTTATTATTAAACGGGAAGTGCCTTAGTGTAGGCGTCTTAAGGAGAACGAAAATATTGCCATTCTTTCGAGTTTTCCAAGGCATGGGTCGCATACTCTTGTAGCTAACACTTCTGTTCTTTAACCATTCGATCCTTCGTCTTGAGTGACTAGAAATCGTGTCGTTTGACAACAAAGTTTTTTAGGCCTGTTAGGTAAATGACCCAACACTGTCAACCTTGACATATCTATTATATTAGAACTCAGTAGAGTCTCACCATAGCCTGACACGTCAACACCTCCCTGTTTGACACATGCTTATTATTTACTTTATTTTTTTTCAAAACGTAATTAAATAAACGAAAGAAAGACTTTGAATCATTAAACCATTCACATTTCCTAGAAGAAGATCGAGAGTCAATTAACCTTCTCTCTAAATTCAAGAGGTTGCCTATAATCCTCATCCTCAGAAGAAAAAAAAAACTAGAAGCGGCCAATTTTGTCAGAGAAGAGAAACGAATTCAGGGTTTTAGAGGAAAGCTGGAGATACCGTAAGGAAAATCGCGAGAAGATTGGTGTGAAAAAAGGTTTTGGTGTTTCTCACAATGGATGGAAATCCAATCGGGGGATTCGTATGATGTTGATACAGAAAAATTCGTATGATATAGTATTAATATATGAAGTTTGCTTGCAATTATTTGCAGGCTGCCCAAACTTGATTGTGATAATTGGTGGCAAGGTCATGCGGGTGCCTTCCTTAAGTTCATAGATTTTCCTGCTCATGTTCTTCGACGAGGTCGAATTTGTAGGGTAAGCTCTTTCCTATTTTCCAATACCAAAAGTGAAATAGATTCATAGAGTTAGGCTATAAATGTCACTTGGTGACCCTCGATTTACCTTTGTTACAAGATGAGATGTGTTCATAAATTGTCACAATACACGCTTTCCCTAAGCTATTATTAAACAAATGGAATATGCAGAGTCAGGATCTATTGGGTTCCTGTCCTCATTAATCGGTGATGGATGCGAGTGTGATGGCTACAACATTCGCATTATTGGACATTCCTTAGGAGGTGCTATCGCCTCATTACTGGGGATTAGAGTAAGTTTTCTGTTACCAGAAGATTACATTATCGACTTTAATGGTGTGTAAGATTAAGTCACTAATTTTAGTCCATTGATGCACTTCTCAACAGCATTGTTCTAGATAACGAATTCTCATCACGAATTTCATTTTCTAGATAACGAATTCTCATCACGAATTATCATTCTCAATCCGCCGGCTCCAAGTAGCAGCAATCAAAGTACTGTCTCAAGACCCAAAAGCTGACACCGCATTCATTTTCAGATTCGCGCGCCGGTTTTTGTCTGCGAGCAAACGCCAACGACAAAACGTCATAGAAAAAACTTCCGGAGAAGCAATATCATCAATAATTGGTAGCAACTTTTTTATTTTTTATCTCACTCTGATGCTCTTTCTTTTAGTTTTCCATCAAGAATGATTAACTAAATAAGAAAGAGTTGTTTCTTCTTTTATGTTACGTTTGTAAGTTGAAGATTCACGGGAAAGCCTACAACAACAAGATCAAATTTACCCAATCTGGGAAGAAGCTGAACCAGAAATGAGGCAAGATGACCAAGAGTTCATCAATCCGTTCCACGATATGGCCTCAGCGGATAATCTTGTGTCTCAGTTTATGGGAACAGTCCCAACAAGAGAAGATGATGATGAAGCTCCGGAGATGTTCTTACCCGGTTTAGTCATTCATATTGTTCCCGAAGGAAACAAAATGAGCGTGCCGATATGGCGAGGATGGGAGATCTGTGATGTGACAGGTGGTTACAAAGCATATGTTGCAAACAGAGAGCTTCAAAGAAATTATGGTTTCTCCATCAATGTTCCTTGATCATCTTCCTTGGAGGTAACTTTTTTAATCCAAAAATCTTTGATTTTTTGTAATGAAACTCTTTGAATCTTAGCTACTGCATTTTTTAACGAATCACAATGGATGGAATTACAATTGGGTTACGCACGAATATCATGCTGCCTTTTTATCCCCTAATCAAGTAACTTTCCGAATCTACCTTTGATTTGGTTGTTCGTATCAATATATGTTGAAATGATTCTCTTTTGAGTGACCCATTTTGGGAGTTGGGGTTTTGTGGTTCTATTACCGCGATTGTGATTTTATCGCTTCACAATAATCAATCGTTTCTGTTGAGTTGAGTTGATTGATTTCCTTTTTGTGGATCGTATTTCATTTGTACATATAGTGACATATGTTCTCTGCAAAATAGAGTTTCAGGGTGCGTTAGATTTCCTTTTCCTCAGGTAGCGAAATTGAGCCATAGTCACACCTATGAATTATGGAGGATTGAGTTTAGGATATGAAGTGGATCGATCTCAAACTTTTTCAGTTTTCTCTTCAAATCTTCAATTCGTATACATAGTCAAAGAGAAATTGACAACACCCTCATTTGTGTTCTTTCCTTTTTATCAGGATCGTCGTTTGCGTTGCTCCATAACAAAAAATTAGGAGAATCCACGTAAATTTAGTGGCTTTCATGTTGTGCAGGAAAAAACTCAGTTCAACATGAAAGGGGACTTTGAAATGAAAGGGACAAGATGGATGAATACAATACATAATTTAGATCCACGGTAATGGGTTTCACGAGGAGAAAAACATGGATCGGTAGTGTTGCCGCTTCGATGCTATTTGAAATTCTACGAATTTTTACTGTGATTTCTTGTTCTTTTTTTTTAATCTATCACTCTGATTACAATTTAGGGGTACGATGTACGTAATTGCAAACAAAACAATAGCTTTAATGCTACCAGGAAATTGCATTGGAAGATGGTATGTGCTATCTGAGTGAGCTTGAACATAGTTCGTTTATTTTCTTGCCATTCTGCTTAAGAAAAGCATGTACCGAGTTTCTTCCATCGCTAACGATGCACATATCAATTATTGTAGGAGCAACTGAGCATCTTTGCGGAGAAGAGGATACTAAAAGGAAAGAAAGTCGTGTAAAGAAAATGAAGTTCTTCTAATTCTGGAAAATCTGGATAGAAGAAATATTGTTCACTACTGGAATTCGTTTGTGTTAAAAGAGTTGAAAGGTTTCAAGTGTTTAATAATTCTGAAAGGTCAAACGTTGAAGGCAAATCGTAAAAAGAAATTGTAGAGCCTGAGTTTATTATAGCTTAATAAGATTTCCATTAACCATGATCATAATTGAGAGACCCAATCTCGCTATTTTAATCGAGAGTGGTCCTCACGCGTTTTAACGACTTTTTAAAATATAACAACTTATTAAATACGCTTTTAATATTCAAAACATCTTTATTAAAAATCGGTGTGGAAACTTGAAACATCTTAACAATTAAAATCAAGAAAAGTAAGAAAATTCATGCGGAAGAAACAACTTGTGAAATCCTTAATTAAAACGGAAAGAAATGAATCTCCCAAGGTTCCCAGATATAACAGCACAATGATCAGCCTTGAGTTTAATCGTCTGACTCACCTGAAAAGGGAAAGAGGGATGAGTATTCCAACAATACTCAGTGAGGGCACGCTAAAGAGCCCGCAAGATCCTTTGGATACACCATTTGAAATAGCAATATAACTAAATATAGACATTAAACGCATGAAACAACCTACATAGAATTTCTAGCATTTTCAGTTATTCAGTTCGATCATATTCGTACTCAATTATTTGCAACAACTCAATCAGCCTATCAAGTCTATATCATATTCCCAAGGATCAACCGCCCAAGGTACTCATTCTCTGCCACTGCCCATAACGGGTTTGACAAGCCACNTGTATTTAAACCTTAACCTTAAGAAACTTGTGATACAAAATGAGCTACGAAAATTGTAAAATGATACATTAACCCGCTGGAGAAGCTACAATATGTTAAACTGAAACGATAAGTGTAACATTGAATGTTGGAGGCCAGAGAAACTCGGATTTCGAAAATGCATTGGAAAACATAGGAATAAAAAGGGAGAGAGGGTGAGAGATATATATGTACACAGAGAGTGTATTAGAGAATTTGCATAAATATATCTTCCCAATTTTTAAATTCTATCATATTTGGCGTGTGTGATGTTTAAATCCATGTTAGTTCAAGTATTTAGTGATTTATCTTGCTTTGATTGTCCATTACTTTGTAATTTAAATAAATGGAGGTCTTTTATAAGAATAAAAATGTGTTTATACATATAGGTTCTTTAGATTGCTTTGTACTTATTCTAAATTCATAAACAAATTTTAGATGGTTTTATGGGTAGATGGATTCTAAACTCATGCCTAATTAAAAAATAAAAATTTATATGAAAAGAGAAATCATTTTGTTTAAAACTTAAAAGCCATAACTTCTATTTTTTTTTCTAGAGTGGAATATCATGTTAAGCGAGCTTATACACAAACTACTAATGATAAAAATATAAAATGTAAAATTTAAAAGAAAATAAACTTAAGTTATTTGTTTTTCAGATACAATTTCGTTAAAAATGAATAAACCTTTCTCATTTTTTGTAACTGAAGACAAATAAATTCAAGAAAAATAACTTTAGTATGAAAAAATTATTAAAAATAAAAATAACATTTAAAACTATAAGCAAAGAGCGTACAAATTCATTCAAACGATATTTATATATTTACATAGTTAACAAATTCAAAATTATATTATTACTATATTTAAAATAAAATATTATATTAATCAAAAGTCTACAAAAAATATAAATATATAAACCCGCGTGTACACGCGGGTCATCACCTAGTTAATGCCTAAAGAAACAGGAAGAGAAGGGGATAATTTTCTTAAAAAGGACACTTTTTATTCATTAACAAAATTTGGTGTGCATAGAAACAGTGACCTGGTTCAAGTATATATAACGGAAAAACAAGAATTCTAGAATCTGGTGAACAGTTTAGATACTCTTTATACATTGAATGATATGAAAACAAGAATTCTACACTATTAACCGAATAACTTCGATTAACCAAATTTAACTATAATAGTGTATGATTGTTTTTGGACGTCAATTAGTGTAGTTTTAGAAACATAAAACTAATCAGTAAAATAATGTCTGAGCACAATGGAGACATTATTGTTGTTACAAAGTGTTGGAGGAATCTGAAGCAACTCTTCAAACCACTCTGGACCATCAAAGTCGTCGATATCTTCAAACATTACAACCAACGTCTCTAGTGTCTGCCCGTTCCTGAGCACCATTTCCATGAACGAAGCCACAACTTTGGACATATCCTTACAATAAGATAACATCTCACTAAACTCTTTTGAGGTAGGAAACACCTCGTATTTTGATCTACAACATTGATCCGGATGCAAGACTTGTGAATCCAGATAGCTGTCTATATACCTATCCTGTAGGGCATAAAAAGTGTTAATTACTCCAAAGCACGCTACCACAGGTAATTTTCTCACAAAATATCAATCCCTATATGTTGTTTAGCCCACCAAAAAGTGAAAGACATGGTTCTGCTTACTAATATACAAGAGCATAAAAGAGGTTTTCTGGTGAAAATACCTCTATATTGCCCCACTCTGATGTGATTGCTATAAGCTTCTTTAATCCAGGTGAATTTTGTAGTAACCTTGCTATACCAGGAATAACAGATCTTACAAACAGAGTTGCAACAGTCAATGTTTTGACCTTTAGCGTTGGGAACGTAACACCGCTGAGCTCAGCGAGAGACAGAATCTAACGAAACGATGAGAATTAGGGTCATGTGCTATTGTAATGAAGCATAAATCTCTGAGGAACCAAAGAAAAAATAAAACTATATGTTAGTTAGAGAACGAAAGAATGGTAAACGTATATATACCTGAAGAAATTAAAGGTTCCCCCAAAAGTAAGTGTCTCTACGTTTTGCAGTTTTGCTAGCATCTTAGAGCATCTCCAACCCATGATTGCATTTCTCATTGCAAAATGCAATAATCTCAAAATGCAATTAGATTTCTCTCCAACCCATAATTGCATTTTTCATCTCAAAAGGAATATTTTAAGTATATTCTTCTTTTCTATTTTATTATTAATTGCTAATTATACACATTTTTAAAAAAACTTACACATTGACCCATTTATTTAATTTCTTTCAAAATTTCTATAAATTATGATATTCTTGAAATTTAATTATTATAATATAAATAAAAACACATTACACTATATAGAAATGATAAAATAAAATAGATTTTTAATTTCTTTTATATTTAATTTCAGTATTATGTTATTATATTTTCTATTAAATAATGTTATTTGCATTTTTATTTTAGATATTAAAGTGTTTTAATATTTATAAGCACCACGGTCTGTAGAACACCAGCCTTTTTTTAAAAACCAGGCTTGAGATCTTTGTAGCTGTCCATGCGAATACCAAGGCTAGCTTCGGCCAAAGAGGAGACATCGACTAATGCAGATGGTTTCTCATCAGAGGATGTCAAACTCAAATAATGGATCTGCGGCGCTACAATCTCGGTTGGCCCTCGACCTCGGTGAAGGAAACTATGAATCTCCAATCTCCTCAAACTCGGTGATTTACTCAGATCAAGACGCTCAACAAAACATTCAACCAATTTCAAGGTTTCAAGAATTGGAGTGCCCGAGAGAATATTAGCAATAGATTCTTCATCATGGAGACTACAGAAAGTTAATGTCAATTTCCTCAGGGATTTCCAAGACACGGTGCATCTGGGAATCACATCAAAATCAACTCTGAGTTGCTCTAAAGAGGAACTACGATATAAGGGAAACGATAAGTCTCGCGATTAGCAAAACAATCGAAGAACAGAGACAGCTTCTCCACGTAACGGGACATAGCGAACTCGATCCACCTATCCATCTGGGGTTCAGGGACCCAATGGGGCAGCCTAAGATTGAAACTCATGATTTTCGGAGCTTTGTAGGATTTTAGGGTTTGGTCTATTTCTTGAGCCGTCTGTTTTCGTCTACAGTTATGAGAGTTGACACAATCAAAGTCGAGACAAGGTGTCTCGCACCAGACATGCCTCCATCGTCTGGAGAAGAAGGAAGTTATGATCATGAGATTGATAGGAAGAAAGGAGAGGATATGGTGGAGGATCTCATCTGGCATAGAGCTGATGATATCAGTTCCACCATTGATTGAAGGATCCATTATTGCTCGTTTGATTTTGCGGCGCCTTGGCTTTCTACGACGTTTTCGTCCGTGGAGTCGTCTATGAGTTGCAAAATAATGTTTTTAGTGTTTCCTTTCTGTTTCTATCAACGTAACGTTTCCGCTCTTGGTATTGTCTTATACTGTATACTAGGTATAGTCCGAACCCTGCGCGAAGTGAAAAATTTATTATTTAAATTATTTAAATTAAATTAAAAAGTTAAAAAGTTAATATACTTTAGAATATCATTCTTTTTGTTTATAGATATGTTATATTAACATGATTTTTTTTATTTATCTTAAATCATTTTATTTATCTTATGTTTTATTTACAATCGGTGGTTNGGTGTTAGGAAATTATAGTGGGTAATCAAAAGAGCGGTGGAAAAATAGGTGTGAATAGAAAAGAGGAAATGTAGTGGTTTTGGGGATGCCACAATTCTCCCCTACTACAAAAGAATTCGTCCTCGAATTCAGTTTCATCAATTGTACTCCTCATAAGTTCTTAAAGAGGTCGGGGTAATCCTTTAACATTTTCTGTTCTGACTCCCACGTCTCATCTTGAATACCGTCTTTTTTCCAACATACAAGGACCTCTTGTAATGCTCTCCCCTTCTTCATAATTTCTCTTATACTTAAGATTTCGAGAGGTTCGATCCGAACGGTCAAGTTATTTCTCATATCCTCAGGCGGTGCAGATATAATTAACTCCGGTTCTCTAACTGCCTTTCGTAATACAGATATGTGGAATACGTCATGAAGTTCTTTCAACTCATCAGGAAGGTCCAAACGGTAAGCCACATTTCCGATACGCTCTATGATTTGGTATGGACCCAAGTATCTCGGCTTAAGCTTTTTCAACTTGCAATTCTTATATGTAGTCCCACGTAAAGTCCTCATCTTTAGATATACTACATCTCCAACAGCGAACTCTAGATCTCTTCTTCTTTTATCAGCCCAACTCTTTTGACGATCATGAGCCTCTTTCAACTTTACCTTCAACAATTCCACCTGCTCAACTGTTTCTTGAATTACTTCTGGCTCTAAGTCTCGATGCTCCCCTACTTCAGTCCAACATAACGGCGTGCAACACGGCCGTCCGTAGAGTGCCTCATATGGTGCCATAGCGATACTAGAATGGTAGCTGTTGTTGTAGGCAAATTCAACCAATGGCAAATAACGCAACCAACTTATATCTCAATCTTGCACGCATGCTCGTAACATATCTTCTAATGTCTGGATAGTACGTTCCGATTGCCCATCCGTCTGTGGGTGGTAAGCCGTACTCAAATGTACCTTTGTCCCTAGCGCTTTCTGAAATGCTTGCCAAAACTTCGACGTGAACCTTGGATCTCTGTCCGAAACAATACTCACAGGAACTCCATGCAACTTTACTATTTCCTGAAGGTACAACTCTGCCAAGCGGTCAACACCATAAGTCATTTTTACCGCTAGAAAGTGAGCTGATTTTGTCAGTCTATCCACGATAACCCAAATTGCATCCAAACCCCCAGTTGTCTTCGGCAACCCACAAACAAAGTCCATAGTGACCATATCCCATTTTCATTGAGGTAGTGGTAACCCTTGCAACAATCCACCTGGTAATCTGCGCTCAACTTTCACCAGCTGACATATTTCGCACTTGGCTACATAAGCCTGCACTTTCTTTTTCATGCAACTCCAGTGATAATACCGTTTTAGGTCTCTGTACATCTTGGTGCTCCCCGGATGTATAGAAAAACGTGACTGATGTGCTTGTTCTAACAGTGCGTCCCTCAGGTCTCGGTTCTGAGGAACGCAAATTCGATTACGGTGTAAGATCGTTCCATTGACCGCTCTGCAATAACCAACAACCTCATTATCCATAACCTTTTGAAGGTCAACATCATCTTTTTGCGCTTCACGAATCCTCCATAACAGGTCAGCTCTACCCACTGCTTCCAAACCAGGATTCTTCTCATCTTCTACGGTCGTGGCGAACAAACTCAGACAAGCTAACTCTGATGTCAGCTCTTACACATCCTTAGCTTGGGAGACATCTTTCCTTCTCCTACTTAGGGCATCAGCTACTTGGTTAGCCTTCCCCGGATGATAAGCAATGTCCACATCATAATCAGCTAACAACTCTACCCATCTTCTTTGCCTCAGATTTAACTCTCCTTGGGTACAGATGTACTTTAAGCTTTTGTGGTCTGTAAATATCTGAACTTTCTCTCCATATAGATATGATCTCTAGATCTTAAGCGAAAATACTACAGCTGCTAGTTCCAAGTCGTGTGTTGGATAATTGGTTTCATGCTTTCTTAACTGCCTAGAGGCATACGCAATTAACCGGTCCTCTTGCATGAGCACACAACCCAATCCCGTTCCTGATGCATCAGTGTACACAATATATAACACTCCTGGCTTTGGTAGTACCAACACTGGTGTCTCCGTCAAGCGTTCCTTCAGCTTTTGCAAGCTTTTCTCACAATTTTCAGACCATTCAAACTTCACGTCTTTTCCGGTGAGCTGCGTCAGTGGTTTAGACACACTAGCAAAACCCTTAACGAACTTTCTATAGTAACCAGCCAAACCAAGGAAACTTCGAATCTCGGTGGCATTCTTAGGCCTCGGCCAATCTGTAATCGCTGAAATTTTCTCTGGATCCACAGCTACTCCAGTCTCTGAAACAACATGACCCAAGAATCCGATCTGCTTCTGCCAGAAACTACACTTGCTTAACTTTGCAAACAGCTTTTGCTCTCTCAGCTTACCCAACACGATCCTTAAGTGTTCCGCATGTGATTCTCGGTCTCGCGAATAGATCAAAATATCATCAATGAATACTATCACAAATTTATCCAAGTATTCCCGAAACACGTTATTCATCAACTTCATGAATGCTGCGGGGGCGTTGGTTAGTCCGAAAGGCATCACAACAAACTCGAAGTGCCCATAACGCGTCCCGAAAGCTGTTTTCTTTATGTCCTCTTCTGCTATTGCAATCTGATGATATCCCGATGCCAAGTCTATTTTTGAGAACACTGAAGCTCCTTGCAGTTGATCCAACAACTCATCGATTCCTGGAAATGGGTACTTATTCTTGATCGTCACCTTATTCAACCCTCGGTAATCAATGCAAAGTCTGAAACTGCCATCTTTCTTTTTAACGAATAATACCGGAGCTCCCCATGGCGAGCTGCTAGGTCTTACAAAACCTTTGTCCATAAGGTCCTCTAATTGCTTTTTAAGCTCTGCCATCTCTGCCGGTGCCAACCGATATTGAGCTCTTGATACGGGTGCGGTCCCTGGTTCTAGCTCAATAGTAAATGCATCCCCTCGCGTTGGCGGTGGTCCTTGTAATGCCTCAAATACATCTGTGTATTCTGCCGCTACTGGTACAGTTGCTAAGACCAACTCTTTATCCTCTTTTTCTATAGAGATTGTAGCCAAAAATGCTTCACACCCTTTGCTGATCAACTCCTCTGCCTTGATCATCAAAACCATTGGAATTCCACTCTGGTTCTTGACTCCCTGGTACACTAACTTCCCTTCTGCACGAATAAAGTTTACTTTGCTTCGACGACAGTCCAATACGGCTTGATGGTGCTTCAGCCATGTCATGCCCAGAATAACCTCGTACCGATTTAGTGGTGTTTCGATTAAATCTGCCAATAGCTTCACGCCTTCTATTACCACCGGTACATTCCTGAACATCCCTTCGGATTTAATGGATGATGGCCCTGCGGTTTCGACTTTCCTTGCTTTCCTGACGAACTCACCTTTGAAATCCCAGCATCTTGTCAATGTAGGACTCACAAATCCATGTGTAGCTCCCGTATCGAACAAGGTATAGGCTGCAATCCCTTCCACCAAAACCGATCCTACACGGTTTCCTAATTCTAAGCAACACGATACCACAAAAGGACTTGCACGTAATAATTAAGTATTTTTTATTAAAGACAAAAATGCTAACGTATTAACATGACTTACCAGCGATCGACTCTGTATCCTCATTGTCCACGGGGGCGTACTCCTCTCCTGCAGCATACTCGTCATCTGCGACATCCTTAGCCTCCGCTAAGAACACACGAGGTCCCAATGCTAGACGCTTTGGAGGAGGCAGAAACTGCTCTCGGTTCAGGTTTCCTTGTTGTTGTCCAGCTGGCCTCACTCTACAGTCTTTTGCCATGTGCCCCATGCGTCCACATTTGCTGCACACAATCCTCACGTTATGGCAATAAGGTTTCGTATGTCCAGGTTGTCCACAGCCAAAACACACTCGCGTATCATTGTTACACACTCCGGTATGCGACCTCCCACACTTGTTACACACTGGCAATCTCCCTTGCCCATGAATGGCCCCGCGATTATCTTGAATCCGCCTTGGAGCTTCACCAACTCTGGTTGTCCTGACTTGAGAGCCCCTCAGGAACCTAGTTTCGTCCTCAATTCCCTTCTCGGTCAGTGCAGCTTTTTCGACTAGATCAATCACAGAAGCGTAGTCCAGTAGTTGACAACGGTTACGAATGTCTACTCTTAATCCAGCCATAAATTTTTTTACCAAACGAACCTCATACATTTCTCTCCCAGCAAACCTCTTAAGACGGTTGAACTCTTGAGCATAACCTCTCACAGTGCGTTTCCCTTGCTCCGACTTCAGAAACTCTGCCTCAAGTCTGTCTTCAGCCTCCTGGGGAAAGTACTTCCGATTAAATTCATACCCAAAGTTGTTCCACTGCAGCACAATTCCTCTTGCCCCTTCAGTTATTCCTTCCCACCATTCGTGAGCCTCGTCTCTTAAGTACAAAACTGCCAATTCCAATTTGTACCCCACTGGGCACCTTGCTGACGCAAAGGTGCGCTCCAATAGCTTTCTCCAACGGTCTGCTCTCACTGGATCAGTCCCACCACTGAAAGTCTCCATGCCCAACTCTCTCATGAGCCTCATCACTTCATAGTATGATGGCATTTGCGGATCATACTCATGCGCCTGCTGTGGCATCTGCATTGGAGGTGCAACATTTTCGGGGACCTGTTGTCCCGCCGCTGCTCCTTGTGACATTCCTGGAACTGCTCCGGTTACAGGAAGTCTTTCCAGTAAGGGTCCAAGCAATTGCTGAATTCTTTGCATCACGGCTGCTCCAACTGCTGCACCTATGGCCGCATGATCAACTGTTGGAATTGCCATAGCTGGCCCTTGGCATCCTGCAACCACATTCTCTTCCGCAACATCTGGTACATCATTCACATGGTTAACTGCATTTCCGCTCTCGTTGCCATTTCTGTTACCGTTGCGTCGAGGTCCCACCATTCTGAAAAGGAAACATTCAGATCAGGTTTTCAATTTTTAAGGGCCACTTGCTGAACACAAACTTAAGCTTCGATCGGTGATGCTTTACTTTTCAAAACTTCTCATTACCCCAAAAATAGTTTGAAAACATATTACTTTCCAAAATACTGCCTTCCGGGACAGGACCGGCTTGGCAACCTTACGCTCTGATACCAAATTGAGAGACCCCAATCTCGCTATTTTAATCGAGAGTGGTCCTCACGCGTTTTAACGACTTTTTAAAATATAACAACTTATTAAATACGCTTTTAATATTCAAAACATCTTTATTAAAAATNAACTCCGATCAGTAATTATATATATCATCACAATTTTGGAATTTCGTCATGATGACTTTCCTTTATTTGTTCAGATTGCTTTTTGAAGAAAATAATATTTATTTTAAAATATAATATTTCGTATATTATATATATATTATTAAATTGTTTATAGAATTTCCATTATATAAGTTTTCACTTATATTTTCGTGCATGTTATAATATAATTGTTTTATAAGAATATTCTTTATGAATTAATATTAAATATATTTTCGGATAATAGATAAAGTATTATATTTTTTGTTATGAATTTATAAAAACATATTTTCGGATAATATATTAAAAAAGTATTATATATTAAATTATTTTCTTGTATATTATAATTATAACTGTTTAGAAATTTTATTTCATTATATGCTGATATTCCAATATTATTACTTATAAATTATATTAGAAAAGGAATCATAAAATATGCGAAAATGAATTATATTGTTTATAAATAAATTATTTTTTATGAATTTATAATTTTATATACCAACATATGTTTGTATAATTTTGTGTAAAGTATTATATGTTTTGTTATGAATTTATAAAAACATATTTTCGAATAATTTATTAAAAATATTA
Source organism: Alliaria petiolata (assembly GCA_020283515.1). Taxonomy (NCBI): domain Eukaryota; kingdom Viridiplantae; phylum Streptophyta; class Magnoliopsida; order Brassicales; family Brassicaceae; genus Alliaria; species Alliaria petiolata. Next base: position 447,886,469 of record JAHZTW010000001.1, on the reverse strand, counting down.
TATATTAAATTATTTTTGTGTATATTATAATTCTAATTGTTTAAAAATTCTGTTCAATTAAATGCTAATATTTTCAATATTATCCTTTTGAATTATATTATGAAATGGATCATAACATATGTGTGGACCTAAAATACATAATGGCATATCTTGTAATTAGTCTAGTAATTTATGTCCTTGTTTAAAAAAAAGCTGAGAATAAATGTGAAGCTGACACATCAGCATAATGGCACCACCGTAAATATTTACAAAAATAAGATTACTCTCTAAAAATAATTCTCAAATAATATATAGGGGATATATTTTTTATATTGTCATGGATTTTAACCTATATTAAAAAAAAACTTTATTATTCAGTTTTCCCAAATAATCCGGCGGAGGAAGATAAATCGTTAGATAGGGTTAAGCAGCATGCAGAGGAGAAGGAAGTTATGATCATGAGATTGATAGGAAGAAAGGAGAGGATATGGTGGAGGATCTCATCTGGCATAGAGCTGATGATATCAGTTCCACCATTGATTGAAGGATCCATTATTGCTCGTTTGATTTTGCGGCGCCTTGGCTTTCTACGACGTTTTCGTCCGTGGAGTCGTCTCTGTCGCCTATCCGCCATAAGCAATAACTATGAGTTGCAAAATAATGTTTTTAGGGTTTCCTTTCTGTTTCTATCAACGTAACGTTTCCGCTCTTGGTATTGTCTTATACTGTATACTAGGTATAGTCCGAGCCCTGCGCGAAGTGAAAAATTTATTATTTAAATTATTTAAATTAAATTAAAAAGTTAAAAAGTTAATATACTTTAGAATATCATTCTTTTTGTTTATAGATATGTTATATTAACATGATTTTTTTTATTTATCTTAAATCATTTTATTTATCTTATGTTTTATTTACAATCGGTGGTTGGTTTTATTTTGGAAAAAATTGTATACTTAATGAAGGTGATATGATATTTGTTTTTTGTCGTCCAATGTCCAAATCGTGAATTATTTTTGAAATTATTAATCTCAAAACCAATCATTTTCGTTTTAAATTTGTTATTTTCTTTGGTTCCACCATATCTATACACAGAGATGCATGAATGCTGAGTCTCTGGTTAATATAAAAGAGAAACGTTTTAGAAACAATAGGTGCGAAAATATTATCTTAAATATATTTTGTTATATTAAATTAACAAAAATATAACAAAAGAATAAACAATATACAAATCATTAGAATGCATAAAAAAGAGAGAATACAAAATAGAGAATACAAAATATGTTAAGGTAATTCAAAGAAGTTAATGAAATACATATTATCAATTATTTAATGCAATGCAAATATGTTAAGGTTATTCGAAGAAGTTAACGCGAATATTTTGATTTAAATCATTCGACCTGCAAGGTAGAATAATGTATAAAAAATCCGATTACTATATATTCAAGTTCTTAGATAAAACAAATTCATAGCATTTATTGCTTAATAATTCACGGATTAGTACATGTAGATGTATATCTATTGAATTTATTGCTTAATAATTCATTGATTAGTATTTAAAATATGATTTTCTTATAAAGTAACTCCGATCAGTAATTATATATATCATCACAATTTTGGAATTTCGTCATGATGACTTTCCTTTATTTGTTCAGATTGCTTTTTGAAGAAAATAATATTTATTTTAAAATATAATATTTCGTATATTATATATATATTATTAAATTGTTTATAGAATTTCCATTATATAAGTTTTCACTTATATTTTCGTGCATGTTATAATATAATTGTTTTATAAGAATATTCTTTATGAATTAATATTAAATATGTTTTCGGATAATAGATAAAGTATTATATTTTTTGTTATGAATTTATAAAAACATATTTTCGGATAATATATTAAAAAAGTATTATATATTAAATTATTTTCTTGTATATTATAATTATAACTGTTTAGAAATTTTATTTCATTATATGCTGATATTCCAATATTATTACTTATAAATTATATTAGAAAAGGAATCATAAAATATGCGAAAATGAATTATATTGTTTATAAATAAATTATTTTTTATGAATTTATAATTTTATATACCAACATATGTTTGTATAATTTTGTGTAAAGTATTATATGTTTTGTTATGAATTTATAAAAACATATTTTCGAATAATTTATTAAAAATATTATATATTAAATTATTTTTGTGTATATTATAATTCTAATTGTTTAAAAATTCTGTTCAATTAAATGCTAATATTTTCAATATTATCCTTTTGAATTATATTATGAAATGGATCATAACATATGTGTGGACCTAAAATACATAATGGCATATCTTGTAATTAGTCTAGTAATTTATGTCCTTGTTTAAAAAAAAGCTGAGAATAAATGTGAAGCTGACACATCAGCATAATGGCACCACCGTAAATATTTACAAAAATAAGATTACTCTCTAAAAATACTTCTCAAATAATATATAGGGGATATATTTTTTATATTGTCATGGATTTTAACCTATATTAAAAAAAAACTTTATTATTCAGTTTTCCCAAATACTCCGGCGGAGGAAGATAAATCGTTAGATAGGGTTAAGCAGCATGCAGAGGAGAAGGAAGTTATGATCATGAGATTGATAGGAAGAAAGGAGAGGATATGGTGGAGGATCTCATCTGGCATAGAGCTGATGATATCAGTTCCACCATTGATTGAAGGATCCATTATTGCTCGTTTGATTTTGCGGCGCCTTGGCTTTCTACGACGTTTTCGTCCGTGGAGTCGTCTCTGTCGCCTATCCGCCATAAGCAATAACTATGAGTTGCAAAATAATGTTTTTAGGGTTTCCTTTCTGTTTCTATCAACGTAACGTTTCCGCTCTTGGTATTGTCTTATACTGTATACTAGGTATAGTCCGAGCCCTGCGCGAAGTGAAAAATTTATTATTTAAATTATTTAAATTAAATTAAAAAGTTAAAAAGTTAATATACTTTAGAATATCATTCTTTTTGTTTATAGATATGTTATATTAACATGATTTTTTTTATTTATCTTAAATCATTTTATTTATCTTATGTTTTATTTACAATCGGTGGTTGGTTTTATTTTGGAAAAAATTGTATACTTAATGAAGGTGATATGATATTTGTTTTTTGTCGTCCAATGTCCAAATCGTGAATTATTTTTGAAATTATTAATCTCAAAACCAATCATTTTCGTTTTAAATTTGTTATTTTCTTTGGTTCCACCATATCTATACACAGAGATGCATGAATGCTGAGTCTCTGGTTAATATAAAAGAGAAACGTTTTAGAAACAATAGGTGCGAAAATATTATCTTAAATATATTTTGTTATATTAAATTAACAAAAATATAACAAAAGAATAAACAATATACAAATCATTAGAATGCATAAAAAAGAGAGAATACAAAATAGAGAATACAAAATATGTTAAGGTAATTCAAAGAAGTTAATGAAATACATATTATCAATTATTTAATGCAATGCAAATATGTTAAGGTTATTCGAAGAAGTTAACGCGAATATTTTGATTTAAATCATTCGACCTGCAAGGTAGAATAATGTATAAAAAATCCGATTACTATATATTCAAGTTCTTAGATAAAACAAATTCATAGCATTTATTGCTTAATAATTCACGGATTAGTACATGTAGATGTATATCTATTGAATTTATTGCTTAATAATTCATTGATTAGTATTTAAAATATGATTTTCTTATAAAGTAACTCCGATCAGTAATTATATATATCATCACAATTTTGGAATTTCGTCATGATGACTTTCCTTTATTTGTTCAGATTGCTTTTTGAAGAAAATAATATTTATTTTAAAATATAATATTTCGTATATTATATATATATTATTAAATTGTTTATAGAATTTCCATTATATAAGTTTNGTGTTAGGAAATTATAGTGGGTAATCAAAAGAGCGGTGGAAAAATAGGTGTGAATAGAAAAGAGGAAATGTAGTGGTTTTGGGGATGCCACAATAATGTTTATCAGATAAGTTATACAAAAAAAGAAAGTAAATCTGGTTACGGCTGGTTAGAAATAGACATAACAAAAAAGTGGGTTGAAAGAGAGCAAAGTACAATACATTTGAAAGGAGAAATCGAGAAGGGATACATAATAACTTTTTTTAATTTTTTTTTAATTTTATTTTGTTTTTATAAATCTTAATATAACATTATTTTAAAATATTTGTGAATTGTTTATAATTTATAATTTATAATTTCACACGGATATAGCCGTATATGATCTATAAATTTTGGAGGAAAAACTGTTATATATATATAGCAATAATGTAAAAGTTTACAGCTAAGGTGTATTTAAACCTTAACCTTAAGAAACTTGTGATACAAAATGAGCTACGAAAATTGTAAAATGATACATTAACCCGCTGGAGAAGCTACAATATGTTAAACTGAAACGATAAGTGTAACATTGAATGTTGGAGGCCAGAGAAACTCGGATTTCGAAAATGCATTGGAAAACATAGGAATAAAAAGGGAGAGAGGGTGAGAGATATATATGTATACAGAGAGTGTATTAGAGAATTTGCATTCTCTCCCATAAATATATCTTCCCAATTTTTAAATTCTATCATATTTGGCGTGTGTGATGTTTAAATCCAAGTTAGTTCAAGTATTTAGTGATTTATCTTGCTTTAATTGTCCATTACTTTGTAATTTAAAAAAATGGATGTCTTTTATAAGAATAAAAATGTGTTTATACATATAGGTTCTTTAGATTGCTTTGTACTTATTCTAAATTCATAAACAAATTTTAGATGTTTTATGGGTAGATGGATTCTAAACTCATGCCTAATTAAAAAATAAAAATTTAAATGAAAAGAGAAATTATTTTGTTTAAAACTTAAAAGCCATAACTTCTTTTTTTTCTATAGTGGAATATCATGTTAAGCGGGCTTATACACAAACTACTAATGATAAAAATATAAAATGTAAAATTTAAAATAAAATAAACTTAAGTTATTTATTTTTCAGATACAATTTCGTTAAAAATGAATAAACCTTTCTCATTTTTTATAACTGAAGACAAATAAATTCAAGAAAATAACTTTAGTATGAAAAATTTATTAAAAATAAAAATAACATTTAAAACTATAAGCAAAGAGTGTGCAAATTCATTCAAACGATATTTATATATTCACATAGTTAACAAATTCAAAATTACAATATTACTATATTTAAAATAAAATATTATATTAATCAAAAGTCTTAAAATATATAAATATATAAACCCGCGTGTACACGCGGGTCATCACCTAGTGTAATATAATGTATGGGTATCAATCCATTTGGGAGTGTTTAGTAACAAATCGGTTATGTTGGTCGTTATAATTCAAGTCGATATGGTGAAAGACAGAGATTTTACTACTAAAGGAAACTAAAGGTTGGATCTTGTGTCACTCAAGATCACAAATAGATGAACCTTAAAGTATTTGAGCAAGAAGTAAAGATTTCAATGATAAAAAGATAAGCTTTCTAAGTAAAAGAAGGATCTTGATGAGTATTATGAACTAGGCAACTCTCGGGTCATTTATCAAGCTGAAGCTTTTGGATCACATCAAGACTTGGTCTTAGATGGTGATTCTTAGGTAAAGGGATCCTCAAATCGTTTAGCCCATGGTTTTTGGGTATAAACTCTTTGAATCTCTATCACCATAGACTAGCTCTCGCATAGCGGTACAATAGAAGAAACAAGTATAGAGCAACGTCCCTATTAAACCGTAAGACCCTTAGACAGATGGTTCGTCTGAGCCTAAGGAATCAAACTCTTGTTCATAGATCCGGCTAAGCAAGCACGTGGTTTTCATGTCAAGCCGTCTGTGATCTTTAGCCTAGATGATCAAGCTGGACTAAGCTTTGGGAATAATGAACAAGAAAGAATCTAACTTTATGTTTTATCTAAGCAAGAAATCTAAATCCGAGAATCCCTTGGTTCTTTTAACCCATCAAAATACTCAAACTGACTACTCACGCGCCATTTGAGAAACCTCAATATCCATGAGGATGAGAGGGTAACTCATAGGCTGTAAGATAGTCGAAAACAAGAAAAAAAAAGAAGCTTTACAAGAAAATGCTATGAAACAATACTTGTAAACTTCAAAATATATTAAAAGATTAAAGCTTTGCAACAAGCTTCAATTGTGGAAAATGCTACAAGTTCTCGGTTTTCAAAGAAGACATAAAACTAAAACTAGAAAATGTGATAGATAGATAAGCGTGGGGGCAAAGTATTTATACATGAAAGAAGAAAAACCTAAAACGTTGGGACCACTTTCCCGAAATGGTACTTTTTTGGACTTATGATGCAACGGCTTCAAGTCGTGATGAGCAAGCCGATATACCATTTCCTCAAGATTCTTTGAGCAGACTTCATTTCGGGCAAGTGCTTAGGGATCATGTCGTGATGGCTCGTCCTCCTCTTTACTTGGATAGGGGACTTCTCGTTGCCTTGCTCCGATATCCATCTTCATTGAATCCTATTACTGGATCTTCGCTCAGGGGTGCTTCTTTCGGGATCAAGTCGCTGCTAATTGTAGAGGTTCGTCATGCGCTTGTCCATATCGGCCAAAGGGTCGTGATCCATGCTCGCTATCATCTGTTCGTCCTCCTTTTGAGATCTCCCTTCTTGATTTCTTCTTCGGACCATCCTCATTCTCAAAACACCTGAGAAAACACTCCAAAACATGCAAGAATATGCAAAGATCTATCCTAATGCATCTAGACCTAACATGAGTGAATATGTGATGAAAACTAAGATGAAAGTGCAAGAATGGGGTCCTAACTAGCATGAAATGTATGCTAAAAAACATGCCATTTACAGAGATATCAACACCCCTAAACTTGCCTTTTTACTTGTCCTCAAGCAAAAGCCAACCAGAGGGGTGAGGTTTTAAAATAAAAGATGTAAGTTTGAATCCAAAACGCCATTTAAAGGAAATCAACTCAATGTCTAAGTTCAGGTTTCTAGGACGCAGGTTGAATTCTGCCTATCCAAAAAGCCTTAGCCACATTCATCACAACATTAAGCAAAATCAGTCTCAACTTAGATGCACATTCAAATTCCCAATTCCCTTTCACATTCATTAAGAAAATTTCAAAGCGTGGATCTCATTCATGCCTGTCAATTAACTCACCTGGTTCAGGGTAAGGTCTCGAGCTAAATATGAACTCGTAGTGCGAACGGGTTAAGTGTTTAGTGGGATCACTCATGAAAGGAACCTTCTTAATGCAAAATGCTAAGGGTAAAAACCAATGGATGCATACAAGGATATACTTCCATCTACCCGAACACCTATTTCGTTTTCTACCTTAGTCTAATTTATCCCTTCCTAAGCTACCATTTGTTCTGGAGTTTCGCCTTATACCCGATATTACTCCTCGATATTAACTTTACTGGTCATTTTCGGGGGACTTCTTCCTTGTTGGAGATCGGTTTCGGCTTTCTGGCTCCTTGTGTGCGTTCCTCGTGATTCACCTTTGGTGTTGTTGGCCGGATTTGGACTCTGTTGATTGGCCTTCTTTTGCTTCTTTTTGGAATAGCCTTTTTCTTCTTTTGGTTTCGAGCCTCATTTGTTGCCGCCATCTCTTTATACGTGTCCCCGTCTGACTCAGTGGTTTCCTTCTTTTCCCTTTTCTGTCAATGTATCAGCAATCGGAACCCAACCCCTCTTCCTAGCCTAACCAGCAATATCGGCTTCAAATTTTGGTATCAAGCCGTTTCAGTATCTACACCACCTAACCTAATATTGACTCGAGTTGTGAGCCAACGTCTACATGGAAATCCAACCTTGTCGGCCTAAACCCAACACATTTTGCCTAAGAAGATTCAAAAATGGTGCAAAGGCCTCACATGCTCTCACGAAAGTGTTTATGGTTTAAAACGAAGGTTAAGGCTTTGGGTGTGGTCCGGTACTTGGACTAGCAGAAGAGTGGTAAAAAGGGCAAGAGAGTCCAAGTGTGATCTATGAGTTAATCGACAAGCATGAACAAGATAATTAAATTTTCATTTTAACGGTTCAAGTTCATTAGGGAAATGGTTCAAGTCACAATGCATCAAAGTAAAACCGAATCTCACAAGACGAATTACAAATGTGGTGCTGCCTTAATCTCAGTCTAATTCAAAATGCATCAAACTAACAAGAACTAAGGCATTGAATTCATGACTTAAAAATGGCTATTTACAAGGATTCATCATACTTAATACCTTATGCGAATGCTTATGAATCCTAAATGAATGCATCTAGACTCAATCCTAGTATGGAAATGCAACTACATGAGTCTTTTTGTGGGATAATTTTTAAAAAATTTCAATTTTTTGTGTTTTTCTATGCATATATGATGAATGCATGATGTCTAATCTAAGTGAATGCATGTACTATGTACTCCCCCAAACTTAAATCACACAGTCCCTGTGTGATAGAAGAGAGGAAGAATACGGTCCTAGGAGAATGCAAAAATTCAAGTAAGAGGCAAAAAGAAAAAGAAAATGCTTATGTACAATAGTTCTGGAGTGGTACCTCATTGCTCGGTGTGATGTGAGGACGTGGTGTCCTCACTGGTCGAGAAGGAAGGGTTGTCCGATTCTGGTATCGGGGACTGGCTTGCACGCCTCTTCCTCGATATGCTCACTTCTTGGCAAGAATGCCTTCCTGGATCACTTAGCTCGTGCTCCCTTGGCAAGAACGAGAAGGAATGCCTCTCTTGAAGCATATGGCTGTCAGCTTCGTCAGACTCATCTTCTCCTTCTCCTCCTGGTTCCCCGGATGACATATCGGCTTCCTGACGTGATGATGGTGTCGACCCCTTCAGCTTCGAGGTGAGCGACTTGATTTGGCCTTTCAGGCCCTTCACGTGTCCTTTAATCCCCTTCACCGTGGAGACTAGCTTTTTAATTGAGCGATCCTGCCATTTGCAGTACCGCTGGAGTACGTTGATCTGATCGTGAGCCGTCTTGAGGGTTCGATGGGTCGCACTTGTGATCGGGTCGAAATGGTAACGATCAGCTCCATAGAGGGGGAAACCATACTCGTCCGTAGGGTCCTCGTAGTCGTCTTCATTCTCTTCTTCCTCTTCTGCGACTATATCGGTCTCCTCCCGATATTCTTCCTCGTAATCCCCATAGAAGTCAGCTCCATAGGGGAAAAGATGTACGTCCTGTGGCTCAAAATCCAGATGCAGGGGTTCCCTTATCGTGGTGAGGTACGGGTTTGGAAGGAACTCTCTCGAATGGAAGCGTGAACTGATATCGGTGTCCATGCCGATATGGCTTCCCGAGAAACTGGCACTTCTTCAAGTACCCGATGTCTATCCAGCGAATCCCGTGTGTTGGCTCCTCGAGGTCAACACCAGCTCCCCTAAGGATGGCAGACACGACTCCTCCATAGCCTACTTAAGGCCTTTCGCTTGGTGTGGAGATCATCCACGACTTGTAGTGGAGGAGCTCCTTGAGCAGAATCGTGATTAGCCCGGTTCTCCGTCTGCTTCCCTTCAGCTCAGTTCCGTTTCGGGTCTCTTGGATGATTTCTACCAGACCGTAATCCATTATCTCCAGCTCCTTGGTCAGGACGGCTCCACACTCCTTCCTTGCAAAGAAGGTATGAGCAATAGCTCTTTGCACATACCTCAAGGTTGGGTGCCTTATCCTGGTACTCTTATTCACTCTGGGCTCGTAAGTGCCCACCCCAATGTGCCCCCACAGTGCCTCCAGCTCCTCCCTTTCGATGTTGAGGGTCATCTCGCGCATATCGCCTTTGCTGAATCCGAATATCGACTCGAGATCCCGAAATGACATTCGGTGAGTCTCACTTCCATACTTGAAGCGGATGTAGCCATCTCCATCTTCCTCTGGAGTCTCCTCTCCAAAGGCATAGAAGGTCACTTCCAGTGTTGCCAGGAACTGGAAGGTTCCCTCGTCGTGAGACGCATAGGGTTTGGAAGGAACTATCTTGCAAGTTATCACCTCTTTTGGTTATTATTGGACTTCTTCTGGTTACCCTTCGAACATTGCATTAAGACAGACCCCATCAAAGCTAGCTCCATCGTAGCATATTTCCAGGGATGGGTCTTCGGTCTTCTCAATCGTCTTCTTGAGCACAAGAGAGTATGCATATTCCTTCTCATTGACCTTTTTCCCTTTGGCATCAAAATGCATTATCAAGCTTCCGGTTAGTCTTAACTCTACTTTGCCACTCTTGCAATCGAACATGTAACCGGCAGAGGCTAGGAATGGTCTTCCCAATAGGAGAGTCTCCTTGACATCTTGATCCATTTCTATCACTAGGAAGTCGCTTGGCAGTAGCACGTTCCCAATCATGAGAGGTAGGTCCAATAGCTTCCAAACTGTCTTTCTCTCACTCCCATCGGCCAGTGATAACAGCTTCTTGCAGTCGGTATAAGTGTCATAGCCGAGACGCTTAGCCGTGGCTAGACTCATCACATTGATGCTTGCCCCGAGATCACACAGACAGTTATCAAAGGTGATTCCTCCGAGTTTGCATGGCAGGGTGAACGACCCTGGATCTTCGAGCTTCTTTACTACCAAGGTTTCTTCCTTGGGTTTCTCTTCACGAGCTGCTGCATTTCTTCCAATGCTTGCCATTGCATCGACATAAAGCTTATCCTTCAAAGCTACTAGGAAATCTGGAATAGGCTTGGTCTCGTCGGCATTGTTGAATAAATCTTTAACTTTCTTCAATGTTTCGATCAATTCGGCCTCTTATTCCTCTATGAGACGCTTCTTATGCTTCAGGGGGTATGGCATTGGCGGTTTGTAGACTCGCAGGAATGGTGCTTTTGGTGGATCAGCTGCTGCTTTCTCTTCAGGGACTTCCAAATTTTTAGAATTCCCTCCCCTTCCTTGGATGTCGATGTCCTCATCGACTTGAGCCTGTTTTGGAGAATTGATTTCGGGTAGATCACGTTGTTCCGCGTCGAAAGTGGTGATCATTTGGCAATACTCCTTTGTGATTCATGACAGATTTTCCAGGAAGGTTGCTTGTTTGGCTTGTAGATGCAATGCCTTTGTTGTTTTCAAGTGTCTTGACACGAGCGGCCAAGGCTTCGATCTTCCCGGATAGTTCCGTGTTGACACCATCAATTTTGTTATGCACTTCAGCAAAACGTTTGTGTATATCCGCCTGGATATGTGTTTGGCCATGGAGGAATTGCTTTAGAGTGCCTTACAAGTCGAAACCAGCTTGAGCAGGTGGGTTGCTTTGTTGTTGTTGGAAACCAGGAGGTGCACCGGCTTGTTGTCGTGGCGGGTAGCCGCCTTGAAATGGAAATCGTGGTACAAAGCCTTGTTGATTCGTGTAAGTCACAAATTGTTTTGCTCCTCCTCCTTGTTGTTGAGGGTAAGTTTGGTCCTGTGGGTTTGCGACGTACGTGCTTCGGTAAGAAAGGTTGTTGTTGGGTCTCCAAGTGTTATACCCTCCTTGAGCGTTGATGTAGTTAACATCTTCGTATTGAACGTCCTCCCCTTCTTGGACTTGAGTGAGTTCTTCCACGAAATGGACCTCTTTTTGAGTTTGGACAAGTAGTAACTTGTCAAGCTTTTCATTGAGCTCTTTGATCACCTTTCGCCTTCCATCCACTTCTTCCTTGGAACCACAGTTGGATCTGTCATAGTCTTCGTGGTAAGAGGAGTCACTCTGAGCTAAGTTTTCAACCAACTCGAGACCGTCTTCAACGTCTTTTGCTAGGAAGTTTCCATTACTCACCATATCGAGCAGCATCTGAATCTTGAGAATGACACCTCGATATAGTGTACTGAGGAGTGATTCTTGGCTGAATCCATGGTGAGGGCAATGAGTGGTGTAACCCTTGAATCGCTCCCAGGCTTCACCAAAGGTCTCGTTGGATTTCTGAGTGAAACCACTGATTTAGTTTCTAAATAGGGCTGTCCTCGATGTGGAGAAGAACTTTGTCAGGAAAGCCTTCTTGCAATCTGCCCACGAGGTAATGGATCCGTGTGGCAGTGTCTTTTCCCATGCGTGTGCTTTGTCCCCCAATGAGAAGGAAAACAAACACAACTTGAATCCATCTTCGCTGACTCCGTTTATCTTGGTCATGGCGCAGACACGGTCGAACTGATCAAGATGGTCAAGTGGGTATTCCAAGGACAGCCCGAAGAATCGGTTATTCTACACCATGGAGATGAGACCACTCTTAATATCGAAGTTGTTGTTCTGGACTGGTGGCGGCTGGATACCGTGTCGGCTTGCAGTCGAAATCAGTGCGTCACCTGCACCGATTTGTCTCACAAATCTTGGACTAGCTGCAGCACCAGGCTGTCCCTGGACACCTTGTACGCCTTGTGGTCCTTGGTGGCCTTGTTGGCCTTGTGCACCAGCTGCGCCCGCAGCTCCTTGAGCACCTTGTTGGTTTTCCATCGTCACACGGTTTGTAATGTTGTACCGTGTGAACGTAGGTTCATGTACCTATTTCAACACAGAAACCAGAGTAAAAGTGTTAAATAACTTGTAAAATAAAAAACTTGTCCTTGTAACTACCAAGAACCGAAATGACTAAGCTAATCCCAAACGGCAACGGCGCCAATTGACAACTAGGTTTTTTAGGCCTGTTAGGTCAATGACCCAACATTGTCGACCGTATGCAGTATAGTGTATGGGTATTAATCCATTTGGGAGCGTTTAGTAACAAATCGGTTATGTTGGTCGTTATAAGTCAAGTCGATATGGTAAAAGATAGAGATTTTACTACTAAAAGAAACTAAAGGTTGGACCTTGTGTCACTCAAGATCACAAATAGATGAACTTTAAACTATTTGAGCAAGAAGTAAGGATTTCAACGATAAAAAGATAAGCTTTCTAAGTAAAAGAGGGATCTTGATGAGTATTATGAACTAGGTAACTCTCGGGTCATTTATCAAGCTGAAGCTTTTGGATCACATCAAGACTTGGTCTTAGATGGAGATTCTTAGGTAAAGGGATCCTCAAATCGTTTAGTCCATGGTTTTTGGGTCTAAACTCTTTGAATCTCTATCACCATAGACTAGCTCTCGCATAGCGGTACAATAGAAGAAACAAGCATAGAGCAACGTCCCTATTGAACCGTAAGACCCTTAGACAGATGGTTTGTCTGAGCCTAAGGAATCAAACTCTTGTTCATAGATCCGACTAAGCAAGCACGTGGTTTTCATGTCAAGCCGCCTGTGATCTTTAGCCTAGATGATCAAGCTGGACTAAGCTTTGGGAATAATGAACAAGAAAGAATCTAACTTTATGTTTTAGCTAAGCAAGAAATCTAAATCCGAGAATCCCTTGGTTCTTTTAACCCATCAAAATCCTGAAGAGGACTACTCACGCGCCATTTGAAAAACCTCAAGATCCATGAGGATGAGAGGGTAACTCATAGGCTGTAAGATAGTCGAAAACAAGAAAAGAAAGAATCTTTACAAGAAAATGCTATGAAACAATACTTGTAAACTTCAAAATATCATAAAAGATTAAAGCTTTGCAACAAGCTTCAATGGTGGAAAATGTTACAAGTTCTCGGTTTGCAAAGAAGACAGAAAACTAAAACTGGAAAATGTGATAGAGAGATAGGCGTGGGGGACAAAGTATTTATACATGAAAGAGGAAAACCCTAAAACGTTGGGACCACTTTCCCGAAATGGTACTTTTTTGGACTTATGCTGCAACGGCTTCAAGTCGTGATGAGCAAGCCGATATACAATTTCCTCAAGATTCTTTGAGCAGTCTTCATTTCGGGAAAGTTCTTCGGGATCATGTCGTGATGGCTCGTCCTCCTCTTTACTCGGATCGGGGACCTCTCGTTGCCTTGCTCCGATATCCATCTTCATTGAATCCTTCTGCTGGATCTTCGCTCCGGGGTGCTTCTTTCGGGATCAAGTCGCTGCTACTTGTCGAGGTTCGTCACGCGCTCGTCCATATCGACAGAAGGGTCGTGATCCATGCTCGCTATCATCCATTCGTCCTCTTTTTGAGATCTCCCTTCTTGATTTCTTCTTCGGACCATCCTTATTCTCAAAGCACCTGAGAAAACACTCCAAAACATGCAAGAATACGCAAAGATCTATCCTAATGCTTCTAGACCTAACATGAGTGAATATGTGATGAAAACTAAGATGAAAGTGCATGAATGAGGTCCTAACTAGCATGAAATGTATGCTAAAAACATGCAATTTACAGAGATATCAATCTCCTGCATCGATTTGCCTCACAACTCTTGGAGCAGCTGCAACACTAGGCTGTCCCTGGATGCCTTGTACGCCTTGTGGACCCTGAGGTCCTTGGTGGCCTTGTTGGCCTTGTGCACCAGCTGCGCCCGCAGGTCCTTGAGCACCTTGTTGGTTTTCCATCATCACACTGTTTGCAATATCGGCTTGTTCCCGATTTCGTCTAGCTGATCTTTCGAGCAGGTGTATTTCGTCGATTTGGGGAACAAGATTTGTTGTACCGTGTGAACGTAGGTTCATGTACCTATTAAAACAGAGAAATCACGGTAGAAGTATTATATGTTTGGAAAACGAAAAGCTTGTCCTTGTAACTTCCAAGAACTGAAATGACTAAACTTAACCCCAAACTTAACCCCAAACGAAAAGCTCGGTTCCATTTCGGGTTTCTTGAATGATTTCCACCAGACCGTCATCCATTATTTCCAGCTCCTTGGTCAGGACAGCTCCACATTCCTTCCTTGCAAAGAATGTATGTGCAATGGCTCTTTGCACATACCTCAAGGCTGGGTGTCTTATCCTGGTGCTCTTGTTCACTCCGGGCTTGTAAGTGCCCACCCCAATGTGCCCCCACAGTGCCTCCAGCTCCTCCATTTGGATGTTGAGGGTCATCTCGCGCATATCGCCTTGGCTGAATCCGAATATCGACTCGAGATCGTGAAATGACATTCGGTGAGTCTCGTTTCCATACTTGAAGCGGATGTAGCCGTCTCCATCTTCCTCTGGAGTCTCCTCTCCAAAGGCATAGAAGGTCACTTCCAGTGTTGCCAGGAACTGGAAGGTTGCCTCGTCGTGAGACGCATAGGCGTTCTCCATGAATCTCCTCAGACCCATCGCATTGAAGAGGATCTGGCAGTCTTCGTAGATGCCTAGCTCGACCATTGTTTCCTCACGGGGGTAGCGTGTGGCTTTGAACTCCATTCGCCTGAATGCTGCACGCATATCGACCAGTGTGGGTCGGGAATTTGCACTTCTTCTTCCCGATGCACGTGTGGGTGAGCGAACTGTAACAGCTCGGCTGGAACTTCCAACTGGTCTCTTTCCATCTCTCTTCTCCGTTTGGTAATCCCTTGATCTTCCAAGAACAGCTCCGCTCCTTGTTTCTCCTACTATTGTACCTATCAAACAAAAAAAAACACTCGCAAGTGTGTAAGTACGAGGGAAACATCGAGAGAAAAAGTTATCTTGCATGCAATTTTAAACTTTAAGGCTACTCCATTCATGACTAGAGAGACTTAAGCAAACATGTTCAATTTATATACTAAATCGGGATAAATCCTAAATCGTGAGGGGCAAAGAATTGTTCTTCATGGATTCAGGTTTTTAGACAAGCATGCATTAATCAAAAGGTGAGGAAGGGGATTTCTAGAATTCTAACATTTCAAAAGAGCTTAGCCGTGAAGCTATTCTCACAAATAGAGATGCCAAAATTCTAGAAAATCATACAAAAAACCCTAAGTTTTATGCAAAACTATCTACCAAATGCTTTCTCCATCTACTCTCAAATCCTAAATGCAACGATGCTAACAATCCTAGACAAGATTCAATCAAAACTGCATCGTTTGAGAGTAAATAATTACCTAGTATGATTTTTGCAACGATTCTTTGGAAGAAAATTGCAGAGGATTGGGTCGCAAAATTTAAAAGTTAAAACAATTTTCTGGATTTGAGAGCGATGGAGGATGAAAATGAGAGGGGCGATAATGATAGCTCTTATAAAGAGGAGACAAGGAGAGAAAGGGGTTTGACTAGGGTTTCTCGGTTTGGGGAATAGCTGTCGGCTAACTGATGGGGTCTAAATAGTAGTTCGAGATTGGATGATTTCTTTGGGGACTCGTCGAGCTTTGAATTTGTAGGACCCTAAGCTGCAAGTGCACATCGTGCATTGTAGTACTTAGGGTATCGATCCACAGGGAGGAGGGAACTGGGGTTTTGGGGTAAGTGTCACGGTTTTTTCAGAAAATAAAGAGAGCAGTACCACGCCTTATATAGAGAAGGTTGTCAGCCTTTTCTATAACCAACGGAAAAAGGAAAATAAACTTAAAGATTTGTAAAAAGGAAATCAGGTAAGCAGTGCAGAAAAAGTAAATATTGAAGTGCGTAAATCTCGATGTAAAAGCAGATGGGAGGAACACGTTGGGAATCTTCTCGGGAAATCTATGGGGTTCTAACTAGAAATCAAACACACAAAAGTTAAGCAAACGAGACTAGGCGATTTTCTCCAAACTGATTCACTGGTTTTAACAACCTAACTTTATCAAGCAAGGTCGATTTGCGAACTTCTATTCCGCAGGTATACTCTCGTATCCTGCGTCCTAGACGAACACGCAATAAGATCGGGACAATAAACATTCAGACATCTTTTAAAGGATGCTCTCTACCCTATTTTGGTCTAGATCTGAGATTTAGGACATTCGTCGCTCTCAAGAGCCTGCGATCAGAATATAGTTCATGACGCTAGACTTATGCAATAAAAACGAATAAGGTGAGACAGAAAACCCTAATCTTCGGCCTAAACAATCGGTTCAACAACAGTTAATGAAATTCCCCATAGATCCCCTTAAAGAACACCCAACAAAAATAAACTACTCAGACATGAAAGAAGAAGTAGAAAACGTGATTGATGAATGCATAACTTGTATAAATAGATGAAAAGAAAAGAGGGTTCAAGAACAAATCAATCTCCCTCAAAGAACAACGTGGAAACCACGAATCAGAGATTCGCGGCCGCCAAGAGAAATTTGTAACAAGAGAATTTCGTGAAGCTATGTGGCGATGCCTGATATGCTCTCAAATTTACCCTAGAGTTACTCTCTCAAATTAAGAGATCAGTTGTAGTACTTAGGGATCGAATCCACAGAGAAGGGATAGTCACAAAGAAGTTTTCTAATTTCGAATTAAGCTAAGAAATAATATGGAATTAAAAGACAGAAAGTAATTAAACGATTTAGATTCAGGAGACGAAACGCTAGGTTCAGGGAAATTCTCAGGTGATCTAAATTGCAGGTCTAGACAGAATGTTAGGAATTATTAAGATCTGTTCTCGAACTCGAATCACTAATGTAAAATCAACCAACTCTCGCTGCGAAGATTATCTATGTCTAAACCCTAGAATTCCAAATCTCTTTGCAAATTCTAACAATTCAAACAAGCATTAAAGTTCAGGTTCAATTGTTCACAAAACCCTAAACCAAATCTCTTTGCGAATAGGTATTTTGCTCATCTAACATTAGTTCAGGCAATCAATAATACTCTCGCATCTATTAATTAACCTAAGATCAGATTCTAGGTCGCGAAGCTAGA
>JAHZTW010000001.1:447819270-447843540 GCA_020283515.1 Alliaria petiolata | reverse complement strand
TCAAGCCGCCTGTGATCTTTAGCCTAGATGATCAAGCTGGACTAAGCTTTGGGAATAATGAACAAGAAAGAATCTAACTTTATGTTTTAGCTAAGCAAGAAATCTAAATCCGAGAATCCCTTGGTTCTTTTAACCCATCAAAATCCTCAAAAGGACTACTCACGCGCCATTTGAGAAACCTCAAGATCCATGAGGATGAGAGGGTAACTCATAGGCTGTAAGATAGTCGAAAACAAGAAAAGAAAGAAGCTTTACAAGAAAATGCTATGAAACAATACTTGTAAACTTCAAAATATCATAAAAGATTAAAGTTTTGAAACAAGCTTCAATGGTGGAAAATGCTACAAGTTCTCGGTTTGCAAAGAAGACAGAAAACTAAAACTGGAAAATGTCATAGAGAGATAGGCGTGGGGGACACAGTATTTATACATGAAAGAGGAAAAACCTAAAACGTTGGGACCACTTTCCCGAAATGGTACTTTTTTGGACTTATGCTGCAACGGCTTCAAGTCGTGATGAGCAAGCCGATATACGATTTCCTCAAGATTCTTTGAGCAGTCTTCATTTCGGGCAAGTGCTTCGGGATCATGTCGTGATGGCTCGTCCTCCTCTTTACTTGGATCGGGGACTTCTCGTTGCCTTGCTCCGATATCCATCTTCATTGAATCCTTTTGCTGGATCTTCGCTATGGGGTGCTTCTTTCAGGATCAAGTCGTTGCTATTTGTTGAGGTTCGTCATGCGCTTGTCCATATCGGCTGAAGGGTCGTGATCCATGCTCGCTATCATCTGTTCGTCCTCCTTTTGAGATCTCCCGTCTTGATTTCTTCTTCGGACCATCCTCATTCTCAAAACACATGAGAAAACACTCCAAAACATGCAAGAATATGCAAAGATCTATCCTAATGCATCTAGACCTAACATGAGTGAATATGTGATGAAAACTGAGATGAAAGTGCATGAATGGGGTCCTAACTAGCATGAAATGTATGCTAAAAAACATGCAATTTACAGAGATATCATCGTTCCTCCCTCTCCGGCGTTTTTGTACATATCTGCATATTGCAAAAACAAGAGAGTTGCATGAGGTATGAAAAGATGGTAAAGATTTCGGGTATGGTACCAACTGTTGATGTGTTGGCTGTTCGGGACCGAAAAAAGGTTGTGTTTAAAAATTGAAAAGATGTCCCTAGCGTTCTGGCTTTTTCGTTGAATATTTAAATCTGTTGACAAGAAAATTAGAAGTCAGGTTAAAGTCCAAATAAAATAGAGCTAGTATGTTCCTTCACCTGAAACCTCTATAGATCGACATTCTCCAGGATTTTGCATTTCCGGCTTTCTAACTACCGCCTAGCCTAGTACTAAAGCTTGAAAGATCTGTTACTAGAAATAGCGTATAAGCACACTATTCGATTATCATCCTTGGTTTCGCGTCATAGTCCTAACAACCATATCATATATATCAAGATACATCATTCTTAGTTCTTAGGGTAAATAAAAATCATTAAAATGACTCGAATAAACCAAAACAAAGCAAAGTCATTAGTACGGATAAATCCCCCCCCCCCAGACATAAATCACACTGTCCCCAGGGTGAAATAGTGGTGAAAGGATGGGACTGACTCGAAATATCAAAAATTAAGCAAAAAGAAAAGGTAAGGGTGAAATAGATGGAACCAGGCTCGTAAGCAGGAAGAGTTGCAGCCGAGACGCGAAGTCTTCAAGGCATTTGAACTCATGGTCTACAGGTCACCATCTATGTGTCCTCTCTCTCGAAGTTGTCGCGCCATCTTCTCAAGCATCTCGTTCTGGCGTTCCAGTTGCTCCTGAAGGGCTATGATCGCGGGATCAGTCGAGGCGGATGGTTTAGCGGATCATGAGGTGCTGCGCGTGGAGGAAGATGATGTGTGGTGGGTTCTCTGTCAGATCGCCTCTCTCCTAGCCTTAGCGGCTATATACTCTCCAATAGTAAGTGGCAGGCGTGAGAACTCGGTACAGAACTCCTCGTGTTCCGGAATCCACTGTGGTGAATCCTCTGAAAGGCGCGGGACTGTGAGAGACGGTAGATAGACCGTGCGGTTGTCCCCCTTCCCTAGGCGGTATCAGTATCCGAACCTATCTGGATCCATGGCTCCGCCTGTTAGGTTTCTATCCATCTGAAATTGGAACAAATCAATCCAAGCCTCATCTAGTGGTGCTTCAATGCTAGTGTCTACTCCAGCAGCCTCCATGATCGCTGTAATGATCCCTCTGTAAGTCGTGAAGGCGGCCTCGCATCTAGGTGCGGTAACATCGTGCTTCACTCGCACGAATCTCTCCGCTAGGACGCATACAAGGCATGCTGAAAGTGGCTCGTCTCTAAAAGCGGACTGAAGTAGGACGAGCTCTGGGATAAGAATGCATGACTGGTTGCTGCGAGAGAAAAGTCGATGTGCTATGAGGCGGTGCACGAAACGCACGGCCGGATGTGAAAGAAAAGCAGACGGATGCCTTCCCTTGTCATATATGCCTCGACCCATAAGTCCCCAAAGATCAGCACTCCACTCTTCTTCAATGCTTGTCTCGCTCCTCAAGTCAAAATCATATATCTCGCAAAGTTGAGGGATACTCAACTCATAGTCTCTAGAGCGACGGTGAAATAGAGAATACCGTCTTTCGGATGTGATTTCCTTCCTCTCCGGTAGGACAACTGAACTAAAGATAAGAACTCTTGTGCGAGCTCCTTGTAAGTAGGTCGACCAATCCCCATGAAGGTCTTGAGCCTTAGATAATCCAAATACCATGTAACATCCTCTGTGAACCCTAAGGCATCTAAAGTGGAGTAATCGATCTTGAGGGTTGTTCTTATCTCCATCTTCTTCATCTCCTTCAAATAATCGATGGTTGGGTCCATTGGTGCTCCAAAGTATCGCACCTTGCGCTTAGGAGGAGAAGGGCTCAGTTTCATCGCGACTTGTGCGCGCTATCCGTGAATCGCGGAACCTTCTTTGTTGTTCCTCCATGTATCCTCTTAAAGTGGTGCCGAGACTTGGGTTTCCTAGCGCTGTCTCTTGTTCTTGCCATCGTGAAGAACGTCTCGAAGAGCCTAGTTGCTCTCTATTCTTTGAACGCACCTCGAAGTTTCGGTCATAGCTCATTGTACCTTGCAAAACAAAACAAAAACTCGGCCGAACATGTGAATTTTATGTGTCATAAGGATTCTCAAGTGCAATGATATACAAGACATATATAAAGAGTTTCCAAGACTAATATCAATCGAGTAAATACATAAATCTCAAGATCAACTTGGTACTCAAACTCTATTTTCGGATTTTTGGGTTTCCAAACAACCTTTTTCCAATAAATCGATTTTGTCAACCTACTTTCATCAAACTTTGGTTCTTAAGTCATACTTAGCATGAATTAAATTCAAACTAAGTCAATTTGTCTATAAATACCCCCAAAATTCGTTTTTACAGCAAGTTCTAATTTCAACTTTCCAAAGATTTCAACTTTGCCAAAATTGGGTTGCAAAAATCGAAATCTAAGCAACGTAATTCATCAATTGAAGGTCCTCTATCATTATTCAAGCATCCTAGACATTGATCTAGTCAAGCAAGAGAGATCTCAAAATTGTGTTCACTAGGAAATTTTAAAATTAGAGACCATTCCTTGTAGATAAGAACGAATGACCTTTAAAAGTTGAATCTCCTTTGAAATTAGATAAGTTTAGACCAAAGAATTTTTGAAAACGGTTTAAATTTGGAAAACCTAGAATCTCTCAAATATCTTCAAGTCTCTTGGAAGAGAAGAAGAAAAGCGAGTTTGATTCTTAAAATTCTTCTTTTGTTTTTAAATAGGTGTTTTTATCACCAAAAAACCTTAACGGGAAAACTTACCTTGCGTGGTGGTTACGAATCAGTAAAACTCGTTAACTTTCATTAACGGGAATGATTTATCGGTGCGGGATTGTACCAAAATGCGGGAAGTTCGGTTCGGGAAGAAAACGTGAGTTTTCCGGATTGGCCGTTCAGACGGCCACTGGCCGTGCCATGGCCCGTCGTGGCCAGGCTTCGTCTCTCCGCGCGGTCGTGGCTCGTCGCGCGGCCACACTTTGTCTCGTCGCTGCACGAGCTGGTGCTCGTGCGGCCGGCCTCCTTCTGAGGCTCCTTTTCATATTTTTGGGGTTTTCTTGGTTTTTGTTTTGTTTTTCTTTATATCCCTAAGTACATAAAACTTGCAAAAACTAGCTGTTAGAACTAAAAGAAAGAAAAATAAAAAACACGTACCGGATGGGTTACCTCCCACCAAGCGCTTTTGTTTAAGTCGTTAGCTCGACTTTGTTTGAGGCTTAGGCGATTGGGGAAGTGGCTTTCGGAGTTGTTTCTCCTAAAGCTTCGTCTTGTTTGCGTATTTGCAACGTGCCTCCGTTCCCATTCCTAAGAATTATGGCTTCTAGGATCACTTGTTTGGTCTTCTCGACTGTCTTGGCCATTTCTTCCTCATTTAGCTCTCACAGCTCGGGAGGAATTAGAATTTCGATGCTCGAAAAAGGTCTTGAGTGGAGCTGGTCCACTCTTCGTATCATCCCCTTTTTCTCCATTTTACTCGCTTGGCTCCCTCTTTCCATTGGCGAAATGTTTAGCTCCTTCAGATACAATCTCTTCTGACTTATATGCAAGAAAACTACAAAATTGCTTGCGTGGCCGATTCGTGCTCCTACCGTGGCCAGGAAGGGTCTTCCAAGTATTAAAGGCTTGTCTTTGTCTGCTCCCTTATCGAGTACATGGAAGTCTACAGGTACTATCTTGTTCTCGACAAGAGGCTGGATGTTGTATAAAATGCCATTTGTTTTCTTCCTGGACGAATCTCCGAACACTAACTTCATAGGTGAAGGGAAATAGGTCGTTATTCCTAACATTTCAGCGATTGTCGTAGACATGACATTGATATTGGCTCCTGTGTTGGATAGACAAACATCGAATCTAATTCCCGTGATCGAACATGGGAAGAAGAATGCTACGGGGTCTTCTTTCTTCTTTAGTTTCCCGAATGCGCAGTGCCTCGGAATCTCGAAAGGTTATTCAGCTATTTTCTTCCTTATTGTCGGGAAAAGTGGGACGAATCTGCATTTATCTCCCACAACGAGCTCTGGCTCTTTAGCTCTGTCGGTGATCGCAGAGATCACATTACAAAATCCTTTCGGGTTATCCTCTACCTTTCCGGGAAAGACCCCAGCTTGTCTCTTAATTGCTTCAGCGGTTAAGGGCAACTTGCATGTCCAATTTCTTCACATGGGAAGACAGAGATTTGAACTTGCCGTTCAAATCGTTGTACATGCAATCGACATTGATGTTCAGATCTTTGACCGATTTCTGCTGAGACAACAGCAGCTGCTGCATCAGTCCTTCGAGCTTGTCCTCACGTGACGGGTATGGCGCATTTGATGCAGCTTGTGGCGCTCCTTGTTGATTGATATAGGGTGCGGCCTGAGCGTTGTAAGGTGATAAGAGGATTTTTCCTTGTTCTTAAACAATTACTCAAACCCCACTCATGTCATTGTAGTGTTTGAGGATCAATCCATATGGGTATGATTGTGACAATAGGAATGCATAAAACTTCTTAATCTAAGCAAGCATAAAAGTTTTGGGGTTTAACTAATATAACCTAAATGGTCAAACCAATCAAACAATCCAACCAAAAGTAACTAACACCTTAATTAAGCAATCAAAGCACTAATCAAGCAAATCAAAGCCTAATTAACTACTAAACAAGATTATCAAATGGCTAAAACGAATCCAAGGATGGGGTTATCAATCTAAGGTGTTCCAAGAACCAATCTTTGATGTCAGTCAATCACATTATAAGCTAATCCCTAAGGTTAGAACTCAAAATCAAGACTAATCCACTTTCATGCTACTAATCTCTTCATTAATCATCTTAATCAAGAACAAACTCTATTTTGTGAAAAGAAAGCTAACAAGCATTATGAAACAGTTCTAAATTGCTAATAAACACCCTAGACAATCACTTCCATGAGCTAGGAATGTAAATCACTTGTTTAGTTGGTTGGAGAATTTCAACAAACACCTTGTGGGTGGGAAATTGATAGACACATAATTTAGCATGTTTTAGCATTCATTTAGGATAGTTTTGCATTCATTTATGCATTCGGTTAGTCACTTTTGGTCTCGTTTGCATTTATATTAGACATGATAAGTTTTAGACTAGGCATTGCATGTTTTGCATGTTTTGGAGTCTTTTTCAGGTGTCTTTGGAGCTAAGGAGTTTTAGTGGAGGATGGTGAATGGTGTGGACCAGAAGAACTGAGCTAAAAGCATTGGAGAAGACTTTTTCTCTGCTCGGTGCAACTGAAGGCGCGAAATGAAATATGACTAATCCACTCTCATGGCATTAATCACTTCACTAATTACCCAATTAACATCAACTCTCGTTGGTAATCAAATAATCCATGAGCATTAAGAAACAATTTCAATCCAGTTCACTAAACACCCTAGACATCAACTCTCGTTGGCTAGGATATGCAAAGCTCATAAAAGGTTTGGTTCATGCATTTCATCGAACACTTCGGGGCATAAAATTACCTAAGGTCTAAATCACTTTTCTCAAAGCTAATCTAGCATTTAGAGCAACCTAAATGAAGGATCTAACAATATACAACCTAAATCATCATCATCCAACCATCAATTCGTCATAATCTAGCATTACCCATGATCAAACTAAAATCTATGAACTAAGCATGAAGAAAAACAAAATAAAAGACATAAACAGAAATATAAAAGATAGAGGGTGAAGAATCCTTCACTAGAGTGGCATGATTCATGAAGATCAATCCAAAATATCAAAGAGAGAGTTTGGATCTAAACCCAAGTCTAGAGAGAAGCCACAAGTGTATTTATAGGGAAGGAGGGTGAACCGGGTCAACCCGGAACTAACAGGGTTTTGACCCGGATGAGCAGTCTTGCGGAAAACACCATATCTCCCTAACCGCTGCTCGTAATGACATGAACCCACCTCCATATGATCGCTAATTCAATTACCTACAACTTTCATGAAGAGCTTGAAGGCTCCTCTTCATATTTTTGGGTTTTTTCTTGGTTTTTTATCTATTTTTTTTTCTTTTCTTTATATGCCTAAGTACATAAAACTTGCAAAAACTAGCTATTAGAAATAAAAGAAAGAAAAATAAAAAACACGTACCGAATGGGTTGCCTCCCACCAAGCATTTTTGTTTAAGTCGTTATGTCGACTTTGTTTGAGGCTTAGGCGATTGGGGAAGTGATTTCCGGAGTTGTTTCTCCTAAAGATTCGCCTTGTTTGTGTATAAGCAACGTGACTCCATTCCCATTCCTAAGAATTCTGGCTTCTAAGATCACTTGCTTGGTCTTCTCGACTGTCATGGCCATTCTTCTTCACTTAGCTCTCCCAGCTCGAAAGGAATTAGATTTTCGATTCTTGAGAAAGGTCTTCAGTGGAGCTGGTCCACTCTTGGGTATCATCCCCTTTTTCTCCATTTTACTCGCTTGGCTCCCTCTTTCCATTGGCGAAATTGATAACATGCATATTTTACCCGTTTTTACTATCATAAGTGCGTGCTTTAATAAGCATTTCACTAAGGTTTTAATAGATAAACACTAGATTTCGAGTATTTGGTTGTTCAAGACTCTTTTCAGGTAATCTTAGCAAAAGACGCGTATTTTGGAGCAAAATGGACATTTCCGGAAACATTGCTCGAGGACAAAATTTCAACATCAAACGATGGCCTTCCCACCACAAGATCAAGCTCATATTTGGAGACAAGGTAGCCTTACCAGCTGTCTTTCACCTCGAAGTGGTTTGAGAAAAATCTCATGGTTAGATCTCAAGTTATGGAAGAAGCAAGAAGGTCCATCAAGCACCCGGAAAGTCAAGCTGGCCGCGCCACGGCCTAGCCAGATGACCAGTGGCCGCGCCACTTGCGGTTCCCGAGCCCATTTGAAGCCCAACTTAAACCCGCAGCCGTCTTATGCAAGCTAAGACCTAATCCATGACCAAGGGGACTTGAAGACCTATATATACTCGTTGTTTAGGGTTTTTTTAGGGCATCACGAAATACTCTAAGTTACAGAATTCTTTTGGTGGCCGCGAATCTCATATTCCCGGTTTTCACTTTGTTCTTCGAGGGAGATTGATTTCTTCTTGAACCCTCTTTGTTTCTTATCGATTTATACAAGTTATGCATTCATCAATCACGTTTTCTACTCCTTCTTTTATGTCTGAGTAGTTTACTTTCGTTGGGTGTTTTTTAAGGAGATCTATGGGGAATTTCATTAACTGTTTTTAAACCAATCGTTTAGGCTGAAGATTAGGGTTTTCTTTCTTACAATACTTGTTCTTATTGCATGAGTCTAGCATCATGAACTAGAGTCTGATCGCAGGATTTTGAGAGCGGCTAACGTCCTGAATCTCGGGTCCAGACCTCGTAGGGTAGAGCGCATCATTCCTGGGGCGTTTATGCGTGGTCAGGAAGGCGTCGTGAATGTTTATCATCCCGATCTTATTGCGTGTTTTTTAGGGCGCATGATACGATAGTATACCTGCGAAATAGGCATTCATAGATCGATCTTGCTTGTCAGAGTTAGATCGTTAAAACCAGTGAATCAGTTTAGGGAAAATCGCCTAGTCTCGTTTGCTTAAATTTTGTGAGTTTGATTTCTAGTTAGAACCCCATAGATTTCCTGAGAAGATCCCCAACGTGTTTCCCCCATGTGCTTTACAACTCGAGATTTACACACTTCAATATTTACTTTTTCTGCACTTCTCACCTGATTTCCTTTTTACAAGCTTTTTAAGATAGTTTTCTTTTTTCCGTTGGTTATAGAATTGATTGACAACCTCTTATATATAAGACGTGATATTGCTTTCTTTCTTTTCTGCAAGACCTTGACACAATCCCCAAAACCCCAGTTCCCTGCGTCTTTGGTTGCCCTGATTCTTTGTTTTGCAGTTGACCTCCTCCTTGTGGATCGTTACCCTAAGTACTACAATGCACGTTGTGCACTTGCAGCTTAGGGTCCTACAAATTCAAAGCTCGACGAGTCCCCAAAGAAATCATCTAATCTTGGACGACAATTTAGACCCCATCAAGCATTTGGCGCTATTGCCGGGGAGGTTGCGTTTCGCTGTCCAAAGCAAAGGTCAGGATCACAACTCAAAGACATTCTTTTTCCCTAACTTCAAGACTTGTTTCTATGAGTTTCAGGAACCACCACACTATGGAGCACACAAAGATTGATCCTTACATCCCTCCGAACACAAGCCCACCTGCAGAATCTCTGCACCATTCCCGAAGACCACATCCGACGCTGCTGCCAAATGAGCGCTTCATGCCTCACCCTCAAGGAGGATTTCCGCCTCCTATTATCCATGGAAGCGAAAGTCTTCACCTCCAGACGCCTCCTCCTGCCCAGAACGATAAGAGAATCGCACATGCTCCCTTATATCAGCAGGTAGAGAACCTTATTGAGCCGATAACAGTGATGACTGATTATCAAGCTAAGTCTGAGAGATCTTTACACGTCCGGATGGACTCTATCCAGGGTGAAGTCTTCCACAAGCTCCAGGAAGTCGCCAACAACGTGAAGGTATAGGAGAACCGCACTTTTGGCAACATCAACAAACTATCCAGAACTTCCGAGAATTTGGCAGACCACATTGGTGTTCTGAACCGCGGATTAGGAGACATCTGCGCCCTGAAGTACGAGTTTGAGGAAACTCGCGGAGCCACTTACAAGATCATGGGCCGAATGGAGAAGAACATCCAGGAGATGGAACACGCCCAGCACAAGGCTGAATCGCAAGTCGAAGACTTGAGAGACGAGGTTCAAAACATGGCGAAGGCTCAAAAGAAGAACGAGGCCATCCTAGCAAAACTATCCAAGGAGCAAAAGCGGCTCGACGGGCTCATCAACAAACTTATAGGAGATAAGACGGAACATGAAGCCCTAGCCGCATGAGTCGAGAAAACACCTTGCTTTTTCATCCAACCCCACCTAGCGCGTGAGCCCGCTCCTCGAGAGGAGTCACCCGAACCTGCTGAAGGAAGACCTACCGCGGACATCACCATAAACATAGAGAGACCTCTTAAGCTGCATATTAAGAGGGAAAGACTTGTGGGATTCCGCAAGAAGGTAGAAAGAATCCCAGCAAGTGTAGGATTCGATGAAGCATGGGAAAGCTATGGCCTAAAAGAATACTTTGAAAACACCTTAGAAAGTAGAAACGAGATTAAAGTTCACTTTGGTCAAGCCAGACGTTCGATTACCTTGGCCAGAGCCGCCTACTTATCCCGCGCTGAGAAATACGAGAGCTATACCGACAGGATCACTTGGGAGAATCTGGACGAGTTCAACAAGGTGATTCGAGGTCTTCCATCGGGTACCACATTCATTGAAGCATGGACATAACACCTTATCGGCCATTATTTATGTGAAAGCAACGAAACCATGCTAGAAATACAAGATCTCTTCGCACGAGAAAGGCCAGGAAGGCTACTTCGCAGCCTGCACAAAACGCGAAACCTTGGTCGATTTCTCATCACATGCGAAATCAAAGGAATTAAAGTCGAGAACGCGTTATGTGATTCCGGCTCAACTAACAGTGTGTTACCAAGCTATGCAGTGCGAGAACTCGGGATCAAGCACTCCCGCGCGACGGAAGTGGTGATTGGATTGGCGGACCAGTCGCTCACGACCCAGAAAGGAGTCATTTATGATCTCCCGGTCATCATTGGCGATTGTAGAATCCCGGTAGACTTCTACATAATCAAAACTCGCCAGGAAGAAGCTGCACCTCTCATCTTGGGATGGCCATTCTTAGCCACTGCAGGAGCCATCATGGATTGGCCCAATAGGCGAGTCTCATTCGCCAATATCGATGGGAAAAAGTTCTATCCCGCGATACCATACACCATGGAGAAACATCTTCTTGGGAGGGATGAAGATGCAATCATGGAGAGACTCGAGGAGCCCTCAGCAGAAGAGGCTGTGCAGAAAGCGAAAAGACCTTGCCTAAGGTCGAGCTTAACCTCCAACTAAGCTACCAAACTACCAAAGTCTAGCTAAAAGACTCTAAACAAGAGCGACTAAATGGGAGACAACCCATTTTAGGTACTCTCTTTCTCATCTACCTAACCATACTAATCTTTAGTTTTTATTTCTTCTTAGTTTACAGCATTTACATAATCCCCAAAAGCCAAAAAAAAAAATCAGAAAACCAAGAAAAGCACAAAAAAATCAGAAAAATCAGAAAAGATCAAAAATATGAAGAAGGAGTTTCGAAGAACACTCACTGGGCGACGAATTGCCCGTGGACCGGCCAGAAGGAGCCTGGCCGCGCCATGAGCCACGATGGCGCAGAGGCGAGATGCTTGGCCCCGACAATCTGTCGCGCGGCCGGCCTTCCTCTTCAACTTCCTCCATCCTGAACTTCACCAAACCGGATCTCCTTCAACCTGTGTCAAGCCTTTCAAGCTTCCTTCTTGTCGGGGCCAAGCATCTCGCCTCCGCGCCATCTTGGCTCATGGCGCGGCCAGGCTCCTTCTGGCCGGCCCACGGGCAGTTCGTCGCCCGGTGAGTGTTCTTCGAAACTCCTTCTTCATATTTTTGGTCTTTTCTGGTTTTTCTGATTTTTTTTTTGCTTTTCTTGGTTTTCTGATTTTTTTTTGGCTTTTGGGGTTTATGTAAATGCTGTAAACTAAGAAGAAACCAAAACTAAAGATTAGTATGGTTAAGGAGATGAGAAAGAGAGTACCTAAAATGGGTTGTCTCCCATTGAGTCGCTCTTGTTTAGAGTCTTGTAGCTAGACTTTGGTAGTTTGGGAGCTTAGTTGGAGGTTGAGCTCGACCTTAGGCAAGGTCTTTTCACTTTCTGTGCGGCCTCTTCTGTTGAGGGCTTCTCGAGTCTCTCCATGATTGCATCTTCATCCCTCTGATGTATTCATATATTTCATACATTTAGCTTGTATTTAGAACATAAATTGCGTACATATTGCATTCATACTTAGGGAAATTGTAGCTTTTGTTTCATTTTAGGTCCTAAGGCATTTTGCACTAGCATTTGCATGTTTCTTGCATTCTTGCATCATATTCAGGTTGTTTAGGATACACTGGAGTTATGGAGGGTGCGTGGACACGCTGAGGATCAAAAAGGAGTCAATGGACACTTGGGAGAACTCGGGCAGCAAGCAAAGGAACCGAGATCGAGCTAAGGATCGAGTCAGTCAGGTCGATCTTACCACAAGATCGAGTCACATTGCCATTCCGAGGAAGAAGATCGAGGTCAGAGATCGACCAAAAGATGATCGAGCGCGAGCACGGACGCGGAAGAAGAACGAGAGCTAGATCGAGCTCAAGACTCGATCATCCAAAGAACGAGTAGGCGATGGACAGAGGCACCCGGTCTCTCCGATTGGAACGACCAGGCGATCGAGTAAAGAAAGGCATTATATACTCGAGATCGACGACCGAGGTCGATCTCTAACCTTATCCGGACAGCTCACATTTTGGAGTTTAGTGAGGGGACCATTTCCCTTTTGGTATAAAAGGTCCTTGACCTATTTTTGGCAAAGGGATCCGAAATTTACGTTTTGTCTCCTCCTTCTTTGAGTAAAACCTCCATTGTTAGTCTTTTAAGCTTTTCTAGTTTATGTAAAAATTAATCTTTTCTTTAATCCTAAGGACTTGTCTTTAATCTCTTTACTTAATCGTTTAATCATGTTTAGCCTTCTTTCCTTTAAGCTTTCAAGCATTTTAATCATGCATAGTGAGTAGTAATCTTTTGGGTTTTCGGTTTGGGGTGATTAAGGGGTTTAAAGGTTTAAGCTTGGGTCTTTTTCTTGTTCTTAAAACCATTCTCTTCTTCGATTTGGGCGTTTAAGGCCTAGAAGATCTCGAGAGAGACATCTTTGATCCAGGGATTTCCTTGTCCTAGACAGATTTAGGAGATCCCTTTAATCCAAATCCAAGAGACTAATCTATCATTTCCCAAACGCCATTGTTGCTTAGGGGATTAGTTAAGCCACTATTTGAGATCTATGCATCATGCTCTTCATCCTTTCTTTCCACCATGATCAATGGGTTAGGAGGAAGGGATGAAGAAGGCTTCATACCAAATGCCATGGATGAAGCTAGCCTTAGCTTCTCAAGGCTTAGAGAAAACACAAAAAGAGTAGATCTATGTTTTAAAAACCCAAAGCTTAAATCTTGAACCCCCTTAAGCTGATACCCAACTGTGAATCCATTTCATATCATCTGAAAACATAAAAATCATCTTCCTTTAGTTTAAAGTCTCAATCTTGTAGCTTAATTCTATCTAGTTGTTTATTTCTTGCATTAAAGCTTTTTAATTTCATAAAGTTGTGTTCTTGATCTTGTTAGTATTTTAGAAATTCCCTAGTATCATATTTCGCACCCTGGTAGAAGTTAATAGTCCGTAGATTTTTATTTCTAGTTTTTAAAATTCGTCTCAAGTCATTAGCAATTTCTTGTTTTGTCTGTCTTTAGTTTTATTTTTTCTAAAATTAGTACTCGTGCCTTTTAATTCTTTAGAAGTAGCTTTCAACTTGTTTAACCCCCTGCTCGGGATTTTAAAATAGTTTTCAAGTTTATTAGATCATCATAAGTAGTTTATTTCGAATTATTCACCCATTTAATCCGAATCTGCTTAGCTTTACCAAAAGTTCTTGTATTCTTGGTATCCTTTCAAATCTCTCAAGTTGGATTGACCCCTAAGTATTGCAATGACATGAGCATGCTAAAGGCTTTGACAAACACAGAAAAATCGTGTTATCAAAGCGGGTTGGGATTGAGTTTGCAAGTATTAAGATTTGGGATTTAGTGAAGACTAGGTTTTTGTTTTTAAATCTTTGTTTACTGATTTCTCTACCTTTCTATCTGTGTTTTCAGGTACATGAATCTGAGGTCTAGAGGTGACAACAACCTACTACAGCCTCTAGACAACATTCATCAACTTGGAAGCGCAAGACTAAGAAGAGAAAGGAATCAACAAGAAGTGTTTGAGGCAGTAGATCGAGCAGCATTGGTGAAACAAGAGTTTTTATCTCTTGCAAGCAATTTCTCAATTGCTCATATCATTGCAATACTTGAGATATCAATATATATTGGGAGATGATTCAATAAGAATACAAAGTTTGGTTTAAGCTAAGCTAAATTAGCAAATTCAAGTAACAAGCAACAATTAAAAACAAAACACAAACTGAAAGAGACACTACAAGAGCAATAATATGAAGCTAAGCCTTAATTATTACTAATGAAGCACTAAACAAGAGATTAACTACTAAGCAAGATTACCAAATTAACTAAAACGAAACCTAGGGATGAAATCATTGATTTGGGCAATAAAATGGACAACCTTGCAATCATCTAAGCAACTAAACAAACCATCTCTATGCTTAGAACACTTAATAAAGACTAATCCATGATGTTTGGCAATAATCCCTTTCCTAATCACCCTAAAGAACTAATGATGTTTTAGCATTAAAATGATTAGCAAGCATTAATAACAAGTCTATATGGCATAATAAACACCCTAGGCAACTAATGTCTTAGGCTAGGAATGTAAATCTCTTATTAAGTTGGTTCAAGCATTTCATCAAACACTTGGTGGGTGTATGAAATGCTTATGATCCAAAATAGCAAAGATTAGCTATTTGGCATTAGGAATCACTTAATAAGAAGAGAGAATGAAAGAATCTATCCTAGATTGCAAGATTAATCCATTAGAAAACCCTAAATCTAACCCATCCCCAAGTTTCTAAGGAACTACTCACTAACCATACTTAAACCCATCAAATCAAAGATTAGAGAAAGGTTAAACATGATTAGAGAAAGATAAAACAAGAAATCTAAGAAAGATAATGCATTAAACTCAAAAGATTCAAGCTTAAACAAAGTATTTGCCCAAGGTGGCTAAAAGTTTAAGCTAAGAACAAGAGAATAAAAGTTGGGATAAAAAATTAGGTCTAAAGAGTATTTATAGGAGGGACCCAAAGGGTAGACAAAGAAGATTCGTCTGGGAGAATTTCGACGAGGTTCGTCGAACATACTCGTCGAAACTTCACCCTGGAGGAAAGTTTCGACGAAGCTTCGTCGAACAGAGTCGTCGAACGGGTCTTCAAGCGTCGATCATCTTCACGCGTCTGGATAAGTTTCGACGAGGTTCACCGAAACTACTCGTCGAAACTTCACCCTGGAGGAAAGTTTCGGCCAGCTACGTCGAAACTTCTGGTCGAAACATCGTCCTGGAGAGAAGTTTCGGTCAGCTACGTCGAAACTTCTGGTCGAAACTTCTTCAGGATTCTTCTTCTCCATCTTTTTGGCAACTTCTTGCTCTTCAAAGTGATGTGCCATTCCTCTCCAACTCCATTGTTGCCTCCACAGCATCCATGTTACCTGATCAAGACTCCAAATGCACCAAAACATGCAAGGACTATGCAAAGACACTCTAGGACTCTAAATGATACAATGCAACACAATGATGCTATATTAGACCCCTAAATGATGAGAAACTTATACTAAATGGATGCTAAAATGATGCAAAATATAGACATATCAACTCCCCCAAACTTGCTTTTTGCTTGTCCCCAAGCAAATGAAACACAAGCTAAGGAGAGAGGTTTGAAGGTGGGGACTCAAATCCAAAGGTGTCAAGCAAATGAATCAATTCAATGGTCCTAGTTAGCAGTTCTAGGATGCCTTTTATGCAAATTTCTACTCCAAAAGGTCTAGCCATACCCATACTCATTCAAGTGAACCCAAGCCTCAACCTACACAAGCATTCATTTTCACCAACTCTTTAACATTCATTAATGGTAACCATGGATCATGAATCATGCAATGCTAGCGAACTTGTTTGGTTTTTGGGTAAGGTTTTGAGATGAAAATGATCTCAACTTCATGGGGTTCCAATGCAAGGGATCTCTCAATGAACAAGTGAACTTTGGCAAAATGCTAAGAGTAAAAAGCAACCTATGCATACAAAGACAAACTTCCATCTACCCTTTGTAACACAAATGTCTCCACTCTCATTTTCCTTTAAGCTCACTCACCAAGTCCAACCTAAGCTACCCATTACAAGGCAATTCGCCAAACCCATAAGAAGTTCAAACACCTTTTCTTTTCCTTTTCTCCTTTAAGCACTTAGGGAAAACCTCTTCTACAACCACAAGTGTTAGCACACTTTTACTTCAAGCTCTTTTCCTTTACATTTAGCTATTCTCTTTCTTTATTACTTAGCCATATTTTTTTTCTTTTTCTTGGCTCTTTTACTCTTCATTTCTAGAGGACTTTCTTTTAACCACTTAGAGCATAATATACATTGCCAACACTTGTCTCAAATTTTTTTCGTTTTCCCCTTCTCACCACCTCACTTTCTTTCAAACTCATTGTCAAGCTAAAACCCCCACCCAAGAAGCCCTACCTATAATCTAGCTCATTGTCTCGAGCTAGCTACATGGAAGCCTATCCTTGTCGCTCTAAACTCAACACTTTTTGCTAAGTTCACAAGAAGAAAAAGGCCTAATGCACTCAATAAGGAAGAGGTCTCAAAGAAAGCTTAGCTAGGGTGTTCGATTTTAACCGCTCTAAAGATGAGAGTCGGCTATTTGGGTTAACAAGAGTGGTAAAAGGAAAGAAGATAACCCAAATATGTATATGGTATCCACAAATTCTTTAGCAATGCATAACCATGATAATTACTTGTTCAAATTAGGTTCAAGTTCAAGAGAGTTGGTTTCTATTCAAAGCTTGCTTCAATTAAAACTTGAATTTCAAATGGTGAGGTCCAAGTAGGGTTCAACTTTAACTTTCAAAATTTGCACACAAAGCATCAAAGATCTACTAACTAGGGTCTTGAACTAATTCGTGAGCTTAACACCTTACAAGGAAAAATCATCATTGCCCCCTATGCAAGAATGCAAACCTATATGAAAACTAGACTCAATCCTACTTACGTGACAAATGCAGATGCAACTACATGCTATTTTTTTTTGAAATTTTCGAAATTTTTCCAATTTTTTTTTGGTTTTTTCTATGCCATAGATGCATGCATGAGACTCAAGAATGCATGAGAAAGAAAAATAAGATCACAAAACACAAGATCAAATACACCATACTCCCCCAAACTTAAATTACACAGTCCCTTGTGTAATCCAAGCTTGAAGAAGATTTCAAAATGCAAAAATAAAAATCTAAATGATATTTACAATGGAATTTGGAGTGTTACCTCTAAAATTGGGTTGAGGAGGAAGAGGATTCCTCCATGGAGTATGAGACGTTGCTGGATTCCGGAGTTGGTGACCGCATCGCTCTCCTATTCCTTCAGCGAGTCTCATAAGAAGAGGACCTTGGTGGATCCTCATGAGATGCACTCCTTTCTTGCACATGGAAAGAATGCCTCCTATCAAGTTCCATCGTGCTTTCTCCCACGTTTTCCCCTTCATTGGCATCTCCATGTGCAGCTCTTGAGGAAGATGCACCCCCCACCTTGGACTTGAGCTCCCTCATTTGATTTTTCATCCCCTTAACCGTCTTCACCAACTTTCGAATGGTCTTATCTTGCCATTTGTTCCACCTTTGGAGGATGTTAATTTGGTGGTGGGCTTCTCTCAAGGCTTGATTAGGAATAGATGAACCATAGGCCACAAAAAAGTATCTTTGACTCCAATATGTAGGGCTTGGGGGCGCTTCCTCTTGAGTTTCTTCTTGGGGGCTGCTTTCACTTTCCTTCCTAGGGGGGCCTCTTTGTTTCCTTATGCTTTGAAGTGGAGGTTCCCTTGAAGGATCGTAGAGCTCATCGGTGGAAGGACGGAAGTCGATGTGTCTTGGCGTGGCGAAGCTCGTCAAGTGTGGGCAAGAAAGTTTGACTCTTGCTTCTGTGGAGTCGCTGTAGGAAAACTTGTAGGCATAGCTTTGTCCTAACTTCCCATTGATGAATCTTGTCTTGCTAAGGTATTGGATCTCCATCCACTTTGGCTCACTTGTAACCTTTCCAAGATCCGCTCCACAAGCAAGTAGAATGGGTGTTACAACTCCTCCAATGCTGAGTTGTGGCGTGTAATCCGTAGTTGTCGTTGCCCACTCCTTGTAGCCCAACAAACTCTTCATAAGTAGAGAGATCAATCCTATGCCCGAGCTATCACCTCTCAAGATTGTTGTGTTCCTATCAGTGCTTATGCTCCTTAGAATATCCTTGATCCCCATATCCAAGAGTTCCAGCTCATCTTCAAGAACATACCCGCACTCCTTCCTTGCGAAAAACGTGTGGGCGAGCACCTTGTGTGCATATCTTACTGCTGGATGGGTAATGGCGCCACCCTTGCTTATTCCAGGCCTGAACTTGCCAACTCCAATGTACCTCCATAAGCTCGTAAGTTCACCTCTTGGGAACTCCATGATCTTCCCTCTTCTCCATCCTTCGGGGAACCCAAACACTTCACTAAGCTCCTTAAAGGACATCTTGTAGTTCTTTCTTCCCACCTTGAATTTTATATAGCCATGCCCATATACTTCTTCCTCTTCGGTTGGCTCAGCACAAAGGGGATAGAACTCCACCTTCAATGTGGAAAGGAATTGGCAAAGAGGGACTTGGTGGGTAGGGTGAGCCATTTGGAAGAATTGGTGAAGAGAGCTAACACATCCTCAAATATCCCGAGCTCCCGGAGTGTCTCCATGTGCGGGTACCTTGTCCCTTGGTGCTCCATGGCCATAAGAGCTTTGTAGATTTCATTGAAAATGGGTTCTTTACCGGGAGCTTCTTTCGCACTTCCACTTCCAGTACCGCGTACCATCTCTTGTTTCCCTTTGCCTTTTGCTTGCCTATCACTTGCACCTCTAATCTTTCCTATATTGGTACCTATAAAATAGATACCCTTGAGCAAAAGTTAGCATATTTTTGTTTCAGCATAACTATCAACAATAGGGGAAACCTATGAGCAAAACAAGCATTGGCCAAATTTAAGCAATTCCAACACTTAGAAAAATTTTGCCCAAGAACTCAAAATTTCAACTTCTCAAAAATTGTTGGCTAACAAGTGCTAGGCATTATACATGATGAATGCAAGTGTTTGCAAGTGAAAGCCCCAAATTATAACAATAATCACAAGACTAACTGACATTTTCGCACCTTTTAGAACTTATGAACCCTAATTGCTAAAATTTCGAAATTTTACCATTCCTACAATGATTTAGCCCACGAAATCAACATATAAACCATTCCCAAGTATAACCCAAGCCTTAAGCTACCAAATTCGACCCCTATTGAGCTTTTACCTCAAGTTCCACAAAAGGGGAAAATTATGGGTATAGAGAGAAATAAGGAGAATACCTTGTTGGTGCACAGAAAGATGGCTCGAAATTGCACTAGAACTAGTTAGACAAGAAGAAATTTGACAAATGGGTTCTTGAATCACCAAAATCAAATGAAGATAGAGAGAGCTTTGCTTGAAATCGTGAAAGTGAAGTTCTAGGGAGGAAAAATGAGTTTTGGGGAAGAAGAAGGGAGTAAACCAGACAAAATTCTGTAAAAATTGGTTTAGGAAAAACTTGGTTTACTCAAAATAGACCGGTCAAAGCCAGAAAAAAGGAAAAAGTCAACTTACCTTTGGGGGTGCATCGGACAGTTACCCGATGCAACAGACCGATGCAAAATTCGGAATGCTTTGCATGGTTAGTTGTCCGATGCACCTTTTCCGATGCGGTTCGGCAGCGAAGAACGGAGGGGCTTACATCGGACAGTTGTCCGATGCGTCACTAACCGATGTGACTCCAGAGGAACTCCTCCAATTCCACATCGGGTGTAGTCTCCGATGCACAGACCGATGCAAAATTCAGGGTGTGTCGCATCGGTTTGTTGTCCGATGTGCAGCATTCCGATGCGACCCCAGACGATTTTTACAGCCCACTTTCCTTTTCTCTTGCATCTCTTATCCAAACCTGATGATCACAAACACTTAAAGACAGATTATTGAAACTAAACAATGCAAATATATACAAGGATACCATGGGAATGCCTCCCAAGCGCGCTTGTTTAAAGTCTCTAAGCTTGACTTTTCAAACCCTTAGGCATGAGTGGGATCTTGAAGAGGACATGAGCTTGCCTCTTCCTTCGACTCTTTCACTAAGTATGGCTTGACCCTATGACCATTGATTGTGAAACTCTCCTCATTCTTGCCAATCAAAGTGATGGCTCCATAAGGCAACACTTCTTGAATCTCAAAAGGGCCTCCCCACCTTGACTTGAGCTTACCCGGGAACAACTTCAATCTTGAATTGTAGAGAAGAACCTTGTCACCAACACTTTCTTCACAATCCTCTTGTCATGGAAAGCTTTGGTCCTCTCCTTGTAAATCCTTGAACTTTCATAAGACTCAAGTCTAATCTCCTCAAGCTCTTGGAGTTGAATCAATCTCTTCTCTTGGGCTGTCTTTATATTGTAGTTGAGAAGCTTCACAGCCCACATAGCTTTGTGTTCAATCTCCACGGGTAGATGACAAGCTTTTCCATACACAAGGTTGAAAGGAGTCCTTCCAATTAGAGTTTTGAAAGCTGTCCTATAAGCCCACAAAACATCATCAAGCTTGATTGACCAATCTTTTCTTGTTATGCCCACAATTTTCTCTAGAATGACCTTGATTTCTCTATTTGAAACCTCCACTTGGCCACTAGTTTGAGGATGATAAGGAGTGGCCACCTTGTGCTTGACACCATGCTTGCTTAACAATCCTTCAAAGACCTTGTTGATGAAGTGGCTTCCCCCATCACTAATCACAACCTTTGGCACACCAAACCTTGGGAAGATTATACTCTTGAACAACTTGACCACGAACTTAGAGTCATTGGTAGGGCTTTCTATGGCTTCCACGCACTTGGAGACATAATCAACAGCTACTAAGATGTATTGGTTTCCATAAGAAGATGGGAAAGGTCCCATGAAGTCTATGCCCCAAACATCAAACAACTCTACTTCCAAGATTGGGTTTTGGGGCATCTCATCTCTCTTGCTTATGTTCCCCTTCCTTTGACAAGGCTCACATCTCTTGATGAACTCATGAGTATCCTTGAACAATGTAGGCCACCAAAACCCACTTTGAAGCACCTTTGTAGCTGTCTTGAAGGTGGCAAAATGACCTCCATACTTAGACCCATGTCAATGAAAAATCACACTCTCAACCTCTTCTTGTGCCAAGCATCTCCTATAACTTCCATCAGCACATCTCTTGTAGAGGTAAGGCTCATCCCAATAGAAGTGTGACACATCTCTCATAAACTTCTTTTTGTGATAATTGTTGAGATGTGTTGGTTCTTCTTTGCACACCAAGTAGTTAACAAAATCAGCATACCAAGGCTCACCCTTTACCTCTACACCTTGAATCTCGTGAAGCATCTTTCCAACTCCATGTGCGCTAGCAACACTCTTGATCATCATTAATTGCTCTTCCGGGAGTGAATCATTGAGTGGTAAAGCATCTTCAATCCTCATCCTTGACAAATTATCAGCTACACCATTCTCCACACCCTTCTTGTCAACTATCTCCATGTCAAACTCTTTCTTAGCATAAATGTGGCGCAATGCAGCATGATCCGTGTACACTATCACATTTGATCCCACCAAATAAGATCTAAACTTCTCAAAAGCAAACACCACCGCCAAGAGTTCCTTTTCTGTTGTAGCATACTTGGTTTGAGCCTCATCAAGTGTCCTACTTGCATAATAGATCCCATGAAGCTTCTTGTCTTTCCTTTGCCCAAGAACAGCTCCAACATCATAGTCACTAGCATCTGCCATGATCTCAAATGGTAGACTCCAATCCGGTGCTTGCACAATAGGGCACTCACAAGTGCTTTCTTGATTGTCTCAAAGGCTTGCAAGCACTCTTCATCAAACTGAAACTCCACTTCCTTGCAAAGGAGTCTTGTCAAAGGTCTAGCAATCTTTGAGAAATCCTTAAAACCTCCTATAAAATCCAGCATGCCCAAGGAAACTCCTTATGCCTCTCACATTTGATGGTGGCGCCAAGTTGATCATCACATCTATCTTGGCCTTGTCCACTTATATTCCTTCCTCAGAAATCTTGTGACCCAACACAATCGCTTGGTTGACCATCAAATGACACTTCTCCCAATTAAGCACCAAGTAAGACTCTTCACATCTTTGTAAATCCCTGCAAAGATTAGAAAGACATGCAGAAAAAGAGGCACCATACACAGAAAAGTCATCCATAAAAACTTCTACCATCTCCTCGATAAGATCGGAGAAGATACTCATCATGCACCTTTGAAAGGTAGCTGGAGCATTACATAACCCGAATGGCATCCTTCGATATGCAAAGGTACCATAAGGACATGTGAAAGTGGTCTTCTCTTGATCATTTGGGTGAATGGGTATTTGGAAGAACCCACTATACCCATCAAGGAAACAATAGAAGGGATGGTTAGCCAATCTCTCAAGCATTTGGTCAATAAAAGGAAGAGGGAAATGATCTTTCCTAGTAGAAGCATTAAGTTTTCGGTAATCAATACACATCCTATGGCCAGTGATGGTTCTAGTTTGTATCAACTCATTTTTTTCATTCTTAATCACAGTGATTCCACCCTTCTTAGGGACAACATGCACGGAGAAACCCAAGTGCTGTCACTAATAGGGTAAATCACATTAGCTTCCAAAAGTTTCAAGATTTCCTTCTTCGCCACTTCCTTAAGGTTTGGGTTTAATCTTCTTTGATGTTCAATTGAGGAAGTGTTTTCATTTTCAAGGTGAATCCTATGAGTACAAAGCATAGGAGATATGCCCTTGATATCACTCAAAGAGTAACCAATAGCTCTCCTATACTTTCTCAACTCATTAAGGAGAGAGATGAGCTCATCATCACTCAAGTATTCATTGATAATTACGGGGTAAGTAGAGTTAGGGCCTAATAAAGCATACCTTAGTCCAATGGGAAGTGGCTTGGGCTCCACCTTTGGAGCCTTAAGTTCACTCCAATCCTCATCAAGATCCTTTGCCATTTCGCCTTGCTCAAGCTCCTCTAGACCTTCCTCTTGTCCTTGACTT
Organism: Alliaria petiolata; assembly: GCA_020283515.1. NCBI lineage: Eukaryota > Viridiplantae > Streptophyta > Magnoliopsida > Brassicales > Brassicaceae > Alliaria > Alliaria petiolata. The sequence goes on along the minus strand of JAHZTW010000001.1, from coordinate 447,820,436 downwards.
GAAACCTCAACCCTCATGGACCCCTTGTCTTGGTCAAATTCCACTTCACCCTCACATGAAGTTACCAATCTTGTAAAGCCTTCCTTTCCATCTAGTGCCTTGCGTGAATCAAGCATGAGCATGTATGCTTGGGTCTCCTCATGCAAGTACCCATTCTCTCCATTCGGTTTGGTGAGAGCCACTCCAAGATGGTCTTCTTGAGCTAGTTCTTCTAGTAACTCATCGGCCAACTCATCCATAGTCTTAGTGTAGAATGCTTGACCATCAATGGTTGGCTTCCTCAAGGTCTCCTTTATGTCAAACTTCAACTCAACCCCTTTTCCAAGATGCAAACTAATCTTCCCATGCTTCACATCAATGATAGCACCAGCTGTAACTAGGAAAGGTCTTCCCAAAATCAAAGGATCCTTTGGCTCCTCATCCATCTTGAGTACCATGAAATCCGTGGGAATGATGAAGTTGCTAACCTTGAGAGGCAAATCCTCAAGAACTCCAATAGGCATCCTCACACTCCTATCCGCAAGTATTAGAGAGATTCCACACTCCTTGTACTTGGTGAAGCCAAACTTCTTAGCTATTGAATATGGCATGAGGTTGATGCTAGCTCCAAGATCACACAAGCAACTTTCAAACCCAAGAGGACCTAGGGCGCATGGTATAGTGAATAAACCGGGGTCTCCAAGCTTCTTTGGTATCACATTGCTTTGAATAATTGCACTACACTCTTGAGAGAGCATCATAACTCCTTGGATATCCCTTGCTCTTTGTGCCACGACATCTTTCAAGAACTTAGCATATTGTGGAATCATCATAAAGGCATCCACCAAAGGCATCTTGAGCTCAATGTCTTTGATTTGCTTGTCAAACATAGCCTTGTATTTCTCCACCAATTGTTTCTTAAACCTCCCGGGGAAGGGAAGCTTAGGCTTGTAAGGTGGAGGAACATAGGTGGACTCCTTTTGTTGCACATCCTCTTTTACCTTCTCTTTTACCACTTCCTTGCTTCTCTTTGCAATATACACATCATCAAAAGTTATAGCATCTTGAGTTTTTTCAAAGCTATCCTCCCCATCTTGAATTTCAATGTCCTCATTGATCAAAGGACTTGTCCTTGGAGGCAACTCCTTTCCACTTCTCAAAGTAATAACATTGATGTATTCCTTGGG
>JAHZTW010000001.1:447748317-447818520 GCA_020283515.1 Alliaria petiolata | reverse complement strand
CTTTTGGCTTCTCCTTTACCACTTCCTTGCTTCTCTTTGCAATATACACATCATCAAAAGTTATAGCATCTTGAGCTTTTTCAAAGCTATCCTCCCCATCTTGAATTTCAATGTCCTCATTGATCAAATGACTTGTCCTTGGAGACAACTCCTTTCCACTTCTCAAAGTAATAACATTGATGTATTCCTTGGGGTTTGCCTCACACTTTCCCGGTAGAGTACCGTGATAATTGGAGCTAGAAGCCTTGCCTTTCTCAAGTTGCTTGAACTTTTGTTGAAGACCTCCTATTTGAGTAGCAAGTTCATTAAGTGAAGAATCCATCCTTGTGTTAATTTCAGCAATCTTCTTTCCCATATTAGCATCACTATTGGTTTGACCTTGAAGTATTTGTTGAAGTATAAGCTGAACATTGTCTTGTGGAGGACCTTGTGAAGGTTGAGTAAAACCCGGTGGAGCATTGCCTTGGTTATACTTTTGCCCACCAAAGTTGTCTTGGTTTCCTCCTTGGTAGTTAGACCTTGGTGCATAACCTTTTTGTTGATTGTTGTAAGGCACAAAAGGCTTGCCTTGAGTAGCTTGTGGAGGGTAAACTTGGTCTCCGGGATTGGCTACATTAGTACTTCTATAAGAGACGTTGTTATTCCCCTTATAGTTGTTGTTGGAGTAATTGTTGTAGCCACCTTGGCCAACCACGAAATTTACCACCTCTTGACCCTCTTGGTACTCAACTTGATCATCACAATCCTCTAGATTCTCTTCAACAAAATGTACATGCCTTTGGTTGGAGGATATGAGCTTGTCCATCTTGTCATGTAGAGACTTCATTTCTTTCTTGTGAGATTCATATTCACCTCCCCTTGGAGCTCTATCATAGTCTTCATTGTAATTAACATCACTCAAGGCAAGATTTTCTACAAGCTCCAAACCATCTTCTACTTCTTTTCCTAAGAAGTTTTCATTACTTGCTGTATCAAGAAGCATTCTAATCTTTGGAAGAACCCCTCTATAGATGGTGCTTAGTAGAGACTCTTGTGTGAAGGCATGATGAGGACATTGCATTGTGTAGCCCTTGAACCTTTCCCATGCTTCATTAAAAGACTCATTATTCTTTTGAGTGAATCTTGAGATTTCATTCCTCAACTTGGCGGTCCTTGAGTTGGAGAAGAACTTAGATAGGAATGCTTTCTTGCATTCATCCCAAGAGGTGATTGTTCATTGAGGCAAGTTTTTCTCCTATTGCCTTGCTCTATCCCCAAAAGAGAAGGGAAAAAGTCTTAGCTTGAAAGCATCATCACTCACACCATTCATCTTGAACAACCCACAAACTCTATCAAAATTATCCAAGTGATCAAGTGGATCCTCCATTGACAAACCATGGAACTTGTCTTGTTGAACCATGGAGATGAAAGTTGGCTTGACTTAAAGGTGTTGTTGTGAACTGGTGGAGGTTGAATACCATATCTATTTTGATAAATATTTGGAGCATCACCAGCCCCAATAGTCCTCTCTTGTCTAGGCGCATGCAAGGGGTTTCCATTGCCCCTTGGTGCTTGCTCATTTCCATTATGAGGAAGGTTTGCACGCGCCATTGGTGGAGGATGTTGTTCTCCTTGTTGTTATTCCATCCTCAACCTCTCTAAACTTGCAGCTTCCCTTCTTGCAATCCTAGCAACCCTTTCCAACCCTCTATAATCTTTGTTGACTGATTTCTCTACCTTTCTATCTGTGTTTTCAGGTACATGAATCTGAGGTCTAGAGGTGACAACAACCTACTACAGCATCTAGACAACATTCATCAACTTGGAAGCGCAAGACTAAGAAGAGAAAGGAATCAACAAGAAGTGTTTGAGGCAGTAGATCGAGCAACATTGGTGAAACAAGAGTTTTTATCTCTTGCAAGCAATTTCTAAATTGCTCATATCATTGCAATACTGGAGATATCAATCCATTTTGGGAGATGATTCAATAAGAATACAAAGTTTGGTTTAAGCTAAGCTAAATTAGCAAATTCAAGTAACAAGCAACAATTAAAAACAAAACACAAACTAAAAGAGACACTACAAGAACAATAATATGAAGCTAAGCCTTAATTACTACTAATGAAGCACTAAACAAGAGATTAACTACTAAGCAAGATTACCAAATTAACTAAAACGAAACCTAGGGATGGAATCATTGATTTGGGCAATCAAATGGACAACCTTGCAATCATTTAAGCAACTAATCAAGCCTTCTCTATGCCTAGAACACTTAATAAAGACTAATCCATGATGTGTGGCACTAATCCCTTCACTAATCACCCTAATGAACTAATGATGTTTTAGCATTAAAATGATTAGCAAGCATTAATTACAAGTCTAAATGGCATGATAAACACCCTAGGCAACTAATATCTTAGGCTAGGAATGTAAATCTCTTATTAAGTTGGTTCAAGCATTTCATCAAACACTTGGTGGGTGTATGAAATGCTTATGATCCAAATAGCAAAAGATTAGCTATTTGGCATTAGGAACTACTTAATAAGAAGAGAGATGAAAGAATCTATCCTAGATTGCAAGATTAAACCATTAGAAAACCCTAAATCTAACCCATCCCCAAGTTCCTAAAGAACTACTCACTAATCATAGTTAAACCCATCAAATCAAGAATTAGAGAAATGTTAAACATGATTCGAGAAAGATAAGAAGAAATCTAAAAGAGATATTGCATTAAACTTAAAGATCCAAGCAAGAAAACAAGGTTTTTCTCTCAAAGAGGCAAAAGTTTAAGCTAAGAACATAAGAGAATAAAAGTTCGGATAACAATTAGGTCTAACAAGTATTTATAGTGAATAGTGATCGAACCGGGTCAACCCGGAACAAACCGGGTGTTGACCCGGTTTTTGGCTCGGCTAAGTGTTTGCATCGGACTGTTGTCCGATGCACCTAACCGATGCGAACAAGGGAGAAATAGGGCCGAAGCTCCAACGTGCTTGCATCGGTTTGTTGCTCGATGTCCTCTGTCCGGTGTAAACTCCAGGGTGCTTTGCATCGGACTATTGATCGATGCTCTCTTTCCGATGCAAGTCACGAAGTTTCCGAGTGGTTGTGCATCGGGTTGTTGATCGATGCCGTCTGTCCGATGCAGCTCGTGTCGTGAACTCGAGGAGGCTCACATCGGTTTGTTGTCCGATGGGCTGCAAACCGATGCGATGCCAGACGATTCTTCCTTCTTGTTCTCCAACTTCTCTTTGACTCCAAGCTGTCCACCAATCTCCAAATGGTCTCCTTAACCTCCAAGATACCTAAGATAAACTCCAAATGCAACAAAATATGCAAAGACTATGCAAGGAACTCCTAGAACTCTAAATGGTCAAAATGCAACACAATGATGCTTAATTAGATTCCTAAATGACAAGAAACTTACACTAAATGGAGGGGAATATGATGCAAAATATAGACATATCAATTGGCTGATCAAGATGACATTCAGCCTCAACATGGACCAGCTGGTGGGGGTAATGGAAACCCCAACCATGCCCAAAGACCACCAAGGATCATAGGTGCGGGTGATGCACCAAAGACCACCAAGGATCATAGGTGCGGGTGATGCACCAAACACTCACCACAATCGTTTTGGCATCACCCCTCCTCCGGTGCAAAACAACAACTTTGAGATCAAGCCGGGCTTCATCCCAATGGTCCAGAACAGTAAATTCCACGATCTTGCATTGGAAGATCCCTTAGAGCACTTGGACAACTTCGAGCAAGTGTGTGGCATGATCAAAATCAATGGGATCTCCGAAGACAGCTTCAAGCTTCGGTTGTTCCCATTCTCTCTTGGGGACAAGGCTCGCCATTGGGAAAAGATCCTACCTCAAGGCACCATCACATCTTGGACATATTGCAAGAAGGCCTTTCTCTCAAATCTCTTCTCTTCTACAAGAACAACTCGGCTAAGAAGTGAAATCAGTGGCTTTGCACAAAGGCAAAACGAGACCTTTAGTGAAGCCATGGAAAGATTCAACGACTACACCATTGCATGTCCTCATCATGGTTTCACAGAGGAGACACTTCTTAGCACTAACTACAGAGGAGCTTTTCCATAGATTCGTCTACTACTTGATACCGCAAGCAAAGGAAACTTCCTTGGACAAGAAGTGACCGCGGGTATGGAGCTTATCGAGAACTTGGTGTTGAGTGATGGCAACTACTCTGAGGACTATGACCGAGCACCAAGAGGTACCGAGATGGAGTCACACAGGAAGGAGCTGAAATCCCTTCATGAGAAACTTGACAAGATGATGTTTGCAAGCCAAAAGCATGTACACTTTGTGGGGGAAGCTTCAGACGTGTTTGAAGAGGGGTGTCACGAGGACCTTGAGGAAGCGAATTGGGTTGACTACGATAAGCAACAGGGGTATGTTCCAAGGTATCAAGGCAACAACAATCTCTCATAACGAAGCACAAATGTGGAAAACCCCAAGGACCAACTATACCCATCACAACAAGGAAAACCATTTGTTCCTTACAACAAGAGTGGGTTTACACAAAACAGTGCGTATCAAGGCCGGAGACAAGGCAACTATCAAGGGCAACAATAGCAAGGGAACAAGAGTTACCCTCCTGGTTTTGTGCCACAGCAGCAATAAGTGCAAGCTCCACTTCAAGATCCGGTCCAAGCTATGTTTCAACAATTGCTTCAAGGGCAAGCATCTACAAATTAGAAATTTGTGGATATCAACAATAGGATGGACTCTTCTCTTACTGAGGTATCTACACAGATCTCTCAAATGAACAACAAGATAAGGAAACTTGAGAAAGGGAAAGCAAGTACAAGCGGACAAGGCAGCTTACCCGGCAAGTGTGAACAAAATCCGAAGGAATATGCATATGCGATCTTGTTAAGGAGTGGAAAACAGCTACCACAACGATCTATGCTTGAAAACAATGAGGACATTGTGGTTCAAGAGGGGGAGAATGATCAAGAGATCATCTTTGACATTGTCTACATTGAAAGACCAAAGAAAGGGGGTGAAGCGGTCTTGGAGAAGAGAGTGGAGAAAGTTAACAAGGAGAAAGAAGCTTTCATTCCTCCACCATACAAACCGAAACTTCGCTTCCCTGGCCGTTTCAAGAAGCAGCTGATTGAGAAGCAAAGGGCCTTGTTTGAGAAGCACTTTAGGAACGTTGAGCTGAAATTGCCATTGGTTGATTGTTTGGCTATGGTGCCTAAGTATGCAAAGTTTTTGAAAGACACTCTTGCCAAGAAAGTCAAAGAAGGCAAAGGAGAGGTAATGGTGTTGAGTCAGGAGTGCAGTGCTATCATCCATAAAGAAATAGCTCCAAAGAAGTTAGGAGATCCAGGCTCATTCACCATACCTTGTACTCTAGGTTCATTGAAGTTTGATAATTGCTTGTGTGATCTTGGAGCAAGTATAAACCTCATGCCTCATTCCATTGCCAGGAATTTGGGATTCACGACGTTTAAGAAGTGTAGGATATCTCTTATCCTTGCTGATTGAAGACCTACCCGTGAGGATAAGCAACGTGAGTGTCCCCACGAACTTTGTTGTTCTTGAAATGGACGAAGAACCCAAGGATCCCCTAATCCTTGGGAAACCATTTTTGGCAACTGCTGGAGCCATAATTGATGTCAAGAATGGCAAGATTTCGCTGCACTTGGGCAAGGACATCAAGCTTAACTTTGATATCAATGAGGTTTTGAAGAAACCGATAATTGATGAACAAGTTTTCTACATAGAAGCTTTGGATGCATTGGCCGATGAGTTGCTTGAAGAGTTAGCACAAGAAGATCATCTACAGCTGGCCCTGACAACGAAGTGTGGGAAGTTTGGTTACCTAAATGAACAGACTCATGAGTATGTGCGCATGCTAGACTCTCGCGTGATTGAGAGAGAGGGTGAAGGCTGCCTCGAGATCGAAGGGACGATCGACCAAGACAACTTGATCCGTTCAGAGAATGACTTGTTGAATCGATACCCTACTCGATCTATATCCGATCGACCAAGGCAATCAAATGAAGATACTCGATCTGTGCTAGATCGACAGAGCGATCGACCGGTTGACTCGATCTCTGAGGTTCAGACGGTTGGAGAAGGTAGCTTGAAAGTACATGACTCGGGTTCAAGAAAGGAATATGAGGACAGCAACCTCAACACAAGCCAAGAGGAGGACTGAAGTGAGCTGCTAGCCCCGAAGGTGGACCTCAAGCAACTACCAATTGGGCTAAGGTACGCTTTCTTAGGACCAAATGAGACCTACCCGGTCATTGTTAATGATAATCTAAATGATGATGAGTTAGACTCACTCCTTAGGGAGTTGAGAAAGTATAGGAAGGCAATTGGGTACTCTCTCCGTGACATCAAGGGCCTTTCACCATTACTTTGTACTCATAGGATTCATTTAGATGATGAGAACACTTCTTCAATAGAATACCAAAGACGCTTGAACCCGAACTTGAAAGAAGTGGTTAAGAAAGAAATTCTTAAACTTTTAGAGGCCAACGTGATATACCCCATAAGTGACAGCACGTGGATCTCACCGGTTCATGTGGTTGCCTAAAAAGGGTGGTATCACAGTTATAAGAAATGAGAATACTGAACTAATACCTTCTAGGACCATCACGGGATATAGGATGTGTATAGATTATCGAAAACTTAACAAGGCCACTAGGAAAGACCACATTCCACTGCCATTCATTGACCAAATGCTTGAAAGATTAGCCAACCACCCCTATTACTATTTTCTAGACGGTTATAGTGACTTCTTCCAAATCCCCATTCACCCTAATGATCAAGAAAAGACAACCTTCACTTGTCCCTATGGAACTTATGCGTATAGGAGAATGTCTTTTGGTTTATGTAATGCTCCTGCCACGTTCCAAAGATGCATGATGTCTATATATTCGGACTTAATTGAGGAGATGGTTGAGGTCTTCATGGATGGCTTTTCCGTGTATGGCTCTTCCTTCTCCCTTTGTTTGTCCAATTTGTGTAGGGTACTCAAGAGATGTGAGGAGACCAATCTTGTGCTCAATTGGGAGAAGTGCCACTTTATGATCACAGAAGGGATTGTCCTTGGTCACAAGATCTCAGAAAAGGGGATTGAAGTGGATAGAGCAAAGGTGGAAGTGATGGTCACTTTGGCGCCTCCGGTTAACGTGAAAGGGATAAGGAGTTTCTTTGGGCATGCCGGCTTCTACAGGAGGTTTATCAAGGATTTCTCCAAGCTAGCACGTCCCCTCACAAAGCTACTATGCAAGGAAGCTGAGTTCCACTTTGATGAAGAATGCCACCAAGCGTTCAGAACCATCAAAGACGCGCTAGTAACCGCACCTATAGTTCAAGCTCCGAATTGGGATTTGTCCTTTGAGATAATGTGTGATGCAAGTGACTATGATGTAGGGGCTGTCTTGGGTCAGAGAAAGAACAAGAAGCTGCATGTGATTTACTATGCGAGTCGTACCTTAGATGACACACAAGTGAAGTATGCAACCACCGAGAAAGAGCTTCTAGCCGTGGTCTTTACTTTTGAGAAGTTTAGATCTTATTTGGTGGGTTCCAAAGTCATTATATACACTGATCATCCAGCCTTAAGATACATCTACTCCAAGAAAGATACCAAGCCGAGACTCTTAAGATGGATCCTTCTCATGCAAGAGTTCGACATGGAGATCAAAGACAAGAAGGGTATAGAAAACGGTGTGGCGGATCATCTTTCAAGGATGAGGGTTGATGATAACTTGCCTATGGATGACTCGCTCCCTGAAGAGCAGCTCTTGATGGTTAACACCGTGGTATGTGCAAGGCTAGAGGAAAATCTTGAAGAAGTCTTGAGCATAAAGGAAGATAATCTCCCTTGGTACGCGGATATAGTCAACTACTTGGCTTGTGGAGAAGAGCCTACTCACTTGGACCACTACCACATGAAGAAGTTCATGAGGGATGTTTTTCACTACTTTTGGGACGACCCTTACCTATACAAGAGGTGTGTGGATAGCCTATACCGAAGATGTGTCACAAGGGAAGAAGCAAGAGAAATCCTTCTCAATTGCCATGGTATGACTTATGGTGGCCATTTTTCTTCATTCAAGACGGCTACCAAGGTTCTACAAGCTGGTTTTTGATGGCCTACACTATTCAGGGATGCACATGAGTTCATTAAGTCGTGTGAAGCTTGCCAAAGGGCTGGAAACATAACCAAAAGGAATGAGATGCCGCAAGTACCCATTTTCGAAGTGGAGGTCTTTGACGCTTGGGGAATTGATTTCATGGGGCCATTTCCATCATCATATGGCAACAAATACATTCTTGTAGCAGTGGATTATGTGTCTAAGTGGGTTGAAGCCATAGTCTCACCAACCAATGATTCAAGGGTAGTAATCAAGCTCTTCAAAACAATCATTTTTCCAAGATTCGGAGTTCCTAAGGTGGTGATTAGTGATGGAGGCAGCCACTTCATCAACAAAGTTTTTGAGGGACTTTTGAGGAAGCATGAAGTTAAGCACAAGGTGGCTACGCCTTCACCCTCAAACAAGTGGCCAAGTGGAAGTTTCAAATCGGCAAATCAAAGCCATCTTAGAAAGAACGGCAGGTGTGACTAGGAAGGATTGGGCGAGCAAGCTTGATGAAGCTCTTTGGGCGTATAAGACAGCCTACAAGACTCCCATTGGTACCACTCCTTTCAACCTCCTTTATGTAAAATCTTGTCATCTCCCTGTGGAGTTAGAGCACAAAGCGCTTTGGGCTGTGAAGCAAGTGAATTTCAGTCTCAAGACAGCTCAAGAGAGAAGACTAGTGCAACTTAATGAGCTTGATGAGTTGAGGTTGGATTCTTATGAAAGTGCCAAGATCTACAAAGAAAGAACCAAAGCCTTTCATGACAAGAAGCTGGTACTTAAGGAGCTCAAAGAGGGAAGCCTGGTGTTGCTCTACAACTCTCGGCTGAAGCTGTTTCCCGGGAAGCTCAAGTCTAGATGGTGTGGACCGTTTGAGATTGAGGAGGTGCTACCATATGGGGCGGTCACTTTGATTGGTACAGTAGGAGAAAGATTCACGGTAAATGGGCACAGAGTCAAACCCTACATGGCGAGTGACTGCGGCAAGGAGAGCACCACACTGGTTCTCCAAGATCCCCCACCTGCCTAACCAAGTAAAGTCGAGCTAGACGACGTTAAACAAGCGCACTTGGGAGGCATTCCCATGACTATCATTGTATATATTTTTGATTAATTTTTTTTTCAACATTATGCTTTTTAGTTTAAGTGTGTAGGTACAAGGAGTTGGAGATGAGAGGTCATGATCTTGGATTTACAAAAGGGAAGGAAAAGAGAGCAGCGGCAAAAGATCGAGTGACGGATTGATCAGATTTCTCGATCTCTATCAAGAGATCGATGAGACTATCGACCAAGCCAGTCGATCTAGACGAGATCGAGTAAGACGATCGAGTGAATCAGTCGATTTGGAGCGGATGACCCACCCATGCGTTTAGCTTGAAATACGAACGGGGTGTGGATCGACTGGTCTCACTCGATCTTCGAACTTAGAGCGATAGCAAGATCGATCAGCCTTCTCGATCTCTATACAGAGATCGATTAGACGATCGATCAACATACTTGATCTCATTTAGAACGACCTCGCGATCAACTAAGGAGCCCGATCTAAGGAACATGACCAAAACCACAAAGGGTCCTAAAACGAGACGAACAGTCGATCTGAGACTCGATCTAAATCAAATCGAGTCGACGATCGATCCAGACACGCGATTCTAGGCGGAACGGGCATGAGATCGAGGTCAAGATCGACCGATTTGACTCGATCTCATGCCAAGGTCAGTTTAAATTTCCCCCTTGTTTCTCTTTTCCTCTCATTTTGAATTTGAATTATGGTCAAGGACAGCATCTTTGACCATGAAAAACGTGCCTTGACCACAATTTTCGAAAACCACTTGCTTGCATAATTCCAAAAAAATTTCTTTAAATAAGACCATACCTCACTCTCTCTCTACACTTGCATAAAAACATAAATTTTTGAAAATAGAGTGTGAGATTTGTTTTTGCAAAGAAAAGGGCATCTATTCTCCATCTTGTTTCAAGGTATTTCGAATTTTTGAATTTAATATTCATATTTTCAAAAATTTCCTTTTTATTGGGAGAATTAGAAGTTATTTGATAGAGATTAGGAATAATTTTTAGAAATATCTAGATATTAGAGAAATTTTATTGATTTGGTCATATCTCAAGAGAATTTCCTATTTTATTTACTGATATATTTGAAACTATCCCTAAAAATCTAGGACTTATGTGCATTAGAGTTTTCTCTTGACCTTGTTTTTGCTATCTCATTCGCCACCTATTCTCACTTTCTCCTTGAAGGTTTGAATTTCAGGTACCATGAGACACAAGAAGAGAAGCAGAGAAACGACACAAGAAGAGACACAACAAGTGGTGGAAGAAAGGGTTAAGTGGAGTAAGGAGGAGAAGAGCGCAAGGGAGCGTTTGGAAAGGTTGCGGTTGGAGCCCACAAAGTTTGCAAGTAGGGATCTCTTGTAAAAGATGGGGTTGTTGGAGGACTTTGATCTGCTTCTCATAGACATGGGATTGGCTTGCCTCTCAAGGATGGATTGTCCAACCTACCCCGAAGCCACGCTCCACTTCCTTTCAACCTTGGATTTCACATATGAAAATCCGAGTATCAAGACTCCATCCGAGGGGCATATCACGTTCAAGATAAGGAGGCAAGCTTACCACCTCTCTATCTCTGAACTTTGCCAAGCCTATGGTCTCAAGGCTGAAGCCTCACTTGTGGAATTCCCACAGCTCAAATCAGCAAATTCTCTATGGGACTTGGTGAGCGATGGAAACTACGGGCACAACACCGCCAAAATCAAGAAGGTGCAGAATCCTGTGCTAAGGTACTCCCTCAAGCTGCTGGCCAACACGTTTAGTGGGAGATCCACAACCTCAACAGTGACCAGGAACGAGTTATGCTTCCTCTTCCAAGGAGTGAAGAAAATAGTGTGCAATGGTGAGGAGAATGAGAGCCCTTTGACGGATGAGCTTGGAGACAACGTCAACTACGACTGCATCTTGGCCTCCTCTTTGGTCAAATACAAGGCAAAGCGAGCTCTGCTCTAATTGGAGGGTTCCTCACGCCATTGTACATACAAGCCGGAGTACCCTTAGCTGATTTTGAACCTTGTGCAGAGCGCGCCTACATGGATGAGATCTATATGCGCAACACGGATTCCTTGAGACATACTCTAGCTCCAGGGTTATACGCCTACTTGTTCTCCAACCATACCAATGAGAAGAAAGTTTGTATTCTGCCCAGTCCCCAAGAGACGCATCTACAAAGCATTGGGACAATAGAGTTCCTACCTAATGATGAAGAATGCTTTGCGCCTCTTGGAGGCACAGTAGCTCCACCTCAGCTCACTTACACACCATCAGAGTCACCTCCTACTGATGCTGAGATGCCACCAAGCTTTGAACTCCCCAAGTTGGACTATGAGCCGCGCACCAAGGCAGAAAAGTTCCTTGCCTTGGTTGTGGAGATCCAACGCAAGGTGAACAAGTGGCAAGGGAAGATGATTAAGAAGCTGGTGAAGAAGATCAAGGTCCTTCAGGGATGACATTGAGTGAAGAGGTTGATCAAGGGGGATATACAATGAGAAGACACTCAACCGGAGGCTTTGAGATCCGTGAGCCGCAAGAAGGTGATCGAGCTGGACGTCTTTCTCTTCACCAATCACCAACCACGAGCAAAGGCAAGGAGATAGTAAAAGATACTCCAAGAAGGAGCAGGAGGACTGGGGTAACCTCAAGCTCCAGTCATGCCTAGCTTTAAGGTACCAAACAACAACCCTTGTATATACCATGCATCTTTTTATTTTTTGCTTTGGATTTTGGTCTCCTCTTGGACTTGTTTGACACCGAGACGTTGTCATTCAAGTTTGGGGGAGAATGTGTGCTTTGACATATTTTATTTGGATCTTATTTTACTTTTGGCATCTTGAGTCTTCATGCATCCATCTAAGTGCATAGAAAAATACAAAAAAATCAGAAACATTTTCAAAAAATTCAAAAAAATTCATGTAGCTTGAATTTACATTATAGAATATTGTAGGATTGAGTCTAGAATTTTTATCATTTAGGATTGCATTCATATGCATTGGGAGCAATGATGAGCCTATCCATGTAGATTGTTAAACTTTTGTGATCAATTCAATACCCTACTTATAGTTCTTTGATGCTTGTGAATAGATTTGAAAGTAAGGAAGAACCATACTTGGACCACCTCACTTGTCACTAGTTTTTAGTCGAAAATAGGTCTTGAAATTGATAGCCAACTCTACTCACTTAAACCAAATTTTGACATTTAATTATCATGCTTGCATTGGAAATAAATTCATGGATTAAAATACTTGAGCTTTCTTATCCACTTTGCCACCCTTTTGCTAGATCAAGTAGCACTCCTACCATAACCAACCTCCTTTGAAGCCAATTGTTCTTGTGTGATTATTTGTGAGACCTTTATTTCGATTGAACCTAGCATAAAGTGTTAGGTTTGGGACGACAAGTATAGGTTTTCATGTAGATTCTAGCCTTGCATTTTGGGGCTAGCTTTAGGCTTAGGATTTGGGGGTTTGTTGGCCGTGGTACTATATGTTGTTGGGTGGAAAAGTGTGAAAAAGAAGAAGTGATGAATAAGGGGCTTGGGGAAAATAAGGCGAAGAATGGTTTGAAATGGAGAGTCTTGGGTTTTAAAAGGAAGAGCTCTAAGTAAATAAAAAGAAAATGCTAGGTGGCCTTAAGAAATCAAAAAGAGCCGAAAAGGGCCAAAGAAAAAAAATATATACGCTTATACAAGGCTACCTAGAGATCAAAGAAGAGCTAAGTTGATAAGAACAGACTACTGCATTCACCGAAAATGATAGGTTGAAGAAGTTCCCCTTAGATCTTTGAAAAGGAGAAAATGTGTTTGAATTTCAATGGGTTTAGCAAGGCACAAAGAGCCTTGGGGAAGAGGGTAGATTCTAGAGGGTTGAGTGAGCAAAAATAAAATGAATGAGAGGGGTATAGGATCATTGATAGCGTTTCAGGTAGATGAAAATCTATACTTGTATGCATCACTTGTTTCTTACCTTTAGCATTATGCATATGGTTCAATCTTTCTTGAGTGTTACCCTTACTTAAATGCAAAAAAACCGGATGAATTGAGATCATTTTTATCTCAAAACCCATTCCCTTAGCCATATGAATTTACTTACCTTGCAATGTCATGATTCACGGTTTCACACTTAATGAATGTTAAAGAGTTTGCTTGATAGGGAGGCTTGTTTAGATTGGATTCTTAGTGCACTTAAATGTTGAGATGGGCATGGCTAACTCTTTTGGAGTAGGATAGATTCACATGCATCCTAGAATTAAGAACTAGGATATTAAGTTGATCATTATTGTTTGCAATCTTGGATATTGAGCTCCCACTTTTAAACCTCTTTCCCTTGCTTGGATTTTGTTTGCTTGAGGGCAAGCAAAAGGCAAGTTTGGGGGAGTTGGTGTATTCATATATTTCATACATTTAGCTTGCATTTTGAACATAAATTGCATACATATTTCATTCATACTTAGGGAAATTGTAGCTTTTGTTCCAGCTTAGGTCCTAAGGCATTTTGCACTAGCATTTGCATGTTTCTTGCATTCTTGCATCATATTCAGGTTGTTTTGGATACACTGGAGTTATGGAGGGTGCGTAGACATGCTGAGGATCAAAAAGGAGTCAATGGACACTTGGGAGAACTCGGGCAGCAAGCAAAGGAACCGAGATCGAGCTAAGGATCGAGTCAGGCAGGTCGATCTTGAGAAAATCGACCACAAGATCGAGTCACAAGGCCATTCCGAGGAAGAAGATCGAGGTCAGAGATCGACCGAGATGATCGAGCGCGAGCACGGACGCGGAAGAAGAACGAGAGCTAGATCGAGCTCAAGACTCGATCATCCAAAGATCGAGTAGGCGATGGACAGAGGCACCCGATCTCTCCGATTGTAACAACTAGGCGATCGAGCAAAGAAAGGCATTCTATACTCGAGATCGAGCAAGAGATCGACGACCGAGGTCGATCTCTAACCTTATCCGGACAGCTCACATTTTGGAGTTTAGTGAGGGGACCATTTCCCTTTTGGTATAAAAGGTCCTTGACCTATTTTTGGCAAAGGGATCCGAAATTTACGTTTTGTCTCCTCCTTATTTGAGCAAAACCTCCATTGTTAGTCTTTTAAGCTTTTATAGTTTATGTACACCTTAATCTTTTCTTTAATCTTAAGGACTTGTCTTAATCGTTTAATCATGTTTAGCCTTCTTTCCTTTACGTTTTCAAGCATTTTAATAATGCATAGTGAGTAGTAATCTTTTGGGTTTTCGGTTTGGGGTGATTAAGGGGTTTAAAGGTTTAAGCTTGGGTCTTTTTCTTGTTCTTAAAACCATTCTCTTCTTGGATTTGGGCGTTTAAGGCCTAGAGGATCTCGAGAGAGACATCTTTGATCCAGGAATTTCCTTGTCCTAGACAGATTTAGGAGATCCCTTAAATCAAAATCCAAGAGACTAATCTATCATTTCCCAAACGCCATGGTTCCTTAGGTGATTAGTTAAGCCACTATTTGAGATCTATGCATCATGCTCTTCATCCTTTCTTTCCACCACGATCAATGGGTTAGGAGGAAGGGATGAAGAAGGCTTCATACCAAACGCCATGGATGAAGCTAGCCTTAGCCTCTCAAGGCTTAGAGAAAGCACAAAAAACTAGTAGTCTTGCCTTTTAATTCTTTAGAAGTAACTTTCTAGTTGTTTAACCCCCTGGTCGGGATTTTAAAATAGTTTTCAAGTTTAGTAGATCATCATAAGTAGTTTATTTCGAATTATTCACCCATTTAATCCGAATCTGCTTAGCTTTACCAAAAGTTCTTGTATTCTTGGTATCCTTTCAAACCTCCCAAGTTGGATTGACCCTTACGTATTGCGATGACATGAGCATGCTAAAGGCTTTGACAAACACAAAAGAGACATGTTATCACAGGTATACTGTCGTANTATCATATTTCGCACCCTGGTAGAAGTTAAGAGTCAGTAGATTTTTATTTCTAGTTTTTAAAATTCGTCTCAAGTCATTAGCAATTTCCTGTTTTGTCTGTCTTTAGTTTTATATTTTCTAAAATTAGTAGTCGTGCCTTTTAATTCTTTAGAAGTAGCTTTGGAGTTGTTTAGCCCCCTGGTCGGGATTTTAAAATAGTTTTCAAGTTTAGTAGATCATCATAAGTAGTTTATTTCGAATTATTCACCCATTTAATCCGAATCTGCTTAGCTTTACCAAAAGTTCTGGTATTCTTGGTATCCTTTCAAACCTCCCAAGTTGGATTGACCTTTAAATATTGCAATGACATGAGCATGCTAAAGGCTTTGACAAACACAGAAAAAGCGTGTTATCACCCTCTCAAGAAGATGTTTCTGGCTCCGGGTCTTCCTCGAACCTTGAGCTTCTTTTCCGGCTTTTGCAAGTTCGTAGAGATGAAGTATCTCTCGCGTGGTCTCATCACTCTCATGGAAGTAATACCCGATCAGATGCTCCTTCCATGCTGCAGTAAAAGATGTCCGGAGGAAGGCTTTCCACCACCTTGTTGAATTCTGCAAGGTCTTCTCTGCTGATCAGGTCGCAAACCTTCCCGACCTTCTTGTATCTATGAACGTCCATGATCTTAGTCGTGGTGGCATTGAATCTCGCCTGCATGAAGTGGCACTTGATGATGCCAACGCCTTCCTTGCTATCCTTGAAGTACTCCATATCGCCTTCCTTCTTCCACGCTTCATCGAACCCAACATATATCGGGATCTTCATTGCCTTTTTATGGAACTCGATCAGTTTTTCTCTTTTGATGCGATACCCGAACCGTGATTCTTTCTGGATCCTCCTGCTGTCTGATCGGGAAGTCAAGGTTTCACCTTGTGCTGGCTCCGTAGATGATCTTCCATGGTCTGGAGATGTGGATGTTTGGCGCGGTTGATGGTTCGACAAGGTGAATATGCTATGAACGTGGTTTGCCCTTAGAATGGCATCTCGATTTACTTCGAAGCGGGTAATGGCGTTGCATGGTGCAATGATAACTTACTTGAGTTTGACACTCGACCGGCCGCCTGGTGCCACGTCTTCCTCGCTTGAAGAATCAGAGGTCTCTTCGCGTTCTCTCGTGGGGCAACTCACGACTCTATTGAAAGAGGGTAGCATGTCGACGAACTCTTGTTGGTCTCTGGCGAGTCTTTCGAACTTGTCGCTGCTTCTTTCTAGCTCCAAGGCAATGCCCTCGATTGCCCTGCTTTTGCTGCTGGTCTGGCTCTTGATCGCGAGACGGCCTTCTCTTGCCTCTTCTATGTATCTTCCGAGATGATCTTTGACTTCATCAACGGCTTCCTTAGTCTCTTCGAGCTCGCAGCCGTACCCTCGGATTCTTCGTTTGATCTGGGTCAGGTTGTAGTCATGGCATCCTAACCCTTCTTCTATCTTCAGCAACTTGTTGTGGTCCCTTAAAGCTTGGGTCTCAAGTTTCTTGACCTGATCTGCGATGTCTTGCACCTTGCGAGATATCTCGGCTTGCATTGAATTGTTACGGGAATGGGAAGACTTCTCGGATTCAGCTCCGCGATCCATGATGATTTTCATCAACTCCGTGAGCTGGTTCAATCGCTGATGCGGGAAAAAGGGTGGTACCTTATGGTCGTGGTGAGGAAGAACAGAGGTTTGGCGATGAGAACTTTCGTCCTCATCTCGCACTAGGGGCGCGGGTTCTTCCTCAGGCGTGAAGTGCTCGTGGGGTGGTGGCGTCGGAGGTGGTCTCAGAGAATGGTGCAGAGACTCCGCAGGTGGGTGTGTGTTCGGAGGGATGTAAGGATCGATCCTTGTGCGCTCCATAGTGTGGTGGTTCCTGAAACTCATAGAAACAAGTCTAGAAGTTAGAGAAAAAGAATGTCTTTGAGTTGTGATCCTGACCTTTGCTTTGGACAGCGAAACGTAACCTCCCCGGCAACGGCACCAAAAGCTTGATGGGGTCTAAATAGTCGTCCGAGATTGGAGGATTTTTTTGGGGACTCGTCAAAGCTTTGAATTTGTAGGACCCTAAGCTACAAGTGCACAGCGTGCGTTGTAGTACTTAGGGTATCGATCCATAGAGAGGAGGTCAACTGCAAAACAGAGAATCAGGGCAACCTAAGATGCAGGGAACTGGGGTTTTGAGGATTGTGTCACGGTTTTGCAGAAAAGAAAGAAAGCAATATCACGTCTTATATAGAAGAGGTTGTCAATCAATTATATAACCAACGGGAAAAGGAAAATTAACTTAAAAGCTTGTAAAAAGGAAATCAGGTGAGCAGTGCAGAAAAAGTAAATATTGAAGTGCGTAAATCTCGAGTTGTAAAGCAGATGGGGGAAACACGTTGGGGATCTTCTCGGGAAATCTAAGGGGTTCTAACTAGAAATCAAACTCACAAAAGTTAAGCAAACGAGACTAGGCGATTTTTCCTAAACTGATTCACTGGTTTTAACGACCTAACTCTGACAAGCAAGATCGATCTATGTGAACCTATTTCGCAGGTATACTATCGTATCTTGTTCCCTAAACAAACACGCAATAAGATCGGGACGATAAACATTCACGACACCTTGCTGACCACGCATAAACACCCCAGGAATGATGCGCTCTACCCTACTAGGTCTGGACCCGAGATTCAGGACGTTAGCCGCTCTCGAAATCCTGCGATTAGACACTATTTCATGACGCTAGACTCATGCAATAAGAACATGTATTGTAAGAAAGAAAACCCTAATCTTCAGCCTAAACGATTGGTTTAAAAACAGTTAATAAAATTCCCCATAGATCTCCTTAAAGAACACCCAACGAAAGTAAACTACTCAGACATGAAAGAAGGAGTAGAAAACGTGATTGGTAAATCGATAAGAAACAAAGAGGGTTCAAGATGAAATCAATCTCCCTCGAAGAACAAAGTGAAAAACGCGAATATGAGATTTGCAGCCACCAAAAGAATTCTGTAACTTAGAGTATTTCGTGATGCTCTAAAAAACCCTAAACAACGAGTATATATAGGTCTTCAAGTCCCCTTGCTTGTGGATTAGGTCTTGGCTTGCATAAGACGGCTGCGGGTTTAAGTTGGGATTCAAATGGGCTCAGGAACCGCAAGTGGCGTGGCCGCGTGAGCGACCGGCCGTGGCGCGGCCACTGGTCGTCTGGCTAGGCCATGGCGCGGCCAGCTTGGCTTTCCGGGTGCTTGACGGACCTTCTTGCTTCTTTCATAACTTGAGATCCAACCATGAAATTGTTCTCAAACCAGTTCGAGGTGCAAGACAGCTGATAAGGCTACGTTGTCTCCAAATATGAGCTTGATCTTGTGGTGGAAAGACCTTCGTTTGATGTTGAACTTTTGTCCTCGAGCACTATTTCCGGAAATGTCCATTTTGCTCCAAAATACGCGTCTTTTGCTAAGATTACCTGAAAAGAGTCTTGAACAACCAAATACTCGAAATCTAGTGTTTATGCATTAAAACCTTAGTGAAAGGCTTATTAAAGCACTCACTTATGATAGTAAAAACGGGTAAAATATGCATGTTATCAAAGAGCAAGACATAAACGAAGATACCTAATAGAAACTTTATCTTTATCAACCTAACAAAATCGACCTATTATTAAACCCCTTTGAAAACTCCCTTTAAACCCAACTAAATGGCTACTCGTTCATGGGAACGAGAGACATCCTTCGAGACATAAAAAGTTGTGAATTGTATTGAATAAGAAACGGAGCTAGAAAACTTCTCCAAAGGAAATCCAATTGAAGAGATCTTATTAAAGAATTCAAAAGCAAAGAATCTAAGAACAATAGATGAAAAGAGAAGGAAAGAAAGGCGGTGGCTGCTGAAGAAATCTCTCTCGAGGTCTTCGTCTCCGGGCGCCGTCGATCTCTCTCTCTCTCCCTCTCTCTCTCTCTCTCTCTCTCTCTCTCTCTCTCCGGCGGCGTGAAAAGTGTTTCCCCAAAAGCTCTTCTGTAAAAGTCCCCCTTTTGTGAAGCCTTCGGGGTCCTTTATATAGGCCTTCATGTCTTCATAAGTGGGCTTTGCGTTTTAACCTCGGGAAATATCAAATAAGTGCAAACGGGCTCGGGATGGGCTGAACTTCCCTGCCCGCTCGAGTGACCAGGCGTGGGCCGGCCATTGGTCTTCTGAACATCCCTGGCGAGACCAGCCTTCTTCTGAGGATGTGTCTGACGAACCTTCTTGCTTCCTTCATAACTTGAGATCCAACCGTGGGATTGAACTCAAACCACATCGAGGTGAAAGACAGCTGAAAATGCTATCTTGTCTTTAAATATGAGTTTGATCTTGTGGTGGGAAGGTCGTCATTTGATGTTAAACTTATGTCTCGAACACTTGTCCTGGATATTCCCGTTTTGCTACAAAATGTATGCTTTTTGTCCAATTTCCCTGAAATGACTCTTGAGACTAGGAAAGGTGGAAATCACTTTAAAACCATTGAAAACCGGGTTAAAACACTTGTAAAGGATCTTGAAATGATAGGTTTTAGGAGTAAAATATGAGTGTTATCAATGGTAGCAAGTAAAAAAAAGGTAAATAAACGACAAGCAAGCAAACAAGACATTGGGTTTCGGGGAATTCCCAAGGTATCACAGTTCAATTAAACAAGTAATTAAAACAGAGAAGATCGATAGAATTCTAGTACTCGGATCTAGACTAACATATTCCCATAGTATTAATCACGAAATCGAAAATTGACAAACCTACTCCCATAGTATTAGCCATGAAATCTATCAACTTAAATGACTAAACTCCCGTTCAATCTTCTAAGTATCTAAAAAACTTCATTTCACAAGTTCTCTAAACGCTTTAGATCCACTCTCGTTGTCTAAAGTTATTTTCTCATATAAATGAGTGCAATCGATTCAACAACACTTTCGGTGAGTAAATCAACCAAATTGCAGCAACAATATTATCAATCAAACCACTAGAAGAAACACAAATCTAGATGAAGAACTCTAAAGACAAACTCTAATCTAGCAACCTTGTAATCAACCCATGAATCCATTTTGAAAACCCTTAAACCCAACAAACGAATCTACCTTAACATGATTGGGGCGAATAAAGGCGAAAGAGATGAATGCATGCTTGAACTAAAAAAAAAAAAATTGGAGGGTTCGAGAGAAGATCTCTCTCCCCCTCGGAGAGGAAGAACAAAAACGTGAAAAAGCTTTATGCGGCTATAAAACTTTGGTGTCTGCGTTTCTATGTTGGAGGCTATCAAAGATCACGAAAACAATGAGTATATATTAGTATTTATAGGTCTTCAGGTCTTCTTAGGCGTCACTTAGGTTTCTTTTTAGTTTGACAGCAATTGGGCTTGACGGACTTGCAAACGGGCTTCAAAAACGGGTTTTATGTTGGCCTTGCCACGGACTGCTCATGGCCCGCCCACATAGGGTCTGGCACATGAGGAAGTGGCTGTGGCATGGTGGAGAGTTCTCTGGCCACGTTCAGGAGCCTTTGTGGTGCGACCATTGGTCTTGCAACTTATGCGCTTGCTTCTCCCGCGAGACTGCATAACATATCTTCAGTAAAAACTTCATAACTCTAGATCTAACCGTTAGTTTTCCTTAATAACACTTGGATATGAAAGCTAACATTCTCCTCTATTTGGTTTCCAAATTTGAGAAAGATCTCGTGGTGAAAAAGTCTTGATCGGACGTTAAACTTCTGTCAGCTCGAATCTGTCCAAAATACCATCTTGCTCTAAAAAGCTCTTTTTGCACCTTTTTGCTACGTTAACTTGGAAAAAGTTTTGACTATACAAATACTCAAAAAAAACTATTAATGCATGAAAAACCGAGTCAAACACTTATTAAAGTGTTCACTTATGATAGCTAAAATGGGTAAAATATCGATGTTATCGGAGCTCGATGATTTCATCTTCATCCCTTTTAAGAATATGTTTTTCAATGGCAAAAGAGGTCACATGATAGAACTTTTTCCCATCGATATTGGCAAATGAAACTCGCCTATTTGGTTAATCCATGATCGCTCCTGCAATGGATAGAAATTGCCAATCCAAGATGAGAGGTGTAGCTTCTTCTTGGCGAGTTTTGACTATGTAGAAGTCTACAGAGATTCTACAATCGTCAATGATGATCGGAAGGTCATAAATGACTCCTTTCGCGGTTGTGAATGATTGATCCGCTAGACCAATCTTGAGCTCCATTGGGAAAACACACCTAATACCAAGTCTCTTTGCAGTGGTAGACGTCATGATGCTTACGCATGATCCCAAATCGCAGAAAGCATTCTTGAAAGTGTTACTTCGGATGTTGCAGGTCGTGAGGAATTGTCCACGGCTCAGGATCTTATGGAGATTTTGGATTTGCCTCCCTGTTATGGCGCGGTTGAAAAGGTTTTGAATGTCGGAGACCGTTGATACGGTGGGGTTTGTTACTTCAAGTTTTACCCCTAAGATAGCTGTAAGTGCACATCAATCACAGTAGTATATTAAGGGATCGAATCCACAGAGATTGTCGTTTTGCGAAAATCCTAGGATTTCTAACTTCTTTACACCAAAAGGGAAGTTGGGGATGTAGTGTGTCAAAGTTTGCAGAGGTAAAATCAAGCATCAGAAGAGAATTAAACGATTGTAAATCAATAGATAAAAGGTGTTGGGTTCAGGGGTATTCTCCAGGGTTCATGGATCGGATCTAACAAGCAATAGGATAAGTTCTAAATGATTTAATGGGTTAGGTTCTTAAGCTGAAACGGTCGACTATGACTACCCCGCGTTCGCAGATCTTGCCGCCTACGTTTGTCATACACTGCGGATATGACTTCTCATCCCACGATGCAAGACAACCGCGCATACATATCATTCACCTATTTGTAAACACTCACGGTGCGGTCCGTCGATATGCCTAAACATCCTACGGTGTGATCCGCTCGTTATCCTCTAGATCCAGACGATAGACCACACGTTCGTGTATCTAGTCGTCCTGGAATCAGTTGCTAATTGATCAGAGAAGGAAACATGCAATAAGAGCAAGACATAAACGAAGATACCTAGAAGAAACTCTATCTCTATCAACCTAGCGAAATCGATCCATGATTAAACCCCTTTGAAAAACCCCCTTAAAAACCCAACTAGATGACTACTCGTTCATGGGAACGAGAGACATCTTTGAGATAAGAAAGGTGCGAATTTTATTTAATAAGAAACAGAGTGAGAAAACTTCTTCAAAGGAAATCCAATGAAGAGATCTTCTTAAAGTATTGAAAAACAAAGAACTAAGAACAAAAGTTGAGAGGAGAAGGAAGAGGGAGTGGGCGGCTGCAGAAGAATTCTCTTTCGAGGTCTTCAACTCCGGGGGCCGTCGAACTCTCTCTCTTTCTCTCTCTATGCGGCGTTAAAGTGTTTTTGGAAAAGCTATCTGTGAGGTCACGCCCTTTGTGAAACCCTAAGGTCCCTTTATATAGGCTCTCCTGTCTTCAGAAAGTGGGCTTCACGATTTAACCTCGAGAAATTTCAAAAAAGTGCATAAGGGCTCGGGATGGGCCGGAATGGTCTGGCCGCGCGAGCGACCAGGCGTGGCACAGCCACTGGTCTTCTGAGGATCAGTGGCGCGGCCGTCCTTCTTCTGAGGATGTGCCTGACGGACCTTTTTGCTTCCTTCGTAACTTGAGATGCAAACGTGGGATTGAACTCGAACCACCTTGGGGTGAAAGACAGCTGAAAGGGCTATCTTGACTCCAAATATGAGCTTGATCTTGTGGTGGGAAGGTTGGCATCTGATGCTGCACTTATGGCTCCGAGCACTTGTCCTTGAAGTTTCTGTTTTGCTCCAAAATGTGTCCTTTTTGTCCAATTTCCCTGAAATGACTCTTAAGACTAGGAAACGCGGAAATCACTTTAAAACCGTTGAAAACCGGGTTAAAAACTTGTAAACGATCTTGAAATAATAGGTTTTAGGATCAAAATATGAGTGTTATCAACTCCCCCAGACTTAAACCTTTGTTTGTCCTCAAACAAAACGCAGATAAAATCTCGGAAAGAGGTTTGAAAATATAGGAACTAGCAAAAACTCAGCGACCGTCCTTCTAAACCATAAGTCATCGAACAAGTCTATCCAAGCTCAGCCTAAAAAATTCTCACTATAGTTTCTTCAACACTAGTCCCTTGCGAAACTTTCANGACTTAAACCTTTGTTTGTCCTCAAACAAAACGCAGATAAAATCTCGGAAAGAGGTTTGAAAATATAGGAACTAGCAAAAACTCAGCAACCGTCCTTCTAAACCATAAGTCATCGAACAAGTCTATCCAAGCTCAGCCTAAAAAATTCTCACTATAGTTTCTTCAACACTAGTCCTTAATGAAGCTTTCACTATTTAAATCCCAGGTTTCAGTCAACTAGCTCTCTAAGTAATATTAAGTTTGGCGTGATCCTTGTCGAGGGATGCTAAGCTAAGTTCAACGAGGTTAGGTGCATAAGGGTCTTTACTGGTGAGGTTTTAGAGTGTTTCGGGTTACCGTATAAGTCTCCGGAAGGTGCGAGATATTATGCAAAACAACAGGAGAAGGTGGAACTGTGGAGGTCTACGATTTCCAGTCACTCTTCGCACGTACACATCCGTGAGTTCTCCTTGATATCACCATACCCCTAGACATGGTTTCTTGCTTCTGGTTCGGATTGGATGGCGTCTAAAACTTCTCACCATATCGACCAGACTCTGCCTCTATGAATGTTCCAATTCTCCTAAGGCTCTTTGGCATTTTCTTCCCGTTTCTTTTTCTCTCTCTTTTTTTTTATTGTAACTCTTCCCATTTTTTTTTATGGATAAGTACCAGCATCACTCCAAGGAATTCGGGTCCTTTATCCGAGTTACTTTTTTTTATATATATGAAACGGAAAGTGCCTTGATGTAGGAGCCTTAAGGATCACAAGAATATTACCATTCCTTCGAGTTTTCCGAGGCATGAGTCGCTTACTTTTGTTGCTAACACTTCCGTTCCTTAACCATTCGATCCTTCGTCTCGAGTGACAAGAAATCGTGTCGTTCCTCCCTCTCCGGCGTTTTTGCACATATCTGCATATTGTACAAACAAGAGAGTTGCGTGAGGTATGATAAAATGGTAAGGGTTTCGGGTATGGTACCAACTATTGATGTGTTGGCCATTCGGGAACAACAAGAGAGTGTAAAAATGGAAAAAGATGTCCCGAACGTTATGGTTTTTTCGTTGAATATTTAAATCTGTTGACAAGGAAATTAAAAGTCAGTTTAAAGTCAAATAAAAATAGAGCTCGTCGTGTATTCCTTCCCTTGAAATTTCTATAGATCGGCATTCTCCAGTATTTCGCATTGCCGGCTTTCTGGCTACCGCCTAGTCTAGTACTAAAGCTTGAAAGATTTATCACTATAAATAGCGTAGAAGCACACTGGTCGAATATCATCCTTGGTTTTGCATCATAATCCCTAAATCCATATCATATATATATCGAGATACATTATTTTTAGTTCTAAAAAATAAAAGACTCAAATAAAACCAAAACAAAGCAAAGTCATTAGTACAAACTCCCCTCAGACTTAAATCACGCTGTCCCCAGTGTGAAATAGTGGTGATGGATCGGAAATGACAGTAAATAAATAAAAATAAAGCATAAGTAAAGGATAGGGGGTGAAATAGATGTGACCAGGTTCGTAAGCAGAAAGAGTTTCGGGCGAGACGCGAAGTCTTCTAGGCATTTGAACTTATGGTCTTAAGGTCGTCATCTATGTGTCCTCTCTCTCGGAGCTGTCGCGCCATCTTCTCAAGCATCTCGTTCTGGCGTGCCAGCTGCTCCTGAAGTGCGGTGACCGCGGGATCAGTCGAGGTGGACGGTGCGGCGGATCGTGAGGTGCTGCGCATGGAGGAAGATGAGGTGTGGTGGTAGGTCCTCTGACTGATCACCTCTCTCCTAGCCTTAGCGGCTACATACTCTCCAATGGTAAGCGGTAGACGTGAGAACTCGGTACGAAACTCCTCATGTTTCGGGATCCACTGTGGGGAACCCTCTGAAAGGCGCGGGACTGTGGGAGATGGTAAATAGGTCGTGCGGTTGTCTCCCTTCCCTAGTCTGTAACGGTATCTGAACCTATCTGGGTCCATGGCTGCGCCTGTCAATTTCCCGTCCGTCTGAAACTGGGACAAGTCAAAGCAAGCCTCATCTAAGGGCGCCTCTATGCTGGTGTCTACTCCTGCGGCCTCCATGATCGCTGTAATGATGCCTCCGTAAGTCATGAAGGTAGTCTCGCATCTGGGTGCGGTGACATCGTGCTTCACTCGCACGAGTCTCTCTGCTAGGACGCATCCAAGGCATGCTGAAAGTGGCTCGGCTCTAAAGGCGGACTGAAGTAGGACGAGCTCTGGAATGAGAATGCATGACTGGTTGCTGCGAGAGTAAAGTCGGTGTGCTATGAGGCGGTGCACAAAACGCACGCCCATGTGTGAAAGAAAAGCAGAAGGATGCCTTCCCTTGTCGTAGATGCCTCGGCCCATAAGTCCCCAAAGGCCAGCACTCCATTCTTCTTCAATGCTTGTCGCGCTCCTCAAGTTCAAACCAAATATCTCGCAGATTCTAGGGATGCTCAGCTCATAATCCCTAGAGCCAATGGTGAAATAGAGAGTACCGTCCTTCGGATGTGATTTACTTCCTTTCCGGTAGGTCAACTGAACTGAAGATAAGAACTCTTTTGCGAGCTCCTTGTAAGTGGGTCGATCAATCTCCATAAAGGTCATGAGCCTTAGCTCGTCCAAGTACCATGCGACATCCTCGGTGATACCTAAAGCGTCTAAAGCGGAGTAATCGATCTTCAAGGTTGTTCTTATCTCCATCTTCTTCATCTCCTTCAAATAATCAATGTTTGGGTCCATTGGTGCTCCAAAGTTTCGGACCTTGCGCTTAGGAGGAGAAGGTTTCAGCTCTCTTGTTGGCTCTTGGGGTGGAGGTGAATCGTCGCGGCTTGTGCGTGCTATCCGTGAACCGCGGAACCTTCTTCTTTGTTCCTCCACATAACTCCCTAGAGTGGTGTCTAGATTCGGGTTTCCTAGCGATGTTTCGTGTTCTTGCTGAAGCGAAGAACTCCTCGAAGAGCTTAGTTGCTATCTATTCTTCGAACGCACCTCGAAGTTTCGGTCGTAGCTCATTGTACCTTGCAAAACAAAACAAAAACTCGAATAACATGTGAGTTCGATGTGTCTCAAGGACTCTCAAGTGCAATGATATACAAGACATATATCGAGAGTATCCAAGACTAATGAAAATCGAGTTTATGCATTAATCTCAAGATCAATTTGGTACTCATACTCCATTTTCGGAATTTTGGAATTCCAAACCAAAAACGTTCCAATAAATCGATTTTGCCAACTTATTCTCATCAAACTTTGGTTCTTAAGTAATACCTAGCATGAATCAAGTTCAAACTAAGCAAATTGTCCAATAGTATCACCAAAATTCGTTTTCTAGGGCATTTTCTAAATTCCAAATACTTCAACTTTTTCGAAATTTGGTTGCGAAAATCGAAATATAGGCAACCTAAATCATCAATCCAAGGTTCTCTACCATTATCCAAGCATCCTAGACAATTTTCTAGTCAAGCAAGAGAGATCTCAAAATCGAGTTCTCTAGGGATTTGTAAAATTAGAGACTATACCTTGTAGATGAGGATTAATGAACTTTAGAAATTGAATCTTCTTTGAAAATAGATAAGCTTAGGCCAAAGAATTTTTGAAAACAGTTCGGATTTGAAAAATCTAGAATCTCCCAAAAATCTCCAAATCTCTTGGAAGAGAAGAAGAGAAGTGGGTTTGATTCTAAACTTTCTTCTTTTGCTTTTAAAAAGGTGTTTTTATTACCAAAGAACCTTTAATTGTCAAAATTAAAAACGAGAGAACTTACCTTGCGTGTTGCTTACGAATCGATAACATTCGTTAACTTACATTAACGGGAATGATTTTTCGTTGCAGGATTGTACCAAAACACGTGAAGTTCGGTTCGGGAGGAAAGCTTAAGTTTTCCGGGTCGGTCGTTCAGACGACTGCTGGCCGCGCCATGCTCCATCGCGGCCGCGGCCAGGTGTCTCCTCTCCGTGCGGTTGTGGTCCGTCGCGCGGCCACGGTCCGTCTCGCCGCGGCACGGGCTGGTGCTCGTGCGGCCAGCCTCCTTCCGAGGCTCCTCCTCATATTTTTGGACTTTTCTTGGTTTTTATTATTATTATATGCTTAAGTACAGAAAACTTGCAAAAACTAGTGGTTAGAAATGAAAGAAAGGAGTCAAAAACACGTACTGGATGGGTTGCCTCCAACCAAGCGCTATTGTTTAAGTCATTTAGCTCGACTTTGTTTGAAGCTTAGGTGATTGAGGAAAGTGCTTCCGGAGTTGTTTCTCCTAAATCTTCCCCTTGTCTCCGTATCTGCAGTGTGCCTCCGTTTCCATTCCTAAGAATTTTAGCTTCTAGGATCACTCGCTTCGTCTTCTCGACCGTTTTCGACACTTCTTCTTCCCCCATCTCTTCTAGCTCGGGAGGAATCAGGATTTCAATCCTTGAGAAGGGTCTCGAGTTGAGCTGGCCTACTCTTGATATCATACTCTTTTTCTCCTTTTTAGTCGAGTGGCTCTTCGTTTCCAGTGGCGAAGTACTCAGCTCCTTAGGGTAGTATCTTTTCTGGCTTATATGCAGGAAGACTACGAAATTACTTACGTGGTCGATCCTTGCTTCTACCGTGGCCAAGAAGGGTCTTCCAAGTATCAAGGGCTTGTCCTTATCTTCCCCCATATCGAGCACGTGGAAGTCCGTAGGAACTATCTTATATCCGATGAGGAGTTGGACGTTGTAGACCACGCCATTTGCTTTTTTCCTAGACGAATCTCCGAATAGTAGCTGCGTAGGTGAGGGGAAATAGGTTGTTATTGCTAACCTTTCAGCGATTGTCGTGGACATGACATTGACATTAGCTCTTGTGTCGCATAGACAATCTTCGAAGTTGATTCCCGTGATCGAGCATGGGAAGGTAAATGCGCCTGGGTCTTCTTCTTTCTTTAGCCTCTCGAATCCGCGGTGTTCCGGAGTGTCAAAAGGTGGATTAGCCGTTCCTTTCTTTATCGTTGGGAAAAGTGGGACCAATCTGCACTTTTCTCCCATAGTTAGCTCTGGCTCCTTAGCTTCATCGGCGACTACTGAGATCGCGTTACAGAATCCTTTCGGGTTATCCTCTACCTTTCCAGGAAAGCTTCCTGCTTGTCTCTTGATGGTTTCAGCAGTTTGTGAGACTTGCATGTCTAATCTCTTCACATGGGAAGATAGGGATTCGAAGTTGCCATTCAGGTCGTTGTACATGCAATCTACCTTGATGTTGAGATCCTTGACTGACTTTTGTTAAGACAACAGCAGCTATTGCATCAATCCTTCAAGTTTGTCCTCTCATGATGGGTACGGTGCGTTTGATGCAGCTTGTGGGGCTCCTTGCTGGTTGTTGTAGGGCGCAAGCTGAGAGTTGTAGGGTTGGTTTGGCTGGTAGCCTTCGTTACTTCCGTAGTTCACGTTCTGGAACTTGTTCTGAAAGGGTCTTCCTTGAGGTGGATAGACTTGATCTCGCGGGTTCTCCACGTTCGGGTTTCGGTATGAGAGGTTGTTGTTGTTCCTGAAGTTGTTGTTGAATCCATTGTTGAAGTTTCGGTTCGGATATGAATTATGGCCTCCTATAAAGTTAACTTCTTCTTCTCGCGAGTAGGATTCATCTCCATCTTCTCCCGGGTTATATTCTTCTCTTTCTCCCGCTGTTTGACATGCATTGATACTGCGTTGTTGTCCTTTGAGTAGCTGGCTCATCATGTTTTTCAGCTCGGCTATCTGCTTGGAATCTGAATCTCCGGTTCGCGGATTTCTATCATAATCCGGACAGTTGTTGTTGTTGCTTACGGCGAGGTTTTCAATGAGCGCACATCCTTGTCGTGGTGAAGTCTCCATTGCTGGCCGTGTCGAGTGAAAGTTGGTACCTAGCTTGCAGTCCGCGGTAGAATGTGTTTAGTAAGCTGGCTCCGGAGAAACCATGGTGAAAATAGTCGCGTTCGTAGTCCTTTATTCGCACTCATGCTTCAAAGAATGACTCGACCGGTCCTTGTTGAAAGCCTTGAATCTTGTTTCTCAGCAGATTGGATTGAGACTTCGTGTAGAAGTGATTGAGGAAAGCAGATTTGCATTCCACCTAGTTAGTGATCGATCCTGGTGGTAAAGTCTTCATCCATCTATGAGCTTTGTCCCTCAAAGAAAACGGGAATAGCTTACACTTTAGATAGTCAGGAGGGATTCGGTTCGTCTTCGTGGTGCTGCAAATATCTTTAAATAATTCGATATGATCCATCGGATGCTCGTTTGATAGTCAGTGAAACTGATTTTGCTTCACCAAGGAGATGATTGCGGTTTGATCTCCAACCCATCCTCATGAGGGGCGTTAACTTGAATCGCAGCTCGATTCTGGAAGTGCTGATCAGGAGTGTCGTGATCGGCTATGGTGTGGTTCCTCACTCGCCTGGGTTGGTTGGCGGGCAGGACAGGTCGGTTGGCGTCAT
Organism: Alliaria petiolata; assembly: GCA_020283515.1. Lineage (NCBI taxonomy): Eukaryota > Viridiplantae > Streptophyta > Magnoliopsida > Brassicales > Brassicaceae > Alliaria > Alliaria petiolata. Next base: position 447,788,815 of record JAHZTW010000001.1, on the reverse strand, counting down.
GGTCCTCCGGTTGGACGATAGGGTTTGCTTGGTTCGCGCCATTTCCGATGATCGGGTTGTGTCCTCCTTCCTGCAAGGCAGGATAGCGTTCTTCTTCGTCCGAGTCAGCCCCAGGAATTCGGTTGATAAGGTTTCCATTTTTTGTCGAGCTGTGGCTCCCCATCTTGTAGATCGTTAGGTGCTCGACCAGCATTGCGAATGACTTCTTCGCGGTTTCGTTGAACTCCAAGAGCTGCCTCGTTTTCGACCATACTGATCTGTCTTCTTAACCTTCAGATTTCTTTTTCTTGTTTGTCGATCTCGATGTGGCGGGGCAAGACGTTGGAAGTGTTCCTCCTAGTGGTCATGCACCTGAAACATGAGAAGTAAACACAAGAGAATCGTGAGCAATGAACGGAAAAGCTTGAAATTCAACGCGGTCTAAAAGATAAATTAGAAGCTGAAAATTCGCAAAAACAAACAATCCCCGGTAACGGCGCCAAAAACTTGATGCGGTGGGGTTTGTTACTTTAAGTTTTACCCCTAACATAGCTGCAAGTGCACAGCAATCACAGTAGTATATTAAGGGATCGAATCCACAAAGATTGTCGTTTTGCGAAAGTCTTAGGATTTCTAACTTCTTTAAACCAAAAGGGAAGTTGGGGATGTAGTGTGCCACGGTTTGCAGAGGTAAAATCAAGCAGCAGAAGAGAATTAAACGGTTGTAAATCAATAGATAAAAGGTGTTGGGTTCAGGGGTATTCTCCAGGGTTCATGGATCGGATCTAACATGCAATATGATAGATTCTAAATGATTTAATGGGTTATGTTCTTAAGCTGAAACGGTTGACTATGACTACCCTGCGTTCGCGGATCTAGCGACATACGTTTGTCCTACACTGCGGATATGACTTCTCATCCCACGATGCAAGACAACCGCGCATACATATCATTCACCTATTTGTAAACACTCACGGTGCGGTCTGTCGATATGCCTAAACATCCTACGGTGCGATCCGCTCGTTAACCTCTAGATCCCGACGATAGACCACACGTTCGTGTATCTAGTCGTCCTGGAATCAGTTGCTAATTGATCAGAGAAGAAAACATGCAATAAGAGCAAGACATGAACGAAGATACCTAGAAGAAACTCTATTTCTATCAACCTAGCGAAATCGATCAATGATTAAACCCCTTTGAAAAAACCCCTTAAAAACCCAACTAGATGACTACTCGTTCATGGGAACGAGAGACATCTTCGAGATAAGAAAGGTGCGAATTTTATTGAATAAGAAACAGAGTGAGAAAACATCTTCAAAGGAAATCCAATGAAGAGATCTTCTTAAAGTATTGAAAAACAAAGAATTAAGAACAAAAGATGAGAGGAGAAGGAAGATGGAATGGGCGGCTGCAGAAGAATTCTCTTTCGAGGTCTTCAACTCCGGGGGCCATCAAACTCTCTCTCTTTCTCTCTCTCTTCGGCGTGAAAGTATTTTTGGAAAAGCTATCTGTGAGGTCACGCCCTTTGTGAAACCCTAAGGTCCCTTTATATAGGCTCTCCTGTCTTCAGAAAGTGGGCTTCGCGATTTAACCTCGGGAAATGTCAAATAAGTGCAAACGGGCTCGAAACGGGCCGGAATGGTCTGGCCGCGCGAGCGACCAGGCGTGGCGCTGCCACTGGTCTTCTGAAGATATGGGGCGCGGCCATCCTTCTTCTGAGGATGTGCCTGACGGACCTTCTTGCTTCCTTCGTAACTTGAGATCCAACCGTGGGATTGAACTCGAACCACCTTGGGGTGAAAGACAGCTGAAAGGGCTATCTTGTCTCCAAATATGAGCTTGATCTTGTGGTGGAAAGGTTTGTCATATGATGCTGAACTTATGGCTCCGAGCACTTGTCCTTGAAGTTCCCGTTTTGCTCCAAAATGTGTCCTTTTTGTCCAATTTCCCTAAAATGACTCTTAAGATTAGGAAACGCGAAAATTACTTTAAAACCGTTGAAAACCGGGTTAAAACACTTGTAAACGATCTTGAAATAATAGATTTTAGGAGCAAAATATGAATGTTATCAACCGTCTCGTTGCTTGTGCAGAGATGGCCGATCAGATGCTCTCTCCAAGCTTCCACGAAACTCGTTTCATGAGAGAGGCTTCGGACTACTCTGTTGAATTCCTTTAGAGCCAATGGCTTGATTCTGTTCAGGTGCCATTTGTACTTCTTTGTTGGTGGCATTTGGATCGCGTCCTTGGTGATGTAATGCGTAGCTTGGTTGAAGTAACCTCTGCATCAATCTTGTTTTCAAGACTATCTTGAAAGTAATCATTCAAACCCTGATTTTTCCAAGCGTCTTCGAATGACATGTCCATCATGAGCTTCTTAACTTTGGTGTTAAACTCCATTCACTGCCGCCTTGGGATATGCATTCGCGTGGTTCACTTTGCTTCTTCCGGTTGAGTAGACAGAAGTTTATGCTCCAAATAGTTCTTTTAATTCTTTTCTTGATGTTGAGGTTGAGTAAGTTGGTTTGAACTAGGAGTACGACTTGCATGAGCAGCTAGCAATGAAGTTTGTTTCAAGACTAGAGATTCTCGTTTCCGTAATAGGCTCAACCGCATTGCGAGGTGCGAATGGATCTTGCCTAGAATGGCGGCTTAACGCTGTTGGCGTGTCTTCTGGTGTTGTTCTTGGATCAAGATTTCAGAAATTCTTTCCATCGTGCCTTCAAGAGGATTGGTAGGTTCCCCTGTTTTGTTGGAGTTAATCGTGAAAATTAACTCGCTAAGTCTCCGTTGTTCTCTAGTTAACTTCTCCATCGCGGCGTGATTCTTTCTTAAGGTATTGACAATGCTCTCGAGCCTAATACGATGGTGGTACCAGACTTACCAAACGAAATCCTTTCTGCAATCCTTCATAAGGTTGGTGAAGATGGTTTTTGGAGGCACGAGTCGTTCCTAAGAGCCAGGAAACGGACCTATCGTCTCGTGTACGAAAACAATGTTATTCGGATGTGTAGCTTGTATGCGATCTGCCGAGATCCCATTGACATACGCCCTGGAGGAAGAGGCCGTCATTTATTTGAGAAGTGTCTCGAACAAGATAATCTAGATGCCATTTATTTCGAATCTCCAAGGCGGATAATAATATGTGGAGACATATATATGATGGAGTCGATCTCATGGAACTTAATGTCCCAATTCACGCCGATGCCACACTCGCAGTAGGAATCTTCTAAGTTTGTCGTTGGGATTCTGAAAAATCTAGCCAACTATTTCATGACTTCGCTGAGAACCTCGCACTACTACAATCAAAAAGGGCAGGACATCTAGGGGAGGAGTTAATCTATCAGATCTCTTGGTTCTATCATGCATTCATAAATAAATACATAACCTCTTTTGCTTTTCCTGACAATGACTTAGTTAAGCTCCCCGACTGTGCTTTTGAGCATGATCCAGATTTTGACCCACTTTGCAATGACTGTTACATATATTGGTGTGCACCGCATATGTAACATGTTATAATGGGTATTCCAAGCCATATTTAATCCTATGTATCTTTTATCTTATTTTACACTGCAAAATATTATGTTATACTATATGTTTTGTTATTCTATACACTACAAGAAAACACGGACTTTGAGACCATCAAAAGCGTCCCAAAGTGGTCACAAATTACAAATGCGCGACATATTTGAGACCTAAATCAGTAGTCGCAAATATTTCGTCGCTAATTTATATAGTCGTAAAACAGACGTTACTTTGCGACGAAACGGTGACTCTACAACCAAGTCGCATATACACGACTAATTTTCGAAAGCCACATTCAGTCGTAATTTAAAGACGTACATGTGACAGAAACCTCAAATCGTAGATTAACAACTAATGAAGGATGATAACACTCATATTTTACTCCCAAAACCTATCATTTTAAGATCCTTTACAAGTGTTTTAACTCGGATTTGAAGGGTTTTAAAGTGATTTTCACGTTTTCTAGTCTCTAGAGTCATTTCAGGGAAATTGGACAAAAAGCATATATTTTGGGGCAAAACGGGCGTTTTCGAGACTAGTGCTCGGAATCATATGTTCAACATCAAATGACGACCTTCCCACCACAAAATCAAGCTCATATTTGGAGACAAGATAGTCTTATCAGCTGTCTTTCACCTCGAGATGGTTTGAGTTCAATCCCACGGTTGGATCTAAAGTTACAAAAGAAGTAAGAAGATCCGCCAAGCACCGAGGAGAGCACGCTGGCCGCGCCACAACATTCCCAGAAGACCAGTGGTCGCGCCATGTCTGGTCGCTTGTGCGGCCAGGATACTTCAGCCCATCCCGAGACCGTTTGTACTTATCCGATATTTTCCGAGGTTAAAACGTGAAGCCCACTTAGTGAAGACATGAAGGCCTATATAAGGAGACTCCTAAGGCTTCACAAAAGGGGGCGGCCTTTTACAAGAACTTTTCCACAAACACTTTTGACGGTCGCCCAGTGACGAAGACCTCGAGAGAGATTTTTTCAACAGCCGCCACCTTTCCTTCCTTCTCTTTTCATCTCTTGTTCTTAGTTCTTTGTCTTTGAATACTTTAAGAAGATCTACTCATCTGGATTTTCATTGGAGAAGTTTTCGAACCACGTTTCTTATTCAATACAAATCGCACCTTTTCATATCTCGGAATATGTCTCTCGTTCCCATGAACGAGTAGTCGTCTAGTTGAGTTTAAAAGGGTTTCAAAAGGGTTTAATCATGGACTAATTTTGCTAGTTTGATAGAAATTAGGTTTCTATTAGGTATCTTCGTTTATTTATTGCGTTTATTGCATGTTTGCTTTTCTGATCAATTAGCAACAGATCTCAGGATTGATAGATAAACTAACGTGTGGTCTACTGTCCGGATCTAGAGGTTAACGAGCGGATCACACTGTAGGATGATAACGCATATCGACGGACCGCACCGTGAGTGTTTATAAATAGGTGAATGATATGTTTGCGCGTTTGATTTGCAACGTGGAATGATAACTCATATCCGCGGGGTGAAGCAAACGTAGGTGGTTAGATCCGCGAGCGCGGGGTGATCATAGTCGAGTGTTTCAGCTTAAGAACCTAACCGACTAAGTCGCTTTAAAACCTAATCTATTGCTTGTTAGAATCGATCCATGAACCTCGGAGAATATCCTTGAGCCCAACGATTTTTATCAGTTGATTTACAACCGTTTAACTCCCGTTTTCTGCTTGAAACAATACTACAAAACCGTGACGCACAAACCCCCAACATTTCCTCTTTGGTTTAAATAAGTTAGAAATCTTAGAACTTTCGCGAAACAACAATCTATGTGGATTCGATCCCTCAATATACTACTATGATTGCTGCGCAGTTGCAGCTATCTTAGGGGTAAAACTTGGAGAACAAAACCCACGCATCAAGTTTTTGGCGCCGTTGCCGGGGATTGTTTGCTTTTGTGAATTTTCAGTTTTTAATTCCAATTTTAAACCGCGTTGAATTTCTAACTTTTTCGTTCATTACTCACGATTCTCTTGTATCTGCTTCTCATGTTTCAGGTGTATGACCACTAGAAAAAACACTTCTAACGTTTTGCCCCGCTAGATTGAGATCGACAGACACGAAAAAGAAATCTGCAAGTTAAGAAGACAGATAAGCATGGCCGATAACGAAGCCGCCCTAGGAGTTCAACGAAACCGCGGAGAAGTTCTTCGCAATGCTGGTCGAGCGCCTCCCGTTTTTCAAGACGAAGAGCCACAACTCGACGACAATGGGAAAACGATTAACCAAATTCCTGAGGCTGGCTCAGATGAAGAACTTGATCCTGCCCTGCAGCGAGGAGGACAAGATCCAATCGTCGGAAATGGCGCAAACCAAGCAAACCCTATCGTTCAACCGGAGAACCGAGACGCTAACCGACCTGCTCTACCAGCCAACCAACAAAGGCGAGTGTACAACCGCACCATAGCTGATCACGACACCCCTCATCAGCATTTTCAGAATCGAGCTGCGATTCAAGTAAACGTTCCTCATGAGAACGAACTCGAGATCAAACCGGAAATCATCTATTTGGTGAAGCAAAAGCAGTTTCTGATAACACGTTTTTGGTGTGTTTGTCAAAGCCTTAAGCTTGCTCATGTCATTGCAGTACTTAAGGGTCAATCCAACTTGGAAGGTTTGAAGGATACCAAGAATACAAGAACTTTTGGTAAAGCTAAGCAGATTCGGATTAAATGGGTGAATAAGCAGAAATAAATTACTTATGATGATCTACTGAACTTAAAAACTATTTTAAAATCCCGACCAAGGGGTTAAACAACTAGAAAATTACTTCTAAGGAATTAAAAAGCAGGACTACTAATTTTAGAAAATGCAAAACTAAAGACTGACAAAACAGGAATTTGCCTAAGACTTGGGACGAATTTTAAGAACTAGAAATAAAAATCTACTGAATCTTAAACTCAACCAGGGTGCAAAAAATGATACTAGGGAATTTCTAAAATACAAGCAAGAACAAGAACGCAACTTTATGAAATTAAAAAGATTTAATGCAAGAAATAAACAACTAAATGGTTTTAAGCTAAAAGATTGAAACTTTAAAATAAAGGAGGATGATTTTTATGTTTTCAGAAGATAAAAAATGGATTCACGGTTTGGGGATCAACTTAGAGGGTTCAAGATTCAAGCTTTGGGTTTTTAAAACATAGATCTACACTTTTGTGCTTTCTCTAAGCCTTGAGAAGCTTAAGCTTGCTTCATCCATGGCGTGTGGTATGAAGCCTTCCTCATCCCTTCCTCCTAACCCATTGATCGTGGTGGAAAGAAAAGATGAGAAGCATGATGCATAGATCTCAAATAGTGGCTTAACTAATCCCCTAAGCAACCATGGCGTTTGGGAAAGGATAGATTAGTCTCTTGGATTTGGATTTAAGGGATCTCCTAAATCTGTCTAGGACAAGGAAATCCATGGATCAAAGATGTCTCTCTCGAGATCCTCTAGGCCTTAAACGCCCAAATCCAAGAAGAGAATGGTTTTAAGAACAAGAAAAGTCCAAAGCTTAAACCTTTAAATCCCTAAATCAACCCAAACCGAAAACCCACAAGATTACTACTCACTATGCATGATCAAAATGCTTGAAAACGTAAAAGAAGGAAAGCTAAACATGATTAAACGATTAAACAAAGAGATTAACAAAGTACTTAAGATAACTTTAAAGATTAAGGATTCCTAAAACATGAAAAGCTTGAAAGACTAACAATGGAGGTTTTTCTCAAAGAAGGAGGAGACAAAACGCAAGTTTCGGATCCCTTTGCCAAAAATAGGTCAAGGGCCTTTTATACAAAAAAGGGTAATGGTCCCCTCACTAAGCTCCAAAATGTGAGCTGTCCAGGTTAGAGATCGACCTTGGTCGTCGATCTCTTACTCGATCTTGGCAGTAGAATGCCTTCCTTTGCCCCATCGCCTAGTCGTTCCAATCGCAGAGATCGGGTGCCTCTGTCGATCATCTACTCGATCTTTGGATGACCGAGTCTTGAGCTCAATCTGGCTTTCGTTCTATATTCGCGTCCGTGCTTGTGCTCGATCATCTTGGTCGATCTTTGACCTCGATCTTCTTCCACGGAATGGCCTCGTGACTCGATCTTGTGGTCGATCTTCTGAAGATCGACCTGCCTGTCTCGATCCTTAGCTCGATCTCGGTTCCCCTACTTGATGCCCGAGTTCTCCCAAGTGTCCATAGACTCCATTTTGATCTTCAGTTTGTCCACGCACTCTCCAAAACTCCAGTGTATCCAAAACAACCTGAATATGATGCAAGAATGTAAGAAACATGCAAATGCTAATGCAAAAAGCCTTAGGACCTAAAATTGAACAAAAGTTACAATTTCCCTAAGTATGAATGCAATATGTATGCAATTTATGCCCTAAATGCAAGCTAAATGTATGAAATATAGGGATACATCAGTTTCACGGTCGGTCCAACGAGCATTTGATGGATCACATCGAACTTTTTGAAGAGATTTGCAGCACTACAAAGACGAACTGAATCCCTCCCGACTATCTGAAGTGTAAGCTATTCCCTTTCTCTTTGAGCGACAAGGCTCACAGATGGTTGAAAACTTTACCACCAAGATCAATAACCAACTGGGTGGAATGCAAATCCTCCTTAATCAATCACTTCTACACAAAGTCACGATACAATATGCTGAGAAACAAGATCCAAGGTTTTCAACAAGGACCGGTCGAGTCATTCTTTGAAGCATGGAAGCGATTCAAAGACTACGAACGCGACTACCCTCACCATGGCTTCTTTGGAGCTAGCTTGCTAAACACATTATACCGTGGACTGCAAGCTAAGTACCAACTCTCACTCGACACGGCCAGCAATGGGGATTTTACCACAAAGGCGGCAAGGACGCGCACTCATCGAGAACCTCATTGTAAGGAACAGCAATAACTGTTCGGATTATGATAGAAATCAGCGAACCAGGGATTCCGATTCCAAGAAGATAGCCGAGCTGAAGAACATGATGAGTCAATTACTCAAAGGACAGTAACGCAGAGTCAGTGCATGTGAAGCGACGACATGAGGAGAAGATTTTAACCTAGGGGATGAAGGAGACGACTCTTACTCGCGAGAAGGAGAAGTGCACTTTATAGGAGGCCAGAATTCGTATCCAAACCGGAACTTCAACAACGGTTTCAACAACAACTCCAGGAACAACAACAACCTCTCTTATCGAAACCCGAACGTGGAGAACCCACGAGTCCAAGTGTACCCACCCCAATGAAGACCTTTCCAAAGTAAGTTCCAAAACGTGAACTACTAAAATAGCGGAAGCTATCAACGGAAACCAGCTTACGACGCTTAGTCCCCGCCCTATAATTAACAACAAGGAGCTGCATAAGCTGCATCAAATGCATCGTACCCATCGCGAGAGGACAAGCTTTAGGGACTGATGCAACAGGTACTATTGTCTCAACAGAAATCGATCAAAGATCTCAACATCAAGGTCGACTGCATGTAAAACGATCTGAACGACAAGTTTGAATCTCTATCCTCTCATATGAAGAAAGTGCACACGCAAGTTTTCCAAACCGCTGAAGCCGTTAAGTGACAAGCAGAAGTCCTTCCCAGAAAGGTAGAAGATAATCCGAAGGGATTCTGCAACGTGATCTCTACGATTACCAGCAAAGCTACGGAGTCAGAACTCGTCGAAGAAGATAAGTGCAGATTCGTCCCACTCTTCCCAACCATAAAGAAGAAAAGCGTTGAACCACCTTTCGAAATTCCAAAGCACTGCGCATTCGGTAAACTGAAAAAGAAAGAGGATCCCGGGGCATTCATCTTCCCATGTTCGATCACGGGAATTAGATTCGATGATTGCCTATGCGACACAGGATCTAATGTCAATGTCATGTCAACGTCGATCGCTAAAAGGTTAGGGATAACAGCTTATTTCCCTTCGCCTATGCAATTAGTGTTCGGAGATTCATCCCGAAAGAGAACGAATGGCGTTATCTACAACGTCTAGCTTCTTGTTGAGAACAAGATAATCCCTGTAGACTTCCACGTACTCGATATGGGGGAAGACAAAGACAAGGCTTTGATACTTGGAAGACCTTTTTTGGCTACGGTAGGGGCAAAGATTAGCCACGCGAAAAACTTCCTAGTCTTCATGCATGTAAGTCAAAAGAGGTTCTATCCGAAAGAACAGGACTCTTTGCCGATGAAAAATGAGAGTTAGGCGAGTAAGAAGAAGAAAGAGGGGGCGATGTAAAGAGTAGACCAATTCTACTCGAGACCTTTCTCGAGAATCGAGATCCTCATTCCCCCCGTGCTCGGAGAGTTAGGTGAAGAAGATGTGGCCAAGGCGGTCGAGAAGACCAAGCTAGTGATCCTTGAAGCCAAAATTCTTAGGAATGGAAACGGAGGCACATTACTGATACAAAAACAAGGCGAAGCTTTAGGAGTAACAACTCCGGAAGCCACTTCCCCAATCGTCTAAGCCTCGAACAAAGTCGAGCTAATGACTTAAAGAAAAGTGCTTGGTGGGAGGCAACCCATCCGGTACGTGTTTTTACCTTCCTTCTTTTATTTCTAACCAAAAAAATCGAAAAACCAGGGAAAACCAAAATATATGAAGAATTGTCTCGGAAGGAGGCTGGCCGCATGAGCAGCCGCCTGTGCCGCGGCGAGACAAGGCATGGCCGCGCGACCAGCCACGACCGTGCAGTGGAACTCTCCCTGGCTGCGGCCGCGACGGGCCACGGCACGGCCAGTGGTCATCTGAACGCCACGCCCGGAAAACTGATGTTTTCTTCCAAACCAAACTTCACGCGTTTCGGTACAATTCCGCACCGCTAAAATATTCCCGTTAATGAAAGTTATCATATTTTACAGATTTGTAACCACCACGCAAGGTAAGTTTTCTCGTTTTAAAATATTTGAAAATTAAATGTTCTTTGGTGATAAAAACACCTTTTTGAAAACAAAATGATAATTTGAACCATTTTCAAAAAAAAATTGGTCTAAACTCATCTATTTTCAAAGGAGATTCAGCTTTTATAGGTCATTCATTCTCATCTACAAGATATGGTCTCTAATTTCAAATTCCTCTAGAGAACTCAACTTTGAGATCTCTCTTGCTTGACTAGATCAAAGTCTAGGATGCTTGGATAATTGAAGAGAACCTTGAATTAATGAATTAGGTTGCTTAGATTCTGATTTTTGCAATCTATTATTGATAAAGTTTGAATTTTTGGGAAGTTGGAAATAGAGTTTGCTCTTTGATATACTCATATATTTCGCATATATAGCATACATTTAGAGTAGGTTTTCATGCATACATCATACATAATAGGCTAGTTTGCATCATTTATCTCATTTTAGGTTCTAGAACACTTTGCATTAGCATTTGCATGGTTCTTTGCACATTTGCATCATTTTCAGGTTGTTTAGAGTACTTGGAGCTGTGGAGAATTTGCTGGAGCCTGATGAAGTTCAAAGGACAGCTTGGAAATTTATGGAAGCACTTAGAAGAACTCGGACAAGAGCAAAGGAACCGAGATCGAGTAGAAGATCGAGCAAAATGAGTCGATCTTGGAGAGATCGACCAGATGATCGAGGAGCCGACTCGAACCAAGTATCTGATCGAGTGGGGAATCGACCAAGTCAAGATGTTTGCATGGACGGAAGGAAGGATCGAGCAAGAGATCGAGGTCATCTGTCGATATAAAGGAGAACGAGCACAAGATCGACTAGGCGCCTCGATCTGGAGATCCGAACGAGTTGAACATCGAGTAACGATGGCCGATCCAGAGAACAGATCGAGTGGAAGATCGACGTCCCAGCTCGATCTTCCGTACCAGATGCGCTAACCTTATCTCTTTGTTATTTTTGTCTTTTAGTAGTGGGGGGACCATTTGAGGATAAGGTGAAAAAGACACCTTACCTACCTTGATTTGGTGGATCCGAGACCATCATTCTCATTGTCACTTTTCCATTTTTAGCTAAGTTCTATTTTCTCTCCATTGTTTAACTTTAAGGTTTCTAGGTTTGTAATTTGAATTTTTTTATTTTTATTTGAAGTACTTGCATTTTTTCTTGCTAAAATGTTTCTTCTTTCCAAAAACCCAACATGTTGAGCATCTCTAAACCCATGTTTAAGAGAGGTTCGAACATGTTGGTGAGTAAACCACCAAGCGTTTAAGGTTGGGGCGATTAGGTTGTTTTAAAGGTTAAAGCTTGGGTCTTTTCTTGTTCTTCATCTAATTTGTTCTTGGATTTGGGGGTTTTAAAGTCTAGAGACTCTTGAGAAAGATCTCTTTAATCTTAGGGATTTCCTTATCCCAAAAAGACTTAGGGGATCCCTTAAACCCAAATCCAAGAGACTAGCTCATCCTTTCCCAAACGCCATGGATGCTTAGGAAGCTAGTTAGGCCACTTTTAAGATCTAAGCTTCAAGTTCTTCACCCTATCTTTCCACCACACATCATGGGTTAGGAGAAAAGGGTGAAGAAAGGATTTACACCACAAACCATGGGTACACCTAGTTATAAGCTTCTTAAGGCCTAGAGATAGCACTAAAATGTGTAGATTTATGTTTTTAAAACCCCAAGTTTGAATTTTTAAGCTCCCTGAGCATGAACCTCAACCTTGAATCTGCTTTTACCTTTTGAAAACTTAAAATCATCTTCCTTTACTTTAAAGTTTGAATCTTTTCCCTAAAATCACCTAGTTAGCTTTTAATAGTTGCATTCAATTCCTATAAATTCGTAAAGTCGTGTTTTTGCTAGTCTTATTATTTTAGAAATTTCTTATAGTCCCATATAGTAGCCTGGTAATCGTTTTAAAGTCGTTAGAATTTTATAAATAGTTTTTAAAATTCATCCTAGGTTTTTAGCAATTTTCCGTTTTGTCTGTCCTTAACTTTTGATTTTCTAAAATTAGTAGATCAGTTTTTTAATCGTTTAGAAATCATCTAGTAGTTGTTTCACCCTTCAGTAGGGATTTTAAAATAGTTTTTGTAGTCATATAGTGATTACAAATAGTTTTTACAGAATTTTTCCCCAAATTATCCGGATTTCACTTAGATTTACCAAAGCTCTTGTATTCTTGGTAGCTTTCAAACTCCCAATTTGGATGTATTCCTGAAGTATTACAACAACAAAACTATGCTTTAGGTTTGATAAAACTTCTTAAAAATCTAGTTATCAAATGGCGTCGTTGCCAAACTTGGGTTTTGTTTGAAAGTATTAAGATTTGGAGTTTAGTAGAGACTAAGTTTTTGTTTTGAATTTGGTTACTGATTTTTCTACTTTGTTCCTTGTGTTTTTCAGGTACATGAACTTGAGGTCTAGTGGTGACAACAAGTTACTTCAACCTCTAGACAATATTCATCAACTTGGAGGTGCAAGACATAGAAGGGAAAGAGAACAAGCGCAAGCGTTTGTGCAAGAGTTTATTCAAGAGGCTGAGCAAGAGGTCATGGCTGACCACGACCAGGCTGAGGCACCACCTCACCATGCTGCTGGTGGAAGGGGTAATGGAAACCCCAACCACGCTCCTAGGTCACCACGGATCATTGGAGCGGGTGATGCTCCAAACACTCATCAAAATCGTTTTAGCATCACTCCTCCACCGGTCCAAAACAACAACTTCGAGATCAAACCAGGCTTTGTCTCAATGGTGCAAAACAGCAAGTTCCATGGGCTAGCAATGGAGGACCCATTAGAGCATCTTGACAACTTCGAGCAAGTGTGCGGTATGAGCAAGATAAACGGTATATCGAAGGATAGCTTCAAGCTAAGGCTTTTCCCTTTCTCTCTTGGGGACAAGACTTGGCATTGGGAGAAGACTCTACCTCAGGGCACCATCACCACATGGGCTGATTGCAAGAAGGCATTTCTCTCCAAGTTCTTCTCAAGTACAAGGACAGCTCGCCTAAGGAGTGAAATTAGCGGTTTTACACAAAGGCAAAATGAGACCTTTAGTGAAGCAATGGAGCGGTTCAAGGACTACACCATCCAGTGTCCTCACCATGGCTTCACTGAGGAGACACTCTTGAGCACAATATACCGTGGAGCCTTGCAAAAAATTCGCATGCTACTTGACACGGCAAGCAAAGGGAATTTTCTTGGACAAGATGTGCAAGAGGGTAAGAAATAAAAAAAAAAATAGAATAAAAAAAAAGAAAATAATAAAAAGAAAAAAATAGAGCAACAAAGGGTCATGAGCTTGAAGCACACAAGAAAGAGCTGAAGTAACTCCATGAGAAAATAAAAAAAATGATGCTTGCTAGCCAAAAACAAGTCCAATTTGTTGGTGAAGCTTCGGATTTGTTTCAAGAGGGAAATGAAGAAAAGTTTGAGGAAGCAAATTGGGTTGGTGGCCAAGACTATCATAAGAAACAAGGCTATGTTCCAAGGTACCAAGGCCAAGGCAACAACAATTTGTCTTATAGAAGCACAAATGTGGAGAATCCAAAGGACCAAGTGTACCCTCCACAACAAGGCAATCAAGGAAAACCTTTTGTTCCTTACAACAAGGGTCCTTTTGTACAAAACAATGGCTACCAAGGGCAAAGACAAGGCAACTATCAAGGCCAACAACAGCAAGGGAACAAGCTAAACTTTGATACCAACGATTGGTGGGCAAGTCTTCTACATGGAAGCTATGGATGCTTTGGCCGATGAATTGCTAGAGGAATTGGAACAAGAGGATCATCTACAGCTGGCTTTGACAAAGGAGTGTTGGGAGTATGGTTACCTAAGTGAACAAACTCAAGAGTATGTTCGTATCCTTGACTCTCGCAAGATTGTGAAAGAAGATGAAGTCCAGTACCTAGAGATCGACAGTGAGATCGATCAGTTTACTCGATTCAACGAAGAGATCGACACGAAGATCGATCAGGAGAACTTGATTTGTTCAAAGATCAACCTTGTGAATAGATCTCCTGCTCGATCCATGGTAGAACGACCAAGTGAATCGAGGGGTTATACTCGATCCAGACTAGATCGAAGGGGCGATCGACCATCTGACTCGATCTCTGCGGTAAAGGCGGTTCAAGAGGGTAGCCTAAAGGCACATGACTCGGGTTCAAAAGGAGCTAATGAGGACAGCGACCTCAACACAAGTCAAGGGGAGGAATAGAGTGAGCTACTAGCCCCAAAGGTGGACCTAAAGCATCTTCAAAATGGGCTAAGGTATGCGTTCTTAGGACCTAATGACACTTACCCGGTCATAGTGAATGAAGATCTAAGTGATGATGAGTTAGACTCACTCCTTAAGGAGTTGAGGAAGTATAGAACGGCCATTGGGTACTCTCTAAGTGACGTCAAGGGCCTTTCACTAATGCTTTGTACTCATAGGATTCACTTAGATGATGAAAACACATCATCCATTGAACACCAAAGACGTTTGAACCCGAATTTGAAAGAAGTGGTCAAGAAAGAGATCTTAAAACTCTTAGAGGCTGGCATGATATACCCTATTAGTGATAGCACATGGGTCTCTCCAGTCTATGTGGTACCAAAGAAAGGGGGTATCACGGTTATAAGAAATAAAAAAGATGAGTTGATACCTTCTAGGACCATAACCGGTCATAGGATGTATATTGACTATAGAAAATTGATACAAGCGTTTTTACACTTGCAAGCAATTCCTCAATTGCTCATATCATTGCAATATATTGAGGTATCAATCCATCTTGGGAGATGATGCAATAAGAATACAAAGTTAAGTCTAAGCTAAGCTAAAATGATAAAAGCAAGTCACAAACAAAAATTGAAAGCTAAACACAAACTAAAAGAGATACTACTAGAGCAATAATATGAAACTAAGCCTTAATCACTACTAATCAAAATAATAAACAAGGATTACTACTAAACAAGATTATCAATTGACTAAATCGAAACCTAGGGATGGAATCATTGATTTGGGAAACTAAATGGACAACCTTGCAATCATTCAAGCAACTAATCAAGCTAACTCTATACCTAGAACACTTAATTTAGATTAGACCATGATGTGTGGCTCAAATCCCTTTGTTAATCATCCTAATAAACTAATGATGTTTTAGCATTAAGATAATCAACAAGCATTAATAACAAGTCTAAATGGTATGATAAACACTCTAGACATCTAATGTCTTAGGCTAGAAATGTAAATCTCTTATTAAGTTGGTTCAAGCATTTCATTAAACACTTGGTGGGTGTATGAAATGCTTATGATCCAAAATAGCAAAGATTAGCTATTTGGCGTTAGGAATCACTTAATAAGAAGAGAGAATTAAAGAATCTATCCTAGATTGCAAGATTAATCCATTAGAAAACCCTAAATCTAACCCATCCCCAAGTTTCTAAGGAACTACTCACTAACCATACTTAAACCCATCAAATCAAAGATTAGAGAAAGGTTAAACATGATTAGAGAAAGATAAAACAAGAAATCTAAGAAAGATAATGCATTGAACTCAAAAGATTCAAGCTTAAACAAAGTATTTGCCCAAAGTGGCTCAAAGTTTAAGCTAAGAACAAGAGAATAAAAGTTGGGATAAAAAAATTAGGTCTAAAGAGTATTTATAGGAGGGACCCATAAAGTAGACAAAAAGAGTTTTTCTGGGAGAATTTCGACCAAGCTCATCAAAAAAAGTCGTCGAAACTTCATCCAGGAGAGAAGTTTCGACGAAGCCTCGTCGAACCGAGTCATCGAACGGGTCTTCAAGCTTCGATCCGTCTTCATGCGTCTTGGAGAATTTCGAAGAGCTTCACCGAAACTGCTCGTCGAACCGTCGTCCTGGGAAGAACTTTCGACCAGCCTCGTCGAAACTGTTCGTCGAACCAGCGTCCTGGAGAGAACTTTCGACCAGCCTCGTCGAACCTGCTCACCGAAACTTCTTCAGGATCCTTCTTCTCCATCTTTTTGGCAACTTCTTGCTCTTCCAAGTGATGTGCCATTCCTCTCCAACTCCATTGTTGCTTCCACAGCATCCATGTTACCTGATCAAGACTCCAAATGCACCAAAACAAGCAAGGACTATGCAAAGACACTCTAGGACTCTAAATGATACAATGCAACACAATGATGCTATATTAGACCCCTAAATGGTGAGAAACTTATACTAAATGGATGCTAAAATGATGCAAAATATAGACATATCAAAAACTCAACAAATCCACGAGAAAATATCATTTCTCTCTCCCTTTCATTGACCAAATGTTAGAAAGATTAGCCCAAATCCCAATTCACCCTATTGATCAAGAAAAGATAACTTTCACTTGTCCATATGGAACTTTTGCATATAGGAAAATGCCTTTTGGTCTTTGTAATGCTCCAGCCACTTTCCAAAGATGCATGATGTCTATATTTTCATATTTGATTGAGGAGATGGTTGAGGTCTTCATGGATGATTTCTCCGTGTATGGCTCTTCCTTTGGTGTTTGTTTGTCTAACTTGTGTAGGGTATTGAAGAGATGTGAGGAGACCAATCTCGTGCTCAATTGGGAGAAATGCCACTTCATGGTCAGAGAAGGGATAGTCATTGGTCACAAGATTTCAGAAAAGGGTATTGAAGTGGATAGAGCGAAGATTGAGGTTATGGTTAGCTTGGAGCGTCCGGTGAACGTGAAAGGGATTAGGAGTTTCTCGGGGCATGATGGTGTAACACCCGACTCTTACTTCTCCGAGAAGGCATGTTACTTAAATAACTTATAACACAAGTAATCATTTCCAAGTCTAAATAATAACTCTTATTAAACCACTTTTTAAACCGTTCAACGTAAAACCATCTTTAAACAAATACAAAAAAAACTAACTTAGTTTAATAGATAAAAATTATAAAATAACAATAAAAACGTCCGTGCTCCCGAAAACTAGCACCACACCGATACGGTTCCTCCGGCTACTCCACACGCTCACCTGAAAGAGAATGGGGTGAGTAATTTGGATTACCCAGTGAGTGTGAGCCTTAGAGCCCACTCAATCCATAATACACATTTATAATTACGGACATACGCAAGTCCCGAATTAAAACACACAAGCAATCATCACGTCCTACCGATGCACCATTACAACAATAAGGATCAAGTCCTAATATACTACGGTGTCCCTGCAGGCTTCGGGAGTCCACCCGTCGGCCCATGCAGCACCCGGCTCGTCAGCCAACCTTGAACTATGACTGCCCACGCAAGGCCCGTCCTCATAGCTCAACACAGGCTCTCAGCATATCCTCCAATGTCTAGTACACAGGCTCTCAGCATATCCTCCAATGTCTGAATTGTTCTTTCTGATTGTCCATCCGTCTGCGGATGATAGGCTGTACTAAAGTGTACCCTCGTCCCTAGTGTCTTCTGAAATGCCTCCCAGAATATCGATGTGAACTTAGAGTCTCTGTCAGACACGATGCTTACTGGCACTTCATGTAGTCTAACATTTACGTGCAAATATTTCTGAGCTAGCTGATCTGCTCCATCCATTTTCTTAATCGCTACGAAATGAGCCGACTTGGTGAGTCGATCTACGATCACCCATATAGCATTTTTACCACCACTAGTCTTTGGTAGCCCGGTGAGGAAGTCCATTGTTACCATATCCCATTTCCATTCAGGTAGGGGCAAATTCTGCAACAATCCACTAGGAACTCGGTGTTCCGCTTTCACTAATTGACATGTCTGGCATTGTGAGATCCAAGTAGCAACGTCTCGCTTCATTCCTGACACAAGATCCAGGGGTGAGGATCTCGTATGGAGGATGGGATTGAGTCGCTGGTTCTTTTGCAAGAAGTTCGGTTCTTTATTGATCTAGGGTAAATGATACAAGGCTGTGAGAGGGGACTTTATAAGAGTCCAAACAGTTATGCCCTTCTAGGGGACTTGAAGCAAATTACATAGAAACTATACTAAAGAAATAATCGTCCTAGCTTCCTCCACAAGGTTCTCCAAAAATGTCTCAGAAACTTGGTGTCTCTGTCTGATACAATCGTCCTTGTGAGTCCATGAATCCTCACTATCTCTCTAAAGAAGACATCAACAATCTGAGTAGCATCATTCGTCTTGGCACAAGGAATGAAATGCGCCATCTTTGAGAATCGGTCTACTACTACAAAGATTGAATCCTTGTTCCTGATTTTTGGCAAACCTAAGACAAAATCCATAGAAATGTCTACCCATGGTAGGTCAGGAATAGGTAAAGGGATGTATAAACTGTGAGGATGTGACCTGGATTTTGCTTTGAGGCAAATGATGCATTTGGAACAGAAGTACTCCACATCACGTTTGAGATGAGGCCAGAAGAAGTGCTCGGCCACAATGCTTAGTGTCTTGTCTATGCCGAAATGCCCCATGAGTCCTCCTCCATGTGCTTCCCTGATGATCAGATCACGCATTGAGCTTTGAGGGATGCACAATCTCTTGTCCTTAAACAAGAACTCCTCATGTTTATAGAATGATCCGAAGGCTCCTCTAGTGCATTGTTGATATAAATCGCCAAAGTCTGGATCCTCTCCATATAATTCTTTCAAATGCTCGAAGCCCATGATCTTTGCCTCCATTGTAGAGATCAATGCATGTCTTCTTGAAAGTGCATCAGCTACAATATTCTCCTTTCCCTTCTTATATTTGATGATGTAAGGGAATGTCTCCACGAATTCAAGCCATCTAGCATGTCTTTTCTTCAAAAATGTTTGTCCTCTCAAGTACTTAAGAGTCTCATGATTTGTATGAATAACAAACTCTTTAGTTAAAAGATAATGCTGCCAAGTTTCCAGTGATCTTACCAGGGCGTATAGTTCTTTGTCTTAGGTAGGAAAGTTAAGCCTAGCTCCATTGAGTTTCTCACTGAAGAATGCTACTGGCTTTCCTCCTTGAGTTAAGACCGCGCCAATGCCAGTCCTTGATGCATCACATTCAACCTCGAATGTCTTGTCAAAGTTTGGCAAAACTAGGACAGGAGCATGTGTGAGGCTGTCCTTAAGCTTCTGGAAAGCTTTCTCTTGTTCTTGTCCCCAAGTAAAAGCAACGTTCTTCTTTATAACTGAGGTCAAAGGAGCTGCAATGTTGCTGAAGTCTTTGACAAACCTCATGTAGAAGCTTGCTAATCCATGGAAACTTCGGACATGACCAATTATAGTAGGAGTAGGCCAATCCTGGATTGCTTTGATCTTCTCCTCATCTACTTTCAGACCCTGTGAACTAACAACAAAGTCTAAAAATACCAATTGATCAGTGCAGAAAGTACATTTGTTAAGGTTCGCATATAATCCCTCTAGTCTTAACGTTTCTAGAACCTTCTCAAGATGCACAGTATGATCAGATAAGTTAGAGCTGTAAATCAATATATCATCGAAATAAACAACTACAAACTTACAGATATACACTCTTAGAACATGGTTCATAAGGCGCATGAAGGTACTGGG
Source organism: Alliaria petiolata (assembly GCA_020283515.1). NCBI lineage: Eukaryota > Viridiplantae > Streptophyta > Magnoliopsida > Brassicales > Brassicaceae > Alliaria > Alliaria petiolata. The sequence continues at coordinate 447,768,927 of JAHZTW010000001.1, read as the reverse complement.
GACATTGGTGAGACCGAACGGCATGACTAGCCATTCATATAGACCTCTCTTGGTCTTTGATATCTCTGTAAATTGCATATTTTTAGCATACATTTCATGCTAGTTAGGACCCCATTCATGCACTTTCATCTTAGTTTTCATCACATATTCACTCATGTTAGGTCTAGATGCATTAGGATAGATCTTTGCATATTCTTGCATATTTTGGAGTGTTTTCTCAGGTGCTTGGAGAATGAGGATGGTCCGAAGAAGAAATCAAGAAGGGAGATCTCAAAAGGAGGACGAACGGATGCTAGCGAGCATGGATCACGACCCTTCGGCCGATATGGACGAGCGCATGACGAACCTCGATAAGTAGCAGCGACTTGATCCTGAAAGAAGCACCCCGGATTGAAGATCCAGCAAAAGGATTCAATGAAGATGGATATCGGAGCAAGGCAACGAGAAGTCCCCGATCCAAGTAAAGAGGAGGACGAGCCATCACGACATGATCCCGAAGCACTTGCCCGAAATGAAGACTGCTCAAAGAATCTTGGGGAAATGGTATATCGGCTTGCTCATCACGACTTGAAGCCGTTGCAGCATAAGTCCAAAAAAGTACCATTTCGGGAAAGTGGTCCCAACGTTTTAGGTTTTTCCTCTTTCATGTATAAATACTGTGTCCCCCACGCCTATCTCTCTATGACATTTTCCAGTTTTAGTTTTCTGTCTTCTTTGCAAACCGAGAACTTGTAGCATTTTCCACCATTGAAGCTTGTTTCAAAACTTTAATCTTTTATGATATTTTGAAGTTTACAAGTATTGTTTCATAGCATTTTCTTGTAAAGCTTCTTTCTTTTCTTGTTTTCGACTATCTTACAGCCTATGAGTTACCCTCTCATCCTCATGGATCTTGAGGTTTCTCAAATGGCGCGTGAGTAGTCCTTTTGAGGATTTTGATGGGTTAAAAGAACCAAGGGATTCTCGGATTTAGATTTCTTGCTTAGCTAAAACATAAAGATAGATTCTTTCTTGTTCATTATTCCCAAAGCTTAGTCCAGCTTGATCATCTAGGCTAAAGATCACAAGCGGCTTGACATGAAAACCACGTGCTTGCTTAGCCGGATCTATGAACAAGAGTTTGATTCCTTAGGCTCAGACGAACCATCTGTCTAAGGGTCTTACGGTTCAATAGGGACGTTGCTCTATGCTTGTTTCTTGTATTGTACCGCTATGCGAGAGCTACTCTATGGTGATAGAGATTCAAAGAGTTTAGACCCAAAAACCATTGGCTAAACGATTTGAGGATCCCTTTACCTAAGAATCTCCATCTAAGACCAAGTCTTGATGTGATCCAAAAGCTTCAGCTGGACAAATGACCCGAGAGTTACCTAGTTTATAATACTCATCTAGTTACCTAGTTTCTTACTTAGAAAGCTTATCTTTTTATCGTTGAAATCTTTACTTCTTGCTCAAATAGTTTAAAGTTCATCTATTTGTGATCTTAAGTGACACAATCTCTATCTTTCACCATATCGACTTGACTTATAACGACCAACATAACCGATTTGTTACTAAACACTCCCAAATGGATTGATACCCATACACTATGCTGCATACGGTCGACAGTGTTGGGTCATTGACCTAACAGGCCTAAAAAACCTAGTTGTCAATTGGCGCCGTTGCCGTTTGGGATTAGTTTATTCATTTCGGTTCTTGGGAGTTACAAGGACAAGTTTTTTATTTTACAAGTTATTTAACACTTTTACTCTGGTTTCTGTGTTGAAACAGGTACATGAACCTACGTTCACACGGTACAACAAACCTTGTTCCCCCAATAGACGATATTCATCTGCTCGAAAGATCAGCTAGACAAAATCGAGAACAAGCCGATATTGCAAACCGTGTGACGATGGAAAACCAACAAGGTGCTCAAGGAGCTGCGGGCGCAGCTGGTGCACAAGGCCAACAAGGCCACCAAGGACCACAAGGTCCACAAGGCGTACAAGGTGTCCAGGGACAGCCTGGTGTTGCAGCTGGTCCAAGAGTTGTGAGACAAATCGGTGCAGGAGACGCACCGATTTCGACTGCAAGCCGACTCGGTATCCAGCCGCCACCAGTACAGAACAACAACTAAGAGATTAAGAGTGGTCTCATCTACATGGTGCAGAACAACCGATTCTTCGGGCTGCCCTTGGAAGACCCACTTTACCATCTTGATCAGTTCGACCGTGTCTGCGCCATGACCAAGATAAACGGAGTCAGCGAAGACACTGCCCCACGTATCCCACTTGACCATCTGGATTGAGGCTGCGTTTGTTTCCCTTCTCACTGGGGGAGAAAGCACACGCATGAGAAAAGGCACCGCCCCACGTATCCATTACCTCGTGGGCAGATTGCAAGAAGGCTTTCCTGACAAAGTTCTTCTCCACATCGAGGACAGCCCGATTGAGAAACAAAATCAGTGGTTTCACTCAGAAATCCAACGAGACCTTTGGTGAAGCCTAGGAGCGATTCAAGGGTTACACCACTCAGTGCCCTCACCATGGATTCAGCCAAGAATCACTCCTCATTACACTATACCGAGGTGTCATTCCCAAGATTCGGATGCTGCTCGATACGGCGAGTAATGGAAACTTCCTCGCAAAAGACGTTGAAGACGGTCTAGAGTTGGTTGAAAATTTAGCTCAGAGTGACTCCTCTTACCACGAAGACTATGACATATCCAACCGTGGTTCCAAAGAAGAAGTGGACGGCAGCCGGAAGGTGATCAAAGAGCTCAATAAGAAGCTTGACAAGTTACTACTTGTCCAAACTCAAAAAGAGGTCCATTTCGTGGAAGAACTCACTCAAGTCCAAGAAGGGGAGGACGTTCAATATGAAGATGTTAACTACATCAACGCTCAAGGAGGGTATAACACTTGGAGACCCAACAACAACCTTTCTTACCGAAGCACGAACGTCGCAAACCCACATGACCAAACTTACCCTCAACAACAAGGAGGAGGAGCAAAACAATTCGTGACTTACACGAATCAACAAGGCTTTGTACCACGATTTCCATTTCAAAGCGGCTACCCGCCACGACAACAAGCCAGTGCACTTCCTGGTTTCCAACAACAACAAGGAAACCCACCTGCTCAAGCTGGTTTCGACTTGGAAGGCACTCTAAAGCAACTCCTCCAAGGCCAAACACATATCCAGGCGGATATACACAAACGTTTTTCTGAAGTGCATAACAAGATTGATGGTGTCAACACGGAACTATCCGGGAAGATCGAAGCCTTGGCCGCTCGTGTCAAGACACTTGAAAACAACAAAGGCATTGCATCTACAAGCCAAACAAGCAACCTTCTTGGAAAATCAGTCATGAATCCAAAGGAGTATTGCCAAATGATCACCACTTTCGACACAGAAAAACGGGATCTACCCGAAATCACTTCTCCAAAATGGGCTCAAGTCGATGAGGACATCGACATTCTAGGAAGGGGAGGGAATCCTAAAAATTTGGAAATCCCTGGAGAGAAAGCAGCAGTTGATCCACCGAAAGCACCATTCCTGCGAGTCTACTGATAGTAAGATTTTTCTTCTTTCAATTAATCTCTACTACTCATGTCATTGTAGTATTTGAGATGTCAATCCATAGGGGTTAAGATTAACAACACTAGGAATACATGAAACTATTTAATCTAAGCCAAATTCGAAATTTAGTGACAAGGAACAATTAAAAACAAGCTACAAGCTAAAAGAGACACTACAAGACTAATTATAAGACCTTAAACCTTAATTGTCACTAATCAAGTACTAAACAAGCGATTAACTACTAAGCTAGATTAACAAATTACTAAAAAACGAAACCTAGGGATGGAATCATTGATTTGGGTATCTAAATGGACAACCTTGCAATCATCTAAGCAACTAAACAAGCCATCTCTATGCCTAGAACACTTAATAAAAACTAATCCATGATGTGTGGTAATAATCCCTTTACTAATCACCCTAATGAACTAATGATGTGTTAGCATTAAAATGATTAGCAAGCATTAATCACAAGTCTAAATGGCATGATAAACACCCTAGGCAACTAATGTCTTAGGCTAGGAATGTAAATCTCTTACAAAGTTGGTTCAAGCATTTCATCAAACAATTGGTGGGTGTATGAAATGCTTATGATCCAAAATAGCAAAAATTAGCTATTTGGCATTAGGAACTACTTAATAAGAAGAGAGATGAAATAATCTATCCTAGATTGCAAGATTGAACCATTAGAAAACCCTAAATCTAACACATCCCCAAGTTCCTAAGGAACTACTCACTAATCATCATTAAGCCCATCAAATCAAAGATAAGTGATAAGCAAAACATGATTAGAGAAAGATAAAATAAGAAATCTAAGAAAGATATTGCATTAAGCTTAATGATCCAAGCAAAATACAAGGTTTTCTCCCAAAGAGGATAAAAGTTTAGGCTAAGAACAAAGAGAATAAAAGTTAAGGCTAAGAACAAATAGAATAAAAGTTTAGGCTAATAACAAAGAGAATAAAAGTTGGGATAAAAATTAGGTCTGAAGAGTATTTATAGGAGGGACCCAAAAAGTGGACAAAAAAAGTTCGTATGTGTTCGGTTCTTCGAGTTCGTCGAACCATTTGCTCGAACAGAACCCCTGGATGTTCGGTTCTTCGAGTTCGTCAAACCATTTGCTCTAACTGAACCCCTGGATGTTTGGTTCTTCGAGTTCGTCGAACCATTTGCTCGAACTGAAACCCTGGAGAAGTGGTTCGAGCTGTTCGTCGATCCGTGTCGTCGAACCGAACCAAAATCGATGTAACTTTTTAAACACGGGTCCGAATGACTTGATTCCAACTCCATTGGAAAGATCAATGGATCCTCTACAACTCTTAAGAAGGCTTCGGAGTCTGAATCTAAGTGCAAGGCTTTCTTCCGGACCCATACATTTCGCACCTCCAAATGCTCGATATGCTTCTAAAAAGACTTCTGCTTCTCATTTGGCTGCTTCTCTTGCTCCTCTTGGCTATCCATGAAACTCCATATGGTCCTCCAAACCTCCAAAACACCTAATAAGGACTCAATAAGTACAAATATGCAACAACCTAAGCTAACACTCACTAAACTCTAATATGTATGCAAATGGGACTAAAAGTGGCTAAATGAATGCAAAAGTACATGCAAAACTATCTAATATGGATGCTAAAATATGCTAAATTATGAGTCTATCATCTACAAACCACCAATGCCATACCCCCAGAAGCATAAGAAGCGTCTCATAGAGGAACAAGAGGCCGAATTGATCGAAACATTGAAGAAAGTTGAAGATTTATTCAACAAAGTCGACGAAACCAAGCCTATTCCAGATTTCCTAGTAGCTTTGAAGGACAAGCTCTATGCCGATGCGATGGCAACCATTGGAAGAAATGCAACAGCTCGTGAAGAGAAACCTAAGGAAGAAGCCTTAGTAGTGAAGAAGCTCGAAGATCCAGGGTCGTTCACCCTGCCATTCACACTCGGAGGAATCACCTTTGATAACTGTCTGTGTGATCTCGGGACAAGCATCAATGTGATGAGTCTAGCCACGGCTAAGCGTCTCGGCTATGACACTTATACCGACTACAAGAAGCCGTTATCACTGGCCGATGGGAGTGAGAGAAAGACAGTTGGGAAGCTATTGGACTTACCTCTCATGATTGGGAACGTGCTGCTGCAAAGCGACTTCCTGGTGATAGAAATGGATCAAGATGTCAAGGAGACTCTCCTATTGGGAAGACCATTCCTAGCCTCTGCCGGTTGCATGTTCGATTGCAAAAGTGGCAAAGTAGAGCTAAGACTAACCGGAAGCTTGGTAATGCATTTTGATACCAAAGGGAAAAAGGTCAATGAGAAGGAACATGCATACTCTCTTGTGCTCAAGAAGACGATTGAGAAGACCAAAGACCCATCCCTGGAAATATGCTACGATGGAGCTAGCTTTGATGGGGCCTGTCTCAATGCAATATTCGAAGGGCAACCAGAAGAAGTCCAAGAAGAACCAAAAGAGGTGATAACTTGCAAGAAATCCTATGAGAAAGGACCAACCCATGTTGATCTTCTGGAAGGTATGACTCTCAAACCTGTTCTACGCTGATGGTGAGGTGAGATACAAGCTGAAATATCTAAATATTAAGGAATTTTTCTTGATTTATTCTTATCTCAAGAGATTTTCCTCTTCTATTTATTGATATATTTAAAACTATCCCCAAAAATCTAGGGCTTATATGCATTAGGGTTTTAAGATTTTCTCTCTTTACCGTGTCTTTCTCTCTTTAGCGTCGCCTATACTCACCTTCTCTTTAAGAATTTGAATCTCAGGTACCATGGCACCAAAGAAGAGAAGCAGAGGTTTGGAAACACAAGAGGAAACACAACAAGTGGTGGAGGAATCGGTCAAGTGGAGCAAGGAAGAGAGGAAAACAAAGAAGAGGCTAGAGAGGTTGCGGTTTGAGCCTACAAAGTTTGCAAGTAGAGATCTCTTGCAAAGGCTAGGGTTGTTGGGAGCGTTTGATGAGTTGCTCAGAGACATGGGTCTTGCTTGCCTATCAAGGATGGATTGCCCAACTTACCCCGAAGCCACGCTTGACTTCCTCTCCACCTTGGACTTCACATATGAAGATCCAAGTATCCAAACTCCATCCGAAGGGCATGTCACGTTCAAGATAAGGAAGCAAGCCTACCACCTCTCTATCCCTGAGATTTTCCAAGCCTATGGGACTTGATTAGCGATGGAGACTACAAGTCCAACACCGCCAAGATCAAGAAGGTGTGAAATCCTTTGCTAAGGTACACCCTCAAGCTGCTGGCCAACACATTCAGTGGGAGATCCACAACCGCAACAGTCACCAAGAACGAGCTATGCTTCCTCTTCCAAGGGATTAAGAAGATTTTGTGCGATAGTGAGGAGAATGAAGAGCCGATGGAGGATAATCTTGGTGAAGACGTAAATTACGGCTGCATTTTGGCTTCTTCCTTGGTCAAATACAAGGCTTGGGCAATAAGATGTAAGGCAACCTCTGCTCTCATTGATGTTTTCTCACGCCATTGTTCATTCAAGCCGGAGTACCTCTCTCGGATTTTGAGCCTTGTGTGGAGCATGCATACATGGATCAACTCTACATGAGCAACACCGACTCCTTGGGACCTACTCCAGCACCAGGCTTCTATGCCTACTTGTTCTATGGTGAGAATTTGCATCTTGCCTAATCCGAGAGAGACTCTACTTGACATCATCGGTCAAATAGAGTTCTTGCCGAGCGATGAAGAATGCTATGCTCCTCTTGGAAGCACAACAGCACCACCTCAGCTCACCCATTCATCCTCGGAGTCTCCTGCCACAGATGATGAAATTCCCTCAAGGTTTGAGCTCCCGAAGCTCGACTATGAGCCGTGCACCAAGGCCGAGAAGTTCCTTGTGTCGGTTGTTGAAATTCAACGCAAGGTGAACAAGTGGCAAGGCAAGATGATCAAGAAACTTGTGAAGAAGATCAAGGTCCTACAAGGTGATAGCCCATCGGAGATGGATTTGAGTGATGAAGTTGAGCAAGTGGGCGAAACGATGAGGAGACACTCAACCGGAGGTGTGGCGATCCGTGAGCCTCAAGACGATAACCAAGCTGGACGCCTTTCTCTACACCAAGGCACAGCCAGGAGCAAGGTGATATGTCTATATTTTGCATCATTTTAGCATCCATTTAGTATAAGTTTCTCATCATTTAGGGGTCTAATATAGCATCATTGTGTTGCATTGTATCATTTAGAGTCCTAGAGTGTCTTTGCATAGTCCTTGCATGTTTTGGTGCATTTGAAGTCTTGATCACGTAACATGGATGCTGTGGAGGCAACAATGGAGTTGGAGAGGAATGGCACATCACTTTGAAGAGCAAGAAGTTGCCAAAAAGATGGAGAAGAAGAATCCTGAAGAAGTTTCGACCAGAAGTTTCGACGTAGCTGACCGAAACTTCTCTCCAGGACGATGTTTCGACCAGAAGTTTCGACGTAGCTGACCGAAACTTCTCTCCAGGACGATGTTTCGACCAGAAGTTTCGACGTAGCTGGCCGAAACTTTCCTCCAGGGTGAAGTTTCGACGAGTAGTTTCGGTGAACCTCGTCGAAACTTATCCAGACGCGTGAAGATGATCGACGCTTGAAGACCCGTTCGACGACTCTGTTCGACGAAGCTTTGTCGAAACTTTCCTCCAGGGTGAAGTTTCGACGAGTATGTTCGACGANTATTTTAATGGACGATATATATTGCATTTTCCATCGATTGTGTACATGCATGTGTCAGGTGTCCTAGAATATCTTGCCTTTAGGAGTAAAACATTACATGTACAACATCGATTAGATATAGTAAGTTTAAGCATATTTCAAACAAATCGAATATTTTTTTTTCATGATTATATTTTAACTTCTTCATTTTTCAGGAAATCATTTGTTTTTTAAATTTCTCGAGCAACTAAAAGTCTAAAAGTATTTTCTTCATTTTCCAAAAATATGGGTTTAACATTACTTTCTTTTCATAAAAAATCAAAATTATATATTAAAAAAAATATATATAAAAGTAAAGATAATAATTTAATATAGTATTAAAAAAAATTCTCGAAGCAATGAAATGCACTTTATAAAAAAAATTTAAATAAAAAAGTTTTAACATAGACCAAATATATTCTATTTTTTGATGCGTCAATATTTTTAATATTATAAAATTTACATGGCGGTTACATATTTAGAAAATAAAGTATTGCTCCATAATGATGGAAGCATGTGTAATAGATGTTTTATTATATATATACCATGATATAAAACCATCAGTAGAATTTGTCAATAATATGAAACTTTCACGAATCATGTATGAGTATATACGGTTTATTGGATTTTTTTTTTTTGTAATTTAGAGGGCAAGTCTACTCCGAAATTAACAAACACTTGGATGTTCGGCAAACACGGCGAAATAGTGTTTTCCAAATACTCTCTGATGCTAAAGTTAGAATATATTTATATATAAAGACACATGGTATGATGACTAGGAATAATAAAAAATAAAAAATGATGGGCTAAGTGACAACTGATTCGAAAAAGAGATGAATCCATAGTATTTATAATAAGACGCTTTAGTGGAAGAGAATATGAAAAAGAGTATAATTTTAATTTTTATCACTAGCGGTATGTTTTAATGAGAACTTCTTATGCATCCACATGGTAATTAATGATGAAATAGTGGTCTCTCTATGGCACTTAAAACGGCTCAAACCTTGCTAATAAATATTCACTATAATAGTTTGTTTGCCTTTGATTTTGTTTTTTAATTATGTATTTACGCAGAACCAAAATTTAGGTTTACAAATTCTATTATTCTTTTTGGTCAAAAAAACTATTCTTTTATATTTATTTTTAGTTTTTAATCTATAAATAATTACAACACATATATATTCCAAAAGGCTAAACCCTGTATAATGTAAATGTAAATATAATATACCTCAACTAGTTAATTTATTTGAATGAAAATTTAGTACGACCGAAAACACCATAAAATTATATATATTTTTGGTCAACGCCTATAAATTAACTAAAATGAGTCAGAAATTCTCCACAGCTCGAGTTTACTACATGAATGAGGTGGTGCGAAACGCTTTGGAAGGGACATTGACATTCCTTATTCGCGGGATTCGCTACAGAATTCCACTTCCAGAGCTTTGTGGCATCTATGGTTTTGAGAATGAGCATGCCAGTGGTATCTCCCTTCCCCAGCAGCTTCCAGACAACCAGGACTTCTGTTCACATTTTGGGAACGAGAGGTATGACTCTAAGACCTCCTCGCAGACAGATATCCGACATCCTACCCTTCGCTATCTTGTTCACCTATTTGCTACTACACTTTAGTGTAAGCATGAGCCAGGAAAGATGCGCGTGTCTGAGCTGGTGCTGCTATATCGTGCCATTTGGTCTGTGATATATGAGGAGTCTGGAGTGCCAGAAAACATCAACTATGGTTTGAATGTGGTTACACTTAATCCTGATTCTAGGCTCGGCTATTGTTTCATTCTTTCCCCTTTCCTCTTTTTGATTTACCATACCTGTAAATAACTATTCTTTTGAGGCTTTTGATCAATAAATTTGATATTCTATAAAAAAAACATTTGAATGGTCTCTTGGTTCTTTTTTTTGGTCTCTTGGTTCTTTTTTTTGGTCTCTTGGTTCTTTTTTTGTTATCTTTAGAAAAACATTAAATACAAATATATATATATATGTATATATATATATTACAATTAGACATCGCTTAATTTTCCCAAGTAGCTTGTAAATCCTGAAATATTGACACAAAATAATGGTTGTGTCCAATTCTAAAATGAGAAAGAAAAACTTAATGGATTTTTAACATTAATAGTAAAAAATAAAATTTTGTAAAAATGATAAAAATCCACTAATTGAACAATCATATTCACTAAATGGGACTGCACATGAAAAATATGAATTCTTATTTTTTTCCATTTATATCATGAAAATACATAGAATATATCTTGAAAAAAAATCAATAGTCAAGCATGTTTACCCTTTAAATATTTGTAATGAATGATTTATTTCAAGCTAATTGCAAATATATTCTAAATATGAAAAATATGTTCTACAAAAAAACGGAGTTATTGTGAATATATTTTGATACATAAATTATTCGTCCTAAATCAGCGATATTTTAGATGCGATATCGCGACCAAATTTTTGTGTCACAAATAAGTCGTAACAAGGGTTATTACTTGTGATGAAATGGTAACTATGTAAATTCATCGCAACGATGTGACCTTTTTGTCACCAAAATCTTTATTTACTTATGATCGTATTGTAAACGTTCTCAAATTGTCACAAATACATATCAATGTTTTTATTGTTACGAAATTATTTTTTATCGTGACACAATTTTTCGTCACAATAAAACCATTTTCTTGTAGTAACATTGAAAAAGATTCTTATAGTAATTTACAAAGTCAATCAACAGCTTTCAAAATTTAAAAATGATGAACAAATACTACTAATTTTCATTAAATCATAAGCATAATATGAAGCAAAACAAACATATTAAGAAAGGTCATGAAGAATAAAAAGTCAAAGTTTCTAATGATTAGACAAAACAATATAAATTGTTTTTTTATTAATTTTTCATCATTAATATGAATGATAATTGTCATAAAACAACTTTTGATAAACTGTGATTAAAACAGTAGATATAAAATTGATGATTGCCATGCTTAGAAAATTTTTATTTTTATTTTATTTTACTATTTATATTACCAATATAAATAAATCTATTTTTTAAATAATTTTTGTACAAACATATGTAATCAATGAATTGTTACGACAAATAATCAATTGTGAAATGATTTCCCACGTGCCATATAAATTTTAAACCATAAAATCAAATTTCATAAAGATTTGAAAATTCAACTATTTCAAACTTCTAACCAATAAAGTAACGCGATTAATTTGCAAGAAATCTTAATAACAATATGTAGATGAAACAAATGGACAACAAATGGCCAAAACAATTGTCAAAGCATTATATTTTGTGGTTAATACATAATCATCTAGTTGAAATTATATGAATCAAAAATATTATTTTAAAATAATAGAAATTATTGTTGTTACAAAAAAAAATTGATTAATAAAAATTTTGATTAACTGCCTATTCCTATTAATTTGCATGAAACCTTAATCATAAGACGATAAAAAAGGCATAGGAAAAAATATTTCTGAGAAGTTTGAAGCAAAGATAATAAGTTGGTTAGCAAGGGTGTTAAGTTTTGAAGTCAGAAATATGCGTTATTTTATATGGAGGGTCAAGTACTGAAAAAAAAAAACTTATGAATGGTTTAGGAGCTAAGGAAGAACCGAATATCAATGTTCGGGTAGCATTGCACTTCATGTTGAAGTTATGTCAGAAACAAAGTGAGAGTCAGGGATGTAGGGTTCGAGGTAAAGGACTCATAGCCTAATGACCAACATAAGGGCCTCGAATCTAAGATTCAAGGTCATCTCCACTACTACAACATATCTTTGGACGAAGATGAGGAGAGTCCTAGTAAAGCAATGAAAAGCAAGAAGTTGTTTTTAGTAGAGAAATATACTTTTTGTTGGGATTATATGTTGGGTATCAAGTTAGACTTCATGGAGGTGTTTAAGCAGGCATCTTCAAGAACATGTTATGGAGGATTGAACCCCAAAAGGAAAATGAGACTACAACGGGAATATTAAATAAAAAAGAGACAAGATACGGTAAAAGGATACATCTGCGAGTTCTTGTCAATTGAAAGCAAATGCAAGAACTTAAATTAAAAAAAAAAAAGGGAAACCATAGGAGTTATTGGTATCACCTTTTTGTTGTCATAATGCTAGACAAGGAAGTCTACATATGTATTAGTGGTAAAGGAAATACGACCCGGAATAAGGGAATGATTAGAGGGATAGCCATCTAAGAAGGAAGAGTCCATTCAAATTTTTCGAGATGCAGAGTGGCACAACGGAAGCGTGGTAGGCAATGCTCAGCCTGGATCTCTCCACTACAAGATGATTACGTAAGGATCACGTGTTACTTGTTGTTAGTGTTACCCAAAAATTAAAGAGTACCGAGTTATATGCATGATTGAAAAGTTTTGCGGGAATAGTCTTCGTGTGCAGTTGCACTCTGATTGCAAGCCGTCTAGTAAAGGAACTACAAAAAAAAAAACGTTGAGGGGAATTAATTGGAAAGCAGATGATTATAGTAAAGTTGGAACGATCCCAAGAAAGAGTGTTACGGCCAAAGGTTCTGCAGGGTAGCAGTTATGACATTGGTTGTTACCTATGTTCATTTTTGATAAGTGTCATCGTTTATCAATCTCACAAAAAGAGATTATATTTTTTCGGCTCAAGCCAGAGATGGGATGTGCTGGTAGACTTTCTCTGAGAATTGTATCCTGAAATTTTAAATCGTACCTTCAAAGTGTGTAATTGACCATAATAGACATGGGCGGTAACAGATTATCTATGTGTTCTATGTTTGGAGTTGGTGGTGGAATGGTATCAAGGAAAAAGACATTCCGAGTTTTGGTTGAAAACCAAGTGGAGAGAAGCTGTTACGCGAATTCGAGGACGAATTCAGTTCAAGTGGAAGAGAATTGTAACATCCCAATCCAAAAGCATCATCCCAATTTAAAAGTTGAATGTGTGAAAGCCCAATAAGGCCCAAGTAGGAGTATTTTAATCGGTAAGGGTTTTGGGAATTATGGTTGTGTATATAACAATAAGCATCTTCATCGCCGCTTTGTGGAAGAAAAATAAGAAAAGTGAGAGTTATAAAGAGAGATCGTGAAGGAAGAGAAGGAGAGAAGAAAAGAGATCATGAAGAAAAGAAAGAGCGAGAGTAAGGATCACGTGAAAAGAGAAGGGGAGAAGAATTAAATAGAAAGGTAGAAGAAGAAAAGGAGAACAAATTAAAGTGTGGCAAAGAAAAGAAGAAAACCGATGGCGAAGGGGAGTCGTAAGTTAGGTGAAGAGGAGAAGACGACGCTTCGGGAAGAAGCGTACGGAGGAGTCGTCGTGAGAAAGATGACACCACCGCAAATGGAAGGAAATTAAAAAGGAAGATCTAGTTTGTGGCAGTGAGTATAAGAAGAAACAACGCATATCGAAGCAGATCCGAATGTTAAAAACAGAGTTCAAGCAAAACAGATTGGAGAAGGCGGTGTGGATGAGGCGACTTTGGAGGTTCGTCGGTGGCAGACGAAAGGTCGATTAGGTGAAGCGAAGGTACAAGCGTCATCAACATCAACCCAGGATTCCAGTGGAGGTAGATCGGAACCCTAGTTTCACCGGAAGTCGGTTCTGGACGCTTTGCTTCCTATCCAAGAAACAGCTGAGAAACCTGCAATCTGCAACAGTGAAAAGTAGTGTGCGAGATCGAGCTTTGTAAAGCGGATTCCCGATCAACCAGAGCGATTTATATTTCAATCAAGGTCTCTATTGAAAGATACTGTTTCATAGAATCTTCAGGAACTGGCGGTTCATCAATCGAAATTATATATCATCCAGAAATTGGTTCGCAAGTTAGCCAAAATCATGCGAGTCAGCGATTTTCAGAAAAAACAGTTTCGCTCCAGCTTTTTCAAAGGAACGTTTTGAGAGTTAAATGGTGTCTGATCAAGATGAAATTTCGTGTAAAGCACGATGGTATATCTGTCTTCCTATTCAACGGTGGGATTCAGAAGTTAACGGTTAGTTTAGTACTTATGCATGTGTTTATGAATCTGTTTGATGTAGTGTAAATCAGTGTGTTATGTCTGACGAGTTTTAATGTTTGGATTGGCAAATGAGCTCGGCTTGAGCTGAAACTTGGCAGATTATCCTGGACCCGTGGAACTAGCTCTCGGTTGAAGAAGAACCGATTTCAGTATCATGAACATAGGCAAACGTGTTGTTGAAGTTCACGGAGCGAATCTGTCCAAAGAGTGAGGAAAGAGAAAGTCTTCATCATCAAGTGGCAAAGGTAAGGGTTGGGATTTGTGGAGGCATAGTTCACATTTATATTGTTATATTATATGATTCATGACATGTAGGCTTATATCTGATTGATAGATTTAGGTTCCATGATGACATGCATTTTTAGGGCTAGTTTACGATATAAGATAAGTATTACAATAGGATATGATATGACATGTTTTGATGATATGTGATGATAGCATGTAGGATGATTGATGTTAGCATGTAGGAGGAATTGGTATGATGTTATGAGATATGAGACACGATATGATTATGATTGGCTGACGAGCCCGGGATGGGAGTGTATGTGCCAAGGCTAGCCTCCAAAGCATGGAGTCCTAAGGCTATCAAAAGGATAGCGCCGTCTACGGGATGTATGGACCTAAAGTTTATGTGGATGTCTTGCATTATGGGCAGGAGGAATGATATGTGTTATATCTTGATAAGAAATCATGCTATATGTTTGTTAGTGTCTAGGTTTATGTGTTTTGATGAGTATGATACAATCGTAGAAATGTTAAGTATGTTTCGGTGGACAGAGATGATCTCCCTCATTGACTAATTCATTACTCACCCTCTTTTTCCCTTTTTCAGTGTGTGCAGGTGCGTTAAGTTTAGGGCGCAAGACTAATGGCTCAATGGGAAAAGTTTTCAGAAAGAGATTTTTAAAAGGTATTGGATGTCTCGTCTAAGTTAGATGAGTCGGGGTATCACAAGTGGTATCAGAACCTGGTTAAAACCACTCCGGTTCTGACCCGAAGGGTTAGTTTTCAAAAGTTGTTGAAAGTGTTTGCGAAATATTTTTAAAGGCCTAAAAAAATGTTTATGAAAAAAAAATGTTTTACTAAGATCTCGTGCTAGAGTAGAGTTTAGTAGAAGTGTTTGTTTCAGAATCTTTATGTGTTTATTTCTTAAGATGTTTCAGAGGGTTGTTTAAGACAGAGTTTCAAGTACTTAAAATATTTCTGAGAAGGTTGAAGCAAAGATAATAAGTTGGTTAGCAAGGGTGTTAAGTTTTGAAGTCACCATTATGCTTTATTTTATATGGAGGGTCAAGTACTGAAAAAAAAAACTTATGAATGGTTTAGTAGCTAAGGAAGAACCGAATATCAATGTCCGGGGAGCATTGCACTTCAAGTTGAAGTTATGTCAGAAACAAAGTGAGAGTCAGGGATGTAGGGTTCGAGGTAAAGGACTCATAGCCTAAGGACTAACATAAGGGCCTCAAATCTAAGATTCAAGGTCATCTCCACCGCTACAACATATCTTTAGACGAAGATGAGGAGAGTCCTAGTAAAGCAATGACAAGCTAGAAGTTGTTTTTAGTAGAGAAATATACTTTTTGTTTGGATTATGTGTTGGGTATCAAGTTAGACTTCATGGAGGTGTTTAAGGAGGCATCTTCAAGAACATGCTATGGAGGATTTAACCCCAAAAGGAAAATGAGACTACAACGGAAATATTAAATAAAAAAGAGACAAGATACTGTAAAAGGATACATCTGTGAGTTCTTGTCAATTGAAAGCAAATGCAAGAACTTAAATTAAAAAAAAAGGAAACCATATGAGTTATTGGTATCACCTTTTTTGTTGTCATAATGCTAGACAAGGAAGTCTACATATGTATTAATGGTAAAGGAAATACGACCCAGAAGAAGGGAAGGATTAGAGGGATAACCGTCTAAGAAGGAAGAGTACATTCAAATTTTTCGAGATGCAGAGTGGCACAACGGAAGCGCGGTAGGCAACGCTCAGCCTGGATCTCTCCACTACAAGATGATTAAGTAAGGATCCCGTGTTACCTGTTGTTAGTGTTACCAAAAATTAAAGAGCAAGTTTTATGCTTATATAAGTAATAGCAAAGGAACGCTTAATGGTTTGAGGATATAGAAGATTCTTAAAACTATGAGTACTGAGTTATATGCATGATTGAAAAGTTTTGCGGGAATAGTCTTCGTGTGCAGTGGTTTCACTCTGATTGCAAGTCGTCTAGTAAAGGAACTACCAAAAAAAAAAAACGTTGAGGGGAATCTATTGGAAAGTAGATAATCTATGTGTTGTATGTTTGGAGTTGGTGGTGTAATGGTATCAAGGAAAAAGACATTCCGAGTTTTGGTTGAAAAACAAGTGGGAGAGAAGCTGTTACGCGAATTCGTGGACGAATTCAGTTAAAGTGGGAGAGAATTGTAACACCCCAATCCATAGCATCATCCCAATTTAAAACTTAAATGTGTGAAAGCCCAATAAGGCCCAATTAGAAGTATTTTAATCGGTAAGGGTTTTGGGAATTATAGTTGTGTATATAACAATAAGCATCTCCATCGCCGCTTTGTGAAAGAAAAATAAGAAAAGTGAGAGTTATAAAAAGAGAGATCGTGAAGGAAGAGAAGGAGAGAAGAAAAGAGATCATGAAAAAAAAAAACGAGCGAGGGTAAGGATCACGTGAAAAGAGAAGGGGAGAAGAATTAAATAGAAAGGTAGAAGAAGAAAAGGAGAATAGATTAAAGATTAAAGTATCAGGTGGCAAAGGTGAGGGTTGGGATTTTTTGGAGGCATAGTTCACATTTATATTGTTATATTATTATGATTCATGACATGCAGGCTTAAATCTGATTGCTAGATTTAGGCTTTATGATGACATGCATTTTTTAGGGATAGTTTACGATATAAGATAAGTATTACGATAGGATATGATATGACATGTTTTGATGATATGTGATGATAACATGTAGGATGATTGATGATAGCATGTAAGTGGATTGGTATGATGTTATGAGATATGAGACACAATATGATTATGATTGGCTGACGAACCCGGGATGGGAGTGTTTGTGGCAAAGCCAGCCTCCAAAGCATGGGGTCCTAAGGCTATCACAAGGATAGAGCCGTCTACGGGATGTATGGACCTAAAGTTTATGTGGATGTCCTGTATTTTGGGCAAAAAGAATGATATGTGTTATAGCTTGATTAGAAATTAGGCTATATGTTTGTTAGTGTCTAGGTTTATGTGTTTTGATAAGTGTTATATAATCGTAGAAATGTTAAGTATGTTTCGGAGGGCAGAGATTGTAACACCACGACCGCCCCTACCGGCGAGTCACCCATCCCTCTGTCGGGCTCATGGGCCCCGACCGACTGATTTACTCTTCCCTGTTACCACCACGAGACCTTTTCCCGTGTTTTGTCCTCACTCACACGGTTCCGCAGAGGACTTCCCGGAAGGTCACCCATCCTCTTCCTACTCCAGCATAAGCACGCTTAACACTGGAATTCTCTTAGGTAAGCGACCGGAAAAGGTAAGTGCACTTTGATGACATAGATAGCCAAATCAATTCATTTAAACTTATTCAAATTGGCCGTATCCGGATCGTTATAAATCTTCCCCACTTAACAAGAATTCGTCCCCGAATTCTGATCCCGCCAGTGTGAGCCTTAACTCCAAGACAGTCTCCTGGGACAGAACCAGTTCGACTTCCCTTGGCTCTGATACCACTTGTAACACCCCAACCGCCCCTACCGGCGAGTCACCCATCCCTCTATCGTGCTCGTGGGCCCCGCCCCTGTCCGACGGTCGGTGCGTTATTTTTCTCGGTGGCTCGACCGACTGATTTACTTGTCCCTACAATCACCATGTGACATTTTCCCGTGTTTTTGCCTGACTCACACGGTTCCGCAGAGGACTTCCCGGAAGGTCACCCATCCTAGTCCTACTCAAGCATAAGCACGCTTAACACTGGAGTTCTCTTAGGGTAAGTGACCGGAAAAGGTAAGTGCACTTTGATGACATAGATAGCAAAATCAATCCATTTAAACTTATTCAAATGGGCCGGACCCGTATCGTTATAATTCTTTTCCACTTAACGGGAATTCATCCCCGAATTCTGATCCCCCGATCCCCCCAGTGTGAGCCTTAACCCCCAAACCACAAGACAGTCTCCTGCGACAGAACCAGTTTGACATCCCTTGGCTCTGATACCACTTGTAACACCCCGACCGTCCCTACCGGCGAGTCACCCATCCCTCTGTCGGGCTCGTGGGCCCCGCCCCTGTCCGATGGTCGGTGCGTTATTTTTCTCGGTGGCCCGACCGACTGATTTACTTGTCCCTGCAATCACCACGTGACCTTTTCTCGTGTTTTGGCCTCACTCACACGGTTCCGCAGAGGACTTCCCGGAAGGTCACCCATCCTAGTGCTACTCCAGCATAAGCACGCTTAACTCTGGAGTTCTCTTAGGGTAAGTGACCGGAAAAGGTAAGTGCACTTTGATGACATAGGTAGCCAAATCAATCCATTTAAACTTATTCAAATGGGCCGGGCCCGGGTCGTTACAATTCTCCCCCACTTAACGGGAATTCGTCCCCGAATTCTGATCCCGCTAGTGTGAACCCTAACCCCCAAACCCCAAGACAGTCTCCTGGGACAGAACCAGTTTGACTTCCCTTGGCTCTGATACCACTTGTAACACCCCGACCGCCCCTACCGGCGAGTCACCCATCCCTCCGTCGGGCTCGTGGGCCCCGCCCCTGTCCGACGGTCGGTGCGTTATTTTTCTCGGTGGCCCGACCGACTGATTTACTTGTCCCTGCAATCACCACGTGACCTTTTCTCGTGTTTTGGCCTCACTCACACGGTTCCGCAAAGAACTTCCCGGAAGGTCACCCATCCTTGTCCTACTACAGCATAAGCACGCTTTGCTCTGGAGTTCTCTTAGTTTAAGTGACCGGAAAAGGTAAGTGCACTTTGCATGCCACAGATCACGCCCTCACCTTTGCCATTTAATGATGAAGACTTTATATTTCCTTACATTTTGGACAGGTTCGCTTTCTGAACTTTAACAACATGTTTGTCTATGCTCCTTATACTAAAATCGGTTCTCTTTCAAACGAGAGCTAGTTCCACAGGTCTAGGATACTCCTGCCAAGTTTCAGCTAAAGCCGAGCTTATTTTCCTATAAAAATATTAAAACTCGTCAGACATAACACACTGATTTACACTGCATCAAACAGCTTCATAAATACATGCATAAGTACTAAACTAACCGTTAACTTCGCAAACCCACCATTGATTATTAAGACCGATATTCCACCATGCGTGATACCAAATATCACCTTGATCAGACTTCTTTTAACCATCCAAACGATCCATTGAAAGCGCTGCAGCAAAACTGTTTTTCTAGAAATCTTAGACTTGCATGATTTTGGGCTAACTTGCAAACCAATTTTCGGATGACATATAACTGTGATTGCAATTCCGCCAGTTCCTGAAGATTCTTTGAAACAACATCTTTCCACGGACTCCTTGTTCTCGATCTGAAGCCTTCTGGTTGATCGGGAAATTACCTCGCAAAACCATTAGTTACACTAACCTTGGTATATTTGTTGTGACAGAGATGTTTTCTGCACTAATAAAAAGGATTCTCCATACACCAACGACCATTTCTCTCGCTCCAAACATGATATAAGTTTGCTTGGAAACACAACTCAATTAAAAAAAAAAAAAAATTCGAGCCGATCAAAATTGGGATTTCATAGTATTGAAACTATTTGATCATCCAGTTATTCGTGAGAAGTAGAAAAAAGGAAATTACATACCCATAGGAGTATAGTTTTTTATGGACAAACCCGGTACATCAGCATAACACTACAAGAAAACATGCGTTTTACGAGGGCCGAATTTGTGGCAAATTCGTCGTAAATCGACATTAGCCACGAATTTGCGACGAAAGTTCAATCGTCGGTAATCGATCGTCGCGAAAGCAAATTCGTCGCAAATTCGTCGTTAATTTTGGGAGATCCAGATTTCGTCGTAAAATCGTCGTTAATAGTGTCATCGTAAATACGTCGTTAAATCGCGAGGTACAGAGTTCGTCGTAAATCTGTGACAAATTGAGAGGAAAATAATCGTAGTAAATTCGTAGCAAAATAATAATCGTCGTAAAATCGTGGCAAAATGAGGGGGAACAAATCGTAGTAAATTCGTAGCAAATGAAAATTCGTCGTAAATTCGTAGCAAATCAATCGTAGTAAATTCGTGGCAAAATAAACAATCGTTGTAAAACCGTTGCAACAGAGTTCGTCC